>OY720045.1:10959115-11653557 GCA_963082485.1 Eudonia mercurella | reverse complement strand
AACAGCTAGTAGTATATAAACTTAATATAAATTATTTTATTTACAGATTTCTATCAACGGGAGTATCTTTTCGAGGTTTAGCGTTTTCCTTTCGTCTTGGAAATAAAACTGTTCAAAAAATAGTGTATGCAACTTGCAGTGCGATTTGGGGAAATCTTCAACAAACACACCTGCCAGTACCTACTACAGATATTTTAAATAACGTTGCTGATAAATATTTTGACAAATGGCAATTTCCTAATTGTGTAGGAGCCATTGATGGCAAACATTGTAGAATAAAAAATCCCCCACATGCGGGTTCATCCTACTATAACTACAAGCATTTTTTTTCAATGCATCTTCAAGCGTTGGTTGATGCTGACAAAAGATTTTTGGTCGTAGAAGTTGGAGGGCGAGGAAGACAGAGTGATGGTGGCACATTTCATTATTCAAATCTTAACAAAGCATTAGAAAATAATAGAATGAATATGCCTCTCCCAAGGACATTGCCAGGAACAGAAATAGTTTTACCTATGGTAATAATAGGCGACGAAGCGTATCCTCTAAAACAATATTTGATGCGACCATATCCACAAAGCGTACTGAATCCTCAGAATGAAATATTTAATAAAAGATTATCAAGAGCGAGAAAATGCGTTGAATGTGCATTCGGTATACTATGTGCCAAGTGGAGAATTTTAAATAAAGCCATAGAAACTGATTGCAAACACGCTCGCCTAATAATTAAAACAACGTGCTTATTGCATAATATTATAATTGATCAAGATGGCTCCAACGATTATCATTACTCAAACATAACCTCAAATATCAATGTGAATGAAACTCGCCGACATCGCAGAAACAACCACGCGGGAAATCTAGCAATAAATGTAAGGGAAAAATTTAAAGAGTATTTTGTAAATAACAATTTGTAACATGAAAATTACACTTACCTTCAACATTCCCGAAATGGCGTTTTATTTCTTCCCAACACTTTATTATAACTCTTTTGTTTTTATGGTGTACGTTTTTACTGTCCCATATAGCCGGTTTTGATAAAATAAAAGATATTAACTCTTCATTGTCAATTTCCATAATTTCCATATTATTACTGTGATAAAAATGCAACACTATGTACCCGCGCGAGCGGCGAAACCAAACTAGTTTGTTCTCGTCGCTCCGCGCCGCCCGCCGCCCGTGCATCACTCGATCGCGCCGCTCCGCCGTCGCCCGTTTCGTACACAGCGCTTAATGTTTTTAGCATTTGATTACATCGCCGTCGCGCCGCCCCGCCGCCGCTCCGCCGTCGCCCGTTTCGTACCCGCAGACTTAATACGTCCAGTCTCTAAGACCACGATCGTGGTCCATAACATTCTTTAATGTTTTATATAAATATATTGAGACTTGGCCATCGCTTGAAAACACGTGTAAATTCAATCGCCTGAAAACACATGTAAATTCAATTATTTAGTGCGATGGCCAAGTCTCAATATATTTATATAAAACATTAAAGAATGTTATGGACCACGATCGTGGTCTTAGAGACTGGACGTATTAAGACAGAAAGTCGCTTAAGTAGAGACTGAATAAATTAATAACCGACTTGGTATTACATGGATCTCACAACTTTTTACCGCAGAACAACTGAGTTGCGAGACTTGGTTTTTTTTGACAAGTATTGTTTTTGATGGGATAATACCTTACTATTACTTTTACGGCAGCATCTGTATTATACCGGCACCAAAACCGGTACCAAACATATATTTACGTTGGATAGGCCGTTTGCTCGTTTGCCGAGTCAGTATCATTAAAAACGTTTTTGTTGTAGGTAAAACAACTCATCTGGAGCTATCAAAGTCAGCGTTCATGAGCAACTTGGCGCAACTAGTCCCTATGCCCGACTGCAACCAGTCGCCGCGGTAAGTCAATTCTTCGAAGATTTTGATCGGTTTTTATTTCATTTTTTTTTTGCAATTTAGATAGGTTATTGAATATATTTATACGTTATTAAGTAGACTAACAGGAGTTGTTCAAGTAGACACTTGACCACTGTTTTGCTGGGGTTATGTGAGGTAACCCAGAATAGAGACGAGTGGAGAGGTAGTGGGTAATGTTGTAAAAAAGAGTAAAACGAGTCTAAAGCTCATTGAAGGCTCATTAAAAAGCTCGAACTTTTGTCTCGAACTTTATATCCACGGTCGAGCTTTGGTTTCAAGACCTATATAGTACGCTCGAGACTTGAGATTGAGCTCTATGAAGGCTCGAGGCGATGCTCAAGCGGCCTATAGGGCTTCAGCCTTCTAATGAAACTCGAGCCTTCAGTGAGTTTTAGACTTGGGAGGCTCGAGCCTTGTAACAACACTATAGGAGTTGAATACTATAAAGGCAAAAAAAAACCGTGTTTTATTCAATATAAAGCACGGAAAAAGCCAGTTATATTATTTAGATGACCTAATGGTGATGTTGTTATTTGTATTAGTTAATAGTTTGATGGTCCATGAATAAATAAATAAATAAGTCTATAATACCAACATAGTTCTAGTTTGCTACCGGCACACGAAATAACGTTTATATTAAGGCGAAGGGTAAGGCACACTAGCGCCACCAGTTGATAATTTGACAATTACTAACGGACCGCATCTTTTTTAAAACATTGCGTACCGTCCGACAACAGGAAAGCATCCATAGTATTTATTTAATAATTGTGCACTACTTTTTGTTGCGATGTTTATTCACAAAACGGGCTATCACATTTATTCACAAACAATGGCCACTTTTAATGTTAGCGAATGAATACAAAAACAAACCTATAAGTAGTGCACAATTATTAAATAATTTGCCTAGTGTCGGATGGTCTGCAATGTTTGAAAAAAAAATCCTGTTTAGCAGTTATCAAATTAAATCAATTAGCGGCGCTAGTGTGCCTTACCCTTCGCCTTAAGTGCGGGCAAGGCGGCCAACATGCACGGACACGCGAGTTGTATGCGTGTACGCTAGCTGGAGAGGGACTTTATGACCGAATACCCAAATACCGTTCATATTATATCCTGTCGTGAAGTTTAGGTTAATATAGGTTACTGCTCATTATCATAGCGCTCTTGTTCGTTTCTCCCCACAGCAATATGTACCAGTGTCAGATGGGCAAGCAAACGATGGGCACCCCCATTCATACTTGGGCTACGAACGCGGAGACCAAGTTATACCGGCTGCAGACGCCCGCCACGCCACTCTTCAGACCTACGCACTACGATAACATCGGGTTGGACGATTACCCGTGCGGCACTAATGCGATTGTCGCCGTAATCTCTTACACGGTAAGGTTCATTTTATCTTGCAATGTTTTGCTCTCTTTGCAATCTCCTTAATGGGATTCTTGCGCGACTTCATCTGCGTGAACACCCATGCGGCACCAACGCGATAGTCGCCGTTATCTAATACATGGTAAGGTTCATATTCTCTTGAACGACTTGACGTGATCACCCGTATTCATTTTTGTTTTATTAATAACTAGCGGCTCTGTGCAACTTCGTGTGAACACCTGTGCGCCAATTACGCGATATTTTTTTTTTTTTTTTTTTTAAAGCAAACTGTCTAATCATTTGGCCACCAACCTGCCTTTTGGTGAGCGGGATGTGGCCTAAGGTGATACATGCTTAGACAGGAAATGCCTATTCACTCTTGCTTTGAAGAGACCCAGATCGTAGTGATCAGGGAACACGTGACCAGGCAGCGCATTCCACTCTTTGGCGGTTCGCAGAAGAAAAGAGTTAGCAAACCGCTTGGTACGGACAGGTGGTATGTCTACAATGTACGGATGGTAGGCTAACCTGCGTCTAGTACCCCGATGGTGGAAGGGGGCTGGGGGAACGAGATCGTGTAGTTCACTCGCACACTCTCCAAAATGTATTCTATAAAACACCGATAGACCAGCAACTCTGCGACGGTGACTGAGGCTCTGAAGTTCAGCTGTAGCCAATGTTGAGTCACCTATGAGTCTCCTGGCCCGGTTTTCAATCGCGTCCAAAGTTGCCAGCTGATACTTAGCAGAACCATCCCAAAGGTGACTGCAGTATTCCATGCATGGACGAATCTGTGCTTTGTATAACATAAGCAGTTGGTCCTGTGAGAAGTAACGCCTAGCCCTTGAGAGGACGCCTAGTTTTTTAGCAGCATTTTTTGCTATGGACTCGATGTACTCGCCAAAATTCAGAGTGGACGACAACTTCAGGCCAAGAAGTTGAAGGTGTTCGGTCAATGGCAAAGATACATTTTGGAAAGTTGGAGTCAGCTGGAAAGGACTCCGTTTAGCGGTGAATAAGCACGCTTGCGTTTTGGTAGCGTTAAAACTGACAAGATTGGCATTTCCCCAGTCCGAGACAGCCTGAAGTGCCAGATTTATTTGCTCAACCAGGGACTCTCGACAAGACTGGATATCATCTTTGGAGGCCCTTGCATCGGATAGGTATCTGCTAGTTATTGTTGTGTCATCCGCATATCCAATGGTACCGGGCACTAGAAGGTCGTTAATATGTAATTCCTGCACGGTAGAGTTAATTTTTGTTTTATTATTATTAACTACTGACTCTTGCACCACGACATACATACTTGGGCTATGAACGCGGAGACCAAGTTATACCGGCTGCAAACGCCCGCCACGCCACTGTTCAGGCCCACGCACTACGACGACATCGGGTTGGACGACTACCTGTGCGGCACTAATGCGATTGTCGCCGTTATTTTTTATACAGTAAGGTTCATTTTCAGATTCTTCATTTTTGTTTTATGATTAACTGGCAGTTCTTGCACGTCTTCGTCAGCGTGAACACCCGTGTGATGCCAACGCGATTATCGTACTTATCTTTTATCAAATAAAGATCATTTTCCCTTGCGCAACTTCGACATATCATTTTTCTTTTATGATTTACTAGCTGTTCTTCGACCCACCGCTTTGCATCGAGTAGCCCGAATGCGTACTTCGAAAATCGAAATGCGAAATGCTAGTAATTCGTATTGGCTTAGCGTTTTATCTTATTTTTTAAGGACCCTTCCTTCCATCCACACACAAAAATTGGTCTATCAAATGCAAAAAAAAAATACAAATCCGTTGGTACTTCTAAAGATTTTTTTGTTTGTTTGAAGAGTCTGTTTTTTTGTTGAACTTAAACAAACTTCTCAGCTTTATTATATAATATAGATTAGCGACCCTTCGTCTGGTGAATGTTTAACCCATGCGGCACTAATGTGACTGTGTCGCCGTTATCTCTCACACATTAAGATTCATCTTCTCTTGCGCACCCGTGTCCCACTTACGCGAATTTTGACGCAATTTCCTGCACGGTAAAGTGCATTATTGTTTTATTAATAACTAGCCGCTCACCCTATACACCAGTGCGACACTTACGCTATTGTCACTCTTACTATCTCTTACAAGTGTCACTTTGACACGTGTACAAAAACAAGACAAGACACTTGGACAAAACCAAGGTTATGTTCAAGGATCATGCCATTCCGGGACCGATTGCAGTACAAGGCAGTGCTCTCGAAGTTGTTAAAGAATATGTCTACATCGGGCAGATTTTGCAATTGGGTAGTAACAACTTCGAGAAAGAGGCTAACATAAGAATACAGCTAGGCTGGGCAGCATATGGGAAATTACGTCAAGCTTTACGTCGCCTATTCCACAAAGTCTAAAGACGAAAGTCTTCAATCGGTGCGTCCTACCCGTCATGACATACGGAGCCGAAACGTGGACACTCACGGTAGGCCTGGTCCACAAATTTAAAGTCGCTCAGCGAGCTATGGAAAGGGCTATGCTCGGAGTTTCTCTGAAGGATCGACTTCGGAATAAGGAAAAAACAAAGAACGAAAGTAATCGACATAGCTCATCGGATCAGCAAGCTGAAGTGGCAGTGGGCCGGCCATATTAGCCGCAGAACCGACAACCGTTGGGGTAAACAAGTTCTGGAGTGGAGACCGCGTATCGGCAAACGTAGTGTAGGACACCCTCAGACTAGGTGGAGCGACGATCTCCGCAAGGTGGCTGGCAAGAGCTGGATGAGAGTAGCCGCGGATCGTGCTCAGTGGCATGCGCGAGGAGAGGCCTATGTCCAGCAGTGGACTAGTATGGCTGATGATGATGATGATGATGAATCTGCAGGCGTGTGTAAAGTAAACCTTCAAAATGGCGCAATCAATGTTTTTAGCTCTAATTAGGGTATTGCTACTATGTTAATATCTTCCCTTTTCTCCTACAGGGTTACGACATGGAAGACGCAATGATAATAAACAAATCTGCCTACGAGCGGGGCTTTGCCGCCGGCTTGGTGTACAAGTCCGAGTTTGTCGAGCTGAAGACCTCCGCCTCGTTCTTCCAGAGGGACCCGAATAGGGCGGATTTGGCGCAGCACGTGGACGAGGATGGCTTGCCGCCAGTAGGGGCGAAGATACAGCCCGACCAGCCGTTTTACTGGTAAGGAGTTTTCTTGTTATCTTTATGGTCGTAGCTATAATAACTCTTATAAATACATAATAATACATGCAAACATAATAATCTTTGAAGTGTCAATAAAGTCATCGCTACAATTAACGGGTATTGGCTTACAGCCGAAATTAAGAACCTATCCTCAGCGAGAGATAGGCCTACTAGAGATTTGTTGCTTAGTTATTTCTGTTATTTATCGGAAAATAACAGCGGTTGCTAGGTAACTAAACTAAGATAGGCCTATCTCTTACAAGAGGTTATTAATTTCGGCTGTTAATCACCACGCTTGCCAAATGCGGGTTAATGATCACAAACCCGGGCTATGCATCGAAAAATCCGAAACACACTATGTCCGAACTGACAATTGAATTTGGACTTTCGGGTATCGGGCCGAGTGGTTTGCCACTTGGCCACCGAGGCGAAGTGTCAATAATGTACAATTTAATGAAAGTACGTTTATAATGAAAAGCTGGAAGCACAGCCACAATATCATACTTGAAGAAGAAAAGAATAAGAATAACTTTTATTTTGGTCATATAGTTGTTGTTGTAAAGTTATAATTAGCATTAGCCAACATGTTTTGCTGAATATACAGCATATTGTTCCACGGTGAGGAGCGCTCTCATTATTTTGGACTGCATCGGCTGCTTACCATCAGGCAGGATGTGGTCACTATGACGTGTCAATATAAAAAAAAATGCAAAATTATAAAAATTCCAATTTTAATTATTCCAATTATACATACTTAGTTATAATAAGAAAAAAGGGTGATTAATAAAATTAGAATTCAACATACATAATCAAAATTTAGTGGATATGTCAGCATTATATAGGTATTATTAGATTACATTTATGACATAATTAATGCAGTACAAATAACAGATAATTAGATATGTCAAAATAATCAATGTTTTCTAGAATGCGCACGTCGAAGATAAAATAACAGTCTATAGTATTTTAATTCATGAACTCCTGGAAGAGCAATTTCTCAATCTTTTGATTCTTTGTACCTTGTAGCGTATGAATCACCTCTCTCATTTCATCTCAGCCAAAAAGACGTCCACTGCTGTACAAAGGCCTCCCTCAAGGATAAATAATTTTGAGGGGAATTTGCCATAATCGCCACGCTTGGCAGGCGGGTTGGCGATCGCAGTAAGGTGAGAATAATCACAGAGAGACGCTGCTGCCCATCCTCTGGAATGGTCCCATAGTCGCCTTCTACGACACCCACGGGAAGAGATGGGATAGTGCAATTCTGTACCCCCGGCACCACACATCACCTACCTCATATTATTCAACATGTATCAGATAGGTGTGTAGATGTGGTCATAATGAAAAGACGTAAGACAAATTGTATCCTATCTTTATCTTGTATGTATTGCCAATAAGAAATAATTATTAACTTTAATTTGTCATGCAATTGTAAATTTAATATTTATATCAGTGAAGTAATGCACGTCAGGCGCGCATAAGCAAGCAGCAGTGATCATAAATGTAAGTACACAGAGGTTACTAAACCACCAGGGCTGCGACTTGTTTATTTTGATGAGAAGTCTAGAAATATTTAATTAAAATTTATCATTATCATCTCAGCCAATAAGACGTCCACTGCTGGATAAAGGCCTCCCTCAAGGATCAATCATTTTGAGGGGAATTTGCCATAATCGCCACGCTTGGCAGGCGGGTTGGCGATCGCAGTAAGGTGAGAATAATCACAGAGAGACGCTGCTGCCCATCCTCTGGAATGGTCCCATAGTCGCCTTCTACGACACCCACGGGAAGAGATGGGGTGGTGCAATTCTTTACCCCCGACACCACACGGGGCATTAAAAATAGTATGACAAATTAAAGTCTTAGTAACTTTTCATACAAGATCTAGATCGGGTAAACTTTGGGTTTTTAAACTATGTATGACCATACCTATCTGATGCACCCTGTATAAGGAATTAAGTTAACTTAATACGTAACAGTCTGTCAGTTTTCATGTAGTCTCCCCGGTCCCAACCGTTGAATGGCGTACCGTAGAATGGGGTTGCTTTTGAATCAAGTATAACATTGATCGAGTGTAGAGGAGCTCGATGGCGCAGTGGTTAACGCGCCAGGTCTGCGAGTGCTGAGGTTAAGCAACTTTCGCAAAGGCCGGTCATCGGATGGGTGACCAAAAAATTATCATCTCGAGCTTCTCCGTGCTTCGGAAGGCACGTTAAGCCGTTGGTCCCGGCTGCATTAGCAGTCGTTAACAACCACCAATCCGCACTGGGCCCGCGTGGTAGTTTATGGCCCGTTCTCCCTATCCATCCGTAGGGAAGGCTCGTGCCCCTGCAATGGGGACATAAAATGAGCTGATGATGGTGATGATAACATTGATAGCAGCTGTAGATCCTTTATTAGCTGCAAAAAAATGGGTATCCCTAGCGTTCTACGCGTCTCCAATGTTATTACTTCCAGAATTATACCCTAGAACTAGATGTGGAAGACCTCTCTATAGAACAGGAACTCATGACAGGAGCTGATCATGTTACGCTTAATTCAAAAGTGGCCCCGTTCTACCATACCTGCCAGGGTTCGTGTCTGGTGGACTAAAATGAAGAACTTGAACACTGAAACTTCTATTCTCCCATAGTTACTTCGACTCTGAGAAGTGCCAGTATCATGTTGGGCGCTACCACGGCAAGGAAGAGGTGGTGGTGGATAGCGTGCGTCTGTGCGGAGACTTCTCCAACAAGGCGCCTGCTAAGGCCTGCATCATGCTGCGGTTACAGGTAGGAGACATATATTGCATAAATGTGAATTTATTATGGTTACCCTACTTTAGGATATTGTCGAGACGTCTTAGAAGGAGGTGGTGGTAAACAGCGTGCGCCAAGTCTACCAAGACCGTCAAGATGGTGACTATATCCCCCATGCCCTATGGAACCTTCAGGGACACCAGACACGAAGGGTATCTATCTATGAGGGCACAGTACCACGCTCAGCAAGAAGCCAGCGACCCAGTAGCAGAACTGAGCAGGCAGACTGTATGCCGGGAGTTTGGAGAGAGAGACGCGAACAAAAGCCTTGACTATATCAAGGGTAACGTCTCCCGTAGTTACTTCGTAGAGAAGTGCCAGTACTATGTGAGGCGCTACCACGGCAAGGAAGAGTGGTGGTGGATAGTGTGCGTCTGTAAGGAGACTTCTCCAGCAAGACGCCTACTAAGGCCTGCATCATGCTGCGGTTACAGGTAGGAGATATAACTTAGCCACAGCTACTTGGTACAGACAGGTTTGTACGATTTATGCGACATAATTCATTTTTAAGACAAACACATCATGATTATTTACATATAATTTTACGGAAATATTGTTGCGAACAAATTACAATTTGAAAAAAGACAAAGTGTTGAAATAATTTCACGAGCGGGATTCGAACCCGCACTCCATGACATGCCGGGTCAGGTGCACTGCCAACTATGCTATCGTGGCTCGATCCAACTCGCCGAAATTAAACAACACTATCTACTTTTCGTCTCGCACGCAGGTTTGATGACTTCCAGCCTATCGAACAAGCCGGTTTCCGAAAAGGCTTCAGCACCATAGACCACATACATACGCTGCGGCAGGTTATACAGAAGACCGAAGAGTATAACCAGCCTCTTTGCTTAGCGTTTGTGGACTATGAAAAAGCCTTCGATTCGATTGAAACATGGGCCGTGCTACAGTCTCTCCAGCGGTGCCAAATTGACTACCGGTACATCGAAGTGTTGAAGTGTTTGTATGAAAACGCCACAATGTCAGTCCGTCTTCAGGACCAGAGCTCGAAACCTATTCAGTTGCAGCGAGGAGTGAGACAGGGAGATGTGATATCTCCGAAACTGTTCACTGCTGCACTGGAAGATGCTTTCAAGCTTCTGGACTGGAAAGGACTCGGCATAAACGTCAACGGCGTATACATCACTCACCTTCGATTTGCTGACGATATAGTGGTCATGGCTGAGACCCTGGAAGACCTCGGCACAATGCTCGGTGACCTCAACAGAGTCTCTCAACAAGTGGGTCTAAAAATGAACATGGAGAAGACGAAAGTTATGTCAAACTCACGTGTCGTACCCACTCCTCTGAAGGTTGGGGACTCTGCCCTTGAAGTTGTAGACGATTATGTTTACCTGGGACAAACGGTCCAGCTAGGTAGGTCCAACTTCAGTAAAGAGGTCAATCGTCGAATCCAATTAGGCTGGGCAGCGTTCGGTAAGCTACGAAATATCTTTTCGTCCGATATACCGCAGTGTCTCAAGACGAAAGTCTTTGACCAGTGTGTGTTGCCAGTGATGACATACGGGACTGAGACGTGGTCGCTCACTATGGGCCTTATCAGAAGGCTCAAGGTCACTCAAAGAGCAATGGAGAGGGCTATGCTCGGGGTTTCTCTGCGAGATCGAATCAGAAATGAGGAGATCCGCAGAAGAACAAAGGTAACCGACATAGCCCGAAGAATTGCTAAGCTCAAGTGGCAGTGGGCAGGGCACATTGCTCGCAGGACTGATGGCCGCTGGGGCGGAGCAGTCCTCGAGTGGCGACCGCGTACAGGAAAGCGCAGTGTGGGCAGGCCTCCAACAAGGTGGACCGACGATCTGGTGAAGGTCGAGGGAAGCCGCTGGATGCGAGCAGCACAAAACCGGTCGTTGTGGAGATCCTTGGGGGAGGCCTTTGTCCAGCAGTGGACGTCTTTTGGCTGAGATGATGATGATCTACTTTTACTTTATTTTCAATGTCCACAACTACGTCATCAACATCCGATCTCAATATTTTTACAAATATCGAAAGATCAGTTAATCAGCGGGTTCGAATCAAGCTCGTATTATTTTTTCAACACTTTGTTTTTTTTGTTCTTTTAATATACTAGCTGAATCACAGAATTTTCCTAGTTCAGGCAAAAATTCAATATGTTTTATCTATAAGAATTTATCTGTTCTGTTTATATGTGTGATTTTATATGAAAAATAAATTATTACTTACTATTACTTGCTATTTTACAAACACATTAATTTATTAACTACATAGGCACACCTTATACATTCACAGTGAGCGTAAAAATTCACAATAATTTAGAACAAGAATAAAACATTTTATATTGAACTAAACAAAAAAATAGTTAAATAAAAACAGTTAACAACAAATTTCGTAGTATAATATTTTTAATAATTATTGCAATGGTTGTTTTCCCGCAGGTGGGTAGATCAGACCATGAAACTGAACAACTTTCCCCAAGAAACATAGGTCAAAAAACGAGATAACTTTTTCACTTTTCTATACAAAGCCTATATTAACCGAGCATGGTTTGTATTGAAAAGTTAAAAAATTATCTCGTTTTTTGACGTATGTTTCTTGGGGAAAGTTGTTCAGTTTCATGGTCTGATCTACCCACCTGCGGGAACACAACCACTAAGATATCTCGGTGTATATTAAGCTTAAGATCTGGGTTCTCTTTATTTTGTGCCACCGTTTTCATTTTAAACCAGGGCTTGGTACCGTTACCAAATTTCCCCTATAAGTACCGGTAAGTAACGTTATTTCTTTATAGAAATTTGGTTCCGGTAATGCAGGTAACGTTATCTAGAAAAGTATCGCTACTTTATTCGTTAAATATTGAGTTTTAGCCAATCCGCGTAGAGCGGCTAGTTAATTTACCGGTAAAAATGTCACCTAGATAACGATACGATTGAATTTTTTTTTTACCAACATCTTTGTTTGACAGAAGTATCGATACCAATTTTTTTAACGGTATTCAAAGCCCTGTTTTGAACAACGCTTCTCGTTCCCAGCGCAACCCCGCAGTAGGCGACAAGTTCGCCTCCCGCGCCGGCCAGAAGGGCATCTGCTCCCAACGCTGGGCGGCCGAGGACTTGCCCTTCACGGAGTCCGGCCTCATCCCCGACGTGTTGTTCAACCCGCACGGCTTCCCCTCGCGCATGACCATCGCCATGATGATCGAGTGCATGGCGGGGAAGGCGGCCAGCCTGCACGGACACGTGAGTCGTATGTGTACGCTAGGTGGTCCTCACATCAATGATAGATGAATAATGGCTGGAATGCGGGGTAATACAGGAGAGTGTGTCCTTCCTTAAGTACTCTTCTTTATATAAATCAAAAGATATTATGCAGCATATAATATCCATAGTCTTTTTGTAATAGTCTATTGACTGGCTTTTTTTTTGTTTTTTTTTTAATGTTAAAAGGAGGCAAACGAGCAGGTGGGTCACCTGATGGAAAGTAACCGCCGCGCAAAACCAAAGTAATCGCAGATGCGTTGCCGGCCTAGAGGAAGGAGTTGGATCTTGAGGAGGGAGGGGAGGAGGAGGAGAAGGAATTGGGAGGGGGGAGGGGTGAGAGATGGGCCTCCGGTACTTTCACTCACCGGACGAAACACAACAGCAACGAGTGCCATTGTTTCACGCCGATATTCTGTGAGACCACCCGTATTACGCCGGGCGAGCCGGCCCATTTCGTGCTGCAACGCAGCGTGGCTCTACCACTCAGCCAGAGTCACTCATTTAGCACCACCCAGGGGTCACGTGTAGGGTCTCAAGGGTAAACCTACGGACGCGAGTAACTTTAACCCCCAAAAGTTGGTTGGTTTCTAAAAACCATCTAATATTATTAAGTGGTGTTTATAAAACCAAAAAGTGTTTTAAATTCTTTTATGCATTTCTTTCTTTCTTCTGGGCAGCCGAATGATGATGATGCATTTTGTCTGTGTGTTTGTACAGAATAGACAAATAACGATTGTATCTACCTACCAGGTACACGACGCAACACCGTTCCGTTTCAACGAGAAAGACACAGCGATCAACTACTTCGGCCGTTTGCTGGAGGCGGGCGGCTATAACTACTACGGCACCGAGCGCATGTACAGCGGCGCCGACGGCCGCGAGATGACCGCCGACATCTTCTTCGGCGTCATCCATTACCAGCGGCTGAGGCACATGGTGTCCGACAAGTGGCAGGTCGGTACTGTTGCAGGTGTTCAGTAAATTTTACTCTAGGTCTTTAGAAACTTCCATTCCATGTGTACAGGTGACGGTCTTTAGCGTTTAGGGCGTCTAACACCGCTAGGGTGAACACTGCTGACTGCCGCCGCTAGCGGCACATGAAGGGGATGTAGTGGTTTTTGTGGGTAGGTCCCTCCTCCTCGAATCCCTGTCGAGACCCTCGGGTCTGGGCAGGGAGACGGAAGCTGGAGAGGAGAACTCCACATTACCTTCCGCGCCTCCCCGGGCGCGGTGGTAATCGGCCGACAAGTTTTCCACTGTCAAAAAAAAGGGCGTTTACAATTACAATTCATGACAAGTGACAGGTCAGTGCTTACTTACTTATCCGTCTAAGGGTTCAATGACTTTCTTACCAGGTGTACAGGTGACCATCTACAGCTTCTCGGGCGTCATCACTACTTATGCCAAGACTTTAGCCAAGATTCCAGATGTTCATTGGCTGTAGTTTTAGCCCCGGTATAGAGCGTGCTGCAAAAACAGCGCTGCCAATATCATAGCTACAGCAGGATTAGAATAGATGTCTAGTGTCATTGTCTGCCGGCGGCTGCCGTCTACATTCGTTTTAAAACACCGATGGTACCATTCCAGGTGTTCAGTAACCTATAGGTCCAGACATTCATTACTTTCCAGGTGTACAGGTTACCGCAGACATCTTCTGCGGCTATATCCACTACCAGCAGCTGACACACACGGTCTTGGATAATTGGCAGGTCGGCATACATAGTAATGATTGATGATATGGTAGTGGTAGCTAACCAGGCAGACTTAGGTCTAACCCATCGTCGTTTTGGCCTCTGATACAAGTCGGCGCCACTGGTCTCAATTCTGAACGGCTTCCTGCCAATTGTCTACATGAAGCTTTTCCAGGTCTTTTAGAACTTCGTCCGTCCAACGATAACGTGGGCCACCGACTGGCGTACACCCTACTGGCCGCCCAACATAAGTGCGTTTCAACGAGCGATCACTTTTTTTATCTATTCGGCCACGTCGAACTAGCGAAGCCTATGTGTCTTAATTTCGTCATTGGGTCTATGTTACTATCATAGATCGGAATAGGTAGAGTGTTTATACATACCTTTGCAATGTTAGCATAGCATGGATACTCCTAAGCAAGTTTAGTTTTCTCGTAAATTCGAATAAAACAAAGTTGTTTAGAAAAACGATCAAAAACATCATATCTCAATAGTCTGACGTGCAAAAGAATTAGAAGTGTATTTTCTCTTTTGATTTTATCGATTATTGGATGGATCCATACTATTGATAACGTTATGACGTAATTCACAGAAAAAATTCTACTTATTTCGATCTTTGGTTATTATACTAAAGGTCGTTATTTATTACGCATTATCCATGGATTACCCAGGCTTTCATGAAAGTCGGGGTTTTCTCTTCACGTATTAATATAAAGATTTGTCCTTGCCCCAGGTGCGAACTACCGGCGTGGTGGACGCGCTAACCCGCCAGCCCGTGAAGGGGCGGCGGCGCGGCGGCGGCGTGCGGCTCGGCGAGATGGAGCGGGACGCGCTGCTATCACACGGCGCCTCGTTCGTACTACAGGATAGGCTGTTCCACTGCTCTGACAAGAGCGAGGTGAGCTATTGTTCTTATAGCTAGGGGAGTTACTGTAAGTTTCTATGAGATGGAGCGAGACCACGTGATAGACTGCAGATGATGGAGATAGAGCCTTACTACAGGATAGTCTTCCACTGCTTTAATAAGAGCGAAGTCAGTAACTGTTGATGTCTCATAGCTAGCAAATCTTGTCTATTTGGCTTGACGAGATGAAGAGAGTTCAGGACATGGGGACATTTGTAAGACGTGTGCGTTGCAACATAGAATCCCATAAGTACGTTAAATTTGCACCGACTACAAAATCGGTCATCGATTTTTTCTTCTTTTGTTGATGGCTTCGTGCGATTAGCACATTTAGCCAATGTCAAAGTAATTTTTCTAACAAATAATACATGAATAAACAATTTCTTTTCTGTATGATGATGATGAATGATAATAGAAATGAGAAGTGAGAAATGATATACCCCCCAACCCCTCGAATATCTCAGTAAAGATGTGGGGCTTTACTAAGTCCTCGGGCGGACTTCTTGTGAGAATTTGAAAAGTGACGTTGCACTGTTTTGTTTCATTTGCCAACACTCATGCACACTCACGAACACTTAACGGTTAATAATCCACCATTATTTCACATTAATATTCGACATGACACAAATTTTAGAAAATAAAACAAAACCGCAGACATGACTCTTCACTTTCCCGCCAAGAACGAGGCAGAGATTGATAGAGCAGGTGCACGCTTTTCTATCCGGTCATCGATTATCAGATGTGGGCGAGAGTTCTTAATGTATTCGGTGTGTGCTCTGCAGAGTGTCGATAAAACCTTGCCACTAAACATGATGCACATTTTGATCTATCGCAAGTAATGTAATCTGCTCGCGGTAATAATAATTGTGCTAAAGTAACTGGAATTTTAACTCGTGCGCAATCTGTATGAATGCGACATGTCTAGTGATTTCTACATACTACATACAAAACAAAAAACTGTACAAGAGACTGTCTATTTCTGAATATCATGTGTATACGAAAAATATTAAAAGCTTAAAAAGTAAGAATCGACTACCGAGTCGATTTTAAGGGGGTGCCGCGTGGAATTTCGAAAATGTACGTGTTATTAGGTCACTGGTGCTAGGCGCTGAATAGGTCGTATACATTAAAAGGACTAGTATAGGTTAGCTTGATCCTTTCACAAGGCCATGGTTGTCTTGGAATTTGAAACAAATACCCAGAAGCTGCGTGAACAATACGTAAAAGGAATGATATCTAAAAACTTATTTCTTCAGAAACTTTGTAAATATAGCACATGAAACAACAATACGACATCAAAATGTTTGTATTGATATTCCGCAGGCCACTGTTGTCTAATTTTTCATTAAAAAAATATGAATATGAATATATTAAGACTTATTATTTTTTACCCAAACGCTTATGATTTTACATAAGTAAACAATGCTTCAATTAAATCACCAGCCTACTCTGTACAGATATTAGTGTGCGTGCGTATTCTTGTCGTGCGCCGTTGTCACACCACTGCCACGCGCCGCTCGCTCGCTATCATAAAGAAACTTGAAACTCGCAGTTTTGCGACCGCGCGGCACCCCCTTAAGTATTTTTTAAATAATAAATATGTCTTTGTTAATTTTAATTATAAAGCCTTATTGCTTTGACTTGCGTTTTTACTTCGTTTATGTTGTAACTGTCATTTACTTACTTAATGTTGATTTTATTAAAAGAATAAAATAAAATAAAATAAAACGCATTTAATTCAGATCTGTCTCCATAGTGTTAATAACAATATTTAACTCAAAACCTATGTTAGTACATAATAAATGCTTCTAAAAAATGACTCCTCACTTTCCCGCCAAGAAGTACAATACTAATAATTACTTTTGTATTTTGTCTCCAGGCTATCCTTTGCTCGAAATGCGGCACCCTCCTAGGCCCGATCGCCGGCCGACTGGACGGTAAGGGCGACTCGTGCCGGCTGTGTGGAGACGGCCAGCTCGTCTCTTTGGCGATACCGTACATCTTCAAGTTCTTTGTGACCCAACTCGCTGCGGTCAACATCAATGTCAAAATCAACTGTAGCAGCGGTAATATGTCGATAAAGGGTTGTTAATAGGGTCAAAATTTACGATAAGATGATTAAATCGTTGGTAGGAAGTTAATGGGGTCAATATTAACGACAAAATCAACTGTAGCAGTTGTGATGTCGATAAAAGCTTGTTAATATGTTTAATATTAACGACACCATCGACTATTACGGTGAAAGATTGTTAATAGGGTCAATATTAACGACAAGGAAGGGAATTAGAGTAAATTAAGGAGCTCGTCTCCATACATCTTCAAGTTCTTTGCGACCCAACTCGCCGCGGTCAATATTAATGTCAAGATCAACTGTAGCAGCGGTAATATGGTTAATATTAACGGCCAACGACTGTACCTAACAGTTGGTATTAATGTCCATAAACCCGATTAACAATTGGTTCAAGATCAACTGCAAAATCGATAAAGGTTTGATAATAGGGCCTATATTAAGGACCACATCATTCTGTATTCAACAGATGACAACAGATGGTAATATGACGAAAGGGGTTCAATCATTATCTCGGCCAAGACGTCTGGGCGTAAAATAAGACTGCTATTTGTTGTTCGATCACGAAAACGAGAATTTGGATAGCATTATTGAGGCAGCGCTTTCTGATGTCTAGGAGTAAAAATTTTGCCATACAAATTCTTTTAAAACTCGCAATAGGCACCCAAATCATGTCGATAGGGTCGAGACCCAGTGGGGGTTATATTGTTTAATATTAAATCATTTAGTAATTAAATCAAAAAATCTAAGAGGTAACAAAACAGGTAGTTTATTTCAATGATTTGTTTAGTGTAATGGGACTTATAATGTGATCAAGATAACTAAGCTTAATATTTTATACTCTTATGACTGTCTTTGTTAAAAATAAACATTTTTTTATCTAAATAATCTAACATTTTTTTATTACTCCTAATAGTGTAAAATGATCCTATAAGCTTTGATTATTGATTGAAGACTTTGGATTTCGGAATTCCATACAAACTTTGAACTGTCAAGATCTCTGTATAAGCACAGAAACTTGCATTAAAATTGGCCTTTTTGGTTTGAAGTTCGTATGGGATACGAAATGTAAGACTAAATTAAAACGCCAAAATAATAGTGTATAAAGAAAAATCTTTATTCTATCAATAAAACAATAATTCAAATTATATTTAGTCCTCATCCATCGCCTCTTCCTGTTCCTTCTTCTTCTTCTTTTTCTTCTTCTTGGCGCTGGCCGTGGCGTCCGCCACCACCTGGGAAGCTTCCTCCATCGCCTCCTTCATTACCTCGATATTCTTCTTGGGAATATCGCCAGTTTCATAAAACTTAAGACGGTCTTCCACTTGCTGACGTAATTTCTCACCGAATATTGTCGTTAAAGTCTCTGAAAATAAAAAATATTAAGTAAGCATCATCAGAAATCAATGAATGGCTTCTTGGCGGGAAAGTGAAGTCATGTCTGCGGTGGTTTTGATTTAAGAGCGTTTACGGCGCACACTAGCGCCGCCAATGAAAAAAAAACATATCTAGTAATTAGAGACAAAATTAAATTATGCTCAACAAACTATTTGAATGAAGTTATTTTGCATTTTTACGTCACCTAATGAACATCTGACATGTTATGGTTTAGTTAAATAAGACGTTACAGCTAAAAACGGCCACTTTTAACAAAACCATAACATGTCAGATGTTCATTAGGTGACGTAAAAATGCTAAATTACTTCATTCAAATAGTTTGTTGAGCATAATTTGATTTTCTATCTCTAATTACTAGATATGTTTTTTTTTTCATAGGCGCCGTAGTGCGCCGTAAACGCTCTTAAGATCGCCGGGCTAGCTACCACCATCTTATCTAAAAATATCGCTATAGCAACGATGTGCCATAGTAGCATTGTTGTGTTCCGACAATTAGAGATGTGATAGCTAAATAAGTGAGTAAAGGTAAAAGTGTTTTGTGTTTTAACCGGTTCCCTCAACTGAAGTTCGATTCAGTTCTGAGCAATATCACCTGTAGCAGCATGTAATGAACGCACGCGTTTATGAACAAACCACGTGCGTTACATACGTTGCGTTTATTTGGCACATCTGTTATTACCACAAGTCGACGGATAACACTTGCTATAGATCAATGTGTGCAATACAAACTATGGTGATCTTATGAAAATACTTAAGAGGGTGCAGCGCGGAATTTGAAAATTTACGTGTTTTTAAGTCACTAGTGCTAGGCGCTGAATAGGTCTTATACATTAAAAGGACTAGTGTAGGTTAGCTTGATCCTTTCACAAGGTCATGGTTGTCTTGGAATTTGAAACAAATACCCAGAAACTGCATAAATATTACGTAAAATAATGATATCTAAAAACTTGTTTCTTCAGAAACTTTGTAAATATAGCCCAAATGAAACAATGATCCGACATCAAAATGTTTGTATTGATAGGTCACTGTTGTCTTATTTTTCCATTAAAAACATGAATATGAAAATATTAAGACTTTTCTTATTTTTTACCCAAACGCCTATGATTTTACGAAAGCAAACATTGCTCTAATTAAATGACCAGCCTGCTCTGTATTATATATATATTAGTGTGCGTGCGTATTCTTGTCGTGCGCCGTTGTCACACCACTGCCACGCGCCGCTCGCTCGCTATCATAAAGAAACTTGAAACTCGCAGTTTTGCGTCCGCGCTGCACCCCCTTAAAGCTGTTTATTTAATGTATATAAGGTCACTTTTTATCAACTGCAAATATTTTGACAAAACATCTAATTATATCAAAGAAATAGGTAACAAGCATTTAAAAAAAAATTCAGGCTAGTTTTTTTTTTACTTTTCCTGACACATAAATTATAATATTTTTAAGAGCGGCCTCTCTGTCTCTTTTGAATGAAACTAGGCGCACGTGTAAGCTGTGAAGGCATTGCGGCCTCTCTGCTTCGGCTCCTTTGAATTGAAACTACCGAAAGTGCTTTACTTTTTTTTTAATGGAAATGTCTTTAGGCGTTTTTCTTGAAAACTAGCGTATAAAAATTTAAGGATTTTTCATAAAAATTGTTTATATATGCTGTTGAATTTATCCTCAAAATATTTGCAGTTAATAAAATGTGACCTTATATAATAATAATTTAATGATTTAATGTATTTAAAAATATAATGTAAATTTAAAGCTGTTTTTACTATATTTATGCAACACTATCCCTACCCATTTGTACATTTGCCACAAAGGTTCTTCGCATTTTTGTACACTCCATACACTGAAAGTAAATTTGTCACATGCATTAAAATATGTGTAAGTTCGTCACAGGTCCAAACTAAAATATGACAAATTTACTTCATAAAAATAAAAAAAGAAGTGTGGAAAATTTACAGATATTTTTTCTGTGACGAATTTACTTTGTGGCAAATGTACAATAACCCCTAGTTGGAATATAGATTGTATAAATTAAAATGTTTTGAAAAAATGTCTTAAACAAACTGCTTATTCGATTTTTTATCAATGTTTCCCAAATGGTAATTATACAATAATTAATTAAATGACATAATTTATATTCATTATAATTATCTATATATTAATACGTGAAGCAAAAACTTTGTACCCGTTTTTACGAAAATTGCGGGGACGGAGGAGTATGAAATTTCGCACACTTATAGTTTATATAGAGAAGGTTGTCCGAATGTTAATTTTTTTTTAATTATGCATAAATTTACATAAAACAACATTACACACACTACCATGTATTTGACACACACGCATATGTATTTGACACACACGTATATTGTTTGGCATCTGTCAATGCCAATCCAAACTCACATTCTATCTTTTTTAATTTTTCATTGCTTAGGATACAATCCGTGCAGCCTTAATAAAATTACTGTCGAATTTCGACCACTGGGCGGCCACTAGTTATTATTAAGTTTCAATTAATTTACCATTCTAAATAAGCCTGATATAGAAGATTTTAAACTTATGTACCTGAGAAGCAATCAATCCTGGATGCTATCGAGCACTTGTTGGCCAGGTATCTGCTGATGCGGCCCTTGTTTTTGAGGCCAGCGCGGCCGATGAAGGTGGAGTGGTAGAGCAGGCCATACTTGGGCGTGTTCGAGCGGGTCTTAAGCGCGCGGAACAGAGCTTTCTCGGCGCCTAAGTTGTAAAAATCACATATTGGTTAATGAAATGGAATGTAATTCAACTATAAGGTATAGTAGTTTATGAATATAAAAAAATTACAAATAAAGGAAGTGTTGAAAAAAAAAAGCGTAATATTTCTTTAAACCTTAAAAAATATTTTGGTTTAGTCTTATTAGTAATTTATATTAAATGATGACAACATACATTGTAATTATTTTATTTATTATACATAAATGCTTATATTACTCCAAGATCATATTATTACTAAAAATGTTGACTTTTATTAAATTTTATTTATTTTTAGGAAATAATATGAACTAAGATATAGTTGATAGCATGGACTAATGATATTATTAGTCCATAGTTGAGTAACATTCATAAGATCTATTGCAGCCTAAATAAGCTGAATAAATGATTTTTTTTAATGATTATCCGATAAATTGTCGAGCTGTGTTATTATCTTAATAATTTCGAACACTGACACAAAGTCCCTCCATCCACTCACCCAATATCTGCAGCGTGGAGGCGGGGTACTTGGCGAGGCTGGTGAGCGAGCCGGCCTTGGAGATGAGCCGCGCGCCCACCTGGTCGCCCACCAGCGTGGTCAGGTTCGGCGCCACGGAACTCATCTTGGTGTGCAGGTACTCCGCTATCTGTTTTCTGTACAAATAAATATAAATACCTAAATAAATAAATATTAGACAACATCACATACATTGTGCTGAAATAACTATACCCACTTGGTACGACAGTGTTATAACCACAACTCTAACAGAGTGAAAGCTACTTTATAGCGCGCTGCGACGGTACACTAGCACAGTTATGTGTGCGTGACCTCTCACCGACGGGTTCACGTACGCGCCGCGAGAGGGCAAACCGGTTTACACCGGCACAGCCAGCGGACAATCTCAGTGAGTGTCAAACGCGTTGTTACGTGTTATGAACTGTCATCGCTTGTAAAATATTGTAATTATTTGAGGTTTTATTATGTTTGATTTAAATAAGATTGGTTTACTGTAAAATATTAATTACTGTACAGTGTGTATGAACATTGCCAGAATCTGGACTTTAAGGGTTGGAATTCTTGGCATCATTTCATTTATTTAAAAAAAATAAAAGTAGGTAAATGGGCCGGTTTTTTCAGTACCTGGCACGATATTTTGCCTTTAAAGTTATCATTATTTATTTAGAGAAAGGTTTGCATGAAAAAGTTTTAAGTAACAATATGTCACTTTTAGACAGTTTAAAGAGCTATGAAAAGAATTATTTTTATGAGCATAGGACATCCACATCCGACGCTATAGCTATTTTAAGGTACACGTTCATGTGGACATTAATTAAATATCGAAATGGCTGCCATTGCTAGGGGTTGAAGTTGCACCCCTACTTTTATTTTTTTAAATAAATTAAATGATGCCAAGAATCAACCCTTAAAGCCTCCGAGGTCGAAAACGGGACATGTTGTATATATATACTACTCAAAACAAAATAAGGGCCACGAGGTATTTTTTCATTTTAGTGTAAATTATTAAACATTTACATATTGAAAGTAGTAAAATATTGAGTATACAAACTCTTTGATACCTAAACTTTTTAATATTGTAGTATTCATCTAATGCTGGCAACAATTTTAAATAAAATTTGATTTAAAATTATTTTTGAAAATTTTGATTGCATTTTCTTTGACGTTTTGCTTTCCTTAGCTTCTTGGTTTATTAGAAATTATCAGAGTTCATTGATATCTCGAGTCAGAAACATCTTTTGCAATATGCCACAAGCACGCAGGCGTCATATGGACTCGCTGACAGCAACCAGAGCCGTTACAATGATTGAAGAAGGTCATTCGCAGCGATCTGTGGGTTTGCAATTGGGATTTTCTCGAAGAGCTATTCAAAATCTATGGAATCGTTTCCAAGAGACCGGCAGTGTTAGAAGAAGACCTGGTTCGGGCAGAGTTCGCATTACAACAGCTCAAGAGGATCGTTACATTCGATTAAGTGCGCGCCGAGCACATCGACAACGACGGCCCGCAAGCTGCAAAATCGTTTACGGCTCACAACGGGTACTCGTGTCAGTGACCAAACTATTCGTAATCGATTGCATGAAGACCAGCAGGCATCAAGAAGGCGAGTTGTCCGTATTCCATTAACCAGAAATCATCGTGCAAATCGTTTAAGATTTTCCCGTCAACATTTGGACTGGGACATAAACCAATGGGGCATGGTGCTCTTCACAGACGAATGCAAAGTTAAATTTTTTAACGACGATCGGCGTATTAGAGTATGGAGAAGACTCGGCGAGAGATTTTCAGAAGCCTGCATCCATGAAGTCGATCGTTTTGGTGGTCCAAATGTAATGATTTGGGGCGGGATAAGCTTACACGGCAAAACTGAGCTCGCTATTTTAAATGAGGGTACTGTTACTGCTCAGCGGTATATTGAGGAAGTCGTCAGACCACATGTGATCCCATTTGCCCAGCGAGCGGGTCCTGGATTCATCTTGATGCAAGACAATGCTCGTGCACACACGGCTCAAGCGACTCGGTTTGTACTGGAAGCGTCTCAAATTCAAGTCTTGCCGTGGCCGGCGAACAGTCCGGACTTAAATCCAATAGAGCACATGTGGGATCAGTTGAAACGAAGAGTTAGAGACGGTGATCAGGAAATCCACAACCAACAGCAACTCATCAACGCTGTTAAAAGAGCCTGGGAAGAGATTCCAATGGAAAATGTCAGGCATTTGATTGAGAGCATGCACTCCAGGCTTCAGGAGTGCGTAACGAAACGAGGGGGGCATACCCGTTACTAAAAGATGAGCATGGAGTATTTTCTTTTGTTTTCAGTAACTTTACATTGTTTTTATTTTTAACCTTAAATGTGTTTTTTCTTTCAAAAGCAAATAAACTTTTTAATCATTATTATTGGAATAAATTTATTGGTCTACACGGTAAAAACAACATTAGTTTTCGTTATGGAGACAAAAAAATTAATATTGGTTTTATTATTTTCATGGTACAGACAAAATACCTCGTGGCCCTTATTTTGTTTTGAGTAGTATATATATATATATATTTGTGTGCCATGGATTACCGCAAAGGCAAAACCACTATTTTTTTATCAAATACCTTATTTAATGAATACGCGCTCGGTCTTCAATTGCTAAAGTTAAGCAACTGTCGCAAAAGTCGGTCATTGGATTGGTGGCCTTAATTTATCACCGTGCTCCTAAAAGCACGTAAAGCTACATTAGCAGTCATGAAAAACCACAAATTTTCAATGGGCCCGTGTGGTAGTTTATGCTGTGTTCTCCCATGTCGTGTCTCGATAAATTCTCCCATAGGGAAGGCTCGGACTCCATAGATGATACATAATTAATTTGGTTTTGAATGTACCATACAATAAATTTATTATCTATAAATAATCCTAATTTAATTTCAATTGTTTTGAAAATATATATTATTTACCTGTAGTTACTCAAAGCCACAACCCTCCCAGCAAACATCTGTATGTTGATAAGGTCCACAGGCGATATATCCATGCCCATAGACATTTTGGAAGCATCAATAATGGCTTGAGCCTTCTCCGAATCGCCCAGAATCTCGGTGAGTGGCTCAACCGACTCTTCAGACAATGTCTTGCGGTCTTTTATGTACTCAGCACATTTGGTGTACAGGTGATTATCTGGGACAATGGCGACGAGCTCCGGGAAGTGGTATGAGTACCATTCTCTGTGTAAAATAAAAAAGAACATGGTAAATAAAATATTTTTATTTTTATTTCTAAGATACAATAAGGTATCTGTTTATTAAGTCATAATTTTTTTTATTTTTATTATTTATTTATTTAGTCATATATTAATTTCGTGATCTAAATGTTTAATGACTATGTTTAAAGAGATAAACTCTAAACAGCAACTTTAACCAAATTAATTCAATAGCTAAAATATTTTGCCGTTTGTTTAGTACCTATATAAAATATGTAAATTGCTGTATTTTAAGGAAATTATGTATGTCAAGGTCTTAATATTGTATAATATAATTTGAAGGGCTGTGAGTTTAAAACAATAAAAAAAAAATTGTGTACCTGATCCGCATTGAGAACGTATTAACATCTTTGTCCAGTTGATCCAACAGCGCAATGGACTGGATGATCATGTTATCTACTCTGTGCACATTGAACTTTACCCGGGCTCGGGAGTACGAGTGGCCCAGACCGAGTTGTGCCACACTGCATGCCTTCAGGGTGAGCCCCTTGATGAGTGCATGGAAGTGATGACGAATACCTGGACAAAGGATTTAATATTAAAAGTGAACACATTTTTCAAAGTTGAGATTTTTGATTATAATCTATAGTCAGACTATGTCTATTGTCTACATTCAAAATAAGAGAATAACTTTAGATTGAAAATCGATTTTTTTTATAGTCTTAATTTCAGTAAGTATTATTTATGACATAGCTTTGTATTAGAGACCATTGCTATGTAATTTTTAAAGTAGGTATACATAACATAATCACACCTAATCAGTAAAAAAGCATGACCTACTTACCTATGGCAGTACATAAACAACTCACAAACAATATAAGTAATTAAAAAGTTATGTTTTAATGCCCTCATATCTTGTGTTACACTCTAAATAACCTCTCCAGCGCCCAAGTGTCAAACTTGACAATGTCGTTAAAAAAAATTTTTTTTTCATTATTACCCATTTAAACCGACCAGGCGTTTATGTGTGATTGTAAATGAAACTTTAAAAGTATTATAATAGGGTACATCTATTACTTTTAGAGGTGTTGTTTATAACACCTGGTAGGACTAAGTGGGTGTAGGTAGGCAAATGACTTTGCTCCAGCTGATGTTAAGCAGAAGCAGGGCCTAGATATGGAGGCTGACAAATAGAAAGATATTCACACTATTTGTAGGTAAAATGGTTGTAAAATCATAAAGAGAAATTCACCTCGTAATATCTCTGGTACAGCACCAGTGTGGGAACATTGTATTTCCAGAGCTTCACTGATTGCAGCTCCCAGCTTGGGGTCCAGCACTCCTAGTGTGCATTTCCCCCTTTTCTTGCGTTTCGGTAAGGCACCCTCGAGGAACAAGTTTAAATCTTCTGGCAAAATACCTGACATACACAGAATAAATTAATACAAACAAAGAATTACACATCTGTCTCTCTCTATCCCAATTGTTGGGATTACATTTAAAAGCATTTATGCAAGTAAGAGAAGATTGATCTAATTTTCTTAATTCTTTCTTTAAATTGTAACAACTACTATACAGTATTCCCCTACCGCTCCCCCAAAGCTCAAAACTCGGAGATATATTTTTTTTGCCCGAATTTTAAATTTTTAGGAAAAAAGCCTAACCAATCTGCTCAGATATGTGACAACCGTAGGTTTAAACATCTCCGGTGCTGCGGGAAGAGCAGCCCCTCCACCCTTGCGTAGCAAACCGCAGGCATTACATGCTCATCTTCGCAGCTTTGGCTTTTTGGTCGCCTGAGGCAACCAGCCTCAGCCGCAGCGGTGAGCTTGATACCTGCATATCGTTGCAGCAGGTGAGGGCTGCTCTCCCTCCGCGCCTCCGGGCTCATAAAAACACTCTAGCGTAGGGCAGACTAGTACCTCGTGGAATCAGGGTAGACTAATTCTACAAACTTAAAAAACATTTTTTAACTATATCAATTAGATTTTTTTGCTTAATGGCAATGGATTTTAGCTTCTTTGGGCAATTTAGCAATACAACATAACGCAGTTGCTTTCAAAACGTTTTTACGTTGAAAAGTTGGCAACAGAGCTGTCACTTCACTATCCGAATTAATGTTAACCTAAAAATTTATTATTTTCAATAATTTATTGTGAGACTGACCGAGAGTTTTAATTGATTCCGAGCAATAAAAATTCGTGTACTTGTTCCTGATTATGAGTTCTTTACGCAAAATAAAATTACTTCAAAATTTATTGACATCACTTGGAATACTGAGCCCATTTGCTAACATAAGCGGCAATTTAATAGAGGAACCTCTAGCCCAGGCCAGTAATGATATCCTCACAATAAACTAACCTTCAGAAACAGCATTGATATTTTCCAACGCTAAAACGGCGGACTTGAATGGTTGAAATGCTATCAGCGTCACTACTGAGTTGAAGCGCTGCAGATCCGTCACCGACTCCTCCACTTGAGGCAGGAATGCGGCTAACTCTTCAAACTCTGCCACTCGGAAGAGGGCAAAGCCTGCGCTGTGCTCATAAAGCACGTAAAGCTTACTCTGTAATTAAACGATAACTTGTAACTAAAGCAATGAGGAATCACATAACACACTTCAAATATAATTACGCACCATCTTAGTTAGCTAATCTGCTAAACATATCGAAATAAAATATAAACACGTGCAGTGCAGTTTGTTTGGATGGAAGAACAAACTTTAATTGAGGTTATTTTTTAGGGAGATGATCCATCGATCATCGATCATCGATGTAAAAAGATAAAATATCGATGTTTTAACATCGATATTAAACCACAGTTAGTTAATAGTTACTACGTAAATTTATTTAATCGTATGATAATATGAAATAGGCGAAGGAGGAATATACATGTCATAATTGCTTAATACTAAATATCATAAAATTAACTAAATTAACTACGTAAATAAAACATCGTAACATCGCGATGTCGCTACGACACCGTAACATCGAGAAAGGTTCTGCGCTTTCAAAATTGTTATTTTTACAGTCAATTGACATAAAATCCTACGCCCGGATATCTCCAATTTAATAATTCCTTTGTTAAATTTATTAAAAATCGTGTGATTTTATGGTTGTTTTATTTATTGATGACGATGTTTGCTCGATAAACATCAAGTAGCGATGTTCAGCTATTGATGTCATTATCGATGTCATCATCGATGTCATCATCGATGTCATCATCGATGTTTTTGCAATATCGATCATCCCGTTAACTACACACACCAGCATATTTAGCGGAACACAAAAAAGAACAGTTTTTTTTAATTATTGCTTTATTTGAAAAACATATATTTATATTGCTTTACTTGTTTAAGGGAAAATAATCAAATTAATATCATGTGTTTCCGTCTTTGCGTCTGTATATTCTTTGCCTTCCATTAACTTGGTTCAAAAGAATTCTGCACTCATCAGTAAACAATACCTTACCCCATTGGTCAGCATTCCAAAGTTGATGTTCCCGGGCGAAAGTGAGTCTGTTCCTACGATGATGTATCTCAAGTCTTGGAGCTTTGGCGGGCATGAACGAACCAAAACCAGCTTCTTTGAGTCTTCTTCGTACCGTACGCTCACTTACTGATACACCTCGAACTTCTTCAAGCTCATTTCTGGCTTGGACAGCAGTCAGGCGGGGGTTCCTAAGTACGCGAAGTTGTATGAAACGATCACCTCTGCTCGAAGTACACCTTTTTCTGCCTTGTCCTGGTCTTCTCACATAAGCATTAGCCTCCCTGAATCGTTTAATACTGCGATGAATAGTGGAAATAGGTCGACCAAGCATTCTGGAGATCGCTGTATAGCTGTGACCATTTCTCCTAATCTCAAGCGCGCTGGCAATCTCAGTTAGGGTCAAATCGGGCATAATGATGTCCTTGACGTTCAAAGAGAATTTAAATTAAAAAAAAACAAATAAAACTGTATCTGAATGTAAATTTTACGAAATTTCAAACCAAAGTATAAAATAACCACCATAGAAAATTAGCTCACATTGGTGTAAGTTCTAACAAAGCAAAAACAATTGCATGTAGGGAGACATTCAATTGTTTTTTCTATTGAAAATATTTTGTTCTAAAATTAAATAAAGTGAAAACCAGCCGGCAATGTTGCACAAAAAGGAAATTCGGCCTTTTTTTGTGTTCCGCTAAATATGCCGATGTGTGTATATACTATAATATACTAGTTGATTTGGTTTGGTTGAATAATAAACCACATTAGGTATTCTACCACTCATTATGCCTGCATACTGAATGCAATACTATTGAAATAAATATCACTATTGATAGTACAAAACTATTGGTAGTATCGATACTATCGATAGTCTATTCGATATTGAAGAGCAATACTATCGATAGTTCATTGGTCGGCAGCTAAGGTTGGCAGCGATTGAAACTATCGATTCTATCGGTAGTATTGCTATTTACAGATAGTATTACAGTATAAGAGATATCAATACTATTGATAGAATCGATAGGCTGTCGATATTATCGTTTTTTTTCAACTATTGACAGGCTTTCAATAGACAATCGATTTTGGCCTATCGAGCGGCAACACTAGTTGTAACGGAAATGTTGACATTTTAATTTTGAATAGTTGTTTGTCAAAGAGTAATAGCGAGCCGAGAGCAGAGCCATCCTAAGTTATATCTTTGTTTTGTTTATTCTATTTATAGTTTTCATTTTTGATGCTTTGGCCGCATTCTATTGATAATTCATACTTATTTTACATTTGTGTGAACCTTCTCAAATATGGTTACTGTGATTAAGCAAAGAGATCTTGTTGTAAATCTTAAACGAGAGACTTTCCAGAATTTAGGGATTTTGAGCAAGGTACGCCCAATATCCCCGGAGTTATCGAGACAGATATTCAAAGAAAATGCATTGGAGAAACCAACTCAAAACATGTTCAACCATTTTTCATATTACCTGGTATCTATAATAGATGCGCAAATTGCTGATAAATTCTCATGGCCACTGTACGACTCAAAGACTGAAAGAGCTTACAGGAATCAGCTTTCGATGTTCATCAACGAGTACAGTAGCAAAGGACTGTTTTCCCCTGTAATGTCTTCATATTTGGTGAACCCTGGATGCTACAAGGTCACTATGCTAATGTTCCAAATGTCGCAGTTGGCTGTTCAACGTTTATTAACTTGCGTAATGCGTAAAAACAGTCAAAAAGAGTTGTACAGTAAAGTAACAGAAAAGTACAAGACAGTCACGGAAGATTTCATAGATGATGTAGACAAAGAAGCAAATGCAATCTCAAGTAAGTTCTTTAAATTCTTGAAGAAAAAGGAAGTATTGCAAAAAATAGCAGCTTCACTCTGTGAAAGGATTTGTGAAATGGAAAAAACACAAACATCACTAAACACTAAGAAGTACATTGATGATTTAATTGACAAATATGTGAGCATTCACCATCACTCCTTAGATGAAAAAACTAAATCCGAGATACAGTCTATCAAAAACCTTAATCAACCATCACCATTCTTTGATACCTGGCTTGGATATGTTGACGAAAGTATCAACAAAATGAATTCTAAATGGGAGGAAAAAGTCACACCATTTCTAAATGTTTGTACAGATTGTCAAGCCAATACTGAAGCACTCATTGCACGGTACACGGGTGAAGTTGACCGCAACTCTTACATGGTAGAGTATAATCACTTGACCGACGAAATATGTACTAAAGAACTACAGAATCAAGTTAATACCCAACAGAAGTATATTCTAAAGAATATAATTGTTAATGAAAGGCTTAACTTTCCAAACTTAATTAGAAGTTTTTTGATATCAATATGTTACATTCTGAAGGACACTGAAATCGGAGATGAAATATATAAGTTTAATGAGTATTTGGAGGGCAGCCACAGAAGCTACAATGAATTGGCGACAGCTATGAGAATTGTTAACAATAGAGTTATGAATGCAGATGCTAAAATACTGGTAAGTGTTGTTGTCATCATCATCATCATCAGCAGCCTACACTAGTCCACTGCTGCACTTAGGCCTCCACAAGTGCATTTCAACACTCTGACCCCATTAAGCATGATTCTTGTCATTATAACGGGAGTTATTCAATAGTTATTAAATTAGCAGAAACCATTTGGCTAGCAGCAGCTAGCAGCTACTTGGGCCAGCGTATAAGCCTTGCTTTCCAATGTGACAATGCTGCTTGCTTACTAGGCGGCACTCTGCCTGGTAGGGATCATTTGGGGCAAAATATCATTTATAGTTAGGTACTTAGTAGTTATAGTTAATAGTTTTTATAAGTTTAATTTTAAGTAGTTTAATTTACTTGTGATTTTCTTTATTTATAAATAATAAAGTTATTCAATAAATTTTGATGATTCATTCAAAGGATGTGTGGTTTAGTTAATAAATTTATTTTTCAACATTGTTATTGGTATATAAATGCCCCACTGTTGGGCTTAAACTTACCAGCTTATGTAGCACATAAAGCAATTAGTAGTTGATTATACATACAGGGTGGTCCAAATAGTGACATCAATCCATTTTAAACAAAGTCCTTACATCCAAGGGTATTCAAAAATACCCCATGTTTGTTCCCCGACTTTTCGTGGTTTAAGAGTTATTAATTTTTTTAGTGTGATTTTAGAGTTTTTCGGTTGGATCAGCTTAAAAAATTTAAAAGTAGTTCTTGGTGGCTTCTTTGGATATTTTTTAAGTATGATTACTCTCATTTAGTGAACTTAGTGTGAAAAGATATTTTGTAGCTTACCAAACGCTGCACGGCCTAATTGGATTTGACGATTGACCTTTTTGCTGAAGTTGAACCTTGAGTCCACAACTTCTAGGGCAGAGTCCCCAACCTTCAGAGGGTGGGTACGACACGTGAGTTCGACATAACTTTCATCTTCTTCGTGTTCATGTTAAGACCCACTTGTTGAAAGACTCTGTTGAGGTCACCGAGCATTTTGGCGAGGTCTTCCAGGGTCTCAGCCATGACCACTATATCGTCAGCAAATCGAAAGTGAGTGATGTATACGCCGTTGACGTTGATGCCGAGTCCTTTCCAGTCCAGAAGCTTTCTCCCAGTGCAGCAGTGAACAGTTTCGGAGATATCACATCTCCCTGTCTCACTCCTCGCTGCAATTAGATAGGTTTCGAGCTCTGGTCCTGAAGACGGTCTGACATTGTGGCGCTTTCATACAAACACTTCGATGTACCGGTAGTTAATTTGGCACTGCTGGAGAAACTGTAGCACGGCCCATGTTTCAATCGGATCGAAGGCTCTTTCATAGTCCACAAACGCTAAGCAAAGAGGCTGGTTATACTCTTCGGTCTTCTGTATAACCTGCCGCAGCGTATTTATGTGGTCTATGGTGGTGGAGTCATTTCGGAAACCGGCTTGTTCGATGGCTGGAAGTCATCAAACCTGCGTGCGAGATGATTCGTTATGACTCTGCTTGTAGACGTGGCTTAGAAGTGAGATGGACCTGTAGTTCTTCAGCAGGGTTTTGTCGCCTCATGTGTATGAATGCAATAATAAACCTACATTGATTGAATATTGAATACATACATATTAAAATAACACCCACTGCTATGCCAATAGATAAGTCAATTAGTAGTATATTGTGTGGAAAAAAAACAATTTGTAAGTCTAATTATGTCATTTTTGTATTTCAGCCATCACAACTATTGTACAACCAGTCAATACCATTGAAAGACTTTGAAATACCGCCGATCCCTGACCTCTCCGATGTGAAAGCTAGCAGAGATCATACAACTCAAGTATTGTTCGACACATTCACACCTTTGAGCTCATCAAAACATCAATTCAATTTGTTCAGAAGGTACAACTCCTTCAGATTCAGCAAACCCCAAGCCACAACTTTAATCACACCATTCCACCAAGCGCCACATGACAACTTCCTTAAAAGTCTTATATCTTGCCGAGTCAGCACTTATGACCATAACGTCAGTCACAATTACCACAACATCTCTGTCATACCACAAGTCAACAATAGAGCCAATGAAACTATAGCTGAATGCTCCTCAGGTTTCACTAAACAGCAGATTATGAGACTACTGTCAACCAAAAAGTCTAGCAGCTCGAAAAAGTTCAAATACAAAAGTGAAAGGCCTGATATTAATATTAAAAAAGGAGGACTGTTTAATGACTCAAACATGTCGATTGACAGCAACGGTTTGTTCAGATGCTTTTCCTCTCCCAATTTATATGAAAACCGAGAGAAGAGGTCTTCAAATAAATTAGGCAGAAGAAAACTATCTGTAATGAGAGAAGACAGTCCATCTCTTTTAGAAGTGTCTGGTATTGTTGCTTTAAAGGACGATACATTAGGTACTCCCGATGCAGGTTTTAACCTTGAAGGTTCTAGAAAAGTAGTTGAAGCTACAAATCTACCTGTAGTACTAATAACTCCACATGAACCTGAAAGAAAAGTAGAAAATATTTTGAAAAATATAGAAATTGATTTGAATAAAGAAGATGAGTGTCCCGAATTGAAACCAGTATTAAATGAGCCGAGGAAAAGTGACATTAAAGAGGAATCTAAGACTGAAACGCCTAAAACGAATGCGCAACTTGTAAGAAAGACTAGTTCATTAGAAAAGATCATTAACAGGTTTAAGAAAGTACGTGCTAACGTTTTGCCTTGCGATGCCAACGAGGAGAGTGAGTTTAAGACTATAGTTGAAGAGAAGGAGAATGTGAATTCTGTCAATGTGGATGTGTTTACGGCAAACAGGATCTTATTGCCTGATCTGTTGAGTCCCAGTTGCAGTGCATTGAGCATACAATCAACAGATTATTTAGACCAACTCTGTTTAGATATGGAAGAGAAAGAGAGTAGGAAGCCTCGCCAGAGTCTCGGCACTGCGTTAGGCGTTGATAACACTTTCTTAGATTTATTTGATTTGATAGACTAAGATTGTAGCTATGTATTAAATTTGCTTTATGCAGTTGAATATTAACTGTAGCATAGCACTTTGCACCTTTGAAAGTTCTAATGAATTTGATATGCATCATCTCACATCTGTTACGCAATGTTTTTCAATGACAATAATGGCTACTTTATTGAAATAACACAAGATACTATAACTACTGTAAAGTGTATGGGAAAGCCTTCGATCCATAATGTACTTACTAGATTCCCGATGAGCTCTTGAATAAGTAGGCAGCATTGGGGCCGCGCACGGAGCCACAATGACGTTTGTAGTCATGACAGTAAATATTAAGTACAAATATTTTGCAACTTTAATTTAATCTTTGTGTTTAAGATTTAAGGTGCACAGTAAGCTGAAGTTGTTGCTATCCAATGTTTTTTCAAATGTTGTTATTCGAGATTTAAATGTATAGGTACAGTCGCCATCAGATATATCGGAGCGGCCAAGGTGTCCAAATATTTCTGAGCAAGACTAAATTTCTATAAATTCTGCACTCTCCAAATGCCATTTATATCGCAACTACTGCAATGCCATAAACATCTGAGCATGCTGTTTTTCAATAATTTGACAACAACCAAGCATTCTGAATAACTGACATTTCGCTTATTCTCCCGCTGTTAAATGCCAAAATTACACGACTTTTGAAAAGGGACAAATATATCGTTTGACATTACGTTACTCTTCTCGTGAATTGTCAAAATTTGAAATACGAAATTCACACACTACTTACTTGTTTCGGCGGGCTATTCGAAATGTCTACTTTTAACATCTTTAATTGCTTACCAGTGAACTTGACATCCAACGTATAGATAACTGTAACGCTTCAAGGGTCCATTTTATACCTGACACTGGCACTCGGTATTAAATATGTTTTGTGAATTGCTACACTAATATGACAAATATCGCATCATATTCTTAACAAAGACCAAGATGTAGACAAAAACGTATTGAAAATGTAACCTTAATGCTAAATCTTAAGCTATATTTTGCTTAAATGAACATATATTTGTGAACGCCTTTGTTGCTTAGATACGTTTGGTATTTTGTTCGATCAGATATTTTCGACTGGACGTATGCAAAGAAATTATTGAAAAACAGCATGCTCAGATGTTTATGGCATTGCAGTAGTTGCGATATAAATGGCATTTGGAGAGTGCAGAATTTATAGAAATTTAGTCTTGCTCAGAAATATATGGACACCTTGGCCGCTCCGATATATCTGATGGCGACTGTACCAGCAGTGCTATTCTCTAAGCAAAACAGCGTCAACCTCGACATTGAACTCGCTCATAACTTGCAAACGAATGTAGACTTTATTACTATTTATAAGTAGGTTGAAATTCGTTTGTAAGTTATGAGCGAGTTCAACGTCGAGTTCGACGCTGTTTTGCTTAGAGAATAGCGCTGCTGTTTCGAGATGCATTTTTGTTTCGGATCCTTTATTTAGTACATTATTGATCGAAAGGGAAAGCCGACGTTTCGGTAGAACACGCATGTACCTTACTAGTATTTAAGAACATTGTATACCGTGTCTCTTATGCAAATAAATATATTTCTATTACCTTTTTAAGTACTCGACGTTTCAACCGAATCGTCCAATATGTATATTGTACGACAGGATATACCTAGGATACCTATTAGCAGTTTGTTTAAAACATTTTACGGCACGATTTGGTCTAGTATGTTTTTAATTTTGTATAAAAATTTGCAAAAAGTTGTTTTGCGATTTTGATGCCATAAAAAAAACTTGCTAATATTTTATACTAGCGGCCCGCTCGCGACTTCGTCCGCTTGAGTGAACACCTGTACCTATCCTATGGCAGCGCAGCGCCACCTACCGGGTCCAATTATATGCATGTTTTATACATATAAACCTTCCTCTTGAATCACTCTATCTATTAAAAAAAACCGCATCATAATCCGTTGCGTAGTTTCAAAGATTTAAGCATACAAAGGGACATAGGGACAGAGAAAGCGACTTTGTTTTATACTATGTAGTGATGTCGTTTCATTCCTTATCGAGATGTTATAATATATTTTCGAAACATCCTAAAGATCGATGTCATAATTTGTGAATGAATGATGAAGGCTATTAAAACCTATATCTTTAGCTTTTAGTATGTTGTATTATATATTTTGTTAACCAATTATGTACTAAATCCAAAGTGCACGATGTAACATGCACGGTAGCAGTAGGATAGTGGCGCCAGTGATCGACAGGTACCAGACACCGACACTTTTCATTTTTTTTCCTCTAGTTGATGGCTTTGTGCGATTAGCACATTTAGCCGGTGTCAAAGTAATTTTTCTTGCAAGTAATACATAAATAAACAATATTTCCTTCCTGTATGAAGATGAGTTAAGTTTAGTGCAAACGGGTGTTACTGTTTTCATGTCACTCATGATAAATTATTTCATTTTAATCAATGTCATTTCATCATTTGTTATTGTTGAAAGCTATGTTTGTACATTATTTAGTTATAGGTTCCCCCACGCTGTATTAATAAGTTTGTAGCAAATAAAAAATAAATAAAACAAAGACTGTATTATTTCAAGTAACCAATTAAACTCGCATGTCTTATGTGTTACAAAGTTTTAATTTAGGTATAATTTGTATTGTAATGTAACGCCTCGGTAGTCGAGAGGCAAAGTGGGTTCAATTCCCAGGTAGGCTACTCTTGACGCAAACTCGATCTCAATACAATCCCAATGCGATTAATATGTATCGATATTGGGATAAGTTTCGCAATTTCTGAACGCCCCATCTCTATAATAATAATGTTCACTCAATTTCCTAGCAATTTAATTCCAATGTAGCGCTATTATCGCTTTTAAGAGTGCCATTTGATTTTTTTAGATTGGTATTGGAAATTGATTATTGCAATTGTGTTTCAGGAGTAACCCACCAGGTCGGGCCAAGTGTTTCGGATTGTTTCGATGCATAGCCCGGGTTTTTTGATCACTAACACGCATTTGGCAAGTTTCGTGATTAAGCCATTACTTTCAAGTAGTGATAACTAGATTTCAATGATGGACGCCTTAGCCCAGCAGTGGGACAGTTACAGGCTATTTACAATTTTTTACTATCTTGTATTTTATGCCTATTATATGGGCTTCTATGTAATTTACCATTATGTACATTAGTTGTTGCCTGACGTAAATTTATTTAAGTAATATAAAATAGCTCACAATTAATTTAAAATATTTATTAAAATAATAAACAAAGTTTTGATTTAAATAATCTTACACACTAGTTGAGAAAGTTAAGAATAAGCTTTGATAGGAGAAAGCTTTATAGTAGCCCCTTGAGGTTAATAATAAGATACATTATAAGAAATGTTCACCATATTAATATTTTCTTGGTATTTGTAGCTATATGGACAACAGACTTATAAGAAAAACGTTTCTTTGTTATTATTACATTCCATTCCATATATTATAAATCATTTCTGTTAAGTTTTAGTCCACTTTCAACTGCTACAGAAATGCGTGTGACGATTTAATATGTATTTCAATTTGACAAAAGTAATTTTTTTGGTACCTACTCATTATTTATTCAAACAAAAGATATATTTTGGTACATTGAAACTTGAAACGACGTAACTATGTAGAGTTCGTTCAAAATAGCTCTAGAATAAATTTCATGGTACGAGGGTACGCCTAACGCTACGTGAAGCGGTAATGAAATTAGTTGTTCCAAAGACCCACTTATATCTTGGGGTCAGTGTCCTCCAGCTTCACCATAGTCTCTGATAGTTCCCATAATTTCTTGGCTCTGCCCATGTCACTAGCCAAACTAGACACAGAGCTCTCGCCACAGTCAGAGAAGTATTTCCCATTGACCTTCTCTAATTTCTCGTCGACTGCCAACATGACAGTGGTCTGGCATCCTTCCCTTGGGGTCTTGAAGAAGCTTTTAATGATCAGCAACAGTCCCCAACTCAATGGAGCTGGTACGTTTCTCCAGATACCACTATCGACGAGACCTGGATGAAGGCAGTTGGCAGTAACTCCCGTACCTTCTAACCTGCGTGCCAGTTCCCTAGTAAACAGTATGTTAGCCTCCTTAGACACGTAATACAGGTAACCAGGGAGGGTGTCGATTGGGTTAGGGTTATCCAAGTTGACTGATGCTAATCGGTACAAGGATGATGCTACAACGACGATTCTGGAAGGCGCGTTCTTCTTCAGTAAGTCTATGAGGAGATGGGTCAGCAAGAATGGGCCGTAGTGGTTAGTTGCCATGGTCAACTCGATGTCGTCTTCCGACTTCTTCTTTCTGAAGGTCTCAGCGTAGCCAGCATTGTGGATAAGGACGTCCAGCTTGGTCTCTTGGCTCTTGATCTCTTCAGCGAACGCTCTGATGGACTTGAATGAACTGAGGTCCAGTTTCTTGACGAAGACCTTCTCGTTTTTAGTCGATTCTATAATGTCGCCTGTAAAAGGAAACAAGTTAGGTTGTAAATGAATGTAAACTTTTTTTAATTAAGGAAATAAAAGTAACCAGTTAAAAAACAATTTCCATTGCGCCTAGCAAGGCTAGGCTTAGGCTTTCCTGCACAGAAAGAAGGGGATATTTTGCCATAGCCCATAACCCACAAATGCGCTTTGCTGTATGTCAGGAAGTGAACATGTCTTTCAAATCAAGGAGAATATCTAAAATAAGTTTGTTTCGGTCGCCAATCATCAATTTTTTCAGACTCCTGAGATTTCTCAATGAGCTATATAGCCAATGAGGATATTGAAGTTTTTGTCGCGCATACAATTCGTTGCCTGCCGGCAACTCGTTACCTGACCTGGGAATTGAACCGAGGACCTCAAGATAACAACAATACGTACATATAATCGAGTTTTATTGGGCATTCCATCATGCAAAATTTTAACTTTCGTTTGTCACTAGGACGTGCTGTTTTTGCAGTCGAATTCCCAATAAACTTCGAACTAATAAGCACACTGTATGTAAAAAAGAAATACCTAGGTACCTTTAACTTTCTCAGCCAGATCCACGTTCCTGCACGCCATGATGACTTTGGCGCCTCTCTTTGCCAGCTCTTTGGCAGTCTCCTTGCCAATCCCGCTGGTGCAACCCGTCACTATGACAGTCTTGCCGTCCATCTTTGTCCTGTCTCTAAACCTGCCGCAAGTGTAGCTGGCGTAGATGCGGATCGCGAACAAGAGCCCGATGAAACTGAGCACGGCCAACAGACCGATGATGATCATGATAGGGAGCACCCACAGGATGAAGCGCGCTTGCCACGACTCTGCGACGATCATGTCTGTGGAAGAAGAGGGGAATTAACATTTGGAGGTTTGGATTAATTAGCCGCGGATCGTACTTGGAGAGGCCTATGTCCAGCAGTGGACTAGTATAGGCTAGTGATGAAAATGATGATTATTATTATTAGTACTGATTTTGAGATTTGGCGGAAATATGGAGTCCTTAATTTTTTTACTTTTTATTTTTTATTTTAAGTGCTACTTAATTGCTAATTAATTCATTGCAATTTGACTCCTTAAGTTTGAAACTTTACAAACTATTTGAAATAAACACACTTGTGTTAATATTAAATCATTTACCACGGATCCTGCAGAGGGTTTTAAACGTTCATTGGGCGAAAAGGGAGCCAATTTTTGAATTATTTTGGATTTCCTACCTACTTGTTTCATTACTATAATGAACAAATTATTTGTTGCTCGATCTATTTTCGAATTATATACCTATTAGGTAGCTACCTACTTTTAATCAGTATTAAAAGTATATCAGTAAGTATATATTTTATGAACACACTATAAACACAAAAAAAAATTCAGACTTAAGTAGATAGTTAAGTTTTAGTTGCTTTTTGCGTCAAAAATGAAACCGTGTTTATATTTTCCTATTTACATGAGCGCTTGCTCAGATTACGTACAAAGCTACCTATTTCAATTAAAAATATTTGTAATACTTTTAAGAATTATAAAATAGGATGTAAGTAAGCTACAGAAGTAGGTATTGGTTTCAGTTGATTGAAAAACAATAAACGAAGCTTTTCCCGTTACTGCAGACACATACAGTTTCGAATCATAAAGCCACATAATAATAAAATATGGACCATCAAAAACTTCACACAACTCTTCCATCACTAAACATAAAATTAATTTATTTAAATAATAAAAATCTCACAATTTAACACCAACAGTGATAAATAACCAGCACAGCACTACACTAGGTATGAAAACTTATTTAAATTGACGGTAGTTATTAAAAAAAATATTTTATTCATGTGTGGAACTTTAAAGAAAATATTGTGAAACAAATGTCACATGTCACATCGCTTGCGTAGAACTGAGAATACGAAAGATACGTATACAGCTATGGAGCTGAAAAAAAACTTATGTGAGCAGCATTTTAAACAATGGGTAGGTGATGAAACCGGGCTCGATTTCTCTGGCACATTTAGTTCTACAGAATTAATTAAGCGGTTTGCAGTATTGATGATGGGGTCAAAGGTTAGATCGACGTTGTGTTCTAATTTAAGCCTTGTGGAAAGGGCATAAAGACTATGTTATTGTTGTGTAGTATGTGTTTACTTTGCACTAACCTACTGACATACTGGTGACAATGTATTCTAGTACCTACTTATCAACAGCTTATCTATACCATAGTAGAATGAAACAAGTAGGCCATCTTCATACATACGCACCGAGCGCGGCTTGTATGTGAGCGCAGCCGAGCCAACCCGTCCGTACGCATCGTCGCACGCACACACTGACAAAGTTTATTGCTAATAATGCTGCGCCAGTCGCGACTGAGCCACGTAATGCCGCGCGCGCCTGCTTGTTTCGTCGCTGCGCCCGCCGCGCCGCTGCCGCTCGTAGGTTATATATAATTTGTGAAACGTAAGTCAACGATGGCTACAAAAAAACTCAGGAGATATTGCAGTGTTTACGGATGTCTAAATAGCAGCTTGTCAAATCCAGAATTGTCCTTCTTTACCTTACCTACCGAACAAGAACGGTGAGTACCTCCTGCCTAACCTAATTACATTATTTTGTGTTAGTTATTTACTAGGTACCGAAAGAGTTAAGTTCTGCTTCAGATTTCGTGGATTAGAGAGGTAAATACATACATGTACCTAAGGATTTGTAAGTTTAATTTATTAGATTACACGGCACACCCTACCGTGAAAACAAGGGACTAATTAGGTACTTTGGACTTTGTACCGCTCTTATGTTGTGGGCATAAGTACTAATATCGAACTGCAAGTGTTTACCGTGATGTGCTGTTGACCGTACCTACTTACCTATTGTAAGTTGTTGTGTTGTACAGTTGATAAACAACGTTTAGGTAGATCGGGGGTTCTCTGGAATCCATGAATTCATATTTCTAAGTATGTTCTTATTTTATATGTAGATACCTACCTCATTCTAATTAACCCTAAAAGCCCAATCATATTTTTATAGCTTTAAAGCCCAATCATACGTCAAACTGACGTCCAATTATATAAATAACTTTATTTAATTATTCTTTATGGTTAATTTTATTGTTTCATATAATTTATGTTTAAAGGGATTTATTAAAATAAAAAAACAAAAAAAAAAAATATGTTTTTAATAAAACTTTGAAAACTTAGTTATAGTTTATTAGAAACAAAACTTGAGATCCTTTCAGTTTTCTTTAATACTAAAAACTACAAAGATAAATCAACTGTTTAGAAATTATTTTACGACGAAGTAATCAACTCTTATCACTAATAAATAGGTTGTATATTGTAATTCGGTCTTTATAGGCAGTTTTGACACACCAACATTATGATCTCCGCAGATGGCTTTCTTGCATTTATAACAGTGTGTTTTAATCATTTGCTTTTTTTATATGGACAATACCCACAGTAGCGACGTTTCTTTGGTACTGGTTCATCACTGGTGGTCTCTGTAGACGACGGCAGCGGAATTTGCAATATATTTGTTATATTGTCACGTAAAGACTGCTTCAAAGTTGGGGCTTCCAACCATTTATTTATCCATGGTGAACTCAAGTCAACATTCAATTTATTCATAAAGTCTTTACGATTTGTTGGCTTTTCTTGATTAACCAACTTGTTATGACAGTCAATAATATTATGAATTTACAAACGCCATATTGACGACCCATAAAACACCGCTATTGGCCACCTATTTGTTTTCCTATTAGAGCACAAGGAAGAAAATATTTGGTCAAAAGAATCGACACCACCTTTGGGTTGATTATAAAATAATATCATGTCTGACTTTCCATAACTTTGATTGATCGCAGAATTTTCATCACATGATGATAATAAGAATATCATCTTGGACGCTTTGGGTTTATAGGATACTAACGGCAATGGGCCATTGAAACAAAACAAAGAGGAGGCTAATAACTCATCATCATTTTCTAAAATGGCTGTAATTTCTTGCAAATTCAGTTGTCTAGAGAAGGCCATCTTACGTACAATACCTAAAAATAAATAATAGTCTTAAAAGTAAATAAAACAAAACGGTTAATCCTATAAAAACATCTTACAAGAAAAACGATTAAAAACGGCAAAAGTTACACAAAGCCCAAACATACGTAATAACGACGTGCAACATCGCGATTACTACAAAATGGCGGCACTTACCGAAGCAACACAGGTGTCTCCTGTTAGCTCTCGGCGACTACAGAGTTGGTTCGAAAAGACGCGGCGATCTAGATAGGCGTGTGAAAGAAACAGCGAATATGCGCCAGAGTGTACGTCAAAACGACGTAGATTGGGCTTCTAGGGTTAAAAGCGACAGCCCTACAAGTTTAGGTGATTATCGCTCGCTCGGGGGCCGAGTCGGCCTACTTGTTTCATTTTACTATGTTTATACTAATATTATAAAGAGGAAACCTTTGTATTTTTGTATGTATGTATGTTTGCAACAAATAAACTCAAAAACTACTGGACCGATTTAAAAAATTCTTTCACCATTAGAATGCTACATTAGCGCTGAGTAACATAGGCTATATTAAAAAATATATATTAAATAAAATACTAAAAACGCTTAGATTAATAATAAAAACGACAATTTAATTTTCCAATACAAAATGATTTGTTTGTTTTGTTGTCATGGAAACCATTGGATATACATATATTTATCTCAATGATGGAAACTGTCAAAGCGGTACGAAGTCCACCGAGTCAGCTAGTAATAAATAACATTCTTCTGGGACTTCTTGGCGGGAAAGTGAAGAGTCATGTCTTCGGTTTTGTTTTATTTTCGAAAATTGGTGTTATATCGAATATTAATGTGAAATAATGGTGGATTATTAACCGTTAAGTGTTCGTGAGTGTGCATGAGTGTTGGCAAATGAAACAAAACAGTGCAATGTCACTTTTCATATTCTCTCAAGAAGTCCGCCCGAGGACTTAGTAAAGTCCCACATCTTTACTGAGATACTCGCGAGGTTGGGGGGTATATCATTTCTCACTTCTCATTTATATTATTATTCATCATCATGTACAGAAAAGAAATATTGTTTATTTATGTATTACTTGTTAGAAAAATTACTTTGACACTGGCTAAATGTGCTAATCCACGAAGCCATCAACAAAAAGAAAAAAAAAAAAATAACATTCTAACGCAAGTAAGTAACATTCTAGATCATCGTCGTAATCTGCCCATTAACGTCCCACTGCTGGACACAGAGCTTCCCACATAAACAATAATATTACTTAGCACACATTGGACAATAATTCAAATTCAAATTCAATTTTTTTATTTGCCATTCTTGGTGTAGGTACAATCTTAAAACTAAACATCAGTTCTTACAAGAACCCTGCAAGGGCACTGCAAATATTAAATGCTTAATATTAGAATGAATACCTATCTAAATTAAAATGTACATTTTACATTTTAATTAAAAAATAAAAATAAAAAACGCGGGTCACAACACAACTTGCAACGTACAGTTAGAGTTGCCACCTTATTTGTGTGCAAATAAAGTACATTGGTTATTAAAAGGTAAAATAAAAAAGTACATAGTGTCAAAATAAAGTACGATTATTTATTTATTTCGCTTTAATACATACTTCTCATTGGTTTTAGCAACTTTTAACAAATAATTATCACTGCTAAATAGCTGCACAGCAATTTTTTGTGTGTTATATAGTTATATTTAGTTCTCTGGGATTATTTTTACATGTAAAAAACGAAAATATTATATGTACAATACTTTATAATAAAGGACGGGTGGCAGCCCTACGTACAGTCACGAGCATTAACATGACAATGTATACACTTTTGACTAGTTTTGACTATTATTTTATTTTATTATTTATTTGTATTAAGAGTAACATTGTTTACATATGAATGCTCGTGACTGTACCATGCACGCGCATTTTTTAATTTGATAAGAAGAAATAATAAGTTAAGATAAGTTTGAAATTTATGCATGCTCACTGTTTATATTTTATTTCCGTAATTAAGTTACTATGCAATTTCTCATTAAATGAAATGTAAATTTCTTTTGAGAATAAATTTCTTTAACCTCAAAATGAAGCTTGCAATTGGCACCCTGGCCATTTGAGTGTAAGTAGGTATTAAGTAAACTTGTAGGTAATGTTGATTTTGTACACTACATACATGTCAAATATTTGCGAAAGTTATATAAAATAGTTCTTTGTGTCAACAGCTGATGTTGACATATCTACCTAATAAGTGAGTAGGTACAGTCAGCTTCAAAATTATCTGAGCGTTCAAACACACCAAAAATATCTGAACATTTGACAAAAATCAACCTTATCTCAAGACGTAGAAATTCATTTTTATTTGTTGTTTGAGAACAAATGACATTGAATGAAGGTACGTCTTTTACGTATTGAACTAAGAGTGATTTTTGTCAAACTTTCAGATATTTTTGGTAGGTTTGAATGCTCAGATTATTTTGAAGCTGACTGTACAAACCGGCTTTAAACGATAGCCGATGTTTTTATAAATTTCTTTCACCTACGGCCAGCATTACCTACTTTTGTTTAAGGTGGATACAACATCGAAAGCCCGGTGACGCTGTAAAGACAGCTTGAGGCATAAACAAACTGTCTTTAAATAAAAGGTTACAATACAATACAATTACAATACACACTGCGCACCAGGGACGAAGTAGCTATTACCTAATCTGTGACCAGGGTGCCAAGTGCGAGTTTCGCTATTCGTCATGAATTTGTATGGCAAAATGTCAACTCTTCTCGTATGTCGCCAGGAGGCGCTGCTTCAATGCCATACTAATTTTCGTTTTCGTAAACGTAATCGAATGAATACGGATAATAAACATAACTCATACTAGGCAGGCCTCAATAGATTTTAAACTATAAGTTCCACCACAGTTGAACATTTATTAAAGATTTTTTGAAAAATATATTAACGGGTAAGCACAGTGCCTTGATCTCACATGATGTTAGGTGATGATAAGGCCGATGATGGCAGCACACTTCACCCGGGATCCTCAACTAAGTGAGGCTCTGGCTATTCTATCTCTAGCTGCCGGAACACAACAATACAAACATTGATGTTATGGCGACATATTTAGATAAGATGGTGGTAGCTAGCCAGGCGGACTAACAAGCCCTACTACCAACCAAACCGAGTACACAAACATGTACCCCCCGCTGGGAAACGAACCCGGGACTTCTGGGTCTAAACCGGTGGTCTTAACCACTAGACTACAGAGGCGGTTTAACAGTTTTGGGTAGGTTGATGTGCAGGTGTTTGCACATAAAAATCAATACTTATCATTAACCCACTTGGGGTGTTATAATAAGACCCCAAGTGTTTAAGATGACGTGTATAGCATATAATTTAATCATACTACATTAGGGGGAGGTCATCGTATTTTTAGAGATACCTACTTCTTCTTAATAAACTATGAAATCTATTTATATACAGTGACACTGTCATTGTGTTTTATAATTTAGAATCTTATTTATAATTATCATACTAATTAATGGGACAGTGGACCATTTTCTATTACATAGTGTTATTATTTGAAGAAGACAATGTTATTTTATATGACCAATTTTTACGATAATAAAAAAAAAAAAGATGATAAGATATATATATATATGATATATATGAATATATATGATAAGATGATAAGTATCATTATATTGCATTATTTACCCAAACAATTCGATTCCATCTTAACACATTTCAGTTCTAGCGTAATATTGACTATTATTTAATATTTACATATTTTAGGACAAAGATTAAGCCAAAATTAATTTTTTCCTAGTGGGGTAGGTACCACAGTGGTAAATAAACTATACAGTAGGTACAAGATACAGCTCCTCCGTGCTTCGGAAGGCACGTAAAGCCGTTGGTCCCGGCTGCATTAGCAGTCGTTAACAACCACCAATCCGCACTGGGCCTGGGTGGTGGTTTATGGCCCGTTCTCCCTATCCATCCGTAGGGAAGGCTCGTGCCCCAGCAGTGGGGACATAAAATGAGCTGATGATGATGATGACGAAACACTATGCTACTCTTTTTAACTCACAATTTTATCCTGTCAATTCGCTATTGACGCTTTGTCGCGTATGTAAACACTTTAAACTGAATAGTTAACACGACCACACTGTATAATGCTTCGGAAAAACTGCCTACAACAGAGACGACAAGAATCACGATTTGTATGTGACGTCATACAACACTTATGGCTTGGAATTGGGTACTAACGAAAAGGGATAAAGGCGTATTCACACAGCAGAATCATTCATTTGTCACACCACATATAAATAGAATGCTCTCCAAGCACACGTACCGATCCGATCCTGGTCCGTATTCATTCGATTACGTTAACGAAAACGAAAATTAGTATGGCATTGAAGCAGCGCCTCCTCGCGGCATACGAGTAGAGTTAAAATTTTGTCAAACAAATTCTCGTTTTCGTTAACGTGATCGAATGGCGAAACTCGCACTAGGCACCCCGAACCCCGTACCGATCCAATCCGATCTGAACCCCTCGGAGAATCTAGTAGGGCACGGGGACACGCACTAGTGCGTGATGCCATTCCCTCTAGAAAAACTCTGACGTTGCTTCTTTCACACTTGCAGGCTTGAGGAACCCTTTAAGTTTCTTGTCGCCCCCAAAAAAGCCCGGTGATGATAAAAATGCTGCTTAAAGCAATCAGTAAACGCTTTCAAAAATAAAGCACACGTATTTCCTTCTTACAACATGGGATCTTACAACAAGGAGGTTCGAAAAAGCAACTTATGGTTAGACATAGACAAGGTGAGGACGGCTATTGAGGCACAAATAAATATAATAGCATCATAAGAACGAGTCCATTTCGTGCAAGCCTTATTGAGAGGCCCTCCTACTCGTTTCGATGTTTATGGCAAGCGTTCTTACTCTGGGTGCCATGTGCGAGTTTCTTTATTATTTATTTATTTTAATCTTTATTGCACAATAAATAAAAGTAGTACAAAAGGCGGACTTAATGCCAAATGGCATTCTCTACCAGCCGACCTGAGGGCTAGGCAGAAAAATTGGTAATTAGTTTTATTCGCCTTCGATCATGATTTTATGGCAAAATTTTAACTTTTCTCGTATGTCGCCGGGAGGCGCTGCTTCATGCCATACTAATTTTCGTTTTCGTAGGTAAATGTAATCGAATAAATACATATAGTAAACCAAACTCACACTAGGCACCCTGGTGTTATTTAATAAAAATAACTTAAGGCTTATATCTAGAATAGAATGGAATATAAATTTTTTATTCATAACCACTTAAATTAATAACAACAACATGGACAAAAGACTTAGAACTAGTGGTGTTGAATCGGTCTCCACTCAGCATAATGTCGAGATACCTGGTTGGCACCCCGACGCTGATCTTCCGTGGAAACCAGAAAAATAATAATAATAATAAATAAACAAATAAAAGATAGGTGACATCACTGCAGGCCAGCGCCATGAACCACATCAAATCAGATACATTGTTCTGATCCCAAAATGAGTAGCTCCAGTATATCATCATCGGCCTATGTTAGTCCACTGCTGGACATAGGCCTCCCCTAATGAGCGCCATAGGTCCAGTATATAGAAAATCGGAAATGCGAAACCATGAAAATATTTTACTCTATTTATTTATTTATTTTTATATTTTACGGGTAAGTACAGTGCCTTTACTCACAGCAATTCATCAATATCAATACTACCTATGGAGTTGACTTTTAGATATGTAAAAGATAATTCCTTAAAACGTTTGAAAACTGGAACGCTACACGAACTTCTAATCGGTGGAGGAATGTTATTCCAACATCTCGTGGCCGCGCAGCGAAAGCTGCCACGAAATGCGGCTGTGCTGGTTTTGGGACACACTAAACGCGTAGCTATTCTAAATGGTCGACTTAAAAAGTTAAGTTTTTCGTAGAGATATGACGGGGACTGGTGTTTTATAACGCCAAAAAAAAGACATGCAAAGTTTTGCATGCAAAAGCAGTAACGAACGGAAGCATACTGAACTCGGTGGATAAGTCGCTTAGTGTAACCTAGCAAGCATTCACTTATTACAGTGTCAGCATAATTTAGCTTAGAAAGAATCAATGACTTGCACAAATAAATTCTAACATCAACATTCAAAAATTCCCGAATCCTGTACAAGACTTTCAGCATGTAAAAACAACCCCTAACAACTTCAACAACATGTCTGTGAAACCTAAGCCTACCATGCAACCAACAATGTCTGCACAGTACAGCATAAACAGAACTGGTCCCAGTATGGATCCCTGTAGGACTCCGCAACCGATAAAGGCATAAATATCATCCGATAAAGATCAGACCGATTAACCTTATCCCAGCGAGTTGAGACCCGCAGTGGGTCGCCACTGCGGGTCTCAACTCGCTGGGATCGCCAACTGAGGTAGCTGGAGAACCATTTTAAAGAGGTGCCATGTAGACCATAAAAAGTTAGTTTGGATAGGAGCAAATCATGGTTGATGGTTTCGAAAGCCCGTGAAAAATCTAGTAGCGCTATGATATAGATAGATGTCTATTAACTCTCGCCTTGAAGGAATTCAGGTTATAAGTTTTTGGGAACACAGACGATGGCAGAGAATTCCACTCCCTGCTAGTGCGCAGTAAAAATGATGACATGAAGCGCTTAGTGCGACATAGTGGAATTTCTACTAGGTGGGGATGATATCCCGCAGTACGTCTGGAGGTTCGGTGGTAAAAGGGCGATGGTAGTATGAGCTCGAAAAGCTCCCCGGCACACTCCGTGGTAAAGTCGGTAAAAGACATACAGGCAGGCGACACGACGCCGGTGAACGAGGCTGGTAAGCTTGGCCTCGTCAAGCGCGTCATCACCGATGAGCCTTATAGTTCTGCGTTCCACCGAGTCGAGTGCGGCCAACTGGTATTTGGCAGATCCGTCCCAAAGGTGACTGCAGTATCGGACTTAAGCCTTGTACAGGCTAAGGATCTGCTCTGAACAAACACAGACAACACACAGAAAATGCATCCACGCATCTACAAGCCTACAAGCGCGTAGATGCGTTGACATACACGCAACATGCAGCGTGGTGCGTGGCAGTGTGTTAACTGCCTTAGTGTGCATGGCAGCGTCAAGAGAATTATATCTTTAGAAATACTATCCGTACCCTGAGCGTTAGTTGTGATGTTCAAAATATTTTTTGTTTTCTCATCCGTTGTTTGGAGACTGAATGAAGCAGAACTGAAGCGAAGCGATGAAGGTAAGTTGCGAGATAGAAACCACACCGTCACTCGGAACGTCCAAATCGGATCGCTAATGGCGGTTGGTAGTTGCGAGTCTTTGGTATTGAAATCAACAATATTCCGCTTAATTCCAGAGGTCACGAGAGTTATTTATATTTTTATTGATGGTGTGTTGATTAAAGAAAACTAACTTTTTAAAATACAGGGCCTGATTAACTATGTTTTTAAGTTGCTTATAAGAGTCAATGTGAACTTGAAATTTTGTTTTACGACTCTTCCTGAGGGCTTGATCACGCAGCCGCATCATATCTATAATAGTCGGTGTAATCCAAGGAAACTGATGATGTCTGATATAACGCTTTTTTACAGGAGCGTGTAAGTCAGTATTAAAAGCGTTCACAGATTCATCTACGCTGTTATCAATTACCCCCTTCCCAGGGAACAGCTTCAACATGACTATTGAACTCTACGATATCGATGGATTTGAGCGGCCTATAAGAAAGCCATTGGGGAGGTAATTTTGGTTTCTGAATGCGTAAATTACACGAGAGAAAGGCATGACTGCTCAGATCAGGGACATGATCCACAGACACATTAACAATTTTAATACTACTGCATAATACGTCTAAAAGCGTCTCAGAGTGATCAGTAAAGTGAGTGGCCGAAGTCACATCTTGCTTAAGGTTAATGCAATGAAGGAAGGCTAGTAATCTACCTAATTACTCGTATATAAATAAAACTCCAAATAAAAGAATTCCTCAGAATTGCGCTTTATTTTGTTTAGTTTATACTAGTTTAGTGTGACTGGGCCACACCACAGACCATTGTCTGTGGGCAGCATAGATAAATATGTGATTTTGAGAAATTAAAATAAATTAAATAATAAATTAAAGTTATGATTCAAAAGTTCTATATTTTTATTTCAAAAGTAGCGCATATATGTAGGTTATTAATATAATAATATTTTATGAGAAAATAAAATATACACTATTTGTATGTATTTGAATCAAGAAAGACCCAGATGGAGGCTCTAAATATCGGAGGCCTTGGCCCCCACTTTGGGTCTCTGACCCAACTTAGCAAGTTTTTTTTAGATAGGCATGTGAACGTTTCCTAAGGAGGATGTAACCTTATAAAAACATGTGAAGGTTTTTTGTCTAGTACAATAATCTCTTTCATGTTAATGACTAACCACTACCTAATTAGGAAATTGGAACTTAAAGGCTTAAGAAGTTTAAGAAAAAAACATGTTTTCTTCGTTTGACTTTTTTATGTCGCCATAACATCAATGTTTGCAGCATTGTTGTGTTCCGGGAGCTAGAAATAAGATAACCAGTGCTTCAGTAGTTGAGGATCCCGGGTGGAGTGCGCTTCCACCATTGGCTTTTATCATCACTTAACATCAGATGAGAATGAAGGCACTGTGATTACCCGTAAGATAAAAAACATAAAAAAAAACTATCTGAATATACTTTATTTTTTTGTCTGATCAATGCCCTAGGCTGATGAGGAGAGTGGTGTGATGACTGGTATCTAGGACCTTCAGACTTATTTTTTAGCTTCTAGTACATCGTCTACTTACATCATTTTTCATTGTTCTAATCGGAACTAAATAATACCGTACTATTCCTGCCGCCAATCAGCATTGTTTTGCTTTGTGTTCTAGTTTGAAGTACTAGTAGACCTACTAGTTGCAGTGAAATAACAGGCATAGAAGGCATAGAAGCTTATGTGTGTTTAAAGAGCTCGATGGTGAAGTGAGGATCTCGATAGCGCAGTGTAAAGGCGCTCGGTCTGCGATTGCTAAAATAAAGTAACTTTCGCAAAGGCCAGTCATCGGATGGGTAACCGATAATTTATGATTTCGAGCTCCTTTAAGCTGTTAAGCTATCGTTAACAACCACCAATCCGCACTGGGCCGGCGTGGTTGTTTATAGCTCGTTCTTCCTGTGGTGTACCTATATTCACAGGGAAGGCTCGTGTCCCAGCAGTGGGCATAAAATGAGCTGGTGATGATGATGATGATGATAAGCTTATGCACTGAAGCTTCAAGGTCGGCAACGTGCACTTTTTTCCCATGGTGTCATCACTATGGGATGCGGTGGTATCTTTGTCCTATGTGATTGCTAAGAAGATCAACTTTCGCAAAGGCCGGTCATCGGTGAAGTGACCGTGCTTTGGATGGCAAGTAAAGCCGTTGGTCCCGGCTACAGTATCAATCGTGAACAACCAACAATCCGCACTGGGCCCGCGTAGTGGTTTGTGGCTCGTCCTCCCTATCCATCCTTAGGGAAGGCTCGTGCCCCAGCAGTGGGGAGTGGGGACATAAAAATGAGCCTATGACGACGATGATGATGATGATGATGAAAAGTGACTTGTATATAAAGTTATTTAACTAAGCAGATAATAAACGTCCAAACCAATTTATAAGTAATTAGCTGATCCGGCGGACTTCGTAACGCATTTTTTTTTCGTTTTTTTTTAAATATAGCCTATGTTACTCAGCGCTAGTGTAGCATTCTAATGGTGAAAGAACTTTTTAAATCGGTCTAGTAGTTTTTGAGTTTATTCGTTGCAAACATACATACACAAAAATACAAAGGTTTCTTCTTTATAATATTGGTATAGACTAAGTAGGTAATTGATCAAGTGACGACGTCGTACCATAAATGGGTTGACAAAGAATAGTGGTGGGTATACCTACCTACTCGCTCAGAAAATTGGAAAGATGAAAGTGAGCGCGCGCCTTGGCAAGCATCGACTTTCTTCTCTCGCTGGAAATTTAACTTTCTTGTTTGTGACCAACAAACAAACAAAAGACTGCAGAACGACCATGTAGGCACTAAGGAAATAGGTTTGTTTTCTTTATGTTACATGGTGCCTTGTACGAGTTTAATTTGCCACATAGGTGTTCATGTAACAAAAACGAGATATTCTGTAGCATTTTTTTCTCACTTCGTTTGTCACTAAGCGCTGCTTCAATGCCTTACAAATTTTCTTTTTCAATAACGTTATCAATTAGTATAACTCGAGAAGTAATTAAATAGTTTGCATTTAGTTAGTTTGCAATAACGGTCTGGTAAATATTTTTGACAGGAATTAAATAACGATTATTAATAAGGAATTAAATAAGATAACGATATGATAAGAAAAGATAAAATTTTGTTGCCATAAAATTGTGTAAATACATCGCGGTGTTATGCATATAATAATGGGAACAAACAATTTACCCTAGTCGGGCATGCAATTTCTAGTAGGTAGGTACATACTTGTTACAGAAACAGCTAGGTACTATGCTGTTTTTGTACCGAAATATTCAGTCAAACTGTAGAACGCCTTATCTAAAAGTCACCTTTTCCATAAAAGCACAAAACTCGCACAGGCACTACAAGACATATCTAGTCTCCTTTATATGCCACTGAGGCCGATCTTCGGCTATTCTCTTCCAACCGCTGCCAGCTACTTTGCGTAAATCGTCTCTCCACCCCGCACCGGAGGGCGTCCTACACTGAGTCGAGGACTCTGCTCCAGAAAACGTCTCAAAATAATCATAAGATATTCGTACGTATCGTAATTTTACTTAGCCACCATACTTAAACCGGACTAGGGAATCCAATCCTGCATTAAAATCACAATCCCGCAAGCCTCCCATTTTTATTAAAAAATATATTTCTAGTCATTCTCGCAAATCCCGCAGATCCTGCTTGTGTAATCCCGCGCTTGTGGGATTGTTGGATTCCCCAGCCCCCCAATTCTGCTATTTATTTTGATCTGAAACGAATCTGGAACGCTATAGTTTCAACGTTTTCGCTATTGTGCTAACTACGAAATCAACTCTATAGTTTAATAGTTAGTAGAATACGAAAATGTCGAAACTATAGCGTACTCGTATTCTTTTAACTACGAAATTAACTCTATAGTTTCGTAGTTAGCAGAATAATAAACGTTGAAAATATAGCAATCCAGATTCGTTTCAGATCAAAATAAATAGTAGAATTGGGGGGCAGAACGACCACGACTTGACCACGCACCGAAGCGAGAAGAAACAGGAAAAACGAAATACCACCAAATATAATTAACTAGCGAGAATTTGTGCTTAATTGGCATTATTTGTTTTTGAAATGCGTGTGGGTCGTTGCCTCCTTAGCTTGTCCATGTAAGCTTTCATATTTCGTCATGCCCAATGTAGTTTTGGGAATTAAGTTCACACACCGGCTTCTGAGATGCAGTTATGTAGGTATGTCTACAGTTACTTGGTGCAAGTTAACTGTGGATGTGTTAACTGTGTTATTACTTTGGTTAACCGATTTTGTAAGTCGTGACTCACGAGTCTTCTTTCTTTCTCATCTTCTCATTAAGCATCCAAAATCACGATTTTCGATGCTTAATGAGAAAAGATTTAACTTAAATTAAGTAACCACAAAGTGTAACAAATTAAGGTGATTGAGTAAATCTTAAAATAGAAAATACTTAAGATACTGAATTTAGGATAATTTTGTATTTCTATTAGCGACCCGCCCCGGCTACGCACGGGTGCAATGCTGATATTATCAGTGTTTCTCTACTATATTACGCATGTATTTATACATATAAACCTTCCTATTGAATCACTCTATCTATTGAAAAAAAACGCATCAAAATCCGTTGCGTAGTTTTCAAGATCTAAGTATACATACATAGGGACAGACAGACAGCGGGAAGCAACTTAGTTTTATACTAAGTAGGTAGTGATTACATATGATGATATATATATATATGAATTAAACTTTTTTTGCGAACGATTTGTAATTTGGAAAAGTATTGTAAATTTTTTCCACGAGCGAGATTTGAACCAGCACTCTGACATAAAAAAAGTGCATCCTTTCGCGGTATTCAGTAATTCATAAAAACGGTTTATTAAATAGACGAAGGAAAGCGTTTTTAGTCACAATTGCTAGATTACTATTGGCAGGCGTTATCTTTTATAGTCAACTTGAGCAAATATACATAGTTTATTTGAATGACATTAAATGTTAAACTTTATCAATCTCGCTCTTGCTAAGTTGAATCGATGAACCCATAGACTATTTGAACCTGAAAGTGTACCTAAGCGATTATTTTCAGGAATTATTAATAAAGTATTCATTAAAGAATGGAAGTACTGAACCGAATACGCTCGCAATATATACTTTTATCTACTGTCTATACTATTATATTATATCTAGGTCATCATCATCATCATCAGCTCATTTTTGTCCCCACTGCTGGGGCACGAGCCTTCCCTATGGATGGATAGGGAGAACGGGCCATAAACCACCACGCGAGCCCAGTGCGGAACAACAATAAAATAAAATAATTCACCATCTTCTTCTTCATCATCATCATCATCATCATCATCAGCAGCAGCTTTTAACGATCACTGCAGGGCTTAAGCATTCCCAAATGAATAATAGCACACTGGGCGAGAAGGCGTTAATCCTTTCGAAAGGAAAGGCAGCTATGTAACCAACAAATATTCAACCTTACTCAATTGGAATAAGATTGAGAAGTAATGAAAAATTTCAACTGTATTGTCCGTTAAAGGGTTAACCCACTACGATGACCCAATGCGGGTTGGTGGGTTCTAATGACTGTGATCTCTACAACAACTGGGAATAACTGCTTGACTTTTCCAAAGCACGAAGGAGCCTAAGCTTTTTTTTTAATTTGTTCACCCATCCGATTACAGTCATTGCAAAAGTTGCTTAACTTTTAAGATCGCAACCGGAACGTGCTAGCTTTACCTATCATCGAGCTTCTCGAAATTACTATATTACTTATCTATAAGTACTAATATTATAAAGAAGAAAGCTTTGTATTTTTGTATGTATGTATGTTTGCAACGAATAAACTCAAAAACTACTGGACCGATTTAAAAAATCTTTCACCATTAGAATGCTACACTAGCGTACATGTAACACATAGGCTAAATAAAATTAAAAAAACAGAAATGCGGTACGAAGTCTGCTAGGTCAGTTAGTATCCTATATCTATACTAATATTATAAAGCTGAAGAGTTTGTTTGTTTGGTTGAACGCGCTAATCTCAGGAACTACTGGTTCGAATTGAAAAAATATTTTTGTGTTGAATAGTCCATTTATTGAGGAAGGCTATAGGCTATATTACATCACGCTATAACTAATAGGAGTGGAGCAGCAATAATTGATATGGCAAAACAAAGTTTGCCGGTTTAGCTAGTAAATAAATAAAGGAAAAAGTAAGATTTTTTTTTAGATAAAATTAAATTTTAATAGTTATCAACTTACTTGTATTTTCTATTCACTGCGCCTAGAAATAAAGTCCACTTCACTTTGCAGGGTGTGCCGGCACGTGCTATACCACAAACGTACCTCTCAAAACTGGTGACTGTCTCTCAAACTTATGCAGAATGAGAATATCTTCTCAGCTAAAACCATCTTAACTCCAACTTTCACTTTACAACATTCTGATTCTTATTTACATAGGAACAAGATCTCAAGCGACTGCACTACTGTCTGTGCTTAAGATGTGAATGGGAAAGCATTCCAAAATGGAAATTTGTACAGTCGACGGCAAATAATGTAACACATTTGGATCGTAGACATTGTAAAGGTGATCGACCTCGATTGACAGTTAAGCGCCACTTTTAGGGCTCTTTCAATTTAGACGTTTGTTGTCGGACGGCTAACGCACATTTGCACTGCGTTTCATATTGAATCAGTCGTGCGGCTGTCGTGAAGCTGGCGTTTAATATGAAAAGTGAAAACGTACGACAGCGGTCCGACTCGAAACTTAAACCTTAATCTGTGACGAAAGGTCTAAATTGAAAGCGCCCTTATTCATATTCGATCACGTTAACGAAAACCAGAATTGGTATAGCATTGGAGCCGAGCAGCGCCTCTTGTTGAGAAACGAGGTGAGTTAAAATGTTGCCATAAAATGATTATTTTTGTTCGAATCGAAATCGAAATAAAACAAAAATCATAAAAAACAAAACGTCATTTAAGAAAATATCACAAATCTTTCGTTAAATGAAATGTCCCAAATAAAACTCGCATTAGGCTGTTAGGGTCTGAAAAGGCTCGGAAAGCCCAAACCTTATTATTATTATAGTAAGATAACATCAACATCAAAATACAATAATTAATATGTATTTTATGTATTGATAAATAGCAAAAGTTAGCTCATGACTTAAATATTTATAAAATACAATGAAAAAATTAAACGCCTACCCGACCTAGCTAGGAATCGAACCTGGGTCTTCCGCAATTCGGGCGCCTGCACTGACCATTATGCTACCGGGAAGGCTGACGTAGGCACCGAATTTTTTCATTGCTTTGATTTTTGACTGTTTTTTATTTAGCGGTAGTAGTGCCATCTATCCAACAGTTTTTTTTTTTCATTTTGTTGATGGCTTCGTGCGATTAGCACATTTAGCCAGTGTCAAAGTAATTTTTCTAACAAGTAATACATAAATAAACACTATTTCTTTTCTGTATGATGATGATGAACGATAATAGAAATGAGAAATGATATACCACCCAACCCCTCGAGTATCTCAGTAAAGATGTGGGGCTTTACTAAGTCCTCGGGTGGTATCCAACGGTTATTGCTACCGATTGGTTATGCAGATTCACCTTTACAGATGAAATACCACAGATAACACAACGCTATAGTATTTTTTTTAAAAGTACTAACTGCATCCAAATAAAAAAAAATAAAAAAAGGAAAATTTAGCCCATGACTTTCACAGTTGGGCAAAGGCCCCCCTTCATCATTGAAATCAAGTCATCACTAGGTACAATTGATGGGTATGGGGTAGTGGCTTTACCAATAGACTGTGACTTTTCCCGCAACTTCGTTCACGTGAATATCATATTTTAACAATTCCTAAAAAAAGTGATACAATAAAAAAACTTTTTTTATCAAAATAAAATATAGCCTATGTTACCCGCAAGGAGTGTAACATTCTATCTGTGAAAGATTTTTTTGGAATTGGACCAGTAGTTCCAGAGATTACCCGCCGCAAACAAACAAGGTCACAAACTTTTCCTCTGTATATAATAATATTATAGATAATAAAATGAAAAAATATTGTATAAAGCTTATTTTTTTTTTCTTTTTGTTGATAGCTTCGTGCGATTAGCACATTTAGCCAGTGCCAAAGTATTTTTTCTAACAAGTAATACATAAATAAACAATATTTCTTTTCTGTATGATGATGATGAATGATAATAGAAATTAGAAGTGAGAAATGATATACCCCCAACCCCTCGAGTATCTCAGTAAAGATGTGGGGCTTTACTAAGTCCTCGGGCGGACTTCCTTAGAGAATTTGAAAAATGACGTTGCACTGTTTTGTTTCATTTGCCAACACTCATGCACACTCACGAACACTTAACGGTTAATAATCCACCATTATTTCACATTAATATTTGATATAACACAAATTTTCGAAAATAAAACAAAACCGCAGACATGACTCTTCACTTTCCCGCCAAGAAGTCAAAAGCTTAGATTATATACACGCTTACATAGCGTCCGTTAAGCTAGCGTACACATGGTCGATTTCACGTTTCTTGTTATGCCATCTTTTAGAGCGTAATTAGAGCGTAATTAGTGCAAACACAAAATAATTAGTGCCTCTTTAGTTTAAGAAATACAGACTTTTTTTAGTGTGCACGCTGCCATCACGATCAAGCTGGCGTACACGTGATCGTTCTCGAAAACTACTTTTATTATAGCAACGAAATTTACACACACATTTAGAGCCTAATTAGTGCCCCCGCTATGCAAAATTTCATAAGGATTGCTCTTAAAGGAACGGAGATATTGAGCAAGAGTTGTGAATGACATTTCGAGCTGGCGTCTATTTAGCGTACCCATATTAGTGCTTAAGAAAGCGAACTTCTCTTTTTATGATTGTTATATGTTACGTTATTCGGTCGGAATGTGCTGACTTTTAGAACTGCTCTCTATGCTTTGCTAAGAGCAATCCTTATGAAATTTTGCATAGCGGGGGCACTAATTAGGCTCTAAATGTGTGTGTAATTTTCGTTGCTATAATATAAGTAGTTTTCGAGAACGATCACGTGTACGCCAGCTTGATCGTGATGGCAGCGTACACACTAAAAAAGGTCTGTATTTCTTAAACTAAAGAGGCACTAATTATTTTGTGTTTGCACTAATTACGCTCTAATTACGCTCTAAAAGATGGCATAACAAGAAACGTGAAATCGACCATGTGTACGCTAGCTTAACGGACGCCCTACATAATCTAAGGCATAAAGATAACATAATACTAATAGCAACCGCGTACCGGAAAGTGCAGTGTGGGCAGGCCTCCAACAAGGTGGACCGACGATCTGGTGAAGGTCGCGAGAAGCCGCTGGATGCGAGCAGCACAAAACCGGTTGTTGTGGAGATCCTTGGGGGAGGCCTTTGTCCAGCAGTGGACGTCTTTTTGCTGAGATGATGATGATGATGATGAATACTAATAGAGAAAAATAACACCATGAGCCTGAATGAACTAGGATTTTCCTGTTTTTCAGGCATATAACTTACAAAATAGCTAGATCTTATAGGTAACTATGTCAACTTACCTATATATAACTGTGAAACTAATAAGATATAACGCCTTTAACTTAATCGATCCTTACAGCTTATAAACTTTTTACACTAATAAGGTAAATCTTACTTATAGTACCTATACCATAATAAATAATAATAATAATAATAATAATAATAGGATTAGGGTTTTTATAATGTTTTATTGTTTTTATATTAAAATATTGTAAAAATCTAGTTTTAAGAAATAAAATAAATAAAGGAGATAATAATAAAAAAAACGACGGGTTGCACTCTGGGAGTGCCGGCAGAAGTGAAAACTTGAATATTAACGTTGTGCATTTTTGATATTTTGGAATGGTTAGGGAATAATTTTGCACGAATTGCTTTAATTATCAGTATAAAAGTACTCTCATTTATGTGGTGGTAGAATACAATATTTATTTATTGGCTATCGTACACAAACATGACAATTTATATTACATTAAAAAGTTATATTAAAAATTTATATTACGCCGCGCCAGCTGTCTACTCTCCATCCGTCTTACGAATTTTCGATCAGGTCACGTGTCCTGACGCGAGTTTAACGTTTTTTACCCATTCCTCTACTCTCCATCCGTCTTACGAATTTTCGATCAGGTCACGTGTCCTGACGCGAGTTTAACGTTTTTTACCCATTCCTCTACTCTCCATCCGTCTTACGAATTTTCGATCAGGTCAAGTGTCCTGACGGTCACGTGTCCTGACGCGAGTTTAACATTTTTACCCATTCCAAAAAAAGTGCACAACGCCGCTAAAAAAGTTTTCACATCAATAATTTCTTCAATATCTTTTACAAAATAAAACAAAATGTACATACAAATTCTTACTAACTAGGAAAAATACAAATTGTCATGCCTGAACTAGGAATAGTACCGTATAATATTAACAAAATTTCAAGAAATGGAAAACTAAAAGATACTTTCTGTCATAATGATGTAACGAGAATCGAGATGAAAGCCAAACCTTAACTTATTACGTTACATGCGAAAACGCTTTTAAATTATATAGTGCGTCCACATTAATAATACATTATAGATTGTTAAAAAGCAAGAAAATGATTTGACTGCAGCAGACATCCATTCGGTCAGTAAACTGGAAACTTTTTTGATCATTATTTCTCCGTTACGCCACAAAACAAGGAGATTGCAGAAGGTAAGCTTCATACAAACGCGGTCGAGCAACGCACACATAGACAGCCTCTCACGCCACGGAATATCGCAACAGCTGCGCTCGGACTGTTCTGAGCTGTTCCGAGTTGCGTGCAATGGGTTTGTGTCGATGGCTTAGAGCACACATGTTCTAAATACAAAAATTGCGATTTTTACTTTTTGACTGAAAACTGTATTAATTAACGTGCTCTACCGTTTGCACTGACTTACCCACGTGTCGATATTCCATCTCTTTCTATCAAAAACTCAGTCTCACGGTTGTATCAAGTGAGCTTCGGTTATGTTCAAGAATACTAACCCCGCCCCATTTAGTGCATTCGTGCATTCAAATTACTAAAGAGGGTTCAAATGTACTAAGTGAGGGGGGTTAGCTAGGAATTCAGCTGATTTTGTTATCAATATGACGTAATTTCGTTTAGAAATTTACTTATTTGTAGAACCAAAGAATTTTTGTATATTTTTGTATTATTACCATGCTTCATCTTTAAAATGCTCTCCTGTAAAATCAACTTTTTGTATTTAGAGCATGTGTGCTATAAGCCATCAATGTGTGAGTTGCTCGAGCGCGGAATGTATTAGGTAAGCTTACATTCTAGGTCTCCTTATTTTGTGGTTACGTGGTGAAAGTGAGCAGCCTCTATTCGAGAAGGTTCTGTTGTGTGGTCTAGATATTAGATTAGATATGATTTACAGTCTACCAGTGCCTAGTGATAGTTTTATTTTCCATTCCATCAAATTAACGAAAACGGAAACCTTAGGATTTCTTAACATCATCTGTCTATATTAGCGCACTTGTGGGCAATGCTTCTCCAAAAATATTTCTCTCAAATTGTAATTTGTCTTGTAAAATTTGTTTTTTGTAATATTGTATGTACTAGTGGCCACCCAGTGGTCGAAACACGACCGTAATTTTATTAAGGCTGCACGGAGTGTATCCTAGGCAATGAAAATTTTAAAAAGATAGAATGTGAGTTTGGATTGACATTGACAGATTTCAGCCGCTCCCCTTCCATTTTTGAAATTTTTGAAAGGAGTTTATATGCGTGTGTGTCAAATACATGGTAGTGTGTGTAATATTTGTTTTATTAATTTAATGTATTTTTTATGCATAATTTAAAAAATATATTAACATTCTACAATCTTTCTCTATATAAACTATAAGTGTGCGAAATTTCATACTCCCGTCCGCGCAATTTTCGTAAAAAGGGGTACAAAGTTTTTGCTCCACGTATTAATTTAATCATAAGCTATATTAATCATAAATATAGCTTGCCTAATTCTTAACTGATCTTTCAATATTTGTAAAAATATTAAGATCGGATGTTGACGAGGTACCTAGTTGTCGACATTGAATAGGGCTCATTTGGCTTACAGAGTAAGAGTAGATGTGTTGATTAATTTCGGCGAGTTGGATTTAGCCACTATAGCATAGTTGGTAGTGCACCTTAACCGGCATGTTACGGGGCTCGGGTTCGAATCCCGCTCGTGGAATTTTATCAACACTTTTTTTTTAAATATACCTATATCTTGTCTTATTTTATCTTATCTAAGTGCATGCCACTGAGCATAATCCACGGCTACTCTTAAACAGCTCTATCTCTCTAAATTTCTCGTCACCCGCTAATCCGGTGACATTGTAAAGTAGGTACTGTCATAGTTGGCATACATAACAGCCAATTAACTAAAATATTCATTCTGGATAGTAAAAGGGCGAGAAAGTATAGGAAATATTATACGAGCGCGATTGGAACCGGTTCTGGCATATCGAGTGCACTACTAATTATGCTATGGTGCCATCGTACGACCAGTGTAAAGCCATCAACACCTTTCCAAATTGCATTTAATTTGTACGCAACAAAATTTAAGTAAAATCGTAAAAATTCAAAAATTCAAAATTCTAAATGATTTACTCAGTTTAGGCTACAAATAGCTCTTGGGAACGTCATTATGCCATCGGTTGGTTAGTCTACTCTGGGCGGGAGAACTTGTACTGAGAAGAACCGGCAAAAAACTCATGTATAGCCATTATCAGATGGATAAACACATAATATATTAACACGTGAATAAACAAACTTTTTACCCCTTTTAAGCACATTGCGCGCACGAGAGTGAGATTGGGTAGCTGACGGGTCGGACTCATTTTATTCGGACACAGTGTCCGAATAGACACTTTTTAATTTTATTATTTTTTTCACTGACGATTCGGACACCAATAAAAATAGCTGCTTTGTACAGACAGATTTAGCGTAATCATATGGCATACCTGGCTAAAGTACCGTCTAGTGTTTTTCTTCTTTTTCGTAAACGTAATCAAGCGTGATCTAATGTCAAAAATAGCCCACACAGGTAGGCTACTCTAGACGCAAACTCAATCTCAATACAATTGCAATCCCAAATCTAAAAAATTCAAAAGGCACTATTAAAAGCGATAATAGCGCTACATTGCAACTAAACTGCGTGGAAATTGAGTGAACAGATTATTATCGAGATGGGGCGTTCCGAAATTGCGAAACTTATCCCAATATCGATACATATTAATCGCATTGGAATTGTATTGAGATTGAGTTTGCGTCAAGAGTAGCCTACCAGGTCCTCAGATGGAGAAAGAGTGCAGAACGATACAATTTATGTAGGTATAATATGTGTTACAATATATGTATAAACATTTTGTGAATACGCTCGAATCTCAACCACTAGGCAACCATCTAGTATTTATAAATAAGAAAGGCATTAGGTAGAAATGAGACAATCCAAGATATGGCTCGCCGCGTCCCGCCGAGTCGAGTCGAGAATCATTCTAATTACTAATTACACCTCGCTACCACTACAGCCGAAGTGTATTTGAATATTTATGATAGAAAGCCGGCTAATTTGGGCAATATGCCGGCGCCGATATAGTAAAGTAAAAAAAAAACTGCCAAAAATATGAAAAAGAGTGTGGCGTTTCCGTTCAAGAATACTTTTTGGGGTTCCTCCCATGTGCTAAAGGTTCAACGCTCTACTGAGATCGATCTGATCACGGACAGGACTATTATTGCCAATAAGCCTGATATCGTGTCGACAGATCGATTGATGCGCTAGGCAATGCTCATCGATATCACCATCCTGCATGACGAGAACCTTGTGAAAACCGAGAAGGGCAAGCTCTCGAGGTGACCGCTGTGTGGCATGTGGATTCGACGATCATTGTCCCCATAGTCGTATCTGCAAACGGCCTTATAGCAAAGAGTCTCGACCAACATCTCAAGAGGCATTCGCTGGATGGCTGCATTAAGGGTCAGATACAGAATGCAGGCAACACTCCTGGACACGGCACGCATTGTCAGGAGATTTCTTTCTCTGCAGCCTTAATCGCCGGTAGCTTGAGTCCTGCTCCGCTGCTGGCGGCGTTCTAGGTTTAGGTTTTTTAAATGTTGAACTTTTGTGTGATATTTTGTTATATTTTACTTTTTGTATATTTTATATTTTTTATAAAACCTAAATTTAAGATTTAAAATAAATAAAGAATATAAAATAAACCTGAAATTAATAGTTTCATTCGCCATTCGATCACGTTAACGAAAACGAGAATTTGTATGACAAAATGTTAACTCTTCTCGTTTGTCGCCAGGAGGCGCTGCTTCAATGCCATACCAATTTTCGTTTTCGTAAACGTAATCGAATGAATACGGATAGTAAACAAAACTCACACTAGGCACCCTGAATACAATACAGAAATACATACAATACAGAAAGCCGCTATCCTTAATACCTGCCGAATTGTGAGGAAGAACTTTTATTTCCATTTGCATGAAGCAAATGGAGACAAAAGTTATGATAAAACATAAGAAACAGAAAGGACTATTCCTCAGAGATTACAAAATATTTGATACGGAGTGTAAAATCTGCTAACAAACGCATCAGCGGGTTACAGGGGACCCGCTGGCTGTCCGAGGATGACCAAGACTCTGTTCCAGGGCTTTGGCCCTAGAGAAAGCGAGTCAAGGCCGACTCGGTAAAAACCACTCCGATGTCCTTTCGTCACCTTGGGACCAGCAAGCCGGCAATCATCGCGTCGTCCTCATCTGAGGAGGACACATCGAACGCCGGCATGGGGCCTGACGGGGTCATGGGAACCCTTTCGGACACTTCCACAAGAGATTACAAAATATTACTATAACCAAAATATTACTATAACCTCTGCTATTCTGACATAGCCTTTTTCCACATTACAGGTACAGCAAAATAAAATAAAATGTTCAAATAATTTTTTCGCTGATTTTGTTGCGAACAAATTACAAAAACACAAATGTTGAAAAAATCTCCACGAGCACGATTTGAACCTGCACCCTTCTAACATACCGAGTCAGGTGCTCTTCCAACAAAATTTGCGTTAAAAATTATTTAAACATTTTATAAATAACTTGCCTACTTCTTAACTGATTTTTAATATTTGTAAAAATATTATGATCGGACACTAATAAGTGACGGTAGTTGTTGACATGGGCGCCTTTAGCTTTCAAAGTAAAAAGTGTTGAATAATTTCGGCGGGCTGGTTGGAACCAAGATAGCTCCATTGGAAGAACACCTGACCCGGTATGTCAGAAGGGTGCAGGTTCAACTCCTGCACATGGATTTTTTTCAAAATAAAATAAATTAAATGTGTGAAATAAAAAATGTTTATTGAAAGCAACTTTAGAGACGTATAAAAGGGATTTTTACTAAAAGGGATGTAGCCATTTTTAGTTTATGTATAGCTTTCTTCGGCGTCAAAATAAAAAGAGTTAGGTATTCCGATCTGCTCACCAAACCGGTCCTTGCTACAATTTTTATTACCAGAGGTATCTAGGGCATCACGTAATATATTTATAATTTTTTTTTCTCCTTTCTATGTCACTTATAGGATTCTTCAAACGAGCCGTGAAGAGGCGCCTTGTTGGCCGGCTTGATGCTGCGTCGTTTTCACGCTGCACCATTTGTCTCCAGGAGGAGTGGAGTCACTGAGCTAAATACTAAATAAAACGTATTTTTATTAGAGGTTTATTTTATTTTCAGTTGCAACTCATAGTTTGTAGCACGAATAAAGACTCAGAAACTGTTTTGTCCGCTGCGTACGTGACCACGCATTTATTTCTCCATTTTTATTCTAAACAATCAAACTTTTGTCACCATCTTATCACAATGGAATAAAGGCGACATTGTGCCAGCGACAGGCGTGAAGTCGTAAACAGTTGATAGTAGAAAGTGTAGGCTCCATCAAGTGTAGAGGCTTTGCGGCGACTGCACTGGTGCGTAGCGACTGGCATTCACAGTAGGGTTGCCTCCGAGTGCATATTCCATTTTATTTATTTACTAGCTGACCCGGCAAACGTTGTTATGCGAATTATTTCTAGGGAATTTGTAGGGTAGAAAAACTAACTTATTGTAAGTGTGTGAGGATGTGGTACATTAGTGAAAGAGGCGTGGAGCGCTGTGAACGATGACGGAATATAAAAATAACAAAACACTAAACGTTTATTTGGATGACCAAAAGTGTATCATCTCGAGCTCCTCCGTGCTTCGGAAGGCACGTAAAGTCGTTGGTCCCGCTTGCATTAGCAGTCGTTAACAACCACCAATCCGCACTGGGCCCGCGTGGTGGTTTAAAAGCCCGTTCTCCCTATCCATCCATAAGGAATGCTCGTGCCCCAGTAGTGGGGACATAAAATGAGCTGATGATGATTATAATTTATTCCTATATATATATCATTAATTACGACAATAACACTAACAAACAATATCAATCCATTAATGCTACAGTGTGTACAATATTTTTTGTTCGCCCATCTTTAGCTAACACAAACAAACTGGATAGTTTGCCCACTCGAGAGCATGCCACGTATAGTGTGAAAAACATGGTGTGCTCAAATCTAAGCCACAAACAGACATCGTTTGGCCTTGGGACTTATTGATAGTCATTCCTACTCCGTGATGTTTACTGGGTGAGGAGTGACACCGGTAGACGCTTGGCGGAGACAACTGATCTATAGGGGTTGGTGATAGAAGGGTGAAAATTTGGTGGTATGTATTTTTTGATGCCACATATTTTAAACCAAAAATAATTTAAAAAAATCTAAAAAAAAAAAATGTTTGGGGTGGACCACCCTTATCACTTAGGGTTATGAAAAATAGATTACAACAACCGATTGTCCCACCTACCGAATATACATATAAAGTTTCATAAAAATCGATCGAGCCGTTTCGGAAGAGTATGGCAACTAACTTGTGACACGAGAATTTTATATATATAGACAAGAAGAAGATTAATTATCACAATCAGATCATTTTAAGTCCCCATTGCTAAGGCCTTCCCTATGGATGGATATGAAGAACCACGCGGGCCTAGTGCAGATTTGTTAACAACTGCTAATGCAGCCGGGACCAACGGCTACAACACGGAGGAGCTCGCGATGATACAGTTTTGGTCACCCACCCAAAGTTGCTTAGCCCTAGCAATCGCAGACCCGGCGCGTTAACCACTGCGCTTAAGTTACTTTTACAAGCTTTTAATAATCACACTTAACAATAGTTAGGTACCACCACATCCCATAAGACTACACCGAGGGAAAAACGTGCACGTTGCCGACCTTGAAGCTTCAGTGCATAGCTTCTCATCATCATCATGTGAATCAAACTCGCACTTAGAACCCTGTTCTCAGTGTGAACCCTGTTCTTAGAACTCTGTTCTAAGTGTGCGGTAAAGATAAGACTTTAGTTTTAAAGAATAGCTTGGGGTTCCTAAAAGTCGTTACATTTTGTTTTTACACAACTTTCAACCCCAAAGAAGGATTTATAATGTAATTTTTTTACTCAAAATACTTACCCTATAAAAAACATCCTCTGTGCTGCAGAAGGCAATATTAAAGTGAAGCTAGTAATAAAGGATTGTACAGAAATTTTATATTAACTTGTCAACCACCGAACCGCCTGACAACCCTAAGCTGCCCATTGTAAGCTGAACCTTCATCTCTGAAGATCAACACATTTCTGAGAAGTATTCGCCACAAGGTGGGTCTGCTTTTGTTGGTCGATACTGAACAGATTTACTATAGCGGAATTGACAACGACCGTGTATACTAGACAAGTGGACAGTCACTTAGAACGGAAATTACACTTTCTCCTGATTAATGTAATACAGTCGGCCGTTTCTATTTTATTGAATTGTAGTTTTGATACTATACCAACGGCTCGCTCGCGACTTCGTCCGCTCGAGTACCGGGTCAAACTCTATGCATGTATTATACATAGAAACCTTCGTCTTGAATCACTATATCTATTAAAAAAACCCGCTTCAAAATCCGTTGCCTAGTTTTAAAGATCTAAGCATACATATGGACAGACAGACAGCGGGAAGCGACTTTGTTTTATAATGCAGTGATTATGTTTTACTAGCACTTTCTTTACTCACGACTTCGTCCCCGTGAATTTGATATTTAAAAATAAACTCTCTTTTGAAATAAACCTAAGTATGTTGCCTGCAAGAAATGTAGTTTTCTTTCAGTGAAAGAAATTTTGGAATTGTACCAGTACCTACTTAGTTTCCGAAATTAGCCCCGACACACAAACAAAGACACAAACGTTACCTCTTCTTAATAGTATAGACTAGCTGACACGGCGGACTTCGTACCGCTTTGACAGTTTCCATATGTTCTAAGGTTTCCATCATTGAGTTAAATATATATCAATGGTTTCCATGACAACAAAACAAACAAATCATTTTGTAAGTATTGGAAAATTAAATTGTCGTTTTTAGTATTTTATTTAATATTTTTTTTAATATGGCCTATGTTACTCAGCGCTAATGTAGCATTTTAATGGTGAAAGAATTTTTTAAATCAGTCCAGTAGTTTTATTATTTTATTCGTTGCAAACATACATACATTACAAAAATACAAAGGCTTCCTCTTTATAATATTATTAGTATTAGTATAGATTCACACCCGTACATACAAATAAGCAGAGTAATTATATAAAATGTTCGAATTGATATTCCGATATTAAGTAGGCTTTACAAGTTTACGAATAACAGTCGACCAACTTATAAAATACACTTGGCGCAGTACAAATTCCCCATTGGGAACTACTTAATTATCTAAGTAGTTCACACACCTGACAACGTTGTGTTGTCAGGTGTGTGAAACCGGCAGTATCTACATTTATATATGAGCCATCGTTAAATTAATGTTCATAAAAGCCCTCTTCTCAGAGTCCTGAGAGAGATGGGCAACGGAACCCTACACGCCCGACACGCACGTGGCCGGTTTTTTAAACCATTGTAGCGTCAGCTCGGACTTTGTATCTAGAGCACACACACTCGCTGTTTCCAGCTGACGCACATACTTAAGCATTAGCAATAACTAGTATATAACATGTAAACACAAAATAAACAACCTCTTAGCGCTCAGCTCACGAAGCTATAGACAACATACTGGCTGTTTGATTTATCTCCCACGCTAGGAGCTAAACTTAATGCTCTAAGAGCTAAACCATTATCTTTCTAACAGACAACAGAGTGCAAATTAATTATTTGATTTTAATTTAATATAAACTTTTTATACCCCATTAAAGCTTACTGGCCGCAATTTAAAACGCAATGCGCCGTCAAAAGCTTGCCTTCAATATGACATGAGCGACAAACATGCGAAATTCTCACCGTAGAACAATCAACAATAAAAATATATAAATACAAATAGAATAGCGTTTGCACAGTAAGAAAATGTCTACACTGGACTCCCCCATACCACTGTCGGAAATCGAGGCAGTCCTTGAGTGGGTAGACACCTTCAAGCTGTCCAGACCGACCAAGAAGATAAACAGGGACTTCTCAGACGCCGGTTAGAGATTTTTCTGCTTTTATTGTACCTATATGTATGTAGGTTTTATTAAACTGGCAGTTGAATCCAATTAACTAAGGGAGTGTGTGGTGGTGTGGTGTAGTCCAAAACTATAAAGACCTTATTAATCCTTTCTTACACGAGGCGATATTCAAAACACTCTGTTTACCAAACTACTTACATGAGTACAGTAAAATCTCTTTATTCGCGGGGTATATGTTCCATAAATATGCCGCGAATACAGAAACCGTGAATACAGAATGGTAATTTATATGGGTTTATAGGGGATACGTTCCTAGGTGCCAAAATAAAAAACACAAATATATAAGAAAATCAATTTTATTGATGTTATTGAACATTTTGATTAATCATTATCCTCAGGCTTAGGCAATGGTTTGAAGAATTTTGTTATTTTCTCTTGCTTGCCAGTTTTTAATAGCTCCGACAATTCAGACTGATACTCAGCAGCCGCATTAGCAATTTGCCTCTTAAAATTAAGACTTCGTTCCATAGATGGATCAATGTTCACAAAGAAATCGCAAAGCTCATTTGCCATTCCTAAACCTTCACTAAGATTTTTCAGAGTAAATGTCACATTTTCAGTGCTAGTGGAAGCCTTTTATTTAAAAATATACTTTATTCCTTCAGAAATAAGGTTGCTTTCTTCTGTTTGTTTACATTTTCAAAAACGCCGACAGCGGTGTTTGCGGCAAATGCGACAAAGGCGCCTTAGGTCAAAGTGCTCGGCGGTACCATTTGACGGCACTTGCAAAAGATATTGCGTTAAACACCTATTGGAATTTTGTATGAAATTTTAGATCCGCGAATAAAGAAATTTTTTGCCGCGAATAAAGAAATTGGGTTGCATTTTTTTAATCCGCGAATAGTGAAAACGCGAATGACGGAAGCGCGAATAGGGAGCTTTTACTGTACTTGGAATGGACGAGTATTGGATCGTTATGGTAGTTATTGTTTTACCAACGTAAATGAATTTCCAATGTTGGTTACTAATGTTATGATGATCAATATGATTATTATCATCGTCATCATCATCATTATCATCATCTCAGCCAGAAGATGTCCACTGCTGGACAAAGACCTCTTCCAAGGATCTCCACAACGACCGGTTTTGGGCTCCGATTTTAGTTGATGATTAAAAAATTTACACCTATTCCTTCACTGATTAACTTCTTGGAGATCGATATTTTACCATGCGATCATTGTGATAGCTACATTTATTTATTAATTACATTATAACGGAGCGAATAAAGAAACATAAAATTTTTCGGAATTTAGAGATTCAGTACTTTGAAATTTATGATAATAACATTCGTATTTATGTAGGCGCCAAGTAGATATTTTGTCTTTTTAAACCCATATGTCGAAGGTGAACTAGCGGTCGCCCGCAGTTTCACCCGAGTGGTTTCCGTTCCCGTGGGAACATCGGGATAAAAAGTCATAAAAACCCAATGTGTTAATCCAGGTTATAAACTATCTGTATGCCGAATTTCATCCAAATCCATCCATCCGTTGCAGCGTGAAGAAGCAACAAATATACACACATACACACAAACTTTCGCATTTATAATATTAGCGTGATTCTTGCATTCATTTGTCATCTTATGATTAAGATAAGTGGCTGAAGTTACCACTTCAGCACAGTATCTTCAGTGTACAGAGTTCTGCTAGTTGCCTGTTCCATATAAATAGCAATCTTGCTGTACTGCCGTGCGATTCTGTATAAAAACCGCGATCACTTCGACACCAATTACACTCGTAGCTCGCAAATGAATTCGCCGTTATTACAACACTGCCAAAGTCCATTGTTATTGGCACGTCTTGAGTGAATTCTGTATCGAGTTCGGCGGTGATTTTGTTTCAGAATCGCACGGCTGTTCAAAGTTTTCATAAAGTCTTCTTTTATTTAAGTTATTTAGCATGTTTAAAACTGTCTAGCTAGCCTAGCCAGGCGGACTTCAAACTCTCCCACTAACCATCTGAGTATACTAATTTAAACTCTAAGGCTAGGTAGGTTAAGTATAGACTGTCTTACAGTCTTTATTTAAAACGAAAGTGAGTTTTCTTGTATTACAAAATACATAACATTCTAGATTTTTTAGATAACCATTTGGACAGGTTTTAACTGTATTATAACTCCTTTGTATTTGCGCCTTGAACTGAAGGGTAATTATTGTTAACTTATTAATTATTGCGATTGATTTAATTAAAGCCTTCGAGAAAGCCTTTCAAAGGCTATTATCAAAATCGTAGTGTATTCATTCGTGAATTAATAAAACTATACCTGTCCATCGAAAACTAAGATGTTACTTGAGTAGTTGAGATTTTAAACTGCATTTTGTAACCTTGGTGTTACTTTGTTTGGACGTGACTTGCCGATTATTATTTTAGACGCTCTAAAAGTGGTTTTAGTTTTTTATTTAAACCGCTAGTGCCACTGGCCACTGACCTTTGGTGGTCTTTAAAGGATTAAATTCTAGATGGTACGTGCTTTGATAGTTTTTCATTTGAATTTCCTTCCTTAGGTTGGTCATGGACCTATTAGTCCATGGGTTGGTTGATGTTTGCGTGGTAAACCATATCATGGTCTGTCTGTTGTCGGACTTTCATACCAGTCCACAGATCTTATGTCGTTTCTACAATTTCTAAGCATTTTAAGTCTATGGGAGTAAGGAGAAAGTCTCAAATTTAATGCGGATTTGGCAGAAGTATAAAAAGTTCTGAGACATAGAAAAATAATGAAATAGGAAATAAAAATCTTTAGGTGAGACTAACCGGAGCATTTTGCCGTAACGTACAAAGAGCCGAGCTACTCGCCGGGAGATCCACCCTGTTTTATCGGTCAGTCAACAATGACGTATTAAGCTCGCAGCGAATTATGATATATATATATATATAATATTTATTAAATTCAGATAACATGATCCATTTTGTTAGTAACATTTTAACTTAAAACTATATTAGTACAGTGTAATTTCATTCAATAACATGCGGATAACAATTAATCGCATTCATTCGATAATAAATAATAATAATAATTCAATTGGCATTCAAATAATACAGTGGTTTAGGTACTCGCAGTCAAACCTACTCGCAAACGCGGTTGAGTGTACCGTTGGAGCTGGCCCGGATGACCACCGCTTGCGCATGGTGGTGTAGAAACAGTCCACCCTCGCCTCAGCGAACATCCCCGACGCGCTGCAGAACCGGGGCAGCCCCACCAGCACTCTAAACGCGTTGTTATACTGGACTCTGAGGGCATCATAGCGCACGCTCTCTCTCAATGTCCGCATCGTCTTTCAGGTCAGAGGCTACCCAATGGCCGAGGTATTTAAATTGATCAACTCACTGCAGCTGCGTACCATACAATTTGATGGTAGGCATTGATGATGTACTTTCAACAAATTTTCTGGATATCCACCATTAGGGCGATTTTTCTGTGCAGGGGTCAGTGGTTATACATTAAAATTTACGTGTTTTTAAGTCACTGGCGCTAGACGCTGAATATATCATATACATTAAAAGAACTAAATAGTGTAGGTTAGCTTGATCCTTTCACAAGGCCATGGTTGTCTTGGAATTTGAAACAAATACCCAGAAATTGCATAAACAATACGTAAAAATAATGATATATAAAACTTATTTCTTCAGAAACTTTGTAAATATAGCATAAATGAAACAATGATCCGACATCAAAATGTTTGTATTGATATTCCGCAGGCCACTTCTTATTTTTCAATAAAAAAATATGAATATGAATATATTAAGACTTTTATTATTTTTTACCCTATGATTTTACGAAAGAACATTGCTCTAATTAAATCACCAGCCTACTCTGTACAGATATTAGTGCGCGTGCGTATTCTTGTCGTGCGCCGTTGTCACACCACTGCCACGCGCCGCTCGCTCGCTATCATAAAGAAACTTGAAACTCGCAATTTTGCGTCCGCGCTGCACCCCCTTAAGAAAGAAATGAATTTCTATTTTAGCTTTAACAATGAACTAAAACAAATGGCTTTGACAAAAAAAGGTTGGAAGGTTTACTATTGGTCATTCTATGGTCATCTTCATGGTAGGCGGAGTCACCTACGATCGCCACGTTAAGGCAAAAATGTTTGTAACTGGATATCCTTAAAATTTGTCCATCGTACATTGGCGAACCCTGGCCCGGAAGACCATAAATTCATTCTTTTTTACATTATACTGTAGGCCATGTATGCGAGCATACCTTTCACAAATGCTAAGCATTTTTGATAATCCGCATACCGAGGCGCTCAGCAGCACCATGTCATCAGCATAGCTGATGTTGTTTACAGCGGCTTCGTCAATATCGTATCCGACACGTGCCCTGCTGAGCTCCTCTATCAGCGCGTTCACATTATGGTTCGTTACGATTACGGTACGAGTTTTGACACAAAAAAAGGAAATTTACCTTCTGCAGTCTCGTTTTTCTGTGGTCACTCTGAACGCTCTGGTCAGCCGCCACCTTAAGAAATGTCTAAACAACTAGACTTTTTATTATTATTTATTTATTAGGAAATTCTACAGCTTTTTGACAAACACATTATTTTTTTATTTATTTCAAGACACATAAGCAAATTAAAGAATTCCACAATTTAGACTAATTCATTAACTAGGTACATATTATATTTATAAGAAAAACGAAAGGCATCTTACTCCTGAGCTTAAACTGTCGAACCTGATAACTTCCTTTTTCCCAGTCCTCCTAGCCGAGATGCTGAGCGTCCACTACCCCAAGTTGGTGGAGATGCACAACTACCCGCCTCGCAACAGCCACGCACTAAAGCTGAACAACTGGATGACGCTGAACAGGAAGGTGCTGAAGAAGCTACGCCTGAACCTGTGCTGCAACACCATGGAGCAGCTGGCCACCAGCGCGCCGGGGGTCATAGAGCGCGTGCTCTTAATGGGTGGGATACAATTTTTGTATTTCTTAAGGATTCTGCAGAAGAATCCTACCAATGCCCTGATTCCCTTAATGAAAACCGCAACGATATGGTAGCGACTTAGTCGTTGAAACCATTTTCGTATCCGGCAAGCGTTTTGTGTAGTACCTACCCTAATTAAATTTTAAGGAGCAGTATTTGCATCTGGACCGAGTTATCGCGGGGAGTAAGAGGAAGGTGGTGAGCATCAGCCCCTCGTTGGTTAGGATGGGTTACTATTACCACATGCCTAGGCATCTATGTCCTAAAACGCGTCAACACATCAACTACCTGTCAGGAGTCATGCGGGGCGAGCTCGTGCTCTTGATGATCTTATCTAAGTGGCTATTGCAGATGATCTCAATGCAACTTCATTAATTGGGATTTTTTGTCACCATCCTTTTACTTTCTTCCTCATTGAAGATGAAAGCCATAAGGCTAGCGATGACTTTGGTGGCGAAGAGCCTGGAATCCAGGATTGACCGATCCCTGGAGTCTCATTATTTCTTAGCTAAAAAGTAACAGAGGTACAGTAGGTAAGTTTTGTATAGACTCACCTCCACATACCCTACGCAACAGTCTGTTGTGATTAGTGAACTAATTAATAAATGTCGCAAATAAATAACAATATGGTAATTATTTCAGTACGCGACAAGATTCGACGAGATGAAGAATTGAACAAAAGCGTGAAAGATTCTGAGCAGAACGTCTCGAGTGGTGGCAGCTACTACGAGGCGTGCGGGGACGATGGTAAGCATGGTTTAAGTCCGATGTCCACCGAAGTAGAGATGGATGAGGAGATCAGAGGTAGGATTCGGCCCAGTAGTCAACTCGGGCACCTCGTGGTACTGAATGATCCCCGTGGCAGGAAATGGCTGGTACTTTCTATCTATCTTATTTTATGTATCTTAGTGGGGCCTGCCGAGGTTTCCCTCTCCCAGTAGCATTTCGTTTCTTCCTCTTTAAAGATAAATACCATGAGTTTGGCAATGTCTTTGGGAGCGAAGAGCTTGAAGTCTTCTGGTTTCGGATAGGCGAATTCCAGAAGTCCCATTCTTTTCCTAATGGCTGATATTAACCGCTCAGCCACAAATCTGGGCGATCGGAGCCGGCACGCGACAAGCGAATTCTCAATTCATTGCACAGTCGAAACGCTCAGTGCTCTGCGGTTAATTGGCATCACACACGTGTATTAGGAATTCGCTAGTCACACTTCCCGCCGCTGATGACTTGATTTCAATGATGAAGGCCTCTGCCCAGCAGTGAGACAGTCATAGGCTATTTCTTACTTACCTACTTACTCTTGGTCAAGCGGTGAGGCTTTTTGTTAGTGGGTCCTCCGTCTAGTATGCATATATAGCATTATCCTTAGTAAAATAGATAATAAAGGATGAACAGAATTCGATTGGATGATGTTATTATACCCATCCCATATTATTACCCAGTATTACCGTCGTTTTGTTTAGCTCCAGTTTTGTTACGCAAGGTCTAGTGAAATTTCAGGGCACAGAAGTATATTGAGAGAAGGTCATAATGTAAGCACTACTTGTGCATCTCATTGATAATCGGACGTCACGACTGTCACGAGCAATGATATGTATATACGTTGACTCTTTCTTATTCGTATTAAGAGATACAATTGTTAACATAATTTTGCTCGCGATTGTAGGTGCTAATGGATACGTTCTTATTTTTTTTAAATAATAAAACAGTTTTCAGTATTTCTTCGACGAATGGCCTGCATGGTTAAAAATATCTTCAGCCACAGCAACTGGCATGCAATATGCAGCACTATGTCGTCGGCCACAGCAACTGATATTATAACCAATATAATTGCCTTTCTCCAGAGAATATTCTCGTGGTGCCAGTGAAGACTCGCGTGAACGGCGTGCTGGAGACGGTTCAGCAGAAGGTGGTGAGCTACGAGTGCTACTTGAACCTGAAGGAGGAACTCAAGGACGCCAAGGAATCCGTGGAACTGCTTAAACAAAAGGTACCTACCTACCTACGCTGTCTTTGATAGTTTCGGTAGAAAATCCAAATTGTGTACTTGCTAAAGCATACTAGCAATGATTGCACGCTTAGACTAAGTTTGCAATAAGTCTAATTAAAACTACAACTAAGCTTTACATTTTAGTTTTTTTTCAAATGTCTAATAATTTGGATAATTTTGTACATGCATCCTAAGAGTTATAATCTAGGTTTATATTAAGTATCAAAATATTATTGCATAACATGATTGTAACTTGCTTTATGTGCCTTTAATAAATAAATATAAAAAGTAGTAGTATTCAATGTCAATCAATACTCAGAAGTATGTAGCTGTTGACAGCCTATGTGATCTAAACTATACCAGGTTTTAGGTTCAATTCCAAGTGGGAAGCATATCCAGTTGGTAGTAGGTATTTTTTCCGTCTGGTTAAGTTTAGAACCGAAGCCCAGCTGTGCTACTTCGAATAAATGTATGTCGCACTCGCAACGCAATGACAACAATGAGCAGTCTTCCATTCTTCGGAAGGAACGTAAAGCCGTTGGTCCCGGTTGCATTAGCAGTCGTTAACAACCACCAATCCGCACTGGGCCCGCGTGGTGGTTTATGGCCCGTTCTCCTTGGGCGTTTCTATCTAAGGGAAGGCTCGAGCGCTGGCAGCGAGCACATAAAATGAGTCGATAGAGTTGATAGCAGCATTGAAGTGTTGATACAGATATTGACTTTAGTGTATTTCCCTATGCAGCCTTATCATCACTTACCATCAGGTGAAATGGAGGCTAAGTGTAAAAAGGCTGGGAATATTTTGGTTACAACGTAATTCGTAGATATTGTGCATCTTTTTAACCATAAATAACTTTACAGGTCGAACACTTAGATAATCTGAAGAGACTAAAAGATGAGAGGGTAGAGGAGCTACAAAAGCAGCTTGATAGGAAACAGGCCAGGCGCGAAGAAGTGGAGGCCTACCTAAATAGCCTTTCTGTGCCTTTTGACATTGTACAGTCACCCGTTGTTGTCGACATTCTACCACTCAGTAGGAAGTCATCTGTAAAAACCGTTAAATCCAACAGCAAAGTACATACTGAGGAATCGAAAATCCCCGTTCTCAAAACAGAGTCCTTGATTTCAAAGATAACATCAAAACCTAGCATTACTGAAGTGTTAACGTCCGATATTATTAATAATGAAATCAATTTAGACGTAGTAAAGTCGGATGTCTTTAGAGATGTTAAAAATAATGAAGAAAGTCTTGTAGAAGAAAATCTTGTAGAAGAAAGTCTTGTAGATGATAAAGTTATTAAGAAAGTCAGTTCTCAAAAAATACAAGAAGTCTGTGAAAATGTTGACAGTATGAAAAATGAAGAAAAGAATTCCCCCGTCGACTCTTTAGACGTTGAGGAGTTCAAGGATAGCTCGCCAGATGCGATAACTACGATTGAAGCCACAATAAAAAAAGAGTTAAATGATATAATCGCACCTAGTGATAACACGGCTGATCTGAATTATGTAATGTAGTAATTACTATACGTAGTGTCCAGTTTTATGTATTAGGTAGCAGTTAAAATTTTCTAGTCAACGCTGTTTGTTTAGGAATGAAAGTCATCGTCTTTTGCGTTTTTTATTAGGTTTTAGTATACTTGTCATTTAGAAATAAAGATTATACAAAACATTATTTGGTCTCTTTACTGGCATTGGGTGTTGGCTTGGAAGATTTCGCACACACTCGGATGCTTTTTCAGTATTTTCTTTATTTCGCTCAATCTCTTCTTTGTGAAGTCCGCTTCTAGAGTTTCTCCTTTTCTGAAATTGTATCGCTTGTTTAATATTAATTAATTTATGTATGATTTCTTTTTCATTACTATTAATTGAAAATTATACACAAACAACTAGTGGCCTGCTTGCGACTTCGTCGGCTTGAAACACCCGTATCTCATGATGTAGATGTAGATGTTGATACTTGGCCTTTATCTCACCTGATGTTAAGTGATGATAAGGCCGAAGATGGCAGCGGTCTTCACCCATAATCCCAAACTACTGAGGCACTGGCTATATTATTTTATCCCTAGCTGCCCGAACACAACAATACTACAAACATTGATGTTATGGCGAAATACTTAGATAAGATGGTGGTAGTTAAGCAGGTGGACAAACAAGCCTTACCACCAACCAAACCGAGTACACAGACTTATACCCCCACTGGAATGATTTCTGGATGGTTTGATAACCTGGAACCTCTGAGTCTGACATCTTATTTAAGTCTGTCGCCAGAACTACCTGATGATGCTCTGGGTCTGTAGGGCAGGAAGCCAGTAAAGCCTTTAGTAGAAATAAAGGTAAGTAACATACACATCATGATAGCTTATGTCTTCACCCAGGACCTTGAATCTATCAAACTCGATGTCACTGTCGTAGAAACATTTTCGGCGTATGGCGTCCAAGGTTTGCTTGACCGGGATCAGATCAGCCACTGAAACGGAGGAATACTTAAAACTGTTGCTTCTCCTCCTTGAAACCTGTGGGTCTCCTACGAAAAACTTTCGAATTTGGGTCGTTGCGTAAAACAGGAATGTTGTATGGAAATATGGACAGCGCCAAATTTCAGTAAATTAAGCTAACTAACTGATAGAATTTATGACATGACAGCATTAGGTAACGTTTAGGTAAGTACGTTGTGATTTAGAAGATCGTGCAAGGGCCACTGGATACTGTAGCCTTAAGGTGAGTCTACATTAAGTTACATGTTGTTATATTACTTATGTATTGCTTATATATTTTCATAAATATTTACAAAATACAGGTCTAAGGTGGTTTTATTGACACTTATCGGCTACACTAATAAAACATGCTACATAATTATGCTCGATCTCCTCCGTACTTCGGAAGGCACGTAAAGCCGTTGGTCTCGGCTGCATTAGCAGTCGTTAACAACCACCAATCCGCACTGGGCCCGCGTGGTAGTTTATGGCCTTTTCTCCCTATCCATCCATAGGGAAGGCTCGTGCCCCAGCAGTGCGGACATAAAATGAGCTGATGATGATGATGAATTATGCTATATAACATGTTTTGTCATATAGTCTGGACGCACCCTTACACGTTATAGAACAATTTATAAAGTCGATCCATTTTGAAATCTAGCAAGTCGTTTGCAAGTCATGCAGCCCCCCCATTCTGCTATATTTATTGCTAACTACAAAACTATAGAATTAATTTCGTAGTTAGCAGAATACGAGTACGCTATAGTTTCAACATTTTCGTATTCTGCTAATTACTAAACTATAGAGTTGATTTCGTAGTTAGCAGAATAGCGAAAACGTTGAAACTATAGCATTTCAGATCCGTTTCAGATCAAAATAAATAGCAGAATTGGGAGGCAGGTCATTTGACATAGCTTGTTCCTGGATTGGCTCCACTTACTGTTGAAGATTTTCCCTGTACTGGACACGGGAGTAGGGCTGGGCACGATGCAAGTGCAGGGTGGCAGGGAGTCGTTTGAAGTCTGAACCGCGACGCCCTCCACCTCCGGAGTCCACTCGCTCAACGGATTTTCTTCTACTTCCACGCCTTTAGTTTTCTCCTGTTTCTTTTTGTCCTCAATTCTTTTCCTTAAGATTTCCAGTTGTTCTGAAAGGGATGATCGATATTTTGAGATGGTTTTGAGATGACATCGAGGATAATAGCCAATTGCGTTTACCAGAATCAAATTATTTGTACAACTGTGTGGAAAACTTACAACTAGGTCACAAAATAATACAATTATATAAACTATTTAGACTTTAGACAAATCTCCTTAACAATGTTTTAGTTACTTTAGTTAGACCGACTTAGACCTACTAATTGGGCTAGGTCCTGGAGGTGTACTTATACTTATAATTATTTAAACTTAAGTGTGTAAAATGTTCAAAATAATTTTTAACGCAAATTTTGTTGCGAACAAATTACAAAAACACAAATGTTGAAAAAATTTCCACGAGCAGGATTTGAACCTGCACCCTGCGCCCGCCTAGTGAGAGTTTCATTCGCTAATTGATCACGTTAATGAAAATGAAAATTTGTATGCCATTGAAGCAGCAGCGCCTCTTTGCGACATACGAGAAGAATTAAAATTTTGCCATAAAAAATTTCATTTTCGTTAACGTTAACGATTGTCGAATAAAACTCGCACTTGGCACCCTGGGTGAGTTTTGTTTACTATCCGTATTCATTCGATCACGTTTACGAAACCAAAAATTTGTATAGCATAATTTTAATTCTTCTCGTATGTCGCCAGGAGGCGCTGCTTCAACGTGCATCATCTGCATAGCAATGAATATTTCCAAGTGGAAGCATATCATTGATATGCAGAAGGAAAAGCGTGGGGAACAGAACGGAGCCTTGAGGAACCCCAGCGTTCACTGACATGAGCCGCGATGCGCATCCATCAGAAAAAACACGGATTCTGCGCTCATGAAGGAAGCCAGCGACCCTGTTGCAGAACTGAGCAGGCAGACCATATGCCAGGAGCTTGGAGAGAAGAGCTTTGTGCCAGACCCGATCAAAAGCCTATGTGAATTATGAAGTGTTCTTCTAGGTAGTGGACAAGTTGTTTATTTAAAATGCGCTCCATTACTTTACACAAAACTGAAGTTACGGCTATGGGGCGGTATCTGACCAATCTCCTGTTTTGGGGACCGGTTGCACATTAGCCTCTTTCCAAGATTCCGGCACACAACCAGAAGAGAGCGAGAGACGGAAAATGCGCGATAATACGAGGGACAATTCCGCTGTATACATTTTTAGGACTATTGCTGGGATGCCATCAGGGCCATTACCTTTCCGGACATCGATTGACTGCAGCTCCGCACGGACATCACACTGCCTGATTTTAAAATCGGGTATTGTGTGGCAGCTAGCCACAAAGAGTTTGGCCAGGAGATCGACCTTCTCCCGCGGCTTATGAGCTAAAGTTCCGCCAGGACATCCCATTTGGAAAATTCCTTGACATCTTGCTCAACTATCACGCACCGAAGTCTTGTAAGTTGTTTATTTAATAAAAAGTATTTGATTTATATTTTGAACCTATAAAACATTTGTTATAATGTGAAATTATTTTTTTGTAGAAATCAACATTAACATGTCAAGTAGAACAAATTTAGAACTTGACTATACAACTTGTTTCAAAAAAACCCGTTAGGCCTGAAATGTCAGTAGCTATACATAAAACTGAAGTGGTGGGTGCTGTTCTTTAAGTTGTAGGCACAGTAGTTTCCGAAAAAAACAATATCGAAGTTCAGCAAAAACATCGCTAAGATTTTTAAAAGATCCCCAACACTACTGATCAGCTGTTGAAGTCATTAGCTTCTAAATCAAAGATTATTATTTTTTTCAGACTAGTCATCTATCGGTATTTGTGCATTGTGTGTGTAACAGTACAGGGACCTTTAATCTAGTTAAAGTCCCTTTTAAAAGATTTTCCAAATTAAATACTTGATAGTTAAATTTATACTTATTCAGATTTGCTTTATAATTCACAATAACAGCTGTCTGTTACAAATTTTATAGATAATCTAACAAAATGTCGTTACGTTTGAATCAATTTATTGACTAATGACGATAAAGAATATTTTGGCTCTCGCCCTACATGGTTTAAAGAAAGGACATAGTACTTACTTTGAAGATAACGACGTCTACGACTTCGCCATATAAGATTCCGTTTGTCAAAAGCATCTGTGTGTAATTTGCTGACAAAAATTGAGCATCGTCTGGAGTATGCGACAAATAGGTAGGTGAGTTGTATGCGCTCGTTGTATTTACGAGCTTGTATGTATTAAAGAATTACGCTATTCATGACTTCTTATTTTTACAATATTATCTGTCAACAAACAATCAACACAACAGACAGAATATTTGATTGAAGTTATTCAAAACGTCAAACAGACATATTACCCTGGTTAATTAAAAATACGCAGCGCCATTGCTCAGGCATGGTATGAATGTACTTTTATGCTTGGTGGTTAATTTAATATTTTCATCGTTTCATTCGTTCATCGTCCGTCACAGCACAGAGTAACTAAGCGAGAGTAACTTATCCATAGATTAAATCATAAGAGTAAAGTTATACTGGGATAACTATTCTCGTATAAATTTGATGTTGCTAAATCTACCCTAAATACATTTAGCGCTAAACACGTTTAAAATATTATTCCATTTCTGACGTTTGTTGGAAGTTGAAAGAGACAGAATGATACTCTAAACATGTTTAGCGTTAAACGTATTTAATGAGTTTTGGCAAGCTGACCTAAGAAGTAAAAGAGAGTTTAATAGGTAGGTACGGGAACAAGAATCGTAGCTGTTAGCTAAGTAGGTACTTACATAACTTATGCGCAAAACCTTTCTGTAGTTTGATCTTTGAAATTGAATTTTCCCACCTCCTTTTTTTAGAAATCATGTTGACCTGGTACTTTTGGTAATATTTATTTAGTGGGTTCCGCATAATAATAATTGAAATTAAATCATTTTACTCTAACGGAACAAAGGATGGATAGCTATTTATTATTACACAGTCTTTTATAGCGTCGCAACATATCCGTTGATAGATGGGATATGTGGGTGAGTTTTCACTTGCCATGCTAACAGTAGGATCATCCCAAGATGCAACAAAGAGGAGTTGCCTTTTCGCACTTGTTTGTTCCTTTCTTTTGATTACCTGACATTGTTTTCTAAAGTTTACGCGAACACTACACATTGAAATGAAATAATTTTTGTAAACCAAGTAACAATAAACGCGAGTAGATCCATGCAAAAGGTTTCATTTCAATAATCGGCTACCGATCACGTGTCGTATTGTGCCGCCTTCAACAGACGTCAGAACCTAGGGGTTCTATCTATCATTACATTAAGATGTAAGTTTGTAAAAATGTGCAAACGTTACTATCGCGTTTAAGTTAAGTTTTAACAGATAGATCGTAATGGTATGTAAATAAGATCGAGAATTCAATCTGTTAAAGCAAACGCGATAGTAACGTTTGCACTTTTACAAACTTACACTAAGGTTTCAGATGTAAAACAAGTTATTAAATAAATAAATAAATAAATAAATAAATAATAAATGTTTCCCACACTCACACCAATTATCTAGCCCCAATAAGAGCTTCCTTAAGAAACTCGATAAAATGGTTAACTAGACAACGGATAAACATACTTAATATACTTAAATACATACTTATTATTATTATACATAGGAAACACCCAGACCCGAAACAATTTAGAAAAACAGGTATTTCTAAATTGACCCGACCGGGGATCGAACCCGGGACCTCAGAGATGGCAACACCATGAAAACCGTTGTGCAAGCCACTCGACCAAGGAGGTCATAACATAAACAGTTAATTCTGGAAATGTAAATCGTATCCTAATTTTAATGCGGAGTGGTTTCCCAACAAACAGAAACTACACAGCAGTAGTACTAGGAAAGCAGTGACTGCAGATTTTGGCTTTTCAATGTTTTTACGGAACTCCAAATACAGAAAACTTAGATTTTTACCGCATAGATTGACAACATTTTTTCTAACACGTGCTTTGAAAGCAGTTTGCTTTTTATTTTGTACAAATCAATTTGATCAAGCTACTGAAGCTGAGCCGTGTAATACTACAGGTTAAAAATATTACAAATAATACAAAACACCACACCGATTAATCTTTCGTTTGCTATTTTACTTATTTTAAGCCCAACTCAGAAATAAACATTATGTTTTATTTTTACACAAGTAGATTACCTACACTAAACAAACAACTAACAATAATCAAAATTAAACAATATCAAAATAGTAATCAGTTTTTTATGATTAATTAGGCCGGTGTCCTTTAAGATTAAAAACCCAAATTAGATTATTAAATCCGTACAAAATGTTGACCACCTCGTACTACTAGGTGGTCAGAACTAGTCAGAAGCATAGACACTTCTTTCGAGAGCTGTCGCCTATCCGTAGCCGCCCCGGCCGCCGCGCCGAGCGACGGGCAGAAGGAAATTGCATAGTGGTATTCGCGCATCAATCAATGTGTATGTGTATTTTTTTGTTTTACACTAAAAATTATAAATAAATACACATCCGATAAAAATTACTATCTGATGTTGTGAATTAGTTATTAATAAAATTTGATTGTCAATGAAGTAAATTGTAATTTTATGTAATGTACTACTACGCCATGAATCGTCTGTAATAGACGTAAAAGCCTTGTTGATGATGATTGAACAAATAATTTTATTACTGTTATTATTATTTAATTGTAAGATTTTAATTTCATAAGAAAGTTTTCAACAGGCCTTCGTACCATGTACTTCCATTATGTTGGTTTAAGGCTCTAAGATTATACGCAAAAATACTGTAATTTTGACATCTAGCATTAAAACCTCAGAATAAAACTCTCATCTCAGACGAAATAATATCCGTGTAAAACAAAGCGTACCATGGTTCTTTCTAAAGTACCTGAATTTTGACAGGCCGACCAGTGTCATAATTTTTGAGTTTCTTTTTATTTCATTTAGTCGTCCATATGTGTGTTTTTCGTGTGTTTCTTTAATTGCAAAAATGGCTATGTTGTTCAATTCCGATTACTACGAGATGATGTTATGCGTGGGACGAGCTGATGGAAACTTAGCTCGCGCTCGTGACTTGTACCATGAACGTTTCATTGAAGGCAGAGCACTTGCTGACCAGCGGCGGTTACCATCTTACCAATGTTTTCGTGAAACGACAACACGTTTGCATTCCACGGGATCCTTTCATCGTTAACGTGGCAGTGGACGTCCGAATACGTTAGATGCAAGGTGAGAAGAAGAGGTGTTGGAAATCTTCGAAGACGAACCAACCATCAGGACGAGGCGTGCCGCGGCGAGGTTTGGCATGAACCATGTCACAGTTTGGCGGATTTTTCGAGCTGACGGTCAACACCCTTACCACTACCGGCGTACATAGGAGTTAACAACAGGTGATTTCGCTCTCCGAAGAAACTTCTGCGAGTGGTATCTGCGGCAGCTGGAAGCTGACCGCAGCTATGTGAACCGGGTCATTTGGACGGACGATGCAACGTTCACCAAATCTGGGATATTAATATTCAGTGTGTATGTACTAGGAGCACAGAATACAGTGTCTGGAGATTAGGTATAGGCTACTCTGTGGTATAGGTACAGAGTAGACAGGAGTCGTTACTCCTGGTAGGTAACATAACGTCATGAACCTGAAATAGTCATGTGCCTTAACATAGTCGATATTTTTATTAATCATTAAAAAAACTCTTTTTACTGAAAACTAAATCTTAATGCAAAGGTTTTAAGAAATTTACAGAGGACTCTTGATAGGATGTACTTTAACAACCTTTACGTATAACGGGTAATTTTGCAACACCTTGTATAAATCAATCAATTTTGAAATTATTGTTATTATTTACGAATTATTATATTTTTTAATAACAAATTCTGTTAGATTAATTGTTTTCTGTATACACATGTACTAGCCCTACCTCTTCTTTAATTTTTTTTTAAAGTTTAATTAAATGGGTATGTTCCGATATACACTGCGAGCACTGTAAGGTGTGACGTCAATTTAGTATACTGCGAAGCCGTTCCTTTATAGTTAGCTATACTGGTTACTGTTTAAAACGGAATGCAGTCCAGTATGCTGTCATCTATGCTGTCATCCATGTCATTTCTGGACGTGTTGATAGAGCACCTTACCTCGAAAATGCCAGTGCTTACAGTACAAAAATGGCGACGATTTATGACGCTAGATATTTCCCTAGGATACTGTGGCAGTATACTGTCAGTCAAATTAAAAAAAAAATTAATATAAAAACTAAATACGAGTAGATTCATTAATATTGTTTCTTTTCAATGAGTTCGCTGTTTGATAGTGCAATTGATTGTTTGGGTTCCATGATTGTGTATTTACTGTCAATTTAAAATGTATTATTAATAATTAAAGTGACAAAAAAGTACTATACTGTTGTTTTCAATATTTATATCACAATAAAGTCGATAAGGTTACAACATTACCCAAATATGACGTCACAATTTCTTGTGACAGCCTTCGAAATTACGAAAGAAAAGGGACAATCTATCTCTTTCCAATACATCACCTAGGTTCATTAGTAAAAATAGTACGAACTGATGTATTTGTGTTGCTATTTTAGTTCGGTTTCTATAGCTTTAGTTATTGTTCTGAGGGTTGAACATTTTTTAAGAAACTTGACAGTTTTGGATAGTCTGCATGCGTCTGTACCTGGTGAACACGTCTCGTAGTCTTCGTAGGTCTGATCGAAGTGTGTGAAGGGACTCGCGCGCATGTACGGCGGCAGACAGCGTACAAACGAGTCCACTTGCATACGCTGGCACTGTTCCATCGGGCACACCTGCGAACGACGGTTGCAAATGGATTAACGTAATATGCATCTTATTTCCTATGTGGTAGATGCCACAGTGTAGGAACTGGCTTATCATGAAACGCTGTATATAGGTACAGATATCTTTTCTAGCAACCATCGATGTTCTTTCCTCTACGTTTGGACCTATCTGTTTTTAATTCACGCTTGCAACACCAAACTTCCATGTACGGTGACCGCTTTTCAACAGGCAATCCTCATTTGCCGAGTCTTTCAGGTCACTTAAAACATAGACTTTTTTTGTGGTGATACTTTTACTGTTAGTTTGAGTTAATCCCCGTTTAAGTTCTTTGATAAGCTGTAAGTTGTTGTTATATCGATAAATAAAAATATATAAGTAGGTAATCGACAATGCTAACCTTCTCATAGTTTATTTTGGAATCTTTTTCGTGCGCTCTTTCGTGGGGTTTCATAACCTTGAGGCTGTCGTTGTCGTGCACACTACTGTAAAAGTAAAAACACACTCATGCGGTTAGTGATATAGATAAAAGAATAATACATAATGTTTGGTAATGTAATATTTGTGTATAATCATAATTACGAAACATTATGGCTTCCCGTTCGGCGTCGCGACCTACCCTCAAAATGGTGTCATCGCGCGAATGCTACGGGTCAACGATCTCACCCTACACTTTTTTGTCTGAGCCATGCAAGCAAGTTAGCTGTGCCCTGCCGCGTTAATTAGCGAACAATCTATAGCCTATAGCCTTCCTCAATAAATGGACTATTCAACAAAAAAAAATCAATTCGAATCAGTAAGTAGTTCCTGAGATAAGCGCGTTCAACCAAACAAACAAACAAACTCTTCAGCTTTATAATATTAAGTATAGATATAACATTATTTTTGTTCAACCCTGTTTTGACTCTTGATTTTTCAGAAGAGGTTGACAACCAAAGGTGAGTCCACACTTTGTAACATGTTATATAACTTTTGTATACTTCTAACATGTTACAAAAATATAGTTAAGTATAGATCGCGCCAAACTTCTAGTCCCCTCTGAAGTTTTTTCGCGCAGCTCTACCAGTCCGCCGCTCGTCCCCGCCTTCGTCCTACTGACGCCTATTTTTTACTACTGCGACGCGAATCGCGCCAACTTCAGAGGGGACTAGAAGTTTGGCGCGATCTGTACCTATAAGGTTGTTTTATTGACTAACTAACTGTGTTATATTACATGTTCTGTCATATAGTCTGGACGCACCTAAGAACTATGTATCAGCTGGACCTAGGGTTGTCATTTGCAATTTTCCTTTGTAACAAACAACCTCAACTGCACAGTTATGTGGTGCTGTTCAGGCATGTTTACAGTTCTCCGAGACTATGCATGGCACTTTATCTGCAGTATAATCTCGATGAATGAGGAGCTCGATGGGGCAGTGGTTAACGCGTCCGGTCTGCGAGTGCTGAGGCTAAGCAACTGGGTAACCCAAAATTTATTATCTCTAGCTCCTCCGTGCTTTGGAAGGCAGGTAAAGCCGTTGGTCCCAGCTGCATTAGCAGTCGTTAACAACCGCCGCACCGCACTGGGCCCGCGTGGGGGTTTATGGTCCGTTCTTCCTTTCCATCCATAGGAAAGGCTTGTGCCCCAGCAGTGGGGACATAAAATGAGCTGATGATGATGATGATGATAATCTCGAGACCCAGGCATTACCAAACATCATGCAGGGTAATAGCACCAGTGTTTTTTTTATATTAGAAGGAGGCAAACGATCAGGCGGGTCACCTGATGGGATTGCCACCGCCGCCCATGGACACCCGCAAGACCAGTGGAGTCGCAGATGCGTTGCCGGCCTTTAAGACAGTTTCGACACTTCTAAGTCCGGTGTTCGTCACAATTTTCTTTGCCAGGGTCGGATTAATTGTAAACACGTTCCCTTTGATCATCATCTCAGCCAAAAAGACGTCCACTGCTGGACAAAGGCCTCCCTCAAGGATAAATAATTTTGAGGGGAATTTGCCATAATCGCCACGCTTGGCAGGCGGGTTGGCGATCGCAGTAAGGTGAGAATATTCACAGAGAGATGCTGCTGCCCATCCTCTGGAATGGTCCCATAGTCGCCTTCTACGACACCCACGTGAAGAGATGGGGTGGTGCAATTCTTTACCCCCGGCACCACACGGGGATTCCCTTTGATACTAAATTTATATAATATATATATTTTTTTCCCTTTGATACTAAATATATATTTTGTTTATGTAATACGATAGTTTTTTCATCATATATCAACATAACCTTGCTGGCTTTAACTTAACTGGCGCAAAGGAGCTCGATGGCGCAGTGGTTAACGCGCCCGGTCTGCGAGTGCTGAGGTTAAGCATCTTTCGCAAAGGCCGGTCATCGGATGGATGACTAAAAATTTATCATGTCGAGCTCCTCCGTGCTTCGGAAGACACATAAAGCCGTTGCTCCCGGCTGCATTAGCAATCGTTAACAACCACCTATCCGCACTGGACCCGCGTGGTGGTTTATAGCCCGTTCTCCTTATTCATCCATAGGGAAGGCTCGTGCCCCAGCAGTGGGGACATAAAATGAGCTGATTATGATGACGATGATTTTTGGCTTTATTTGGTCGGCGCACCCTTAAGGGATGGATGGAAGCAGTTGGTATGTATTCAATTGTTGTTTTCATTCAACTGATTCTAATCAGTTGGTGACCCCCATTTTTAATAGGTCGATCATTGGATCTTGTCGGACACTGGTGTTACTACTCTGGGTATAAAAACAAAAATATGATTTACCCAATCAGAGATGCCTCGTCTTCTTCATCATTAACGGTGTCGTCACTACATCGCCAGCAAATAAATGAAATAAAATAAAACATTTTTATTCAGTTTAGGCACAATAGTGTGATTTTTATAGTGTGAGTTTTGTTTACAATCCGTATTCATTTGATTACGTTTACGAAAACGAAAATTAGTATGGCATTGCAGCAGCGCCTCCTAGCGACATACGAGAGGAGATAAAATTTGGCTATACAAAGTCTCGTTTCCTTATCGTTGTCGAATGGCGAATGAAAGTCGCACTAGGCACCCTGAGTGCATGTGTGAGTTTTGTTTTGTTTACGAAATTATACTTTATCATAGAAGAAAGATACCTACACTATATAAGGTCACATTTTATTAACTGCAAATATTTTGAGGATAATTTCAACAACATACCTAAACAATTTTTATGAAAAAACCTTACATTTTTATACGCTAGTTTTCAAGTAAAACGCCAAAAGACATTACGATTGAAAAAAAAAATAAAGCACTTTCGGTAGTTTTAATTCAAAGGGGCCGAAAAAGAGAGGCCGCAATGCCTTTACCGCTTACACGTGCCCCTAGTTTCATTCAAAAGAGCCGACAGAGAGGCCGCTCTTAAAAATAATACAATTTTTGTGTCAGGAAAAGTAAAAACAAACTAACCTGAATATTTTCAAAAATGCTAGGGCCTTTTTTCTCTGATAGAATTAGATGTTTTGTCAAAATATTTGCAGTTGATAAAAAGTAACCTTATATAGCCAAACGAATACTTTTATAACTATTTAAATTATCATGGTCACTTGCATTAGAGTGATTAGTTAATTCCGTGTGACGAAATTCGGATACTCACTTAAAATTAATATGGTAAGAATCCCGTTAAATTAGTATGATAGTAAATTCTATTGTGTCTGGTATTCGCGCGCTCGAGCTCTTAACTGACTATTGAAAAATCAGCCCTTAATAAAATAGAAGTAAATAGTTGCCTTTTTCCCATATTAGTTTGCAGATAATAGTTAATTATAATATTTATAAATAATGATAAATAAAAACAAGCGTTACTTTTGATCGTTGCGAGTTTTTGTTGTTCCTTCCAAGACTTCTTCTTCCGAGAACTCTTCCAATTGATTTAACAGCGACTCCTGTTAAATATACAATGAAGGGACTCAATTTTTTTATTTTAATTTCAATTGAATCACTGCTACACAGAAAACATGTCCAGTACTTTATTGCGTAAGAAAAAATTGATAAGTAGGTACCTATTCCTACTATTTCAAGTGTATTTTATGATAATAATTATAATAATGGTAATAAAATAGTTATTTTCTATAGAAAACCTCTGATGGTGTTTCGTACCTCACGGCGGCTTGAGGAACCCTCTAAGTTTCTCGCCGCCCCCCAAAAAAGTCCGGCGAAGCAAACAGCAAACTCTCTCCCAAAAAAAAAACAAAAATAAACTTTGGACATCCTGTATAATGTTTATATGCGTACTGTATAAGTGCAAGAACAAACCCTTCGTCTGCCAACATTGATCACCACTTTATTGTTGTCCGACTTTCTGTGGTGGTCGCGCTGTAAATAATAATAATATTTAGATAACCTAAGATTTTTCTTTTAAAGTACAATTAACTAAATACGTTAGTAAGAACTAAAATATGCCGGGTCTCATGGGAACCTTTGAGCCGGGGATGGCCCATGGGTTTTTAAGATTAAGTTCTAAAATTAAGATATTTATTTATTTATTTTTACAAATAAGTTATTATTATAATTGTATTATTTTTTCAAATTGTACTAAAATAAAAATAATGTAGATTAAATAAAAAATATATATACAGTGTTTTTTTAACTAGGACAGCATGAGGAAGTCCGAAGCTATATGAGGATACAGAGAAATTATCTCAGGATCTATCATGTCTTTTTTTGTGAAAATAAGTTTGGTATAGCAATTTTTTTGTACAGACGCCGCTGCATGCCTTAGAGCATTTAAGGGGGTGCAGCGGCGCGTGGCAGTGGTGTGACAACGGCGCACGACTACGAATACACACGCACATTAATATCTGTACAGAGTAGGCTGCTGATTTAATTAGAGCAATGTTAACTTTCGTAAAATCATAGGCGTTTGGGTAAAAAATTATAAAAGTCTTAATATTTTCATATTCATATTTTTTAATTGAAAAATAAGACAACAGTGACCCGCGGAATATCAATACAAACATTTTGATGTAGGATCATTGTTTCATTTGTGCTGTATTTACAAAGTTTCTGAAGAAATAAGTTTTTATATATCATTACTTTTACGTATTTTTAATGCAGGTTCTGGGTATTTTTTTCAAATTCCAAGACAACCATGGCCTTGTGAAAGGATCAAGCTAACTTACACTAATCCTTTTAATGTATATGACCTATTCAGCGCCTAGCACCTGTGACTTAAAAACACGTAAATTTTCGAAATTCCGCGCTGCACCCCCTTAAATGCTCTAAGTTGCTTGTACATCAATCTATCCAAAACTGTCAAGTTTCTTTAATGCATTTTCAACCATATGACATTTTAATAAAGTTTAAAGTCTTTTGAAGAAATTTGACAGTCTGAACTACAGACTACTGTGTGACATATTCATGATATCCTTTTTTTTTGTAAAAAAAACAAAAAAATGTATATGTGAATTGTTGTAATGCAAAATTGTATTAGCTTTCGTGGCCTAAGACCCATAGTTGCACACTTCTTCTTTGTTAATATGTGGATAATGTTGTGGGTTACAATATTGTATATGTTGATGTGGTATGATTATACCAGATTTGTAAGATTTTATGTTTTTATAATATATTGTAACTGTTTGTTGTCCCGAAATAAATAAATAAATAAATATGCAGGCGAGTGTATATCCATAATCTGAAGTGTTCGACAAGAACCAGTGACCGACATTTCATACCTTTAATCAATAAAAAAAAAATTCGTCTTCAGTAAAAATTGGATACACACCACCTTCCTCCTCGCTGTCATTCCATAACATTTCAATGAAAATGTATGACTTCTTGGCGGGAAAGTAAAGAGACATGTCTGCGGCTTTGTTTTATGGATTAGTAACCGTTAAGTTTTCATGAGTGTGCATGAGTGTTGGCAAATGAAACAAAACAGTGCAATGTCACTTTTCAAATTCTCTCAAGAAGTCCCGAGGACTTAGTAAAGCCTCACATCTTTACTGAGATACTCGAGGGGTTGGGGGGTATATCATTTCTCACTTCTCATTTCTATTATCATTCATCATCATCATACAGGAAAGAAATATTGTTTATTTATGTACTACTTGTAAGAAAAATTACTTTGACGCTGGCTAAATGTGCTAATCGCACGAAGCCATCAACTAAAGGAAAATAAAATGTACGTATTTTTTGGCGACGAGACATGCGTCGATCACTGGCCTTAAAGGTCGCACACGGTGCCATACTCTAACTCAGATTTTTCTTACAACTAACTTTACATTTCTATTACACTTTTTTTTAAGTACTAGCAGTTTGCCCGCGACTTCGTCCACGTGGAATGTAGCTTATGTTATCCGCAAGGAATGTAGCTTTCTATTTGTGAAATAATTTTTGGAATTGGACCAGTAATTCCAGAGATTACCCTCCGCAAACAAACAAACAAACAAAGTCACAAACTTTAACTCCTTAAAATAGTATAGATACAGATTAACTACTTAACTGAGGAGCTCGATGGCGCGGTGGTTAACGTAGCCGGTCGGCGAGTGCTGAGGTTGAGCAACTTTCGCAAAGGCCGGTCATCGAATGAGTGACTAAAAATGTATCATCTCGAGCTCCTCCGTGCTTCGGAAGGCACGTAAAGCCGTTGGTCCCGGCTGCATTAGCAGTCGTTAACAATCACCAACCCGCACTGGGCCCGCGTGGTGGCTTATGGCCCGTTTTCCCTAAGAAAGGAGCTGATGATGATAAAGATTAACTAGCTTACCAATTTCGTCGTGGACGCGATCTCCATGGAGTCTCTGGCTCCCAACAAAATGGATTTAGTTGTAGGCTTCGTTATGCTAGAAGTGCTGGAATAGGAATTTACACATTATATTATTAAAATTAATAAATTCGTTAATAATATAGAAGGTATATCGCTTTAATCTAACTGTATTAATTAACGAAACCTATTTTTCTTTCCTCCTTTTCATTAATTGTTTAACATATTTGTATGTAATTAGCATGTTGATTCTATTTTGTGTGCTTTAGAACTTAATACTTAAACTGTAATAATATTGGGAAGACACTGGCACCCATATTACGGTTTTTACTAGCTTGGGAGCCAGGGTTTCATAAATTGTATATGTAAAATAAGTATAAGTATAAAATAAAAAAAATATAAAAAAATAAAGTAGCCTATGATTGTCCCACTGCTGGGCAAAGGCCTCCATCATTGTAATCAAGTCATCGCTACAATTGATCTAGTGGTAAAGACCACCAGTATCAGACCCAGAGATCCCGGGTTCCCAGCGGGGGGTACATGTTTGTATACTCGGACTGGTTGGTGGTAGGGCTTGTTTGCCCGCCTGGCTAGCTACCACCATCTTATCTAAATATGTCGCCATTACATCAATTTTTGTAGCAATGTTGTGTTCCGGCAACTAGAGATAACACTTAAGTCTAGTATCTCAGTAGGTAAGGATGAAGAATTTTTTTTATATATCTCACGTGAACGGGTAAGCACAGTGCCTTCATCTCATCTGACGATAAGTGATGTAAGGCTAATGGTGGAAGCGCACTCCACCCGGGATCCTCAACTACTGAGACACTTGCTTTCTTATCTGTAGCTGCCGGAACACAACAATGCTACAAACATTAATGTTGTGGGAAATATTGTGTGCATACATGATCTTCAATATGGATCCCATGTCGCCTCGAGGGTCGATGCTGGCCGCTGTACTCCGTTGATTCACAAGGGACTGCAAACAAACAAATGAATTAACAAAATTATTTACAAAAAAACACTTTCATCGTTATCATACCGCTCATTTTATTTCCCCACTGCTGGGACTTAAAATGAGCCTTCAGTATGGATGGATAGGGAGAACGGGTCATAAACCACCACGCGGGCCCAGTGCGGATTGGTGGTTGTTAACGACTGCTAATGCAGCTGGGACCGACGGCTTTACGCGCCTTCCGAAGCACGGAGGAGATCGAGATTATAAATTTTTGGTCACCCATCCGATGACCGGCCTTTGCGAAAGTTCCTTAACCTTAGCAATAGACCGGGCGCGCTAACCACTGCCACATCGAGCTCTTCTATAATGCTCCTATATGTGGAGATTTGTAAATAGCATTGGTTAACTCATATTGTCTAGTTATAGTCGATATTTGACTGTAAATCTTCCAGCGAGCAAATAAATAACTTTAATTTTATTTGTTTGACTTCCTCCAAAACTTTACAGTTTTAAATTGGTGGAAGACTATTAGAGTTATTGTGGAGACTGGTACCCGAACACAAATGGAAACCTGTTTTACAGGTCACATGGAGAAGCTATTCAGTTTCAATGCCATACAAATTCGCGTTTTCTTTAGCGGTGATCGAATGGCACAAATAACATAGGCACTCTGCACTCTAACGGCTAACCAGCGCTTCTGAGGAAGGGCAGGTGGGTGGGGTACTCATCCTTGACACAGAATAAGGAGACCCCAGAAGATACACTTAATATTGGGTCCTTACCTATGAAATTGAGGTTTTTTTCTCACTTATTAATAGGTGTAGTACCTATTACTTCTAAAAGTCAATGCCGGTTGTTAATATCATTATACACCTTTAATTAGGACTATGTTACTTAGGCTTCAGTAATAACAATGATTATTAATTTGGGTCTTCATCACCCCTTTTTTTTAATTGACTTCTCTTTTGTTCGCGGAATTGACCTTTTGTTTCATTGTAGCTTTGAAGGGACTTGATTTTTTTAATGTCTGCTATAAGTATTTAGCTAGTGAAACAAACACACTTCTCTACAATTTTTATAGTGTTAACATAAATAGATGCTAAGAAATTTAAAAAAACGTTAGTATGAAAAATATAATTTTATAAAAAATCTTCATACAAAACGTCAATTTCATGGATAAGGATCTAAGGTAAGGGTCTATGTGTGCGTTGCTCGAGCGCGGTATGTATTAGGATACACCCACTTAGACCTGCCGGGTGTTATAACACTTCTAAAAGTATTTTAAAGATGTACCCTAATATGATACTTTTAAAGTTTCATTTACAACCACAAACAAACGCCTGGTCGGTTTAAATGTGTCTTTTGCTGCTGGAGCTTTTGTATGAAGCTTACCTTCTGCAGTCTCCATATTTTGTTTCCTTGATCACATCCGTGTTGGAACAGTCCGATAACAAACCATAGAAGATATTGTACCCACCCTCCACGACGGATAACGGTCTGGAGGAGTCCCCAACAAGCTATGGAGACCTTGTGCCTACGGCCCAAGGGTTATAGGGGTTATCATAAAACAAGCTATGAGAGACCTTGTCTATGGTCCTTCAGGGGTATTTGTCTGCCCTGGACTAATCCGCAAACAAGCTATAGGAGACTATGTACCTACGGCCTTTGAGGGATATCTGTCTGGAGTAATCCGCAAACAAGCTATAAGAGACCTTGTATCTATGGCCCTTGAGGGGTTATCCATCTACCCTGGAGTGATCTACAAACAAACTATAGGAGACCTTGTATACCTACGTCCTTTGAGGGTATCTGTCTGGAGTTATCCGCAAACAAGCTATATGAGACACTTTACTCACCGTCCTCGAGGGTTTATCGGTCTGGACCCCGATGCACTCCCACTTGCTGACAGGAGGCAGGCGGGTGGGGTACTCGTCCTTGATGTCGTCCGCGTTGGAGCAGTCCGAGTGCAGGAACATCTCGTTGAAAACTAACAAGGAACACGTTACAATTTATCCGTGAATAATCCCGTCAGACTATGCAATCTACCATCTCTTTTTCCTATTTCTAGTGCTACCGTCAAGCAGTTAGTTCTGCGCTGGTGCGTTCTGTTTTGGCCCTTGTTATTGTTCCCTTTAAAATTATCATTTTAATAATTAAAGGACCATATGCTAGTCTGCCGGGTTAGTAACATAAAAATAGCAAATTGTTTCCTAATTTGATATCCGGACTCCTTTGACGAGTGGCTTACCATACTTCTTCCAGTAACTGGCCTCTCCACCAAGCCCCAGTGCGTGCACACACTATATTTTCTGAGTAGCTCACCATACTCCTTTCAGTACTTGGGTAAAGTCTTGACCGCCTTGATTGCGTTCATTATACAGGTTCACTTTGTTATCACCGTCTAAATCTTTTGAGATGGCTTCCGTGATACAAACAACAACTATTACTATTGGATCAACTCCCTAACTCGAAAATAATATTCAGCTGTTCCATACAAAACATCAAAAATTATTCGACCAAAATGTATGGAACAGCTGAATTTTATTTTCGAGAAAGGGAGTTGGTCCAATAGTAAGAGTTGTTCGTTTGTATCACGGGAGTCATCTCAGAAGTTTTGGACGGTGATAAAAAGTCAACCTGTATACGTGCCGCCTCTGGGGAGGCTTGAACTCCGATATGTCGCCATGTTCCTTAATATACGCAGACTTGGATGAAAAGAGCTGAATATCGGGCTTAGTGGCAGGCATTGGGAGAGGCCTATGTCTAGCAGTGGACTGATACGGGCGGCTGATATTAATAAAGTTGATGATAGAAATCTCTAATCTTAGCTAACGGTGAACTTATTCGTAGACTTCCCTACGATTCAGTCTACCCGTGCCGTGGTCCTAGCCTTCAGTGGTGTTGATTCTTGATTGATTCAGATCCGAATACCTCAGAGAATCTATTAGGAGACGGGGACATGCTTGCGTGATGCCTTCTAGAAACCCTCTAAAGGATGTTCGAACACTGTGGCTTAACGAACCTTCCGTTGAAATTAAACCATCTATATCACAGGGTAACAGAGAGAGGGCTCACCATACTCCTTCCAGTATCTGGGTACAGTCTTGGCCGCTTTAACTGCACCTAGCACCTGTCGCCTCTGGGGAGGTTTGAACTCTGCCATGTCGCCGAACATCACGAACGGCCGGCACTCCCCGTCCAGCATCTCAAACCACGGCTTGTCTGTTTCAGATTCTGCACATACAAAATCAAATTTGTGTTATGTCGAATAACGATGGATTATTAACTGTTAAGTTTTCAAATTCACTCAAGAAGTCCACGTGCGATCTCAGTAAAGCTTTGTAAATCTTTATATACTGACTCAAGGGGTTGGATTATCATTTATCACTACTTATTTTATTTTATTGTTCATTCTCATCTACTAACAAAGTTTATATTGTTTATATAAGAAACTTAAAAACCGTACGAAGCCGAAACTAAGAAAAAAAAACTGGGTAAATTAAAAATATATTTGAATTTTAAAATTTAAATTTGTAAAAGATTATCAATACAAGAAAAGTTTTGTAGGCCTCTAGGATTCCTCGTGACTTTCTTTCTGATGGGAAGCACCGAATTCCATCGCCATAACGAACCGCCAGATAACATGATAGGGCCTCTACTCTCAAAAGCACCTAGACAATGATGGAGGACTACTCAATGGCCTGTTCTCTCAAAAGCATGTAGACAGACTATGATGCAATGATTAGCCAATGTCCCGTGCTCTCAAAAGCACCTAAACAGACTATGATGAGAGGACTACCCAAAGGCCCGTGCGCCCAAATAACCTAGACAGGCTATGATGAGAGGACAACCCAAAGGCCCGTGCTCTCAAAAACACCTAGACAGATTATGATGAGAAAATTTCCAAATGACTCGTGCTCACAAAAGCACCTAGGCAGGCTATGATGAGAGGACTACCCAAAGGCCCGTGCTCTCAAAAGCACCTATACAGACTATGATGAGAGGACTACCCAATGGTCCGTACTCTCAAAAGCACCAATACAGTATTTGATGAGAGAACTAACCTTCTTCATATAGCTGTTCGTATTCGTCATCCTCATTCTCGCAAGGATCCTCTTTGGGGTTGTCGTATATGGAAGCCTCGGTCTTCAGCAGGGCTGGCAGGTCTATGAAGTACTGGTTGGTCTCTGGCGTTCCACCACTGTAGTGCAGTACGTACGCTTGGAACTGGCGACATAAATCCGAATTATTTAAATTACTGACTGTTGTACACGCGCCGCACGTCAGACTATCACAAACTGTCAAATTTTCTCAATAGACTTTCAACTTTATATAGATGTCATATGGTTGATTATTTATTGAAGATATTTGACAGTTTTGGATATGCTGACTTATAACTAGTGATCGGATAATCGGATGCATATTTACCTAAAGTTAATTTTTGGCTAGGAAATTATGGAAGCGGCTTCTTAAAACATGTTTTTTTTTAATTATAAGGAAGTAATTATTTCTAGAGATTTTTTCGTTAAATAAGTGCATTCCAGCCAACAGCCAACACCTGAACCTAAGTAAATATACCTACACCCGATTTGAATTTATAATCAAAACACTAAATGACATTATCCATTTTGGTTTCCAATATAAAAAGTGCCGGCAAAAAAAAAGTGGTGTATTCTGTTATAATAACACGTCGGCGTTAACATTTGTTAATATGGCACCAAAGCTGTAGCACCACTATTAGTGGTGCTTATAAGCTTTGTTGCCATATTTAGAAATGATGATGAAATGTCACATTTCTTCAACATAAATACCTATTTATCTGACATTTCATATATTTTTCGATACAATGTTAGACAACTTTTGACTTAAGTATATTAGTACTGTATGACAGTGTGAACATTTAAATTGGTACCTGATGTAATTTTTGCAAACTTAGATATTTTTTTATTTAGTGTATTTTGGGTGTTGTGATTGTCCTTTATTTTTTTGTGTATTTATTTGTGATGGAAAGTGTCCTGCTATGATAGGGAATTTTCCAATATTTTTGACGCTGTAAGGGAGAAAAGAGCTTGACACTTGCTGAGTTTGTTGCCGGTTCTTCTCAGTACAATGTCTCCCGCCCAGAGTAGACTTACGAACCGATGGCATAATGGCGTTCATAAGAGTTATTTGTAGCCTAAACTGAATAAATGATTTTGAATTTTGAATTTTGAATTTTGATCAAATGGATTGACTAAAACAATGAGGTACCATAATATTTTGCATTAAATGCATAACAAACCGTAAATAAAATGTTTTGCTATAGTAGAGTCCATTTATTTAAAATGCCATGTTCTGGCAAAGATACTTCATTTGTTATAATAATAAAATTTATTTATTTTCTCTCCACAAAACTACAATAAACAATGTGCTTAACCTATAACATAAATTTAATATTATAGGTACTTAGTTAATAGTTTAATCGAAAATGTATAAAAAGACGGACTTTTAGAACTCAAATTCTACAAAACACAGAATCAGAATCAGAATACAGCACATTTTTTTTGGCCGCCACTTTTGATTTTGGACCATAAATGTACGAAACGTGGATGATGTCCTTTGTCGATTCCGAAATTCAGGGTTTTTTTAGATACAAAAGTGCATTCCATAGCAGCCAACACCTTAACTTTAGATAAATATGCATCCGATTATCCGATCACTAATTATAACGTTACCAAATGCACTCTATAAAATATGTCGTATATGTCGTCCATAACATCAATGTTTGTAGCATCGTTGTATACCGGCTGCTATAGATATGATAGCCAGTGCCTCAGTACTTGAGGATCCCCAGTAAATTGCGCTTTTACCATTCCACCATCATTAAACATCAAGTGAGATAAAGACACTGTGTTGTCTTACCAACTAAAACCTTTCTAATAATCTCATACTAAATATATGGGAGTGTTTAATGTTAAAATGTTGGATACTTCTCGTATGATTATTGAAAAGTTATTGATGTCATTTTACTCATTAGGCAACGTACTTTAGATATCAGCTTAAAGTTTTTTGATATTTGTAATAGTTACGGAATAATCGCCTGGACACACTTAATGATTACACCCTGTATATGGTATGGTTGGCTGAACATTTATTGAAGAAATTTGACAGTTTTGAATAGGAAGATGTGCAGGTGTCTGTACCTGATAGTTAGTAGCATGAAGTCGAAGATGAGAGTGCATCTCATCCGAAATGAAAGAGTCTTCATTTTTAGGTTTAGTAAGGCACACTAGCGCCACCAATTGATAATTTGACAATTACTAACAGACCGGATCTTTTTTAAACATTGCGTACCGTCCGACAACAGGAAAGCATCCATAGTATTTATTTAATAATTGTGCACTACTTTTTGTTGCGTGGTTTATAATTCACAAAAAGGGCTATCGCATTTATTCACAAACAATGGCCACTGTTGGTGTTAGCGAATGAATACAAAAACAAACTTAAAAGTAGTGCACAGTTATTACATAATAGATGTTTGCCTAGTGTCGGAAGGTCCGCAATGTTTGAAAAAAAATCCAGTTTAGCAGTCATCAAATTAAATCCATTAGCGGCGCTAGTGTGCCTTACCCTTCGCCTTAATAATGTTATATAAAAATTGTATTCCTTGATATCGATGTAAAAACTAATAAAACAGGCCTAACTGTGTGCGTTGATGTCTTTTTAATTAAAGAAGTATGTAACGTTTTGCACCTTCACGTTTCTGGTGATCATTCATCATCATCAGCTCATTTTATGTCTCCACTACTGGGGCATGAGCCTTCCCTATGGATGGATAGGGAAAACGGGCCATAAACCACCACATAAATGTTTGGTCACCTATCCGATGACCGGCCTCTGCGAAAGTTGCTTAACCTCAGCACTCGCAGACGGGGCGCGTTAACCACTGCGCCATCGAGCTCCTTGAGTTTCGTTTACTATCCGTATTCAATTCAATTCAATTCAATAATTTATTTTTTTTATTTTTATTTTATTTTTTTTATTTTTTTCTCTCTCTTTATTATGTTAACGAAAACGAAAATTTGTATGACAAAATTGTAACACTTTACGTATGTCGCCAGGAGGTGTTAAATTTCATTTTTGTTAACGTGATCGAATATCAAATGAAAGCTTCAATAAACACTGATAACTTACTTCGCTGATGACCTTTTTCATCTTCTCCCTCCACTCGTGGTCAACCCTCGCGGCGGTCTTGTAACCCCTGGACAGGTGGAGCAGCAGGAACTGACCTTCAGCCAGGATTTGCTGCAGAGCCCTTACGTAACCGGTGTATTCTGGGGAAGAAGATGATTTATGGTTAGTCCCGGAAACGTGGCTCAGCCCTAATGTTAAACGTTGGTGGACTTCTTGGCGGGAAAGTAAAGAGTCATGTCTGCGGTTTTGTTTTATTTTCAAAAATTTGTGTTATGTCGAATATTAATGTGAAATAATGGTCGATTATCAACCGTTAAGTGTTCGTGAGTGTGCATGAGTGTTGGCAAATGAAACAAAACAGTGCAACGTCACTTTTCAAATTCTCTCAATAAGTCCGCCCGAGGACTTAGTAAAGCCCCACATCTTTACTGCGATACTCGAGGGGTTGGAGGGTATATCATTTTTCTCACATCATTTCATCATCATCAATACAGGAAAGAAATATTGTTTATTTATGTATTACTCGTACTTGTAAGAAAAATTACTTTGACACAATCCGTGTAAAATGGTAAATTTCGTAGAGTTCGCATAAACTCAAAAAAAAAACAATGTAGTGTCAGTAAACTAGTGCTCGGTAGGAACTAGGGATTGACACTTTTTTCCTTTAAACATTAGGAATAGGGATCAGCAACAGCTTTTTGACTTTAGAAACATTTTAATACAGCGTTACATTGCATCCTACCTGTCATTCAATAAATTTAAATTTAACTCTATGTTACCTATTTTTTGGTGACGATAATTGGTGACGAACGTGGGGTTACGCGTCGAACTCTGGTGCTACTATGATACGCAGTTAAGTATAATCACGGTATAGATAGATCGCGCCAAGCTTCTAGTCCCGTCTGAAGTTGCTTCGCGCAGCTGTACACAGTCAGGCCATAGTAAAATAAAACAAGTATGTTATCTTCATACATACGCACCGTGCCGTTGTACCGCTGCAAAATTCAAAATTCAAAATTCAAAATCATTTATTCAGTTTAGGCTACAAATAGCTCTTATGAATGTCATTATGCCATCGGTTCGTAAGTCTACTCTGGGCGGGAGAACTTGTACTGAGAAGAACCGGCAAAGAACTCAGCAAGTGTCCAGCTCTTTTCTCCCTTACAGCGTCAAAAATATTGGAAAATGCCCTATCATAAAAGGACACTTTCCATCACAAACAAACACAAAAAAAGGACAATCACAACACCCAAAAAACCCAAAAATACAAAAAAATAATAATAATAATAAGTTTTGCAAAAATTACATCAGGTACCTACCAATTTCAATTTTCACAATGTCATACAGTACTAATAAAAGTCAAAAATTATCTAAGAAAACAAAGTTAAAGTATACGAGTACAATAATAATAAAATTAGATAAGTAAGCAAGAGCAGACCTGCCTCCACAGGAGGCACCCGTTCACGAGTATGACATATGAATCAGCCATCGCTTCACTCAACCATATCTTAGGGAATGTAACGACCCGACGCACATGCCACCACCGCAGAGACAATAAAGAGCTCTTATGTTGTGGGCATAAGTACTAATATCGAACTGCAAGTGTTTACCGTGATGTGCTGTTGACCGTACCTACTTACCTAATGTTAGTTGTTGTGTTGTACAGTTGACAAACGTTTAGGTAGATCGGGGTTTCTCTGGAATCCATGAAATCATATTTCTAAGTATGTTCTTATTTTATATGTAGATACCTCATTCTAATTAAAAGCGACAGCCCTACAAGTTTAGGTGATTATCGCTCGCTCGGGGGCCGAGTCATCTTACTTGTTTCATTCTACTATGGTCAGGGGGTCGACCGCCTAACTCTCTCGCTTTCAATCGCTTTGAAGGCGAGGCTAGGAGGAGGCGTCATCTTGTCATTTTGAAAGCAATATGAAAGCAATATCGAAAGCTATAGGCTATAGCTTTCGATATTATTCGATATTATATTTCGATATTATATTAGAAAGCGAGGCAAGGGCCAGGCTTTCAAAGCGATCAAAAGCGAGAGTGTTAGGTGGTTGGGGGGCAGGCCCTGCGCCGCTCGTCCCCGCCTTCGTCCTACTGACGCCTATTTTTTACTACTGCGACGCAAATCGCGCCAACTTCAGAGGGGACTAGAATTTTGGCGCGATCTGTACCTATTACGTGTAACTCGTTGTGTTATAAAGATAATCAATCAGAGTAACTATTCGGTAGTTACATATACCTACGTGCCAAGTGCGAGTTTCATTAATAATAAATAATAAATAAATATAATAAATAAATGTTTCCCACACTCACACCAATTATCTAGCCCCAAGAAAAGCTTCCTTAAGAAACTCGTTATATGGTTAACTAGACAACGGATAAACATACATAATATACTTAAATACATACTTATTATACATAGGAAACACCCAGACCCGAAACAATATAGAAAAACAGGTATTTCTAAATTGATCCGACCGGGGATCGAACCCGGGACCTCAGAGATAGCGACACCATGAAAACCGGTGTGCAAGCCACTCGACCAAGGAGGTCGTCAAGTTTCATTCGCCATTCGATCACGTGAACGAAAAGAGAGAAAGAGAATTTGTATGGCAAAATTTTATCTCGTATGTCGCCAGGAGGCGCTGCTTCAATGCCATACTAATTTTCGTTTTCGTAAACGTAATCGAATGAATACGGATAGTAAACAAAACTCACATTAGGCACCCGGACCTAAAGTAATAATGACCACATGTAAAATAATAATACTAGTAGAAAATAATATTGCTCCAGTTTTTTCAGCCAAAAATAATATTCCAAAAAAAAGGCTAGGTCGTCGGGTATTACAATCTATGGTCTTCGTTAAGGCGAAGGGTAAGGCATACTAGCGCCACCAATTGATATTTGACAGTTACTAACGGACCGGATCTTTTTTTAAACATTGCGTACCGGTCCGACAACAGGAAAGCATCCATAGTATTTATTTAATAATTGTGCACTACTTTTTGTTGCGTGGTTTATTCACAAAACGGGCTATCGCATTTATTCACAAACAACGGCAGTGGCCATTGTACACCAACAGTGGTTGGTGTTAGCGAATGAATACAAAAACAAACCTAAAAGTAGTGCACAATTATTAAATAATATATGTTTACCTAGTGTCGGAAGGTTCGCAATGTTTAAAAAAAATCCAGCTTAGCAGTTATCGAATTAAATCCATTAGCGGCGCTAGTGTGCCTTACCCTTCGCCTTAAGCTAGGTGAAAGAAAACAAAAGACAACTTTACAAAATGGCGCTTGTAAAAAGAATTATAAATAAACAATGGAGCTTTGCTTAAAAAAAACAGTTTGCAGAAGCATCGGTGTCCTGTGCTGTCTTTAGAGCTATTATTAGAGCAAGATGGTGAATGATTGACAATGAGATCATAGCACACTGCCGAATGCTTAATGCTCTGTTTTTTCTAGTAACCAGTTTTTTACGTAATTGTTTAAGGGTGAAACGTATTCGGTGTTTACGATGATTTGAGCGATGTCAAGTTGGTGCCAAAGTTATTAGTTTAGCTAAAGTTTGTAATTTTGTTTGTTTGTTTGCAAAGGGTAATCTCTGTAAGTACTGATTCAATTCTAAAAATTCTTTCACTAAAAGAATACTACATTCCTTGCGTGTAACATAAGCTACATTTTTTATGATTATTTACATATAATTTTAGGCAAATATTGTTGCGAACAAATTACAATTTGAAAAAAGACAAAGAGTGTTGAAAAAATTCCACGAGCGGGATTCGAACCCGCACCCCATGACATGCCGGGTCAGGTGCACTGCCAACTATGCCACGATATGTTCGTAGAATTTTTTCAACACTTTGTCTTTTTTAAATTAAGTATATTTTTTTTAAAAGTTTATTTTTATAATCTCAAATCCACGCGAATGAAGTCGCGAGTAAAGCGATAGTAATGTATAATTTGATAACAATCGTATATTTTATGCGGTTCTACCGCTTTTTCGGAAGGTTCATTCAACTAAGAAGCTCCAGCAAGAAACTTAGCAGCAATTATTTTAAGCTAAGAGTTGTTTAGAAAAGCATTCCTATTTAATTATCCTTATACACCGAGTTCCAGACCCACCTTCGATGACCCTCAATCTCTCGAGCTTGCTCTTCCGTCTCTCAGCGCACATGACGAACATCAGCCCGGCCAGGTTCTTGCACTCCAGTTGCGCCTGCAGCGCTGTAATCTTCTCCTGTCTCTCCCGGTGAGCTTCGCGGAGCATATACGCCGCGCGTACTTCTTCATTTCTGAAAGATCATCACCTCATCATCACCAGCTCTTAGCATTACCAGCATTAACCGCCTCTGTGGTCTATTGGTTTAGACCCAGAGGGCCCGGGTTTGATTTCTAGCGTAGTACATGTTTGTGTACTCGGTTTGGTTGGTGGTAGGGCTTGTTTGTCCGCCTGGCTAGCTACCACCATCTTATCTAAATATGTCCCCATAACATCAATGTTTGTAGCAAGAGATAAGATAGCCAATGCCTCAGTAGTCTAGGATCCCGGGTGAAGTGCGCTTCCATCATTGGCCTTATCATCACTTAACATCAGGTGAGATCAAGGCTTTGTGAAATATATAAAACAAAGGTCGTTTTTGAATGAAACAACTTTAACTCCCTATTTTCAGGGTTCCTTAGTCAACAAGGAACCCTTATAGTTTCGCCATGTCCGTCTGTCTGTAGGTCTGTCCGTCCCCAGCCTAGCTCATAGACTCTTAGTACTAAAAAGCTGTAACTTGGCATGGATATACATATTAATCACGCCGACAAAGTGGTGAAGTGAAATTTTGAAAAATATTTTTTTTAGGTCACCTCCCCTACACGGGTAGTGGGGATGTACATTTCTTGTCTACCCCATGGTGTGGGGTGTCGTTGGATAGCAATTTCAAAAATATTGCGGGTTTGTGAAAACAGTTTTTTGATTGAGGTATCCGTTTGTAAACTATTAAGCTTTAAAGTGCAAAATTTTGTTAGAGTCAATTGTCCCCACCCCCTACCAGCCAAATGGTTGTTTTTGGATACGTGAAATATTTCACGGTAGTTGTATATCACGAAGTTAAAAGGAAAACTATCACAGCTAAGTAGGCTTTACAAGTTTAATAATTAAAAAAAAAGGGAAAAAATGTCGATCACTGGTTTCAGTCGTAAACTGGTGCCAATACCTACTCCTTTTACTGTATCTACAGGGTAGTACACTAGGGGGCGATTTTTGAACCGGTGACTTATCTGCACGCTATACTATGATTTAGTTACGAGTGCTCCTTTTTCTCATAATCAAGGTCACTGATAACTTATTTTCGTCACCGAAAATTTTTTAACTTATTATTTGATTATTCAAGTTTAAAAAAAAAATGCTCTGCTAGGTAAATATTATATTTCATATCACTTTCAATTTCGATGTCATTCAAAGATTCAAATATTGCTTCCTTTAAAGTGAGAGTTGAAATGAAAATAGAAATGAATATTTTCTAATTTTATTTCATTTATGTAAAATGCGTTTGATATAGTTGTGTGTGAATTTTTATGGGTACGTCCTGTTGAACAACTTCCCGTTTCGTAATCCTAATAAAATACCTAAACAAAAGTAGCGTTTGTTTAGTTTTAGTCTGGGGCAAAGTGTAAAATAAACGCGAGTAGATCCGTAAAAGTTGTTTCATTCAATGTGTAGTGTTCAGGTAAACTTTAGAGAACAATAAGTTCGTTTTTTTCTCCACTGCGATACCCCCGCGAGCCTCCTTGTGGATGTAACAACAGGGATTAGGTATTAGTAGCTATTGGCACCAGTTTACGACTGAAACCAGCGATCGACATTTTTTCCCTTAATAATTAAAAACTTGTAAAGCCTACTTAGGTGTGGAAAAAGTGTGGGGAGGCCTCACTACCCGTGTAGGGGAGGTGACCTAAAAAAAATATTTTTCAAAATTTTACTTCAACACTTTGTCGGCGTGATTAATATGTATATCCATGCCAAATTACAGCTTTTTAGTACTAAGAGTTTATGAGCTAGGCTGGGCGTCCCCACACACACACAGACCTACAGACCGACGGACAAGGCGAAACTATAAGGGTTCCTTGTTGACTACGGAACCCTAAAAATAGGGGTCAGAAACTGATTTTAGTCTTTAGCAACAATTGAACACATCCCACCTGCTTCCCAGCTATCATGTATTGTATCATGTAATTGTATGTAGTATGTTAGTCTGTAAGGTCAATATGGGCCTCTATGTAACTTACCATCTGTATATAATTTGTTGCCAGAACTAAATAAATAATTTCTATTCTATTTTCTATTCTATCATCTCGTAAAGTTTCAATGACAACCGATGTTATTTTTTGGTGACGAAAAATGTGTTGAACACGGTGCTAGCTACTACCATATGTAAAAGGACACTCACTGCAATATATAATCAAATTTCTCCTTCAAATCGTTTATTTCGCTCTCCAGCCGCTGTTGAAATTCCTCTCTCAACTGTATCTCTTTATCTAGCAGAAGTTTCTTTACATCTGCAGGCTCAATTCCCTTAGGTGCTTCGATTACTGGCACGCACGTACAATCTTGGCAAGATGGCTTCACTTCTGATGGCGCTTTGGATGGGGTGTCAATATTCACTGATAAGGAAAGAGCTGGTGAACATTGCTCCTCTCGTATCACTGCTAGAGTTTCGATATTCTCTGAATGTTCGTTAGAATTGGGAGACATCTGGAAAATAGTAAAACTTTGTATACGTAGATCAATATAGATACCCAAGTCATTTAAAATAAAAAAAATATATATTGTATGTTGGGGAGGACCTCAATGGCGCAGTGGTTAACAACGCCCGGTCTGCGATTGCTAAGATTAAGCAACTTTCGCAAAGGCAGGTCATAGGATAGGTGACCAAAAATTTATCATCTCGAGCTCTTCCGTGCTTCGGAACACGTTAAGCCATTGGTCCCGGCTGTATTAGCAGTCGTTAACAACCACCAATCCGCACTGAGCCCGCGTGGTGTATGCTATCGATTATGTAAACTATTACATGGGTACATTTTAACCGCAAATGCACTAAGCGAGCAATCATTGAGCGATTTGTATCCGTAGTACCAATTTAGCAACCGCAATACTAGCAGTACAATTACAACTGGTTGCTTTTTTCGGTAATAAGTCTGCGGACTTGTTTGAGTTAGGTGAGATGCCGTGTCCTATAACATCATCATCAGCTCATTTATGTCCCCACTGCTGGGACACGAGCCTTCCCTATAGATGGATAGGGAGAACGGGCCATGAGACACCACGCGGGCCCAGTACGGATCGGATTGGTGGTTGTTAACGACTGCTAATGCAGCCGGGACCAACGGCTTAACTTGCCTTCCGAAGCACGGACGAGCTCGAAATGATTTTTTGGTCACCCATCCGATGACCGGCCTTTGTGAAAGTTGCTTAACCTCAGCACTCGCAGACCGGGCGCGTTAACCACTGCGTGTTCTATAAGCCTGTTCTAAGTTCAATTATTTATTTTAGATGGTGTTTCCTTCGAGGGCATGAATTATTAGGTTTATCAGCACCTTACAATATTAACTAAAGTATGTAATAGTATTGTACTGAGATCAGCATTTTTTTCCAAACATTTTTACAGCAGCAACCTCTTGTTAACTAAATTATTATTAACTTCAAGACTATTGTAAAAAATACAAAGAGCGTATTTTATTGTTCCAAGGGGTACTTATTGTTTCATCAGGTATATGTTGAAGGTACGATGGCGATTACATTGTTTGGTATACAGGCCGCTCCTATCCCCTCAATTAATATTGCCCCCAAGTATAAGTCAATTAGGGTTGAAAAAATAATTTACTTAGCAAGTTTACTGCACCAGTCGCGTTTGACGCTCATAAGTGTTAAGAATGCGGTTAAAATACAGTGTCTCTAGTTATATATTTAAAAACACATTTAAATATTTTTCATATTACTGTGTTATTTAAAAATTATATCTATTTTTTATTATTTTGGTTCGTCGTGTAGTGCAATTTTTGATACATCAGCGGTTTTGACGTTTGAAATTTCACCAATGGCAACATCTCAGTCGGAATTTTGCTGTCGTGAAGTTCGTAACATGTGATGTGATGTTTCGTAAAGTGTTAATTTTTTACGAAAAACAATTTTAAATGAACTGTGCTGTAACAAAATGTGTTGTAAAACTCAATAGTGATAGTGCAGTGTATTGTGAATTGTGTGAAAAGCCTAAAAGCTTGCGAGAAAACATTACATGGATAAAGCCGTCACTTGAGGTTGTAAAGGTTAGTGCTTTTTTCATCTGTTGTTTGTCTTAAAATAGATTTCGGTGCGGGTCGCAATGATATTTCAGTTTTGTTTGTGCAACGCCTTCATGTGACTTTTCAGTTTTTTCATGGGACCTTGAACTAGAAATCTGTTTGAACCTTTTTTCCGCAACCAAGGTTAGGTTAGCGCGGGCGATTTATGTCATCGGAAAATTGTTTGTTTTGGCCTTAGTTGTGCTAACAATGAGTAAAAATCTCATAAATAAATGCTTAGAAACAATATTCGAAAAGAATTTGTCGCAAAAACGCCATCAAAATAGCAAAAAAGCATAATAATTGCAAACCTAACCTATAAGCTACACATTATTTGATGCAGTTTTTTTTGCAAGAAAAGTGACCGTATGGCGAAACCGTTATCTTTGCGGTGTGCGCGTGTAATTGCAGTTCTTTTTTAGTGCCCAAATTGATGCTTTAGCGTTAAATAATAGTAAATCACGTGATATCGCGGATTGTTTTGTGTAGTTGACAGATGGGTTGGAGATACTCATGACGGTATTTTGATCCTTATCTACAAATATGATATGATAATATCTCTCATTATCACTGATGCTACGATTAAGCCGCCCTAAAGATTTATACACGTTTTCTTAATTCTTTTCCGGATGGATGAACTTAATGATTACCAATTTAGGTTATAAAACCATGTTTGTTTTGCAACCACATGCAAATACTGATATCAAGTGACAATGTTAAGGTTATCACAAGCAGGTGATATGAGTAAAAAAAAACCGTTGCCAGTGGTATTGAACATTACTGAAATTTATAGATACATTTAGCTAAGATTTTAATTTTAATCAGCAAATTAGCCAGTTAACATAACCTTTGATTATAAATTAATGCTATACTAATCAACAATGTGCATATAGGTGTATTTTTGATTTGCTTAGATCAATAACTATTAGTGATAATAATAATAATTATAATGTTTCTAAAGGATTAATCTGTTAGGGTAGTAATGGAATGTATGTTATTTCACTAAAACGTTACAAAGACATTAATTAAATTCAGTTTTGTCTTAAGCGAGACACAAGCAAACTTTGCCAAATTCTCTCCATGTTAATAAATATCATAAAACATGCTTCTTTCAATGATCTTGAAATTGAAAATAAATAATAAGTTACTAGTGACTGAATACGAGTGAGAAGGAACTCTTGTAATGACATCATAATGTGAGAATTTGTCACCGGTAAAAAAATCACACTGCTGAACTCAGTAGTGGATAATTTAGGTTGATGATTAGGAATGTAAGAAACTGCTGCCATTAAAACCTGGCAGTAGTAATAATACTTAGTGATTCCATCTCTTCATTGACAAGATCTGTTTTGAAATCTATTTTTAAAGATGCCTATATCTACTGTAGTACTCCAAAATCATAACTAATTAAAGAAGAGGAAGAAGTGGTATCTGCACAAAGCAACACCTAAACTATTTGCTATAAGACAATCTCGAACAAATGTAGGTAAACGATCACCAATGTCTCGATTACTTGATGTTTATAATAAGTTCTTCGTTAATTTGGATCTATTTAGTACTAATGTTAATTCTTTTAGAAATTCTGTCTTGAAATCTGAAATCAAATAAACACCTTGACACTGCTTAGTTACTTTTAGATTGTTACTAATTAAGTTTTGTATAAATCGGAACACGTTTCTTTAACTTATTCACTATTTTACAATCCGTGGTTAACGGTGTTGGTTTCACAATTACTTACCTAAGTACACATTATGTTATTAATATAATCCTTATTGTGAAACTGTTTGTTAACCCCAATAAATGGAAAAAAAAAAAAAAAAAGCATAAACCAATTTTAAAAACAGGCTGGACAATAATTTAATTAAATAAAAAGATGTTAAGAAGAGAAAACAGGATACAGAATATACAAGTCGTCTGCCAGACCAACTGCCCATCTGTTTAACAATAATAATTGTGAGGAAGTTCATGCAACTAGAAGATTCAGAAATAACCCCACACCATATATAGACAACACACCACATTCTGTAATTACTTGGTTTGTACCCGTAATTATAGAGAAAACAGAACGAGGAAAAAAAACATACTTACAAATAATAAGAATTGTCTATTTTACATACTAATTTGTTAAAAAAATATATGGTATCTTTAGGTTCATGTGTGTATGGTAAAGAACATTTAACTGTCTCAATTCTCACAAAAAGTCAGTTACGCTGTAACATCCAAAGATAGACTAAAAAAAATCTCTTTTCAAAAAAATATTATTAATAGTAGAACCTCTTAAAGGCTTTATGAATAAAGTTAATTGAACAATTATTAGTTAAACCCTTGTGTGCCATATGTACGTTACGTTAATATTATTAGTAAGTTACTGGTAAATTCTTAAAATATTAGAAGACACTTTTCCACTTAGCCCAACAAGGTACCCTAATATAATTCTTTTAGAGATTAGCAACAGTACAGTAAATACAGTTTTTGCTCCTGATTTTTATGATTACTTAAGATTTTGTTTGTCTCAATCATGTAGGTCAGTTTTTTTATTGAGCTTTAAAAGATAAGTCAATTTACAAGGTAGCACTGGACATCTGGCTAGTTTCAGCCAGATAATGTTTGTCTTAATTTAATAAATTCTTGTGTTTGTTGTTTTTCCATAACATTTGAGTGGGTGAATGACATCTTGTATCTTTTTGAAATCAAAAATTAATTTAACAAATAAGTGTCTTTTATGAAGTTGTTGATCATATTGTTGAAGAAGGTCATGTCCACAATGGACATCTTATAGCTAATATGATGATAATAATTAAAATATTAACTTAAATCTATTTTTGCAACAGACACTACCTTTTTACTAACTTTTCTGATTACACCATCACCAGTAAACAATGCTTAAGTTTATTGTAGTAGGTAGTTAGGTATATTTTTTTCAAAAAATATTTTAGTTTTGCAATTTTTTTGTAGACTTTTTAAGATATTGTTTGTTTACATTATTGTCAGCATATACTTTTGTCAGTGCTTTGACACATGGACATGTGTCACTGTAAAAATAGTTCAAAATAATTAAAATTAAAGATTAATGAAGAAGTTTGTATGCAACAATATCATACAAAATCACAATTAGGTACTTTGTTGTGATTGCAAGCAAAGTAGCTAGTGCACTTAAGTTATGAAAATTGGATAAACTATTTTATTATTTATTAAATAAAAATGAAAAATATTAAATATTCTTTATTCTTTGATTTATTATGGTAAATGTAAATTTACAATTATTTTAATGACATTGGTGTTGTGTTGTCAGGCTGTCCTTTGACATAGGGGTTCTCCAAGGCATTCCACTTTCTGAATTTGGGCCTTTCTTCTCCATCTGTCACTTCTTCCTTATCTAGATAATTATTACAAAATGAACATTTTTAGTTCTAATTCTATAATATAATTATTTCCTTTTAGATAGGTATGATAACTTGTCATCAAATAAAGTATTTTATAAAATTACAATTTAGTTTCACATCATGTTTTACTTAAGATTTTAGGTGGCTAATAACTAAATAATACATTTTAATAATATTTTACTATACTTGCTCATTATAAATTCTGGCTAAATTAGAATTGAGCTTAGGTGAACTGTAAATATTGTTTATAAATTAATTTATGTATGTATATGATGTTTTAAACTTTCATACTCTCTTTACAGATATGGAGTCACATATTATGAATGTGCCCTACCACCAACCTCGTTACCGAACTATTGGGCACAAGATCATGAGGACCACCAGCAATTCCATTTCTTCGGAAAGTAGTTGTAATCAGAATAGTCCGGAGTATAAAGGTCAACACCCTGAATTCAATGGAAGTCATTTTGAGGAAGAAAGCAATGAGGCACAGGAATGGGAACAGAATCAGACCGTAAATATAAGCAAAGTTTTTGAACATTTATGTATTTATTATATATGTCGCCATAACGCCATAAAGCACTTGGCCTTCAACCCACTTGCTGTAAAGTAATAATAGAGCCAAAGGTGGAAGCGCACTTCTCCCGGAATCCTCAACTACTGAGGCACTGGCTATCTTATCTCTAGCTGCCGGAACACCACAATGCTACAAACATTGATGTTATGGCGACATATATAAATAAGAATGTGGTGGCTAGTCAGGTGACAATCAAACCCTAACACCAACCAAACCGAGTTCATGTAGCGCTGAGAATCGGAACCCAGGACCTCACCTGCATTAAAGAATAATTAATTATATATTGTTATTAACACATTCTTTATTAGAAACTCAAAAATCTTATTTCATTTTCAGGTAAATGTAACCCAATCAAGTCAAGACTTGACTTCAGATGAAGAAGATGTTGACGAAGGAGAAGAAGAAGTAGAAGAGGAAGTCGAAGAAGTAGAAGAAGTAGACGAAGATGTTGAAGGAGTAGAAGAAGTTGAAGAAGAACAAATTGAAGTCGAACAAGTGCAATATGAAGTGAGAGACACAGATGCGTCAGGGTATGAACAATATTCGTCAGAGGCTGAAATCATTGAGGAACACTCACTGGTAGAAGGTGCTGACTATGATGTAATTCAGATATATGCTGTAGATCCTAACTTAGCCCTTGAAGCTTCTTCCGAAGACGAAGATCAGGAAGACTTTTGCTTAGACAATCATGTAGCAAGACAAGTTAAAAATAGATGTGCCGAGGAGGCACAGTGCAGTACAGATAATTATGAGGAAAAACCTGATATTTTACAAGACGGATTAAACATCGATCTTGATACGCCCGTAGTATCAAATGTTGATGAATATTTCATTAAACACGAGAACAAGGATATACTGGAATGTAAAGATGAACCCGTTGTACAAGATGTCGACGAATATTTTATCAAAGACGTTGCGCCGCGAATACCAAACGTTGATGATTTCTTTATAAAACACAAAGTGCCGGAAGATGAGAGTACGTCTTTCCGTATTATTAGACCACAATCCAAATTAAGTGAGATCTTTCCGCCAGAAGCAGAAAAATTGCCTACCAATCGTGTTGATCAGGAGCGAAATGATGCTATTAACGAGTCTGACTTAGAAGTGCTACCAAATATTGAGGAACTAAAAAGGTTCTTAATGGAAGATAGTCCTTGCACAAAGTTTAGAAACGCACAAAGATCATGCTCTCTCCCACACTCCCCTATAAACATTTGTTTGGATATTGATGACGCAAAAACGTGCTTGAGCTTTGAAGATCTGAATTTAGACTTGTCCGATCTCGCTTTTGACAATGACAAAGATAAATCGGATAATGCTAACAAAAGTGACGACATTCCACGCGCTCTGACGGAGGAAGATGTCAACAGTTTTCTTATAACTAGCAAACCTGAAGAGCCTAGGTCTGAAGTTAAAGACGAAGATGATCTAAGCTCTCAGGATATGGAAATAGAGAGACCGGTAGAATCGTCAATAAACACAATACACGAGCCTCCCATTGATATACCGCACGTAAAGAGGAATCGTACATCCACTCCTATGCCTACTCCTCCTATACCACAGTCGACGGTCTTAGACTTTTGTGTCGAAAAGACCAATCCAGTAGTCAAAGTCAAGAAAGAGGTTGTCACTGATATTAAAACTGAACTGGATGACTTTATTGATGTAGAATCCTGCAATGATACAGTTGTGCCAGTTTTGGAGGCGTACAACTTAAGCTCGCTTTTGGAACAGTTCGAAGCTACCGAAAAGTTGAATAAAAAATCGAAAAGACCGGTGGTAAAACCTGAAGAGCCAAAAGTGAAAAATGCTGGCAAGAACAGTCTGACGAACGGCATGAGGCTGCAAGATGCGGCTGTTCAACTGAACAAAAACAAAATGCGACAAATACTGGTGAGTAAGCTTAAAAGTATTTTATTAGCAATGTAGTCTTTCAACCTTCTCTGTGGTCTAGTTGTTAGCCCACCAATCACAGAGCCAGATATCCCTAGTACGTTTCCCAGCGGGCGATTCCCAGCGGGTAGTTGAGAAATCCGGTAGAAGTGCGCTTCTACCTTCGGCCTTACCATCAGGTGAAATGAAGACCGCTGGCTTATGTAAAATTAAAAGAAGAAAAATAATGTGCTCTTGTTTTATAAGTAACTTGTCTGATGTCATGCCGTTCTCTTTTAATTACCAATTTGATGAACTAGCAAAACGTGTTCTCCATTTCTAAAAGAACTCGTTTCATATGAAACCGTTATTGCAGATGCCATCGACAATAAACGCTACAGTGCGGCGGTCGCCCAGTCCTGTTCACTCTGACCATGACTACTGCACTTCCAAAAAGCGGCACAGCCTCCCCAACCTGAAGGGAGGGCAAAGCCTGCTCAAGCCGGAAGTTCTATCTAGCAACAGCAGGATCTTAAACTCAAGGCATAGGTCATGTAAAAATAAAAAAATTGTGTACAATCTAAGCAGTGATGACGAAAGTGAAAAGTGTAATAACAATAACAATAAGAACAAAAAGAATGTGAACAATCGTGACGATAGTGACGTTAAATTTAAAAAATTGACAATCAAACAACCCGTCAAACCGTCTGCGCAATCGACATGTCGTAAAAAACTTTCACCCACACATAGTGCATCAAACGACATAAACGTTTCTGTGATTAACAAAAGTGCTCCCAAAGCAAGTGATAACCCTATTAGTCAAAACTCTAATGGTAGTATTAAGTTAACTATTAAAAATAAATCGGAAGTCATACTTAGCTGTGATCATAAAGACTCTCATAAAAATAAACATAGTGAAAAATCTAAAAGTAGTGTCGTGAGTGATAAATCTTCTGACAGTGATAAAACATCGAACAATGTTAAAGATGTGAAAAGTAAGCCTGTGAAAGAAGTTATAAAAGATATTAAAACTGTTGAAAATAGTAAAACTAAAACAGTTAGTAGTAAGGAACCTGTCAAGGAAATCGTTGTAACCAGTGTTAGTGTTAAAGAAGAGCCCCGTCCGAAGGACGATAACTTTTATACAGCTCTGTTTGCCAATAAACAAGACGTCCTTATTCCAGTGGCGATGGTTAAGACAGAAAAGAGGCCTTTTGATGAAGAACTCCAAAGGATATCTGATATTTCCATTAAGAAGGAAACAGAACAACCACAAAAGAAGAAAAAATTGAATTTGCAAGAGTATAAAATGCGAATTGTAAATTCAAACAACAGTTCTACTGCTGTGAGCCCAGAATCAATATTCCCTGATGTACCTCATCTAAATCTAGACAAAACTTTAAAAACAACGTCCAACCAGATTACAAATGGCTCACAACAGGCAAAGAGTCAAGAAAACACTGAACCAAAGAAGATTTTCGATCCTATACGCGAAGCGTCTAGAAAAATCATTATGAACACTCAGAAACAGAAAGCAATGAGAAAACGCGATGAAGACATTGTGATGAGTAAGATACCTAAAGTTGAAAATCTTCAACTTCAGCCATTGATTAGTGATGCTGAAATGATGAAAATTGTTGGCATGGCCCCCGCCGAGGAATTGCCTGCACTAGCAGCGCCCGAAAGGCCTCAGGCATCCACTGACTATGAAGAAATTATCCTAGTTAGTGTCGGAGTAAACACTGAAGCAAACGTTTTCAAAAAAATGGACAATGAAACTGAGAAACGCAAGTCTAAATCGCCTCCAGCAGATGCTAAATCTCTTATCAATTTTAAAATAAAGAAATCTGATCATGTTCTAAAACAGAATGTATTTGAACCTAACAAAAGAGATAAGCGGAGTCCAGTTGAGGATAAGAAACATGCAGAGGCCAGAATAGATAAGGAACGTTATAAAGGCATCACAGCAGCTTTGAAAAGTGTCGAGAAGAACGTTCATACAAAAATATCAGGTAACTCGTTATTTGCTAGCATCCAGGATGTTGTAATGAAGAAAGCACCTGGAGACGCCAATAAAGCAAATGATAAGTCAACTAAATCAAACACTTTCACAGAGAAAAGGGACGTTTACAAATATATAAAAACCACTATAGTCCGCGAATACGATGCGAAAGCAGATCACGGCGAAGACAAAGTCATTTTACATTTGGGAAAGAACAGAACCAAACCCGCCGTTTCAACTATCGTAGTTCAGACGGACGCGTTACCTGAATTCGCTGAACTTTCTGCACCAACTGTTATAGCTGTAGTAAACTCGAACGTAAATCGTAAAGAGGTGTCGATAATAAGGAAGAGAAATGATAGCGATATGTCCATGTCTAGCGAAGGTAGCCCGGTTCGAAAAGGAAAAGCGATACGAGTAGTCGAAAAGAAAACTACCGCTAAGCTCAAAGAGAAGGAGGTGAGGCCCGAGAAACGTTCGATGTCCAAAGAGAAGAGGTCACGCTCTAAAGATAGATACGAAGCGAAGTATAGACGCCGCTCGCGGTCTCACTCTCGCAGCCGTAGAAGACGGAGGTCGCGGAGCCGCAGCAGATCGCGATCACGTGGACGCTACAGGAGGTACAGACGCTCTGATTCACCGTACAGAAGGAAACGGAGGTCTAGGTCGCCCTACCGCCGTCGCTCGCCCACGCCGCGCCGCTCACCGTCCGGTCGCCGATCGACTAACGACCGACACACGCCGGTGAATCGTCGAACGCCGACGCCTCGTTGCGAGTACCGCCGCTCGCGTTCGCGTTCGCGGCATACCGAACTGCATCGCTCTAAGAGTCCAATGCCCAAAAAAGTTAAATTGAGTCCTCAAAACTCTGTGGAAAAGATAAACGGGAATGATAAGAAACCCAAGTCCATGACACCGCCGTTGAGGATGCCGACCGTCTCTGAAAGCTCGGATTCCTCTACGAGGTATGTTGGTCTTTAATTGTAATAACTGATATACTATGCTAAGCACGGTTGTGTGCATGATTTACAAAATTACAGTATAATAAAAGCTTAATACCGTTACCAAATTTCCATTAAAAGTACCGGTAAGTAACGTTATTTCTTTAAAGGTAATTTGGTAACCTCGTTATCTAGAACAGTATCGCTACTTTTTTCGTTAAATCTTGCGCTTTAGCCAAACCGCGTAGAGCGGTTAGCTAATTTAGTAACGGTACCAAGCATACCGGTAATTTTTTGTACCGGTATCTTCGTTTGACAGAAGTATCGATACCAATTTTTTACGGTATTCAAAGCCCTCATTGTAATATCTAAAGACTTAGGCGCTCAAGATAAGTCGCGTATCCACGCCTCTGCATTTTCGGTGGTTTTAGATGTTAATCTCCAGACAGTACAATGATGATGATGAGGATGATGATGACGATGGTGATGATGATGATGATGATAGAGGATGAACTATATAGAATATCCTTTTAAAATACATTGTTTTGTTTCCAGTTCCTCGTCATCTTCGTCGAGTTCAGACGACTCGTTGGCGTCTGGCCGGTCCTGCAGCCCTTATGAGAGAGACGACTCTTACAGGAAGAACTACAGGAGTTACAGCTCTGAAGACAGGTAAATATATATATATATTTGGGTGGTTGTAAGCACTGTTTACTTGCAGGTAATCCATGCATTCTAGTATTTAGGTTTCTTTTTTATTAAGATTCTTACAACAGTAATAAATAAAGTGTCTCTTTTACTCTAATTTGAAATGACGCTTACATGAACAAAACATGGAATAACTATTTGGACCTTATTCTTTGTTTTTTTGTAAGGCACGGTATATTTTTATCTAAAAACATACAATGCTACAATACAATAATAACTGTTCCTATTAAGATTTCCTACTTACAGGAAAGCACTGTAGTCACTGTAATAACGCAATAAGAATAAATAATTTGATACAAAATCTTAAATCGTTACAAAAAAAAGTTATGTTAATAATAGGTTTATTTAAGAAGATGGAATAGACTTTGGTACTCTTCATATAATGCAAAAGGGGATTCGATTACATACGGAAGATCATCATCATCGTCATTATCAGCAGCTCATTCTTATGTCCCCACTGCTGGGGCACGAGTTCTCCCTCCCTATGAATGAATAAGGAAAACGGGGCCATAAACAAACCACGCGGGCCCAGTGCGGATTGATGGTTGTTAACGACTGCTAATGCAGCCGGGACCAACGGCTTAACGTGCCTTCCGAAGCATGGACGAGCTCGAGATGATACATTTTTGGTCACCCATCCAGTGACCGGCCTATGACCGGTCGCGTTAACCACAGCGCCATCGAGCATCTTAGCATCGAGCTTATATGCAGGAGATATGAGTCATTAATCGTCACATATTTATCTTCCAACATTTACAAGAGCTTGTAGCTCTCGTTAGAACCCGCAGACATAATATTGTTTATTTTTACTCAGTCGATAATTCGACTTTTCAATTTTGAAAAATAATATTAGTATTAGCAGTATTTATAGCCAAAATTTGTTTGTTGTAGAGAGAGCAACACGCCTGTCGAAGAGAGACGGATAGTGTTCGTCGGTAAACTAGAGAAGGAAGCCAATAAATCTTCACTGAGGAACCTATTCTCCAAATTTGGGTCCGTCATGGAAGTGCGATTGCATTGCAAAGAGGATGGGTAAGTGGAGAGGTTCTGTTTGATTTTTATGTAGTCATATACGCACATATAACGTAATTTGTAGTGTCTGGCTCGAAGGACCACTCTAAAACTAGTAGAAGTACCCAGTAGTTAAATAGTAATGCGTAAATGCCTTCTTTTCAAATTGGAAAAAATAATTAAAAAAGACTTGAAAAATTCCACGAGTGGGATTCGAACCCGCACCCCATGTTATGCCGGGTCAGGCGCACTACCAACTATGCTATCGTGACTCAATCCAACTCGCCGAAATTTATCAACACTTACTTTGTAAGCTAAAGGAGCCCCTATTCAAGGTCGAGAACTACGTCATCAACGATCTTAATATTTTTACAAATATTGAAAGATCAGTTAAGATTAGGCAAGCTATATTTATGATTATTTGCATATAATTTTACGCAAATTTTGTTGCGAACAAATTACACACTTTGTCTTTTTTCAATTTGTAATTTGTTCGCAACAAAATTTGCGTAAAATTAGATTATGTAAATAATCAATGTTCTTTTCATCAACAGCCTAACCGAACCTTATTTTTAAAGTACGGAATAAATCATGAATTTAGTTTACTTTTTATGAGCAACCGCAAATAGCCAGCATTTAGATAATACTTACTTTATGCTACCGATTTTGTTTTGTTCGAATGTGTCGACAAACAATCCCACGATCTGTTTAATGATTTTTAGTCACCGTTATCTACCAATAGGCTTTAAATTAAACCTATCATCGCATTCATGACATGTACTCTTGCGCGTTACCGGTCGTTACAGGTATCATGGTCATGATACCTCTGTTTGATGATCCTTGGTCAGCGCTGTCTACCAATATAAGCGTCATTGCTTTTAGTAGGGAACAGAGACCCGCACTTGTGCGTGATGCGTGATGAATCCCTCTAGAATACCTTTGACGGTGCTTCGTTTCACGCGTCTTGATGAGCCCTATAGGTTTCTCGCCGCCCCCAAAAGTCCGGTGACGCTGGATATGCCGTTTGAAGCAGTCAGCGAGCTCCCCAAAAAATTTATCACCATGACGTGTTAACTTGGACTTTGAGTTAGTTATAATGTCTCTATGCTCTTAGTAGTTTTGTTGTAATTTACGAATCGGCTTGTCCAGAACCCGCTACGGTTTCGTGACGTACCAGCGAGCTCGAGACGCGTGGACGGCGGTGGAGTCGGCCGGCACCTTCCCGCAGTACGACGTGGGCTTTGGCGGTCGTCGCGCCTTCTGCCGGCAGAGTTACGCGGACCTTGGTGAGTTTTGTGGAAAATGTGGCTTGAAGGACCGGTTTGGTATCCGGCTCGAATAGCCAGTTTGGTATCCGGCTCAAAGGACCGATATGATATTCGGCTCGAAGTATCAATTTCAAATTCTCTGCTCTGTGGTCTAGTGGTGCGATTTACAATATAAGAATATAGGCAGAGGCCCCGAGTTCGATTTCCAATGTAAATACATCGAACAATGTAAATGCTTCGATGGTGGTCGAGTCGGCTGGCACCTTCCCGCAGTACGACGTGGACTTTCAGATGAAATCCGGCTCGAAGGACCAGTATTGTATTAGGCTCGAAGGACAATTTGTAAATTCTGTTCTGTAAACTAGTCTAGTGGTAAACTACCGGTCTCAGACTATTGGTCTGCTGATTTTTATTTCTAAAGTGAGTACATAATGTGCTTGGTTGCGTATACTTACCTTCAGAACAAAGAAAACAAAGTGTTTTCTCATTGCGGAATGAAAACATAATTTCCTCCTTTTATGATAAAATACTAAAGGAATGTTACTCTGATGTGAAAATAATAAAATAATGTTTGTTCTTGATGTATAGAATAACAGGAATCCATTTTTTATACAGACGGCTTAGAAGCTAAATACACAGAGAGCGCTTTCCACGGCCAAGCAGCGTTGCCGGCCCGCCGCACCGAAGACATGTCCTTCGAGCAGATGCTGCTGGAGATGAAGAAGAAGCTCAGCCAGAGGAAAGGCGATAAAATGAGGCACGACGACAAACCTTGACGGTGGCTTGCTCCCACCCAGCGAAACGCCACTATCGCGCCCGCCATCTTGACAGACGTCAAAGTGACAGACGTCAGTTCGACAGATGTCAGACTGACAGAAGACGCGCGGGTAAGTGCAATGACAGCTGCCGCAACGGCTCAATCGTGCAATCGAAAAGACAAAATCGCCGCGAAAGAGATTTTTTGCTCACACAGTGTACCTTCTTCGTATTCCTTTAGTTTAAACGTTGTTAGTACATGTTTTTTTTTTCTATAGCATAGTCTGATTACCTCACTGTAAATATTAGTTTAGTTTGTATACTTTACGTATCTCATGTACATAGGTCTTATGTATAACTATTAGCACTACCTCTTACGATTCTTTTGACAGTAGTTATGTTGTATTTTTGACCGCAATGAAGGTTGACGTTCGGGTTTTGATTAAATCTGTTTATGCCAAAAGGCAAAACTCTCTCGACTCTTTATATAACAAAGCTTTTTAGCTTTGTTATATAAAGAGTGAAGTGAAAAGAATGGTCCATTTTCAAATAGATGGATTTATGAATCCTCGAAGACATGTAGGTATATATACTTTATAATGTCCTCATGTAAAAAAAGATTTAAAAAAGAGGCTTACTATGATTTTAAGTAGCTTTAAATATGTGGAATTGTTGTATGTACTGTAATTTAAATAAATATAATATACTGTGACCAGAGAAATTATGGTGCTTAAAATGTTTAGGAAGAAATTACAAAATCATAGTTAGTGTAATCGTGTAGAATCATGCATTTTGTTTTTCTTTTTTAATTAAAAAACTTTGTAACGCGCAAAAGTTTTATTGTCTCTGGTCGTTGTGTTATTGTCGATGATTAATTCATAGAGCTACCGACTGCTGTGTTACCATAACTCAAATTACTTAAATATTTTCGTTGTATTAGTCTTATTGCAATATGTAAATATTTGATATGTAAGTAAAGAGAGCAATATCTTTGAAAACGTGGTTTCGTTAATTTTCCAGTCGTAATATTTTTCCCTTTTTAGTAATAGTTACTTAAATGGCAACTTTGTCGTAGAAAATCCATTGCGCTTGTATAAAAAAATTAATAAAGTATAGTTTTTTGTAATTGACAGTTTATTATTAAGCAAATAATTGGTAAATTGTTAGCAAATCCTTAACACACTAAATTGAAAAAAAAATACTCATACCTTACTATTTAAAAAAAAAACATCATCTGTCATATCAAATGTCAAATGTCGCACAAAGTTAATAGAAATTAATTTAACAAAAATTTTTGTAGTGTTTTCCATTGAAAAATTTTATCTGTTTCTTTATGCGATAATAAAACAATTGTACTGTTTAAAAGTCTGATCTTTAACACTTGAAATGTCGATTCCCTTAGCAGCGGCGACGATTTGTATTAGATCGTGAAGACTACCTATTTGATCAACTTGTGAAGTTTGTGGCAAGATTACTTGTATCCCATAAAAAAGTTTTCTTAAAACTTGCACCATCTATTTGAATTAAGTTAGTGAAACCAGGGTTTGAAAGAATAATTATCACGATAATAACAGTTGGATTATTAAGTCTATTGCCAAAGTAATAAAGTATTTTCGAAAGTATTTTATTATTTTCACAAAAAAAAAATATTTGGCTACAATCGTCCCAATTGTTATGCGTTTCTTAATTTGTTATATAAAAAATACTGTTGATAGCAGGGCTTGATACCGTTTCCAAATTCCCACTATAAGTACCGGTAAGTTATTTATATAAAGGTAATTTTGGTATACCGGTAATGCAGGTAACGCTATCTAGAAAAGTATCACTACCTTTTTCGTAAACCGTAAAAACGTAACTCCGCTCTAGCTAATTTACCGGTAAAAATGCCACCCAGGTAACGATACCAAGCATACCGGTAATTATCGAAGTATCGATACCAATTTCGGATAATGTATTGTCAAGCTGTGTTATTATCTTGATAATTTCGAGAAAAACACTTCTTTAATAAGAAAAATGCGACAGATGTCGATTTTTTATCAAGTTCCCGATTCCTACGCTACATTACCGCTCGGCGCTGGCGTATTGCGACGCAGCCAACGATTTATAGTTCATAGCGTTATTTCTATTACTGGTGACTATTACTGCTGTCGTATAACGCGCAATGAACTAGAAATCCTCTCGCCGCATCGCAAGACGCTCATGCTTCGTGGCTTAGGTTATGTAGCCAGCGGTATATCGTTTAAGTGTTTTTAAAATTGAATTAGATGTTGATATAAAAATAGCGATTGTCAATGCTGAAATTAAAATTTTCAATAAAAAAAAAAAACTAAAAAAAAAACAAATCATTTTGTTAAATAAATTTTTGCAGAAAAAAACTTGAAAACAAAAACAAAACAATATAATAAGCTTCTATTGAGATTTAAGTGCCAAAACATAACATAACCTGTTCTTAATAACAACGCGTCGAATAAAGTTGATTGTAGAGCTTTAGTTGTAAACGAGGGTCAACTAGGTATTTTTTTAAATTACCTTTACTTTAATTAATAGAGAGGGTCCTTATGCCATGTCGTGTGAAATGAATCAGCAAAGGTACGAATTCGACAGCTATTTCAATATCTATTTCGGCAACACTTGTTTAAAAACTAAATACTGGTTATACAGGGGTGAAAAGGGTCCACGGTCGGGGAAAGGTTGGGAACCACTGCTTTAAAACAACTAAAACAGAAGTCAAAACATGTCAGCGATGACCAAAAATAATGTAGTCAAATAAATTTAAGTTTTTGTATGGAAAAATAAATCTACATAAATATGATTTTTGCATATTATACGTATCGTATACTTGGTTTCATGACTATGTTTCAAGATTATACATTTATTACCAAACACCTTGTATAATAACGAGACTTTAAACAACAAATTGAATTGAACTTTTGTTCTGGTAAAACGCTTGACACACCACTTTTAAGTAGTCTTTGGGCAAAAATGTTGGCGATGTCCGTTATTGGCCCGACAGATGGCGCTAGTAGTAGCGTAGGGATGTCCTGTTGAAATAGCTGTTCAATTGCACGGCTACCCTTTTGATTGAACAACGCCACTCGTGATTAACCGAGTGGCTGAACACAACGTTACACAGTATCGCTGGACGACGCTCAGGTAACTGGTTAAATGTTAACTACAAAACTATGAAACTGGGCTTAAGGAACCACCTAAAATATTTTATAACAATGTCAAAAATATCTGTAGCTGATAGTAAATTTATTAATTACTAGCTGAACCGGCGGACTTCGTACCGCATTTCTTTTTTTTTTTTTAATATAGCCTATGTTACTCGGCGCTAATGTAGCATTCTAATGGTGAAAGAATTTTTTAAATCAGTCCAGTATTTTCTGAGTTTCGTTGCAAACATACATACATACAAAAATACAAAGGTTTCCTCTTTATAATAATAGTATAGATTACAATGGGTAACTTCAATGAACTGTTAAGTACTTAAGTTATAATTTTAAGCTCCAATATTGTGTTAAGTTGTTTGTTTTCTTTTGTAAGAGTAAATGAGTTCAGCAGTGTGAATCTACAGTAAAATATTTAACATTTCGTTTTATGATAGTTGGACTGATAACTGATGAGTTTCCTAGTTGGCCTGATGAGAAACTGAGCTGATAATTATAAAGAAGAATAAGCTGTATAACTGTGACGTTAAAGTTCATAATTGAAAACCTAGTCAGAGTTACTAGATTATGTTCTGTTATGCTTTTGTGATGATGATATTTATTGTGAAACTAAATTAAGTGTATTTAAGTTTGTGAAATTTTAGGCCGATCCACAGTTGTTGTTTTTTTTGTTGTTAGTAAACGCACCAGTTCGTACACTTAAATAAAGTTTCTGTGTTATTTTTTTCTATACATAGGAATATTTTTAAATGATTTAGTACATATGTATCCGATTGCCAATCTATTCACTAGTATAAAATTTCAAAATGAGCCTTATTAAGTCATTGTGATCAGAAGTATCTAACATCAAACTCGGCTTCGATTTCCAAAAAGTGCATACGTTTTTTGCTCTGTTTACTTGGTCAGTTGGTGGTAGGATTTGATATAAGTCCGCTTAGATAGCTACTACCAACTTATCAAAGTCTGTCACAATAAGTTAGTACCATTTTTGTGTTTTGACAGAAGTTTATTAATTAATTCCACTTTCGACCTTTTTATCATTTATTATTAGTTGACAAAATTAAAAATTAATAAATTCAAATTCTTAAATTTATTCGGTTTAAGCTACAAAAATTTGCTCTTATGAATGTCGTTAGATCCTGAACTCATGAAACAAAGCGATTCCCCATTGTGTAAAAAACCTATATACCAGAAGGAAATATTAAGATTCTCCATACATCATATAATTCTGTCGTCTATCCGGAGAGCAGCCATTCCGATAGCTTGGTAGGTACCAAATTTAATTCATAAAATGTATGAATGTATACTTTTATACATGTATACATTTTATACATATATCCGTTCATACATTTCATTCATAGATAGGTTTCGAAACGTACTCCCATATTTTTTGCTCACGAAAAATAATTGTTTTGATTTTGTAACTCGTTTGGCAATCGGAAACTACTTTGAACAGGGTCAATTGTGGCAGCTTCTCGTTAACAATAGGGTTTAATTACAATGTTTGTGAAATACTCGCTACTATAAAAGAATGACATACGTTTATCGGCTTGTAACTTATATCAATTAAATATTGGTTTGGCGAAGAGAAGAAATGTATCTGGATCAAATATAAGATAGATAATGCGACTTTTATTCGTCATTCGATTACTTTACGAAAACGGCAAATTTGTATGGCATTGAAACAGCGCCTCCTAGTGACATACTAGGAGAATTAAAATGTTGCCAAATTCTCGTTTTTATTGACGTGATCGAATGACAAATAAAATTCGTTCTAAGCACCCAGATTCGGTGGGCCTAATAAAAAAAAATCAAAGTAGTGAATTTTGTTTTTTTGTCTTGATTATGTTAATATAAGCATGGTTGTTAAGTTGCGTTCCGGTAAATTGGTGTCTAAATAATTTTTTTCAATGACAACACTCGACTACTTTTTTTTAAAGTACTTCCTTTGTTAATGGAGTTTTGTAATATAAAACCTATTCGCATAAGCTTGTAGCTGTTGAGGTGTACCTACTGTACCTTTCTTATTTTTCCGGATGGCAACTTTAGATCGCTTCACATGTTTATGCAGACATTCTCACTTCCAAAAATGTAAAAAATACGACTTAATGTCGTCGGCGTTTAGTGTGTAAGGTTATTTTGTGAATGGGAATCCAGTATATTTAGGTATAATATAATTATCATTGATGGTTGTCGAAGATTTATCAAAAATGAACCACGAACAATGGATTTGAGTATCGTTTAGCGAAATGCTTATTCTATTAGATAGTGAATAATAAGATTAATACGAACTGACGAATTTAAAAGTTTTTTCTTATTTTGTTACTTTAATGAAATTGAAATCTTATGTCATTGGATTTAAGTTGAGAGTTGTGTGTAAATGCACCTGTAATGCTGGTACATACATAAGTCCATGTAGTATTTATAAACTAGTAGTACAGTATTTTACATAACTACAGTGAGAATGTTTTATACTTAAAAGTTGTTGAAATTAAAGTATTTTGAACATATTTGTTTTTGTCTTTTCTGTCGATACCTAATTCCGTATCTCCTTTTAAATAGATTTTAACTACATCAAAATTCAAAATTCAAAATTCAAAATCATTTATTCAGTTTAGGCTACAAGTAGCTCTTATGAATGTCACTATGCCATCGGTTCGTAAGTCTACTCTGGGCGGGAGATCTTGTACTGAGAAGAGCCGGCAAGAAACTCAGCAAGTGTCCAGCTCTTTTCTCCCTTACAGCGTCAAAAATATTGGAAAATGCCCTATTATAGCAGGACATTTTCCATTACAATAAACACAAAAAATATATCATCTGGTGGTTGGTTCAGTGAGACCTGGGTTCGATTCCCAGCGGTGAATACACATATTATACTCTGTTTAGTTTTGTAGTGGGCCTTGAACTAAGGCCTACGACGCACTATCCGACCAGCCCCAATCCGGCACGCAGTTGCAATAGAAAATGGTAGACGGCTGGCCGCAACTACTGCGTTAGAATAATACGGTTTCGCGAAGAACAGCTATTCTATCTTTAAAAAAAAGTAGTTTAAATAAGGCCTTATCGTTATGATCATATTTAAAAAACTAATGTAGAGTTAAAAGGTGTTAGTATCAGAATTTCCTTACAACTTATCAAGTACAAAATTTAGCTTAAAATAAATAAATAAATTTGCGTTAAAAATGTTTTGAATTTTTAACGCAAATTTTGTTGCAAACAAATTACAAAAACACAAATGTTAAAAAAATTTCTACGAGCAGGATTTGAACCTGCACCCTTCTGACATACCAGGTCAGGTGCGCTTTTTTTTAATAAACAAATGTAGACCAGGCGTGAAAGCGTACGATAAGCTAGATGCTTTTAATGAAACTGTTTTCTATATCGTTCCGTAAGATGTCGCTATTGAATCTAATATACTTTGTACAAACTCTATAACCCTATAATGTACCCTTTAACTGCTAGATGGCGCTAACTGAGAGTCATACCTACAGTTGTTGTCATTTCGTTAGATGTCGCTACTAGTTTAAACGTTTGCATATTTTTATATATAAAAACCTTCTGTGCGTGTGTATGTTATTGAACTCCTTCTAAACGGCAGGACCGATTAGGATGAAATTTTCTATGTGTGTTCAATTGGATTCGAGAATGGTTTAGATTTACAATTGGACCCGGTAGGTGGCGCTGGTATAGGGGTCCATCATGGGATACGGGTGTTTTTAAGGCGAAGGGTAAGGCAGACTAGCGCCACCAATTGATAATTTAACAATTACTAACGGAGCGGATTTTTTTAAAACATTGCGTATCGTCCGACAACAGGAAAGCATCCATAGTATTTATTTAATAATTGTGCACTACTTTTTGTTGCGTGGTTTATTCACAAAACGGGCTATCGCATTTATTTACAAACGATGGCCACTTTTGGTGTTAGCGAATGAATACAAAAACAAACCTACAAGTAGTGCACAATTTGCCTAGTGTCGGAAGGTCCGCAATGTTTGAAAAAAAATCCAGTTTAGCAGTTATCAAATTAAATCCATTGGCAGCGCTAGTGAGCCTTGCCCTTCGCCTTAAGCGGACGAATGATTTGTTTGTTTTGTTGTCATGGAAACGTTAATTGTCAAAGCGGTACGAAGTCCGCCGGTCAGCTAGTTTTAAAAGTAAATAACGAACCTTGCACGATACGACAATAGTTACAAAACAACTTACAATACTATAATAATAAAAAAACATTAAAAAAAATACAAAACATACAACCGAATCTCCTCCTTTTTTTGAAGTCGGTTAAAAATACTATCATAAATAATCGCCTTGGTGGCCGAGCGCCATAGCGCTCGGCCCGGTACCCGAAGTTCCCGGGTTCAAATTTAAATGCCGTCCGTTTTTGTTACAAATTCAACATTTATGGCAAATTTTCTATTTTGAGTCTTTTCGATTTAATTATATTTACTTAAGGTATGCGATGTTGTTAGTCAGTATGTCAACAGTCAATTACTTACTCTAAATATTCCGCATTTTTAATTCGTATATCAAGAAAACAAACTTTTTTTATTTAATACCGCACAAACCTGAAACCAAATCAAGAGCACAACAATAAAAGAGTACAATCAAATCCGTAAGTCTTTGAACCGAAAAACAATGTTACGAGCCCAATTTGTTGTAATTGCCGGCAGTCCTACCCCCGGAAGGAACCGTGAGAGGCCGGGTTCAAGCCTGCCGAGCCCTAGGGCTACGAACGGCATACAGTGTAGGCTAAGAGCCAGGCATGGTGAAACTCGCGACATAAAAAATATTTTGTTTTAATCATACAAAATCAAATGTAAAAAAAATACTGCACTTGGTAGAATTGAAAGAAAAGCACTTTTTAGATATTGATATTTTAATAGCGTTTCGTAGTGACATTAACAACGTTCGACACTTTAAGCCCAGTGTTCAACGCAATTTTCGTAATCAAAAAAGAATATAAAAATTTCAGGCTGTTGCCCATAATATTGTTAGTATACAAATGACTTAAAAACTATGTTAGTAAATACAAAAATTAATTTAGATATCTGCCGCCCTCTGGGGCTCCGGGCACACGCACTTGTGCTTGGACCCAGTGCCCCAGAAGGGGGCTGTCCAGCTTGTCGCTGAGCACGTTCAGGATTGTGTTGGCGCTTCCACGCGCGCGGCACATCAACGACGCGATGCGTCGCCGCAGCACGGTGTGGAAGCCGTCTGTGTGCGCATGCGCAAACATCGCAGACGCACTACAGTAGCGTGGGAGCCCCACCAGCACCCTGAATGCGTTATTATACTGTACTCGGAGAGCGTTGATGGCCCGCTGCGTGTAGCTGACCCACAGATTGCAGGTGTAAAGTGTTTGGCGAAATGCTTTAAAGAGTGTAATCTTTACCTTTACACTACACCGCGCGAATCTGCGAGCCAACATGTTACAGCGGACCGCCATCACTCTCCTCTCCCTTTCGATGTCTCCATGGTCTTTTAAAGCCTCAGTAACCACATGGCCGAGGTATTTAAACTCTTTAACTCGATTAAGAGCCATACCGTTGAGCATCACAGGCGCCACATCTCCCAGTTTACGACCCTTGGCCTGAAATATTAAGAGCTCACTTTTTCTTACATTATATATAAGACCGTGAGCCCTCGCATACTCCTCACACACACCTATCAATTTTCTGAGCGCGGCCACTGATGGCAGAGCAACACCATATCATCTGCGTAACTAATACTGTTGATTCAGTGACCATCGTTCGAGCAGCCTACTCCTACGTTAGAAAGAATTTCATTGAAGCTTTACAAGCCAAGAAGCAGGTGGCCAGTATTCATAATCGCTAAAGTCACTAATCAGTTAATGACCCCTATTTTTAATGATTGAAGGAGGAAAGTTTTGATAACTGGTTCCTATCGAACACGGACGCAAAGTAGGTATGTATGAAAAAGTGTTAAAAATAAAATGTTATTTTGTAACGCAACAAAAATTTGTATTAAAAAATCCGTTTTTTAGAACCCATATTGGTTAGTACTCCGCTATTCTAAACTACTACTAAATCGGAATCCCCATACTTTTCTTGTTTTATATGAGCAGACAAGCATTTCGCAAATTTTTAATATTAGTTTCGATTTAAATATTATGTAAATTATTTTCTTGAAAAAGACATCAACGACGCCTCTGTATTATTTTAAAAAAGGTCATTTATTTTTAATTTAGATTTATTGCAGTGTGACACTAAAGTCAAAGCCAAAGTCAAATATTTTTTATTCAAATAAACTTTACAAAAGTGCTTTTGAATCGTCCAAACAATTTTTACCTACCACCCATTCAAGACGTCTATTTTTTAGCTGTCTTGCTGAGTACCTTTGCCGGTTTTCTTTCAGATGCTTTCACCAAGAGTGTCATTTTAATTTATCTACCATGCTTACTTCTCAACATCTGTATATAACGTAATGGTAACACGCAATAGTGCGTTCCCATACTAGATTCTCCGAGGGGTTCGGATCAAAATTCAAAATCATTTATTCACAACGCTACAATTAGCACTTATGAATGTCACTATGCCATGGGTTCGTAAGTCTACACAGGGCCGGAGACCTTGTACTAAGAAGAACTAATGTGATGATCCACAGGTATTTTCTTTTTTGAAAGTTTGCTGACAGCATCAAACGGCATTTACAGCTTCACTGGGCTTTTTTGGGTGGCGGCGAGAAACTTACAGCATTCCTCAAGCCGTGTAAAACGAATCACCTTCGGAGGTTTTGTAGAGGGAACGGCATCACGCACTAATGCGTGTCCTCGTGCTCCACTAGATTCTCCGAGGGGTTTGATCGGATCGGGTGTTACACTGGTGCATGACGGTCTCTCGGTCTACAAGTTACCCCGTTCCCGGCAGCATCCGCGTGGAGGGGCTAATGACTAATTTGCCCCTAATTGGTATTGTAGGAATGCGGCGGCGAAACTGTTCGCTTCCTGAGGGTCTGGAAAGCCAAACACTATGTCTACCTAGCTGGGCCACTTTTGTATTGAAAGCATAGTACGAATTTTCTTTTCTTTTTTCTCTCCAAATCATATTTTCTTACTTATTTCGTTGGTAACACCGAACTCGTGTGGTAACTCCCACCACAGGAAGAGTTGGGTGGCGCAGTGGTTAACGCACCCGGTTTGCGATTGCTTAAGTTAAGCAACTTTTGCAAATGCTGGTCATCGGATGAGTGACTAAATTTTTTTCATCTCGTGCACGTAAACTTGGTCCTGGCTGCATTAGCAGTCGTTAATGCAGCCTATAACAACCAACAATCGAGCTACTGGAGCTCTGCCACTGCGCCATCGAGCTGAGGAGCTCGATAGCGCAGTGGTTAACGCGTTCGGTCTGCGATTGCTGACGTTAAGCAACTTTCGCAAAGGCCAGTCATCGGATGGATGACCAAAAATTATCACCTCGAGCTCGTCCGTGCTTCGGAAGGTACGTTAAGCTGTTGGTCCCGGCTGCATAGTCGTTAACAACCACCAATCCGCACTGGGCCCGCGTGGTGGTTTATGGCCCGTTCTCCCTATCCATCCATTGGGAAGGGTCGTGCGCCAGCAGTGGGGACATAAAAATGGGCTGATGATGATCGAGCTGGGCCCGCGTGGTAGTTTGTGAATCGGTCTCCTTGTGCATACATACGGAAGACTCGTGCCCCAGGAGTAGTCACTCAAAATGAGTTGGTGGTGATGGTTCGTCACCAAGGTGCCCAGTGCAGTTTTAATCACCATTCGATCACGTAAACGAATGCAAGAAATTGTCTAGCAATAATTTAACTCCTCATTTGTAACCGGGAGCATTGTTTCAGTGTCATGCAAATTCATCATCGTTATCGTTAAATTAATCAATAAAACTGTCTTTATAAAAGCGCGTTGCCTCTCGGCAACCGAGAGTTCAATATAATAATATTGAACTCCTCGGTTGCCGAGAATAGTTAATAAAAAACTTAAATTCGATGTAGTCTTAATTAATATTTCGCAGTAGATTAGAAGTCCAGATTGATGCACTAAGTAGGTACAAATTTCGCAATAAAGAGAATCGTCTACAAAACATTAAAAGGTACACCACATAGTATTATAAGGTAGGGCACCAGGAGCTAGTTATCGACACGTTTTTCAATTAAATCATTAAACATAAGTGACATCAACTGATTTTTGATTTAGACCACCCGCTTGCTAGCTGATTTCAGTAAAATTTTAATTAAATTCTATATACGTTTTTGGTGACGATGACCGGTGTTCAACACTGGGTTACTGTGTCAAGCGCTGGTGCCACTACGAGAATTAAATAAAAACACAAAAACCATATTACCGTACCTACTCGCGACACAATCTTACCATATCTACCTAAGATCTCTTTACCATTTCAAATGCAGACAGTTCATTATCATCATCAGCTCATTTTATGTCGCCACTGCTGGGGCACAAGCCTTCCCTATGGATGGATAGGGAGAACGGGCTATAAACCACCACGCGGGCCCAGGGCGGGTTGGTGGTTGTTAACAACTGCTAATGCAGCCGGGACCAACGGCCTTACGTGCCTTCGAAGCACGGAGGAGCTCGAGATGATACATTATTGGTCACCCATCTGATGACCGGCCTTTGCGAAAGTAACTTAATCTCAACACTCGCAGACCAGGCGCGTTAACCACTGCGCCATCGAGCTCATTACTGCAGACAGTTACTCGTAAAAAAAAGTACGTTCGTCTCTGTCCTTTTCAAATCAACGTGTTTCCGCATGGTGGGTGGGAAATTTACCCCTAATTGGCAATGTAGGAATGCGGAGACGATTCCGTACGCTCCTTCCGGGGGGAGGGGGGAGGGAGCAAAGGAGAAAGGTGGGGTTGAGGGGTTTCACTAATGCGGTGAGATTTCGTTTATATATTTGCGGAATGCGGAGTGTGTTGAGTGGAAGATGCGTTTAGCCGTTTGTCCCCCGCTTGTTAAGTAGTCGTTAGTACCCATTAGCGCGGAGGGTGTGGTTAACTCTTAAATCTGAGGAATGGTATTGTTTTATGTTATGTTAGTTAAGTGTTATCAAGATTGTATATCTTAAAGAAAATTACATTAGTACGTAAAAAAAACTTTCTACCTAGGTACCCCTTTTTAAGCACATTGCCCGTGCAGTGGAGTGAAAGATTTGGCATACAATTTGGCTTCATATAATTTTAAGTTTATTATGAAGAAGGAGTGCATAAAGATAAATTGTATGTATCAAATATGTTACATTACATTGTATAAACATTCTAAGCACCACTACTTAATAAATAAAACTATAAAAGTATCTTCTTAGCGTCAGCCCGCGACTTTTTCCTCCTAAACACTCGTATCCCGTAATCGCTTAGGAATTTCGAAAAATTCAGCCTTATTCCTTGTTTACATCGGTACAAAATTTCACCTTTCTAAGTCCACTTTAGGCTGGACGTTGATGAGTCAGGACTTGTTTCATAAGTAAGTAAAGTCTCACTGATCTGTCACTATTAAAACCAGAGGGTATTGGAATTTGAATTTGAATTGGATTGTATAGAGACATTCAAAATAAATAATATAAAGCATTTGTCTTGGTGTCCAAGTGGTTGTGGGGCACGTGTATCACTGAGCTAAGACCTTTAAACTGCTGTGCAGCCTTAGAGCATGCTGCAGCACCTCAGATCATATGATCTGAATACAGCACACACACATGCCACATAATGTAAGCTTCATCATCATCAGCTCATTTATGTCCCCACTGCTGGGGCACGAGCCTTCCCTATGGATGGATAGGGAGAACGGGCCATACACCACCACACAGCCCAGTGAGGATTAATGGTTGTTAACGACTGCTAATGCAGCCGGGACCAACGGCTTTACGTGCCTTCCGAAGCAGGGAGGAGGTTGTAATGATACATTTTTGGTCACCCAACCGATGACCGGCCTTTGCGAAAATTGCTTAACCTCAGCACTCGCAGCTTGTGTAATGTAAACTTATTTTGACAATATGTTTTGCTTATAACCATTGTATCTTTGTTTTGTGTGTGTCTGTGGTTTTGTAATAAATGTTTTATCTATCTATCATTTCCTAATGGTATATTTATTTAATTATGTATCGTAGTGGCTTCAGTGTTTGACACTTTAAAAGAGAGAGAGGGAGGAGAAAAAAGCTAGAGCAAGATTTAGAGCTGGATGAGAATAGCCGTGGATCGTGCTCAATGGCGTGCACTTGGACCAGTCCATGCCCAGCCGTGGACTAGTGTGAACTTATGATAATGATGATGTTTTTTTTTAAATTTTGATTCTAGTTTCTAGGTTGATTGAATTTCAGTATAACCGTGAGACTGTAACACTTATTACTGGTTACTCGGGTTTCATTTTTTCTAATTATATAGTCTCTCAACACGGAGCCTGTAAAGGGTTCGAAAAGTCAGAATTAAATTTTTATATAAACGTGCATATATTCGTAAGAGAGATATATTGCAATGTGTAGGACCCGCATACTCGTACACTTTAGAAAAACACTAAAAGATAAAACTTTTTTGAGACCTCACTCACGCGGACCTCACGAGAATTTTTAAAAGTGACCTATTGCACTGTTTTGTGTAGTTTACGAACACTTAACGGGTAATTATACACCGTTCATCATCATCAGCTTACTTTATGCCCCCACTGCTGGGACACGAGCCTTCCCTATGGATGGAATAGGGAGAACGGGCCATAAACCACCACACAGCCCAGTGAGGATTGATGATTGTTAACGACTGCTAATGCAGCCAGGACCAACGGCTTTACGTGCCATTTTTGGTCACCTATCCGATGACCGGCCTTTACGAAAGTTGTTTAACCTCAGCACTCGCAGACCGGGCACGTTAACCACTGCGCCATCGAGCTCCTCCTGACACGTAGATATTGTAAAAATCTCGTCGAGTGCGCTAGCGAGATGACATCAAGAAGACGGCTGGATCGAACTGGGTGCACAAGACCCAAAGTTGAGATGCATAGCGTGGTGTGAAGGAGGCATACGCCAACAGTGTTGAGGAACGCTGAGAAGAAGGATAAAAAAATTCACATCAAAATATCACTTTTTTATAGCGAGAGACATTGATGCAAGCAAGACTTTGAAGCAGCCCTACCAACAACCAAACTGAGTTCAAAGTACCCCTGATGGTAATCGAATCTGGAACGTCTGTATCAGAGCCCGTGATCTAACCACTAGACCACAGAAGTGGTGGCTAGCGGTTTCAAAGTCAATCAACTTCTAGAAATATAGAAACAATTGTAATATCGCTGGCAATCTAAATCGCAAACTAAATTATCCATAGACAATCATTTAAAACCTCTAAGCAATTTAAGTTCTATCACTGGCAACTAATGAGAAAACTAGAAAAAAACCATAGACAGACAACCATTCGAAACCTCGAAGCAATTTGCGTACACACAATGACACCAGAAAAAAAAACAACCAAAAACTATTCGCTACTTGCAAACATATCAGTGTCCAAAAAATTTAACATAAAACAGAGCAGGCAGACGACTCCCAAACTAAATAGCCACACTTAACGATGTTACTCCACCGTCTCACCAAAACCGCGATCGATCTTTGACAACCCTATTTAAGCACACACAGACCACTTTAACCCAATACACATAAGGATTAATATCCTAAAGCAACAACACAGGTGTATATTTGTTTTTCTGTGCGACAGAGATGGGTAGTAGGGGTTGGTTTTAGGGGTGGTCCTCTATAAGAGTAACGCCCCGTAATATAAGGGTAGTTGGCAGTCTTAGCATAATATTTGACAAGGACAAACGTGGGGTCTCGCACGGGAAGAGGCTGATCGAAAACATAATATATATAAATATATATATATGTCTATATAGGAAAAACAAATGTACTTATATGTTGCAAACTAATTAGATACTGTTGTTATGTTGTTGTTGTGGTGGTGATATGTTAATTGTGTTGTGTTTTGTGTGACGGTGTTGTTGCGTTTATGTTCAGGTATGTATGTTATGGCTATGAACATAGATATTTTAATGTCACATTGTGATTGAGAATTCCGGGTTATGTGTTACGATGGCAAAAGTAAAACAATGCTTTTTAAAGCTGATGCTGTCACTATTTAGCTAATACTTTTAGACAGAGACACAGTATTTATAACACGCTTTTAGCCATTGTTTAACACTGTTTTTTAGTACAAGGGATAATATTTATCAAAATTAACCACAAAATTATTTTGTTTTTCATTTTTTGTTTCCTTTATTTCTGGTTAGCACTTCGAAATAAAACATTCTATACGAATGTGTTCGCGTTTATTTGACGTAACGCCTCGACGAAGGTCCAGCGTTCAATTCCCAGGTAGGCTACTATTCTAGACGCAAACTCAATCTCAATACAATTCCAATGTGATTATTATGTATCGATATTGGGATAAGTTTCGCAATTTCGGAACGCCCCATCTCGATAATAATTTGTTCACTCAATTTCCACGCAATTTAATTCCAATGTAGCGCTATTATCGCTTTTAAGAGTGCCATTTGATTTTTTTAGATTTGGGATTGGAAATTGATTATTGCAATTGTGTTTCAAGAGTAACCCACCTGGTCCAGCAAAGTGTGTTTCGGAATTTCTATGCATAACCCTGGTTTATGATCACCAACCCGCATTTGGCAAGCGTGGTGATTAAGCCATTACTACATTATTGTAGTGATGATTTGATTTCAATGATGAAGGTCTATGCCCAGCAATTCAGATTCAAATTTAAATTTAAAATTATTTATTTAGTTTAGGCTACAAATAACTCTTATGAACGTCATTATGCCATCGGTTCGTAAGTCTACTCTGGGCGGGAGACCTTGTACTGAGAAGAACCGGCAAGAAACTCAGCTAGTGTCAAGCTCTTTTTTCCCTTAGCGTCAAAGGGAGAGTATAGGCTATTTACTTGACGTATTGTTTTATCCTGACATTTCAAACCTTTATTTATATAGTTACCGTGGTTATAAAAAGGAATATATTGTAATACATTACAAATAAAAATTGCAAAACTGTAAAGAGTCAGGAAACTAAAGTTGTGCCAGCAGCTCCGTTTTCTACATCTTACTACCTCTGTGGCCATTGTGGTACAAAGGCCCCGTGTTCGATTTAAAAAAATTAAATTAGATTTCGTACTTACATTTATTGTAGCCACTTTGGTGTGTGGCTTGTTACAGTTAACAGCTCAGGTTAATGCTTTTTGTCTTTTGGTACTGAAAATAACAAGCGTGCGTTTGTGGTGACCAAAATGAGAAAAATATTTCCAAAATATATATTTTACAAATGAAATGCAACGGAGTGTTGCAAACAATAAGTCTAAAAATAAATTTACTAAACCTTTTATACAGGTTTTTAAATAAAGTTCGGATTAAAAAATAACTAAACTTTCCCGAAATCAAACACTATCTAACTGCACATTAAATAAGAGAAATAATAAATTGATTCACAAAAAAATAGTAGGCTAGCACCTAAAATGCTAAGTTAGCATCTAAATAGTAGTTTAGGTGCCAACTTATTATTTTTAGGTGCTAACTTATTATTTTTGTGGGTTAGGTTAGGTTAGTTTGGTGATCGATTAAATACTACCCATTAAATAATACTTAAAAAAAGCGACTGCCTCAGACAGGAAAAACCACTTCTTCCATTTTTAACCACTAGCAAAAAGGGCGATTTACCTTTCAATGTCGAGACACAACATTATAACACTAGCAAGTCAATCGTTATAATAGTATAACGATTGACTTGATAAGCTACATTCATCATCATTATCATCATTAGCTCATTTTATGTCCCCACTGTTGGAGCACGAGCCTTCCCTATGGATGGATAGGGAGCACAGGCCATGAACCACCACGCGGATTGGTGGTTGTTAACGACTGCTAATGCAGCCGGGACCAACGGCTTTACGTGCCTTCCGAAGCAAGGAGCAATTCCGCTTGCTTCGGAAGATTCAATTATTACAATACAATTCACATTGTCATCATATTTTTATTTTTTTATTAGAAACGTATACCTATACCAACATCGAGTATTTATTACAACTCTTACAGTTGGTAAAATCGCTTTATATATACGTATTTTTATCATACTGATATGCTTATTTTTGCTTTAATTACCTATAGCAACTTGACGTTCATACCTAAATGCATTTTATATGACTAAATTGAATAAAGAATTTTTATTTCATTCATTGTCCTTAGTACCAGTAAAACACCCGAAATAGATGTCTTCAAAACATATATATTCTAAACGAAAAAGGTCACACTAATGTCATGGCCGAAACTCACGCGCTAATTAATTAAACATCGATTGCCCGCCCCGGCGAGCTTAAATTTAAATGGAAAGTGAATTTTTACAGACCACCTCGTAAAATTACAAAGTCTAATTTTAATAACCCCTTCACTGCAACTAAGATGAGTCCTGATGTTTAGGGGCGGACTGTCACACCGAAACGAATGGTGTAACGAGCTAGTTTACCGAGCAGTATTAAAAAGTGAAAGAACGCTGTTTTCACCTTTCGTTATTTCTTTCAAAGATCTAATTCTTTCAAACCAATTAATTGCTATAAAAAACATTTGAGGTAAATATATTTTTTAAACTGCGAACTTTTATGCGAAATTTCTACGCGATTTACGCACTACGAAAAGTTTAAAATAATTTATTAGTTTAATAATGTAAATCCGTAATGTGCAAAGACTTCCTAATTGATATGTATGATTTTTATATTTCTTAGATGTAAATTTTGATTAATAAATCAATATCATCATCATTATCATAACCTCTCATCACTTACTCCTCACTCACGAGCTTTCCTTATGGATGGCAACACCACAGAGAGAACCATAAACTACCATGCGGGCCTTGTGCGGTGCGGTAGTTGTTAACGACTGCTAATGCAGCCGGGATCAACGGCTTTACTTGCCTTCCTAACCACGGAGTAGCTCGAGATGATGGGTCACCAATCCAATGACCGGCATTTGGGAAAGTGGCTTAACTTCAAGCAGACTTTACCCTTGCGCCATCGAGCGAGGGTGCCAATAAACAATTAATTAAGTTAAGTGTAATATAGCATGTCCGTTCGCGTCGGTGTGACTGCGGGTCGAGTTAGTCTGTTGATTAGCAAGGGTTAGCTGTTTTACGGTCAAGTTTACGGCCGATGGTATCGCGCCATCTGCCGGCCAGTTACAGCTCAAATGGTTGTGAGCTGATAGTAAGCTTTTAGTGTGGGCCGGCAGTAAAATACTTGTGTTATGTCCTTTTGGGTTACTAAGAGAGCTGTGTGTAGCTTTAGCGGTTATAATTCTTAATATAATTTGGTATAGAACATTAATTAACTTATATACTGAGCGGCCATCATTAAAATCCAGTCAACACTAAAATTGCGTAGGTATTTGGTTAGTCAATATAGGAACTTTTTAGCAGCTGTCAAAACGATATAATTGAATAGAATAATTGAATAATAATTAGAATAATTGAATAGAAATTGTATGGGAATGTAAACTATGACGTCACCATTTTGTTCCGTCAATTGAGTGTTTCTTAATAACTTTTTAAGTTTTTAGGTTACAGAAATTTATACTTAAGTCAAATAAAAGACTTCTTGGCGGGAGTGTGGTGGTGTCATGTCTGCGGTTTTGTTTTATTTTCTAAAATTTGTTTTATGGGTGGATTATTAACCGTTATGTGTTCGTGAGTGTGCATGAGTGTTGGCAAATGAAACAAAACAGTGCAACGTCACTTTTTAAATTCTCTCAAGAAGTTCCGGCCGAGGACTTAGTAAAGCCCCACATCTTTACTGAGACACTCGAGGGTTTGGGTGGTATATCATTTCTCACTTCTCATTTCTATTATCATTCATCATCATCATACAGGAAAGAAATATTGTTTATTTATGTATTACTTGTAAGAAAATTACTTTGACACTGGCTAAATGTGCTAATCGCACGAAGCCATTAAATAAAGAAAAAAAAAATTGGTTAATGTTTTAAAGAACGAACTATTACGTGTCGTTATGTTCTGGGATTAATTGTTTGTTGTCAGAAACCCGGGTTATGCATCGAAGTCTAGTCTCTAATAGACCACTGGGGTGTAGACTCGGCTAGACCCCAGCAGTCTTGGGTTCGGTCACACTGTGGTTCATTTGTAAGCTTCTTCAAATCTCTAATATTTAATTTTGCACATAAATATGCTTTTATTTAACAACGGTAAGTTAATCTATATTTTTTTCCTAACTATTCAAGAAACATGAGTAGTGCAGTTAAATATTGAACACTTAATCAATATTAAAAGTAGGGTTCATTATAAAATTTCCCCAAAAAAACCAAGGTATCAGTTACATATCCAAAACGGGCCGTGTGAAAGTTTTTGTTACTAAAAAAATATTTTGACAGTTTGCTTGCTATAGATTAAAAAACGCGTTCCAAAAATATCGGTATTCGGCTGGCCGTGTGATTACCGGAGTCAATCGATAGTAAAAAGTATCAATTACTTCATCGTTCGCGGTTCGATGCGCGGCGAACACCGGGCGTGTTGTGATTCTATCTGTGGTGTTGGGTTACATGCTGTTCATGAATAGAAACTTTTTATTTTTAATTAAAATAAATCATAATCGATCGATTGTTACAACGTATTCAGACCGGGATCCATAATCGATCTTGCTGGTTAAGTTTAATACCATTAAAAACAAACTTGTAGAAAAACCAAGTCTCGCAACTCATTTCTTCTACCGTAAAAAGTTGTGAGATCCATGTAATACCAAGTCTTAAATAAATGGATTGACTACCAATGTTTTGCAACAAAACTGTCAAGAAAGCTTAATAAAAAGTTAACAATGAACTTTATATCAATATTTTGTGGATAAATTAAATGGATTTATATGTATACATAATGTTTCAATACATAAATATTATATTTAAAAATGATTCATATTTAAAATATATAAATATGTAAAATGTGTGTGCTATATACCACGGATAACATAGCCAGTGCCTCACCACACACACACCTGATGTTAGGTGATGAAGGTGGAAGCGCACTTCACCAGGAATCTCCCTGCACCTCAGTGCAGGCCAAGTGCTTATCCGTAAAATAAAAGTTGAAGCAAAATAAAATTTAACATAAGCATTCCACTTATCAAGTTATAAAAAAAAACGAAAAAACGAGGTAACTTTTTGTAATAAATAGTTTGTAACGTGTTTTGTGTTGATGAATGGAGAGGGAGACCAAAGATGGATTGTGTGACCGATGATATGAATGTGAAGGGAGTGACTGCACAGGTGACGATAGAGGAGAGTGGAAGAAACAGACATTTTGCGGCGACCAAGTAACATGGGACCGGGGCAGGAGGAAAAGGAAGAGTTTGTAACCTTTATTCTCTTCCCAAACATTCTTATAAAAAGAAAGAAATATCGTAGTAACCAAAAGTAAAATGTTCAACACCGTCTTTCGTCGCCAAAATATAACATAGAATTTAATTTTTTTGTAAACGTCGTTACTTCTATTAAAGCTGTGGAGTTTCTTGCGCCCATTCTTCCACACAGCTAAAAAATAGACGTCCTGAATGGGTAGTAGGTAAAAAATGTATGGACGATTCAAAAGCACTTTTCGTAAATTTATTAGAATAAAAGAATTGACTTTGACTTTGACTTTGAATTTGACATTAAAATTATACGGGATGACAGCTAGGAAGCAGGTCTGGGGGTCGACCGCCTAACTCTCTCGCTTTCGATTGCTTTGAAGGCGAGGCGAAGAGAAGGCGTCATCTTGTTATTTCGAAAGCAATATGAAAGCAATATCGAAAGCTATAGGCTATAGCTTTTGATATTATTTGATATTATATTTTGATATTGCGATTGAAAGCGAGAGCGTTAGGCGGTTGGGGGGCTGGTCTAAGTTCAATTGTGTTAAAGTGAAAAATCAGTTGTTAATTCCCCTATTTTTAATGATTAAAGGAATAAACTGTCGACTCTGTTCCTGTCGAAAACTGATGCAATTTTGCTAATATGGGAAGGCTTGAGCCCAGCAGTGGGACGTTAATAAGCTAATGATAATAAAGCAATAAAACAGTGAATAACCCTTAGGTCATAGACATTACTTTGTACTTTTATGCTTTGCTGTTAATTATGGAAGACAGTATTTTAATTTATAGCAGCTTAATGGAACCATAGGCTCGGTGAGTAACGAGCGGGCGTTGTTTTGTTATAGTCACGCAATAGAAAATAATTTGTTCTAATATTACTACCAGACAAAAAAAGGCGCAACATTAAGTTTACGCCGCAAACTTTGTTGCAAATAAATTACAATTTGGAATAGTTTAAAAAAATCCTTGAACGGGATGCAAACCATCGAACCAGCACACGGATTTTAAGAGGGAGCGGGTTCGAATCCCGCTTCTGGGAATCTTTCAACACTTTTAAAAAAAAATACAAAACGTTTGTGAATTCGGTCGCTTACGCTTCTGTGGTTTAGTTATAGAACTATCGGTTCGAAATCTCAAAGACCTGGGTTTCATTCCTAGCCCTTTCAGACCGAGATTGCGACGTCGCTCGGACGGAATCTCGACTTAAAATCGCCGGGCTATAGTTTATAACGAGTCGTCGACTAATATTATGATATTAAATAAAATAAAAAATATAATATTATATTTCTTCGGAACGCCGCCGCCGGCTACCAGATTTTTTTAAATTTTTTTTTATAAAAAAAATATTAAAAAAAATTAAAAAAATCCGGTCCAACACAGACAAGGGGTCAAATTTGATCGTGGTCGAAGCGCACGACCGTATCAACTCGGTCTGATAGGGCTAGGTTGGTCAAAGAGTGTTTTGTAATTTTCGATGCATAGCCCAGAGGGTCGACCGCGTAACTCTCTCGCTTTCGATCGCTTTGAAGGCGAGGCGAGTGGGAGGCGTCATCTTCTCATTTCGAAAGCAATATGAAAGCAATATCGAAAGCTACAGGCTATAGCTTTCGATATTATTCGGTATTGTATTTCGATATTATATTAGAAAGCGAGGCGAGGGCCTCGCCTTCAAAGCGATCGAAAGCGAGAGAGTTAGGCGATTGGGGGGCAGGTTTGTGTTCATCAACTTGCACTGCAAGTGTGGTGACTAGCCAATACCTATCAATTGTAACGATGACTTTATTTCATTGATGGATGCTTTTCTTTGTCGCTACCTATTGTTTTTCTAAGTCAATGAATAAATGCTTTTATTATTATCATGAATATGGTCCAAAGTCCGGCAATAGTACAGTCTGCCGGGCTCAGGGCACGAGCACAAAATAAAGAGACAATTTTATGAACAAAAATTTTGAAGTTGTTTTAAATACTGCCATTTATGCTAAAATAATTCACTGTGCATTCACTGTGAGGACATTGATCTAGTTAAGAAACTGCTGTGCTAATTTATAATATTCGAAATGTGATTAGTATTTGTTGTGTTGCCTTAACACTTTAACAGCTGATCACGTACTGGGTAGGGGTGGGTGGGATTGTCTCAGGACGCTGATCACATCCTCTGTACGGCATTGACTTTCTTAGCGTTTGTTTTAAAATGACGTCCGTGGTACGTGATTGCGTGTAACCTCGGTGTAATGAATAAAAAAATATAGATCTATTACAAATAGTTTTTATTATAAAATAGTCGGCTAATAAAGTGTTAATAAATTTTAAAAAAACCCACGGAAGGAAAACTTTATTTTAACGCTCGAGCAACGCACATAATAGACAACCTCTACGGACACGGGGTCTCACGACAGCTGCGCTCGGACTGTTCCGAGATATTCCTGTAGCTGTAAAGGTCGAGTCTGGTGTGGTCTGGTCTAGAGCGTTTGTATAAAGCTTATTTTCTGCAGAGTCCTTAGTTTAAGATGCCGTTGCTTACGTTTCTGTGGCTCATTGACTTACTTATTTATTTACTTTACCTCTGTTTTACTCATAAATTCAAATACAAATAAGTTTATTTGCTTTTAATAGGGTGTTTACAATTTGACGTTCTAAATTTAATAAATTGGGACTTAACCTATTTAGCCATTTTACATAGCATGCAAATATTTAGGATGGGGGTTAAATATATTTTATTTCTCATAAAGAATTTACAATTCACTTACATGAGAGATACAAAATTATTTTAAAACACATTGAACGACACAAAAACAAAGCGATCAACAAAAATTAACAAAACACGTAGGTAGTTTTATTAAAACTCTGGTTCGACCGCTAGGAGCGGTCCGTACAAGTACCGCTCCTCGGCGAGTAGCCCCGACAACAAATACACGTTGAACTAACGACACTGGATAGAATACCTACTAAATTCAACATTAAACTTCGCGTTAAATCACAATTATAGCATCGGAAACACAAATTAAATAATGAAACAAACTATTACAATAAATTTATACCTACCACGCATATGACAAAAAAATATATGTTAGAATGTCAAGAATAAACTTGTCAAAAATGAAAAAAAAAGAAAAAAAAATTAAAGAATCGGTATCTGTCTAATAATTTGTACTTATTAGTAGTATGAACTAGTTGCCAATTATAGCAGACCTACCCAGGTTTAAATGGTACCTAAGCCGTTAAAACATAGTATATTAAATACCGGGGTGTGGCACTCGTTAGTTTAGTACACTTAGGCACGCGGGGGACAGCCCAAAATAATGTCGCAATAAAATATTCGCAACATTTAGAACGTTCTAAAAAGATACGGGCAAAACGCAAAGCTTTAACGTCATCACATGAAGGACGATGAGTATTAACCATTACATAAGGTTTTACTGCTATACTTTAGTATCGGGCCGAAAAAAAAAATTTGTTTTCCCACATATGTACTTTTTTTTCTTAATTAATTTAAAAAAAAAAGTCATTCTTATAAACGTTGATCAGCGTAGGCTTTATACATAGGCTACATTAAAAATATACACCTATATAAAATACTGAAAACGACAATTTAATTTTCCAATACAAAATGATTTGTTTGTTTTGTTGTCATGGAAACCATTGTTATATATTTAACTCAATGATGGAAACTGTCAAAGCGGTACGAAGTCCGTAGGGTCAGCTAGTATAAATATAATAGTTTAAGATGGCCTGTTACAAACCCTGTAAGGGCATCGCAAAATTAAAACTATTTTTATATATTAATGGTAAATATAAACAAAAAATAAAATTTAAAATTAAAAATGTTGCCAGAGAGTGAGCCTTCCGTGGACATGTTTAAGAACTTATTTATTGTTTTTGTCTGACAAAAACTCTAGTATTGAGTAGTAGCATTTTTGTGCTAAATACTGCTTTAATCTTTTTTAAATAAATTTTCTTTTTTTTGGATTTTTTTGTATTTTGTTAAAGATAAGGATGGATCTATACGAGTAGTAGGGACTATTTTTATACATTTCTAATTTGGGTTCAGGAAGAATAAGTATATTTTGATGACGGGGCTTTTTAGTATATTCGAAATATGAGAGGGATTTTTCTTTACAAAAAAGGCTATTCCTATAATGAAAAGAATGCACTTTGTTTGTGTAGTCTTAGGCACAGGATGTATGTATGTAAGGAACAGGATACACCCCAACACACTTCCCTGTGGGATGGAGTGGTTTATATGATCGTTTCAGACGGGATAGTTTGCAAAGCACCTTTTATTTTCGTCTGAGTATTCGATCTGAACAAACTGTTTTCTATTAAATAGGTAAGATCTTAGCCATTCGAGTGCGCCGCCACGGACACCCATTCCACTTAATTACACGACTGCCAATAAAAGGAGTGTTATGTTTTTAGGGTTCATGTATGTATGTATGTATGTATGTATGTATGTATGTATGTATGCATGTATGTATGTATGTATGTATGTATGTATGTATGTATGTATGTATGTATGTATGTATGTATGTATGTATGTATGTATGTATGTATGTATGTATGTATGTATGTATGTATGTATGTATGTATGTATGTATGTATGTATGTATGTATGTATGTGATGTTTCTTTATTCCAACATAACTTCTAAAAACGCCTGAACCGATTTAGATATGAGGTATCGTTAAAATCCTTGCTTCGTTCCGACTAACATAGGCTAGTAAAAATTTGGAAATTCAACCCCTATGTGGGTAAAATAGGGGATGAAATTTTGTATGATGAAAATTCGTCATTATTGGAGTTAGAGACTAGAACTTGATATTTAGCGTGATATCTGTAGAGGTTAATTTTTGTTTCTTCTTTTATAAAAATGCTTACAAATTAAACTACCTAGCATGACATATTTTATTAAAATTAAACTTATCATTAAAAGGTACATAATAAAAATAAATAAATAAAAAAATTTAAAACACGACTGCCATGATAAATACAGATAAATAAATACATGACATCTTGGGTTTTGCCTTTTAGTTCTTTTTTTTGCCATTTTTGCCATGGGAGTCGTGTTTTTTACTTTTTTTGGACAATAAAACTGAATAATAAAACCTGTTGTGTTTCTAACCACGGAGGGCTCGTGCCACAGCACTTGGGACATATAATGAGCTGGTGATGACCTACATAAAAGTATGAATCCGATTTGTAAGTGGTACCGCTTGTCTGGCTAGGTCTATCGCTATAATCATGTTAGAAGCTGAGCCCTTAGCCAAAGTAACATTACAAAAACGATAGCGAAGTTAGAAAAGAACAAAATGTATGGGATTGACATAAGCCGCGCTAAATCACGTGGTCAACGTCATGTCAATCCGGTACATTTATTCTCTTCTAACATCGATATCGTTTCTCTATCGTTTTTATAATGTTACTTTGTCTGTTATGTTTCGACAGCTAGAGGTATAGTAGCCAAGTTCTTCAGCGGTTAAGGATTTCGGATGAAGTAAGCTCCACCTTCGGTCTCATTGTCACTTACCATCAGCTGAGATGAAGGTGAAGACGTGTTATTTAAACATCTAAATGTTCAACATTAAGTGCCTTACAAATAAACAAAGAATAAGTTTCGAATAGCTATTCCGCGTTTTGTCTCTTTTACTCTAACTTGAAATGACGTTTACATGACAGGAACAAAACACGGAATAAACTTCACAATAAGCATACTGTTTCTACCATCTGCCGCCTAAGAATTGGATACCAGTTCATCTTGCGAAGATCAGGCTCACTTTGTGATTGTGGGTTAGATGAAGGCTCAGCAGACCACATATTTTTTAACTGTAAAAAATTTTCCCCCTCCCTCTACGATCTCTTATCTCAAAATATTCCCTGTCCTACTAATTTTAAATGTATTTTAAGTATAGTAAATTCTCCACATTTAAAAAAAAATTAATATCACTTTTGTCAGATAACAATATCAAGCTTTAAATAACTCTTATAAGTAAGTAAGTAAGTAAGTAAGTAACTTTTATTTTACACCACAATCACATGCACAGTAATATAATTACAAAATATAGAGTTACCTAGTAGATTGTGTGTGTGTATTATATTTATATATTATTAGCTGAAACGGCGGACTTCGTACTGCTTTGACAGTTTCCATCATTGAGTAAATATAGGTATATCATGGTTTCCATGACAACAAAACAAACAAATCATTTGGTATTGGAAAATTAAATTGTCGTTTTTAGTATTTTATTTAATTTATTTTATATAACCTATGTTACTCAGCGCTAATGTAGGATTCTAACGGTGCAAAATGTTTTTAAATCGGTCCAGTAGTTTTTGAGTTTATTCGTTGCATACATACGTACATACATACATACAAAAATACAAAGGTTTCCTCTTTATAATATTAGTAAAGACTATATAATCTGAAGCATGTTGTGTTGTCCTTGTTCTAGGTAAATTTGCTTAAAAACGCAAAATTATAATTTATTCCATACGAATCCTTCCGTGTATTGGCTACCTACGTGACATTGGCGGAATTGTGTTACACACAAAACATGCCATAAATAAAAGAAGAAGAATAAGAAGAACTAGAACTTATTCTTTATTTATTTGTAAGGGGGTTAAAATCAAAAAATATTTATTCGATGTAGCCCAACTAAGCTAACAACTGTGTAACATTTTAACTTAGGTTCAAACATTTAAACAGTAAAGACAAATACGTGGTTGAAAAAAAAAATCAGATTCTTATTACGTTGGCAATAAAATTTTAACCGCTAACATTACATCAGTTCAGTCACATTTCACTAAAATTGTGAATGTATAAATAGCTTACTTGTGTTCAAGGTACAGAATACAAATCAGTGTTAAAACGTTGACAAATTATAGCTCAATAAAACCTCATAAAGTATTTTGTGGATAAAGATGTATGTCCAAAAAAAGACTATAAATTGTGTAATTAAATTAAACTTAAAAAGTAATTGTCCTACATTAAAAATATTTTTTATTTTATTACCCAGTACTATTTTGTTTTATTGAGTTTGTCACTTTAACGAACTGAGTTTCGTCGTGGTTTTACTTTACTATCTTTTTATGTTTAATCAAAAAGTTTTTTAAAAGTATAGTTATTTTTAATTACCACTTAAATATCGTTATGTACGCTTCAACTAACCAGGCTATCGTATTATTAATTAATGGTGAAGAATCCGTTTTGGCATTTCTGTTTTTGTTTGTTTTATGTTTTTATTAATATTTTGAAGTTTCTTTATCGGTACGTTTCTCTATTCTTATTCATAAAGTACGGTCAGCGACGAAAATCGCTGTACACTTTAAGACGCACCGTGTCCAAATAACATTAGAGGTTGACAAGCGTCTGTTCGATTCATTAGTACTTGTTTCATATATACTAAAGTGTTTATCCACTTTTGTTGCTCACTGTTGTTTTGACACTAAAATCGACGTGCACTCAAAACTCATAACTTATGCTAAAATCGCAAATTACCGGTTGATATTCCCGCGAACGGTGTTAGGACAGTGACAACATCGGTTCGTACCGTTGCTTGTCCGAATTTTACTGGCGGCGGGCGGCGGGCGGCGGCGCTCGCTCACATCGAAATTGTCGAATTTACGTTATTTCCAATTGACAACACGCTTTTGGCGGTAACAACTCGTTCGACGGCCACTTTACCGGTTTATGATAAATTGGGGTAAACACCGGTATTGATTGACGACATTTTTGTAATGGACAGTATCATTTGCGTTTAAATCAACGACGATTATTTGTGAACGCGGATTGTTTTACGGTTTGCGCTTTTATATTGTGGGTGTGATATTATCGGTGTTTGTTGTTGTGTGTTTAATCCTGTTCAACTGTGGTCAATCGCAAGGCCAAGCTGTCGGTCTGAAAAGGTTCCATTTGGCAATTCTACTAATAGTTACAAAATTTTTGGAGAACTTTAGCAAACCCTTTTTAATATTAAGTATTTAAAGTCTCTATCTATGATTGGAAACTCAAATCGTAATTATTGACAACAATTTAATTTCGTAATCGGAAATAGACTTTTTAGAACTGCTGATTTCAGGGTTTACCAGCCCAGGTTGACATGGCACGTTGTCACAACTTGAACCATTTTAACGTAGCGTTCGAAGCACGGTGAAGTTGGAAACTATACAAACTCGGTCACCCATCCACTTACCCACCACACCAAACGTTGCTTGACATACACGATCGCAACTAACTCTAACCATTACGCCACATCTGATAAATGCGTAATTCGGTAACACCGGAGATAGACGCTGCAGTTCGCCTCCATCTTAGACAGTTCCCGCATTATTTATTCAAGTCTTAAGTGCGTTATTGTTCTAAGTCTTATTTAATGCGGTCCCCAAGGCTTAAGTCTTATATAGGGAGCATCTCCCTTTACTATTTGTCGTGAATAAGTAATGGGGAATTATATTACCACCGTTTTGGTACAAAAATCTGGCGGGATTAACCGGTAATCGTGTTTTGGATTTGCGAGGGAAAATGTCAGCTGTTTATGGTAATACGATACTGTTCGGTGGGGAGGGCGGTGGCCCATTTAAATATATTTTTATGGTACTTATAGTATATATACATATAGAATTTACAACAAAATTATTATGAAGGTTGATTTTTATTTAGAGACTACTTTACTTTAGATACTACGTAATAAATTATACTTATTAGTCTGAAATCGAACTAAGATAGATAAATAAAAGATAGTAATGTTATATAAAAACAAAATTTTATTTATGAGGGCAGAAATATTAGGCACTAAATAGGCACCGTACGTTAACCGGATGGGTGACCAAATCTTATGCTTACTAAACAGCAACACAATCATAAAACTGTTGCCAACCCCGGAATACATGGGACTCTCCTCTCCCCTGCTGGATACACTCCATAAATACGAAAATAATAAAACTTATTAATTTCACGAATTTTAAAATTTATAAAAAGAAACAATATATTGGTTCGCTCCGCAGCGTGTGGTATGGTCCCTTTTTTTTACCCAGGGAAATCGGCTCTCAGACCTTCTCAACCAGGCTGTTGCAAGCGCCCCGGGAGGTCATAGTCTAACCGACTCCAACTTACCTAACCGACAGTTGTAGTTAAAATATTTTTTATTATTATTAAGAATCACGAATCTAATTTTAAGATTCAAAATAATAATTCCCCGTGTGGTGGCGGGGGTAAAGAATTGCACCACCCCATCCCTTCCCGTGGGTGTCGTAGAAAGCGACTATGGGACCATTCCAGAGGATGGGCAGCAGCGTCTGTGATTATTCGCACCTTACTGCGATCGCCAACCCGCCTGCCAAGCGTGGCGATTATGGCAAATTCCCCTCAAAATTATTTATCCTTGAGGGAGGCCTTTGTCCAGCAGTGGACGTCTTTTTGGCGATGATGATGATGAGATGATGAAGTTCGGATTACTTAAGTGTCTCACACTAGACACCCAAACACGAAAAGACCTGGCACTATCTCTTCTCCGCCACGGGGACCAAAAACGTAAAGCACACTACACCAGAATCTAACCCTAACATCTCCTTACAGGTACTCCTAAGATGAGGTTGTAATCACCAAGATGGAGTCACCAGCTTCATCTCAAGACGACCGCGACATCGAGGTCAACGTCGTCTCCGGAGCGAGCAGTCCTGACATCACCTCGTCACCATCCAGGAAAGACCAGAAGAGTCCGTTCTACGACTTGAAGAAGGATAAAGAAGAGAAGGCGACGGGAAGCGCGCCTTACACGAGCTTCTCGATTAGTTCTATCCTGAATAGAGCGGAGCCGAGGAGAGAATCTAATGTCATAGAAGCTGCTTTAGCTGCCAATCAGTTTGGGAACGCTAACGACGCCATGTTATCAAGGTACGTACATAATATATTTTTTTTTTTAATAATTTTTTTATTCAGAACTTTTACAGGGTACAATACAATGAGTGTACGATAACAGCCACAATGGTTTCTCAACTGTGTCGCAGCTGTTAGCGCCCATATTGCAACTAATAAGTTTACTTGTGTAGGGCAGGTAGAGAGATCTTGGTGCCTACTATTCATGACCCCGGGCCACCTTCGCAAGTGGATGGATGGTACTGCGTTTTAGTGGGTATGCCCCCCTACCCCGTCTAACTTCTAAGAGCTGTGCCGATAGCAGAGGGAGAGCCCCACATTACTCGTGGGTTGCCCCAGACCCTTGAGTAAAGAAAGAAAGAAATAACGTTTATTTGACATTTAAAAAAATATTATATAAAATGCCGAAACGACTTCTCCTCACATAATTAATGTCACAGCCGGAGCCATGGCGTTGGTTATCAGGAGGAACTGGTTTGGAGGTTAGATAGCGCTCTAAGCTACTTACATACAATGCTTATAAAAAAACTACAACAAAGTATTAACAAAAACTAATAATAATTGATAAATATATAGGTAGATTCAGTGCAGCAATTAGCAATTAAAATAAAAAAGTAAAATTTACTATAGCGTTGTGTTATCAAATTTGTGGTATTTCATCTGTAAAGATGAATCTGCATATAAATGCAATATAAATTTCAGTGCTTACGTCAGCCTTCCCGGTAGCATAATGGTCAGTGCAGCCGCCCAGATTACGGAAGACCCAGGTTCGATTCCTGTCTAGGTCGGGTAGGCATTCAATTTTTTTCACTGTATTTTATAAATATGTTACATTCAATTTTGTATTTTTTTTATTAAATAAAGTTTATAATAATAATGTCTTAATAAAAAAAAATGTCACAAAAGTGTAAAAATGCTGATTAAGTGTACAATATGGTGCCCGTCTGCTTCAAAAGTAAATAAAGAGTGTACCAATCCCTAAACTAATTGACACCGCCAAGTTGTAGCCTAATTTTCGCCTTAAAACTGCCAATAGAAATCAGGTTACGCAACTGACTCACCAGTTTCTTAATATCTGATAATTTCGAATTTTTATTGACTTTAGTTGAATCTCATATTTTATAATTATTTTTAATTAATTTAATTTCCTAATTTTCATATAATTTAATTTAATAATTTTATAAATGTATTTTTTTTCATTTATTCTTATTGGTGAATTCATTTTTGTATTTTGTTTTTATTGTATAACTTGCCTGTGTATTGGACATGTAGTCTGTTAGCTGGCATGTAAAAATAAAGAAATAAATAAAGAAGAAATAAAGTGAGGTTGAATATCATTCCATATTAAGGCAGTGGCATACTTAAAACGCAGCGCTATTCGTTTTTCTTGCAATAAGAAGACAGGTAGAGGTAAAACGGAGTCAACACAGCACTTGCTGTGCGACTGTGACTCTCTGGCAGGAATGGGACTACATCAAGCTAAGACAATGTAAAGTATCTGATTCTACGATCGCTTTGTCGTGGACACACTTCTCGCCGCACCGTTGACAGACGTTTGTTGCCAACCGTGTTAGTAAAATACAGGATAATTTATCTCCTGATCGCTTCTTCCACATACCTGGGAAGAAGAACCCCAGTGATTGTGTCTCTCAAATACTTAATCATTTCTTGTGGTGGCATAGTCCACTGTGGACTCATAGCCCTATATCCGCATGGCCTATTGTGCCTTTCGAGCCTTCTCAGACTGAAGATGTTACCTGAAGTTAAGTCTTCAGTTACGCTTGCAACAACATTAAGGCCCTCAGAATCCGCTTCTGAACTCGCGTTCCAGGTCTCGTCCTGGAAACAATTATTATGCATAATAGTTTATGTTTTACGCTTTATAAAAAAATTACCCAAGTCTCCGCGGATTAAAGCTTCTCAGTTGGAAATCACCGAACATATTCTGCTCCGCTCCTTGCAACATCAATATGTTTGTGAGGAAATAAAAAATGTAAATAAAGGTAATTTACCTTCTCCCTCTTAAAGAAAACTTGATTGAATATTAAATTTTGAATTTAAATTTGAATTGAATTGAATTAGATAATATAAGGTATCTACGTAGTTGTTACTTGCTTTAGAATTGTCAAAATTCAAAATTATTTATTCAGTTTAGGCTACAAATAGCTTTGTGAACGTCATTATGCCATCGGTTCGTAAGTCTACTCTGGGCGGGAGACCTTGTACTGAGAAGAACCGGCAAGAAACTCAGCAAGTGTCAAGCTCTTTTCTCCCTTACAGCGTCAACAATATTGGAAATTGCCCTATCGTAAAAGGACACTTTCCATCACAAATAAAAACACAAAATATAAAGGACAATCACAACATGTAAAAAAAAAACAAAAGTGAGAAAAATAAAATAAAATACCTAAGTTTGCAAATTTACATCAGTTAGGTACCAGTCTAAAGTTTGTCTATGTTTCACTTTCACTTTAACTAGAATTATTAACTTCTGAGAACTTTGGAAGAACAATCTTATCTCTAAGTGTTGGAAAACAACAATGCTTCAAACATTGTTATCATGGCAACAAACTTAGATAAGACAATGATCAGCTAGCCAAGAGTCTTAGAACAAGCCTTACTAACCACCAACCAAACTCCCGCTGGTAATCGAACCGGGGTAGCTATTGAGACCGATTGTCTAACTACTAGAACCGCAAAGGTTACCGTGGCTGTATATGCCCTTTCTACTTACCAAACGAATTTTACTATAACCGGGATTTTATTATGTAACTACAAAATATAGCTTTGTGAATAAAAAAAATAAAAATTTAAAAAAAATGTTGTTTAATGTTAACTACTTTATAAATAAAGAAACAAATAAAATACTAGTCACTTATCTACAATGATACTAATAGTAATAAATTAAACACAAAACACCTCTTAACAAGTACAATTAATGATACCTATAATTTCAAAATACAATAACAAATCGCAATTTGTGTTATAAACGTCAAATTGAACCTCTAAAATATCAATAATAATTAACCTATCTTAACAAAACGGTCCTCTTCAAACCGGTTGGTAAAACAAATTATTCTAACTGGCAACATTAATTTGAAAGCGGACGAAAGACAGCGTCCCACGTCAAGTCACTTGTCAGACAAGACAGCCGACCGCACCCTAATTTGTTAGCAAGAAGCCTCTTTACCCCAACCTCCCCATTCTCGGACTTTATGCGTTGTGTTACCAGATAAAAGGAGCGTAGACAACCAGTAAAAGGGGAAAACTACTTTTTGTAAGTCCCTTGATTAGGTAGGTAATGATGTTGGCGGGATTAAGTGGGGGTGAAAGCTTAGTTTTATTTGATGTTGTTTCACGGACACACGCTGGACGCGTTTATAAGGTTTTATAAGGTTACGCATGATGGAAGGCTTGTTCGCTCTTGTTTATGGCCGGGATTTCTGTGTTGTTCAAGGAGTTGTTATTTGTCGTGTCTTTTAGAGTGTAACCGGACTTTTTAGGGGCGGCGAGAAACTTAAGCCATGGTAATCCAACATTCTTAGAGTGTTTTTAGAGGTTTTTTTTTTTTTGTTTTTTTTTTTATACTGTCCCAAAGCTGGGCAAAGGTTCCATCATTGAAATAATATCATCACTACAATTGATGAGTGTTGCCATAATCACCGCGCTTGCCAAATGCGGGTTGGTGATCACAAACCCGGGCTATGTATCGAAAACTCGGAAACACGCTTTGTCCGATTAAGGAATTGAACCCGGGACCTCTGGATATGGGTAGAGCGCTTTGCCGCCGCGCACGGACCAAACAAGGCGTAAAAGTGATTGTGAGTAAGCTAGCCTCGATCAATCGGGGCAACCACATGAGAGTGACCAGCACTCAGGCTAAGTGTGTGTTAAACTAATTTGCAACCGTTCTTATATCGTGCCTCGTTTGAATGCGGTGGCTACTCGCAAGACGATTAGCCATCATAAACTAAATTCATAAACCTAAAACTACAATCAGCACTAAGTCGTAGAATAATTAAGACCTATTTATTATTGTGGAGAAAAAATAAACGATTCATTCATTCATTCATTCATTCATTCATTCATTCATTCATTCATTCATTCATTCATTCATTCTTTCGTTAGTGCTGATTGGCTAGTGCGTTTTCTTTGCCATTTGAATTCATTCAAATTTTGCTATATTTTTTTTTCGTTTTCATTGTTGTGATGGCGGTAGGCGTTCGGGGTTCGATCACGTAAACGAAAACGTGAATGGCAAAATATTGCTTACGTCGTCGTTAGTGTTAGTTACTATGAGGCGCTGTTTCAATCAGCCCGCGCATAAACAGTTTGGCGAAATTTTAATTGTAATAAAACTGTATAATTATTTAAAAGTAATAAGTTTAAAAAAAAACATACTTACTCGCTTTTTTGTTATCGTAGCCGTATGAATTCGAATGGTGAATAAAGTAAATATTTTCATGGGAATGAAGACCGTTAAACAAAAAGTAACTTTGTTATAATAATAAATATTAATAATTGTGTAATAATAAATACTACGGACGCTATCAAAGAAATATGTTTATATTTCTGTTAATATCCGATATATTAACAGAAATATAAACATATTTCTTAGAGCGAACCTTAATTTTTATTAATTTTTCATGACATGCCATGACAACAAGGAAAATAGTTACAAAACTATAGGCATAGTTAGCCAATCAAACTAGCAGCTTTTCTTTTAATTTTATTCTTATGTTTGTGATTGATTATTTTCTTTTAATTAATTAATTAATTGTATTAATAGGTATCTTGATTAGTGTAATTGGTGTTTGTAACCGTGCTAGTCAAGTAAATAAATAAATAAATAAATAAATAAATAAATAAATAAATAAATTACCGTCCGTACTGTTGTGTCTTATTTAATTCGGTAATAAATCGATATTAAATGTTCAAAACCCGATTTTAGATTTACCAAGCAACCATTCACTTTCTTTTCAACGCCGCCATCTTATTTAACCTTTTGTTATCCATAAAACCAGACACAAAAGAAATTCAATTGTTCTATAGCTCCATATGAAGTCACTGGGAGATAAAACATTAATATCAATCCTCTTCATCCCTAGGTTGCCTGGAAGATACCGCTTTTAGTGTTAAGACCGCCCATTGTACGACTCCTATTTACTTTTGATTTCTTTGTTTATCATGTCTATGTTTTTTATTTGTACAATAAAGTATTTTATTCTATTGTATTCTATTCCTATCACTCGCCTGCTTACGTCAAATATTGGACGAGTCAATATCTGGTGTGAAGGAGGCACGGACCTCCCAGATTAAGTTGAGATGACCGCAGCGGTGGTCTATAATTGATCTTTCCATTATCCGTGCATGCATCCGCCGCAAGTGGTGAAGGATCTCTAAACACACAGGCTTTAATCACTAAATAAGACAGAAGGTGAGCTTCATACGAACGCGCTAGATCCCCCGACCGATCCTCTAAATGCCACTACACATTTACAGAATACACTAAACATTCACATTAGTTTAGACAAAGAGGAGCTCGATGACGCAGTGGTTAACGCGCCCAGTCAGCGATTGCTATCGTATCGATTATCGACGTATCGTTGACGTATCGTTGTATCAACTTAATGTCTTGAGTTCGATTACCAGATGGTCAGTATCCATTCCAAGTAAAGTTAATTAAAATTAAATAAAGCTAAAAACCACTGCGCCATCGAGCTCCTCCTCCTACAATTTAAGTTATGTAAGGCAAAGTAAGGTTAAGCAACTTTCGCAAAGGCCGGTCATCGGATGGGTGACCAAACATTTATCATCTCGAGCACCTTCGTGCTTCGGAAGGCACGTGAAGCCGTTGGTTCCGGCTGCATTAGCAGTCGTTGACGACCACTAATCCGCACTGGGCCCGCGTGATGGTTTATGGCCCGTTGTCCCTATCCATCCATAGGGAAGGCTCGTGCCCCAGCAGTGGGGACATGAACGAGCTGATGATGATGATGATGAAAGCTAAAAATGTTTTATTCGATTAAGGCATGTAAAGTACAAAAGGGCAAAGAGTCTATGACATTAACAAACATATAATAAATAAATAATTGTGAGAATATACAGTAAAAGATGGAATATATAATTTGATACACTAACATAATAGGAAAGTTTTCAACAACAATAATTAATTTCAGAACCTTAAATGTATAAAATTACATCACGTAACAGGTCTTTATAACATTCACCTATTTCTTAATTGAACTAAGCATGAATCTCTGCGGCCTTCAAAGTGCTTAATAAACACTCAATTGACGGAATACAAAAGTGACGTTTTAGTTTGCCATTCCCATTCAGCTATTAAAAAAAAACATTTTGACAGTTGCTAAAATACCAACTTCCCAATTTTGGTACCTAAAAAACTCCTAATCGATGTCTTTAAACATTATCAACGAATTGATTACTAAAAAATAAAAAACATCTTGTCTTAAAAACAAACAATGTCTTATAAAATAGTCCTGACGTCGACGCCTAAAGGCGACAGACGCCAACGGACAGTAATTCGCCGCTTGTAAACAATCTGTCATTCTTCCCGCCTCTTTGACGTTTAGACTTTTTTCTTTTTAATTCACGGCACTGTTTATCCGTGTTTTGCCGGCGAGCTTTTAAATATGACTAATTAGACGATTTTTTTTACAACACAAAAAAATACGAGCACAGTAAATTGCAAGGCTCCGTAATTAGAGACCTTTAAGAAAATTAGGGGAAATTATTAGAAAGCTTTTCTTTTCTTTCCTTTTTGTGCGTTATTACGACGAGGGTACTGTACTGAATCTTTCTTTGTAGTCATTGTCATAGTCATAGTAATAGATATTTATTGCATCATGTTGTACAAAGATTTTATAAAAACTGTATTAAGTCCCAAACATGGCCCAGCAAGGGCATTGCAACAATAAACATAATTTATTTAACAAATTTAAACTTAATTAACACGAATTCTTGAGATCGGCTCTTTAACTCATACGTAATATACTTAAATAACTTAACTATTAAAAACTCTAATAATAGTTTGTACTATTAAAGCAATTCTCTGCTAAATATTTTTTTAACTTAACATAAAACTCTCTTCTTTAGAAATATTTTTAAATGCAGTAGATATTTTAATTGACATGTCATGGCGGATGAGCCAACCCTAAGGAGTTAGTAAATATAGTGAAGTTAGTGTTAGAATATTTAGTTTAACAAAATGTGGTCTACAGCCTTTTGTATCTTTTATATTGACTAAAATTCTAATACATTTTTTTTGTAGTATAAAAAGTTTGTTTACATCTGAGCTGTTTCCCCATAATATTTATAACCAAGCATTAGCATAAGCGTAGTAGGCACATGTGACTGTTTTCAAGTCTGTACATTTTTTCAATTCGTAAAGTGCATAAATAAATTTAGAAAGTTTAGAAGTAATTTTTTGTATGTGTGGTTTCCAATTTCCATCTGAATTTATTTCTATTCCTAATAGAGTAGGTAAGTACAGGTCGTTACAAAATCAAATGTATTATTATTAATCAAAATATTAGTTACTAACGGTAGATCGTAGATTTGAGTTACTCCGGATTTTACTTTTATTTGCATTTATGTTAAGTATTTTTCGACCAAACTAACATATTTTATATTCGGTAATCAGCAATCCACAGTCGAGTTGTCATTGTATAAATCATTGTTGTCATACAAAAACAATAATTAATTAGATACTGTATTTGACTCCTATTTAGTATAACCAGCCATATTTTATTTAAAGTGATGAATGTGCTTTTAGTTGTGTGTTGTATTTTAACTTTCTAAAATGTATGTATTGCTGAATGTTTGTGTAAATTGGTTGAATATTAACTTCAAATGTCAGTGAACATGCTTTGTGAACGTTGGCAATGAAACAAAACACTGCTACGTCAGTTTTAAAACTTTGACTACTCTTTCAAGATGTCTGCGCTAGGCCTCAGTTAAGCCCACCATCTTTACTGAAACTCAAGGGAAAGAAAATGGTGTAAGTACGTATCATTCTTCATCCATCAAATACCAGTATTGCAAGCTAACTTGTATCTAACTGACTTTATTGTAAAAAAGGGCTCCTTTGGCTTATAAAGTAAAAGTAGAAAATCATGATTAATTTCGGCGAGTTGGATTGAGCCACGACAGCATAGTTGGCAGTGCACCTGACCCGGCATGTCATGGGGTGCGGGTTCGAATGCCGCTCGTGGAATTTTTTCAACACTTTGTCTTTTTTCAAATTGTAATTTGTTCGCAACAATATTTGCGTAAAATTAAATGTTAATAATCATGACAGTATTGTTTCAAAGTCATGAAAAAACCGTTCTCTAAATAAAATGAGTAACCTTTAATAAACCACGTCATCGTCATCGTCATATAATCATCTCTAGCTAAGCTCAAATTTATCACACCTATTTCACAAAATAAGGAGAATGTAAGCTTCATATAAACACTTACTCACTATACTTATAATACTCACTCAAAAACCGCCTCTGTGGTCTAGTGGCTAGACCACCGGACCGCCGGTTTAGACCCAGAGGTCCCGGGTTCGATTCCCAGCGGGGGGTACATGTTTGTGTACTCGGTTTGGTTGGTGGTAGGGCGTGTTCGCCCGCCTGGCTAGCTACCACCATCATATCTAAATATGTCGCTATAACATCAATGTTTGTAGCATTGTTGTGTTCCGGCAGCTAGAGATAAGATAGCCAGTGCCTCACTAGTTGAGGATCTCGGGTGAAGTGCGCTTCCATCATTGGCTTTATCATCACTTGACGTCAGATGAGATCAAGGCACTGTGCTTACCCGTTAATATAAAAAAAAAATGCGTTCGAGCAACGCACTGAATCACGGACCATTTCAAACCAGTCCGAGCGCAGCTGTTGCGAGATTTCATATCTGTGAGAAGTATTTATTAGGTTTATGGTTAAAGAAACTTTATTTCTCATAAGAATACATAAGATTCACTTACTGAGAAAGATACGATTTGTTTTATCACTTTTAATTTTTAGCACAATGAACGCATGCACTGAGAAGAAAACAAAATTGACAATTATATTTAAGGTAGGTAGTTTGCATCTATGTGTGATTGCGGCCGTATCACCAACTACAGTGTGAGGCAGGCATCTATAGCGCGGGCGCAGAACATGTATGTACTATCGACAAAGCTTAAGGATATCCAGTAACAAATATTTTGCCTACCATGAAGATGACCATAGGATGACCAATATAAACCTTCCGACCTTTTTTTTTGTCAAAACCATTTGTTATAGTTCATTGTTAAAGCCTCATTTTAAACGCCGGACCCTGCACAAGTGCGGGGCGACAATTAAACTTCTATTGTGTCTGGTTTTTAAGGCAATCAACGTGTTAAATAGAAATTAATTTCTTTCTTAAGATTTCCCGAAAATTTGTCAAAAACAAAAAGGGAGGGTATAGCCGGAGCCCCAGAGGGCGGCAGATATCTAAATTAATTTTTGTATTTACTAACATAGTTTTTAAGTCATTTGTATACTAACAATATTATGGGCAACAGCCTGAAATAAATAGATTTTTTTTTTATAGCCACTGACTCCTGCACAGAAAAGTCGCCTTAATGGTTGATATCCAGACATTTTGTTGATAGTACATGGTTTACCTTCCGCTCTCCTTATTTTGTGCCTATTTTACTACAACAAAACAATAAGATTTGATTTTTTCCACTGCCTATATATACCCGTACCAACCTACTAACAGTCGTAAAGTGCGACTCAAATAATTTCCCATTATCTCTCCATGGACCGTGGAGCCAATCCTGACCCACCGCATAGATCCCTGCGTGACTGGCTGATCCTGTATTATGTGTCGACCGAGTTATTTACGGGCGTCCCGTAAGCCCCCGTTGGACGGCCACGCGTATTAAGTTAGCGTCTTGTTTATTTGGGATCCGTAGGAGCATTGACTGTGGACGGAATCGGGTTGGACTGGTGAGGCAATAGAGAAACTATTTAGCAACTAGATTAAATTTTACGAGTCTTAAACGCTCACCAGAAATATTTTTTAGACCCTAAGCCTAAGTACCAAATAAATTAAATGACTCATATCTCGGCCTTATGGTGCTTTTCTGGTATGTTTATAATTCTCCGGGGTTTTATGATCTGTGCCCTATCTGCCATATTCGGGATTATACAAACAACTATTACCACACACTCTGTAGAATATTTGTAAACGAACTAAGTAGGGTAGTGGTTCCAGTGTTCAATAGGAACTAGTGACCGGTTGTTTATTTCATTAATCATTAAAATATGGGTCCGCAACTGTTTATTGACATAGGCAACAGTTAACTGTAAATAACCATAACAGTGGAGAGCATGGACTTACCCGGGTCAACCATGGTCATGGAACAAGGTCTGTATCCTCGGGCAGATTTGTGGCGCCCAAAGTCAATAACTATTATGGTGATAAGACATTGTAAAAATGCCTGCCATATTTATTAACCTCTCAGATACTACTTAGGACCCGGAGCGAAATTCCGTCAAACCCCAACAGGGCCTATCAGCCCGGACCGACCACGCGACTTAAAACTTAAATATCGTCTATTTAGAGCCTACTTTTGTTTGATGAAGTTTTGCTATAAACAAACAAGAGTAAATTTGCTACATTCTAAACACCCAACAACTTTAATTTCTTTGCGTTTCCAATTTTATTCTTCCAATTTCAAACTATTTTTTTTGCCATTTTGCGAATTACGTCATCGGCGCAGGTGCTGTCATTTGTTTTGTTCGCGATTTGAAAACGGTCTGCCAGAGGATATACGACATGAGAAAAATAAAAATAAGTTTAAGAAATCGGTTTGGCAGTATTACTTAAATGGTTGATCCAGAATAGTAGAGTTTTCTAACTCATTTGAATGAAATAAATTTTTTTTATGTAATAAAAAAATGTTACAGCCTCATACGATTCTGCAGTCAAACTGTGCAAACAGTTTTGCAGGACACTGTTGATGTACAAATGTTTATGTTTGTCTCAATAAAGAAATACAAATACAAAATACAGACTACTCGCTTCCTAGCTGTTATCAAGTAAAGTTTCAATGAAACTCTATTTAAGTAATTTTTTGGCGATGTAAACTAGTGTCGGTACGATAACGAGCTCGAATTCATTCACAAAAACGAAAAAATCTTTGTCAAGTTTTGTGTAGGTATACATACAAAAGAATTATTATCATCAGCCTACACACGTCCACTGCTGAACATAGGCCTCACCAAGTGCACACCACAGCACGATCCGCGGCTACTCTCATCCAGCTCTTGCCAGCCACCTTGGTCTGAGGGCGTCCTACAATACAATAGAATAACCTTGTATAATAATATGAGGTGGTTTCCCTCGCTTTCCCGCGTTCCGTTCCACGCTAATAATACTAAATAACAGGGCATCCGCCCCAAATCTTCGGCGCGATAGACCAATAGGGTGCTACAATCTGGCTACTTTACCCTCTCTTTTAACATAAATAATTTAACGCGTCGCCACCCCAGCAGAGTAAGTGAAAGGAGCGGATATATATCTTTTGAACTATATTTTTTTTAATTCCTATTTTTGTTATTTTTATTTTGCTATAACTGTAATATGGAAAAAGGTTATGTCAGAATAGCAGAGTTTATAGAATGTTCTGTAAATCCAGGGATTTCAAAAAGGACTTTGCCTCAGGAGGTAAAGTCCTTTTTGACTCTACGAGTATATTTATGTTGGATATTATAATTTAATAATTTAATAATTTATTTTAGTTATTGTATTATATTGTTTAAGGTTTTTAGTTTTAATTGCGTAGATATTTATATTTTCTTTTAATTACATGTCATAAAATACTAATATAAATCAAAGATTGTAAGTTTACAAGTATACTTAAGTGTATGCATAATACAACTGTATTAGAGACAAATTAATTAATTAATTATTATTATTCTCTTTATTAAACATATATCTTAAGAAATTTTTTTCACAATATTTTATATACAAACATATTCACAATATAAAATATTATAAAAAACTTAACCTAGGTTGCTACCGGCAGCAGGGATAGACCCAAGCTATCGGTGATTAGGGCTGCAGAGTGAGGAACCTCTTGACAATACGTGCCGATGCCGTGTCAAGGAGTACTGCCTTTTGCATCTGACCCTTGACCCAACCTTTCAGCGAGAGCCTCTCTAGGTGTTGATCGAGGCTCTTGGCTAACAGACCGTTTGCGTGTTGTGTTCCAGATGCTTAGTGCAAGTTTTATCCGCCATTTGATGTCGTTAACGCAAACATGAATAAGTATGGCATTGAAGCAGCGCCTCCTGGTGACAAACGAGGAGAGTTAAAATGTTGCCATACAAATTCTCGTTTTCGTTAACGTGATCGAATGACGAATGAAACTCGCACTGGGCACCCTGGTACACCAGAGCACAGGCTAGATAACTAGTTCTTTAGCAAAGGTAGCAGGTCTGAGTGAAGTGCGATTCCATCTTCGATCTTTCGTCATGATGATGTTTGGTCCAACCGATTTCAGTCATGGCAACCACTGTAGGTGGTGGTCATTTATACAATAAAATAAATGAAATATTATCAATACACCCAATCACGCGCAAAGAATCTCAATCAAAAATAAAGAAATGGCTACAAAAAATAAATTATGATGACACTGAGGCATTGTTACCTATTATCTCCTCTCTCTCTTATTACTTAAAAATTTATTAGACAAGAAACTACTATAAGATAAAACATTACCACTATAGCATGTTAATACAAAACTTCTAATATATTATATAATTAATAACTTCTATTATATATATATATATATATATATATATTTATATATATAATTATGTGTTTTATATTTATTAGACGATGGTTATTCTCTAAATATGATTATAGTGACACTTTTTTCTTGGTTTACAAATATTTAATTGTACATCACTCTAATCAGGGATGTGGAGGCCTGGCGACCTGTAAAACGGGTCTTGTACTTTAGTGCGGGCACCAGTCTCCACAATAATTTTAATTTAACTCACATTTGTACCTTACAAGCCAAATTTATTGTTAAACAAATTATTGTGAAGAGAAATAAAGCATTAATATTATTATTATTATTATTACTTTGACTCCTAGTCTCTACGGCACTGGTACCCCAGAAGATAACCATCAAGTCTTATCCGCTACACTGGTCTAGTGGTGGACCGTTCTCAGACCTAGAAGTTTGTATCCTAACGGGATCAATAAATTATTGTACTCAGTATGTTGGTAGGGCTAGGGATGGTCTGGTCTGGCTAGTTTCCTCCAATGTTATGTTTCCTACCATCAGGCTACCGTAGTACATCTCCAAATGATTCAAACAAAACACAGTTTGCCAAAGGCGGCCATTCAATGTCAACAACTACAGTCATTAACATCTTAAAAAATTTTTTCAACATTTCTGTTTTTTGTAATTTGTTCGCAACAAAATTTGCTTTAAAAATCATTTTGAACATTTTATAAAATAGCTTGCTTATTTCTTAACTGATCTTTAATATTTGTAAAAATATTATGATCGGATGTTAATGACGGTAGTTGTTGACATTGAATGGGCGCCTTTGGCTTACAAAGTAAAAAGTGTTGAATAATTTCGGCGGGCTGGTTAGAACCACGATAGCTCAATTGGAAGAGCACCTGACCCGGAATGTCAGAAGGGTGCAGGTTCAAATCCTGCTCGTGGAATTTTTTCAACATTTGTGTTTTTTGTAATTTGTTCGCAACAAAATTTGCTTTAAAAATCATTTTGAACATTTTATAAAACACAGTTTACCGAACAAGCCGCGTCCGCTCTTGACTTAACCCTCAACCACCCTAAGACTGTTTCAAGGGTCGATAGGTACTTACGCTCATCGGTAAACGCGAGGGCCCTCTTATTTTTTGAGGAATGTTTGCTTGGGGGCTTGAAGGGCCCGATTCAAAGATCTTTAATGGTATTAAGGCTTTTGACTCGAGTGTGGGTACTGACGGCGGCACGTCAAAAGTGGCAGTTGTGATGCAAACATAGTTAGTGTTTGTTGCATTTCGTCGCTTACGTTACCAACAGGCGTATCTCATAAAAATTGAAAAATGAGTAAATATACCAAAATTATGTATTTTTTCAGTATGCTTTGTGCCTTTACAAAAAGGCGTGCCACTTTCTCTTTTAGCTTACAGTAGATTACTATTGATTACTGTAAAGTACCGTGACTTAAAGGTGTATATTTAGTAACGCCTATTGGCGAATGTAATGTTCATAAAATTTGGCGGAACAAACAGCCGTATATCAAACATTGAATGAAAACCGCGTATTTATCGCGATTTTTTATTGTTTTAATAACGCGCATGCAGCTCCAATGTTTCTATGTTATTCATGATCGAAAAATCTTATCTCTAATATTAATTTTGTCGGTTGATATTCTTGATTCCCAAACAAAATATTAAAAAAAACTTTTGTTATACAAGTACAAATATTATTAATTTATTTTGTAAGAAACCGTTTTTCGGCTTAACTATAAAGTAACAAAAAATGAGATACACCTGTTGGTAACGTAAGCGACGAATTTTATACCAGATATTAAAACTTAGATATGAGATATTATATAAGGTCACATTTTATCAACTGCAAATATTTTGAGGATAAATTCAACAACATATATAAACTATTTTTATGAAAAAATCTTAAATTTTTATACGCTAGTTTTCAAGAAAAACGTCAATATACATTTCGATTAAAACGTAAAATAAAGCACTTTTGGTAGTTTCAATTCAATGGAGCCAAAACAGAGAGGCCGCAATGCCTTCACCGCTTACACGTGTCCCTAGTTTCATTCAAAAAAACCGACAGAGAGGCCGCTCTTAAAAATATTACAATTTTTGTGTCAGGAAAAGTAAAAAAAAACTAGCCTGAATTTTTTTTAAAATACTAGTGCCTTATTTCCCTGATATAATTAGATGTTTTGTCAAAATATTTGCAGTTGATAAAAAATTACCTTATATATATCCCATGCTGGTTGGGGACATGAATGCAATGTACCCTACCTAACTTTCCGTGCATATCGTAAGAGCCGATAAAGGGACAAAGGTTTCAAGATGCTTGCACATCAAGCATTTACTAGCGACCTATCACTGATGGTGTCTATTCCATCTCGGAGCCCTTTGTTGATTATACTAAATGTAACGGCGTGCTTACTTAAACACTCGTCTATCCATAACGTATAACAATGGTTAAATCAATTCGTACCATAATATGTCGTTTCGACAGACTAGGGGTTGTAATTGGAGATTTTGATGCTTCTGTCTATCCCTTTTCAGGGGAAGGACGTGAGTATAAATGTACATGTAGATATGTACTTATAATATAATAATAATAATGTTTCCCACACTCACACCAATTATCTAGCCCCAAGAAAAGCTTCCTTAAGAAACTCGTTATATGGTTAACTAGACAACGGATAAACGTACATAATATACTTAAATACATACTTATTATACATAGGAAACACCCAGACCCGAAACAATTTAGAAAAACAGGTATTTCTAAATTGATCCGACCGGGGATCGAACCCGGGACCTCAGAGATGGCGACACCTTGAAAACCGGTGTGCAGGCCACTCGACCAAGGAGGTCGTCTTATGTATGTAATTTATCTTTAAAAATGTGCTACACCTCTCAATCTACTTTTAAATATATTATTGTGATGTTTAACTATTTGACGACTTCCTTGGTCGAGTGGCTTGCACCCCGGTTTTCATGGTGTCGCTATCTCTGAGGTCCCGGGTTCTATCCCCGGTCGGATCAATTTAGAAATACCTGTTTTTCTATATTGTTTCGGGTCTGGGTGTTTCCTATGTATATAAGTATGTATTTTTAAGTATGTTTATCCGTTGTCTAGTTAACCATATAACGAGTTTCTTAAGGTAGCTTTTCTTGGGGCTAGATAATTGGTGTGAGTGTGGGAAACATTTATTTATTATTTATTTATTTATTTAACTATTTGGCATAAGTAACCATTTTTTGAGAGCACAAAATTTCCGTTAAAACAGTCGGCTCGTGACCACGGCCGGAAAAGCTCAGCCAAAACTTATTTTATTATAATTGTCTTCCTATCCGAATTTGAATGCTAAATAAGGTATAATATATCTATATTATACCATATTTACTAATACTAGCCCATCCACTAACTTAAAAATACAATATTTGAGCTAAAATAAGTTAAGAACCTTTATATTTAAAATGTATATAAATACAAGTTATTAAAACAATTGTCCAAACTGTCCATGTGTCACGAACCACGAGGTTATCACGTTTATAAACTGATAATGAAGACGACAGTATTCCACAGCTATATTTCAATCAACCCCTATTTCAAGAAAACTACATAAATCCAATACGCAATCTGGTCTAAAGCAATCATCTCTGAAAGGTACATTTATAGCCCGTTCAGTGGTTGTTCGACGGGATACAACTCCCAGTATAATGGTTAGTAAGGTCTCAAGGAAGCTGTAGTGTCATAACGACAAAGGCAGACGCTCTCAAATGGCTGGAATACCGTATCTACACCAACAAAAGGCTCCCGTGTCGCTTGCACGGACAACAGATACAACTAAGCACTTTAAACTGTAAAGTCTCTATTATTAGCCGCAGCAGAAAAGTGTCGCACGACGCGCCGCGGCAAAAAGAGTATGAGATGAGCGCGCATCGATTTTTATAACCCCCGAGGGAGGCGGGGTCAGGCGAGGACCAATCAGCGCGCGGTGAGCCAACCAATCACGCGGCCCCTTTTCAGTTTAGTAACAGCGCGCCGACTGATGGAATTTGCGTTCGGAATTCGCGAAGACCGGATTATACCAGTCCGGATTGGTAATACGATTTTTTTGCTTACATCTATTTTCGGACACATCTCCGTTTGGTAATTAAGGGTTGGAGTTAGATTGACTTCTCGTATTGATGATTAGGTATTATTAGGCACTGAGTCGTTCAGTTTGAAACCTTTTTTCTCACATTCTTTATTTGTTGACATATTTGCATTGCTTTTTGTAAGATTGGTGACAAATACACATTAAAATAAAATTACGTTATAGATAAATCTGATGTAAAGGAGCTGTATTATTATTATAATATACCTAATGTGAATTTTGGAATGATCTTCGCTTACTAGTATCTAGCTAAGCTAGCTAATTTGTTTCAAGAATTGTTTCAGTTTCCTTATCTTGCTAGTTAGTTTGTATTGAAATTAACTAGTTAGTCATTTTTAAATTATTATTTTGTATTTTACTAATATGTCATGGTATGACATGTATTGCTCATGTGGAAAGGCATTGTGGCCAGCAGTGCACAATGCACAATTAAAGTTTAAAGGCAGACGATGATCGTACCTAATAACCAAAATATTCTCACTTGAACACTTTCATATTTACTACCAATCCAAATGTAGTAGCACCCTAAACTCAGTTGAGTTACATTCTAAACATTAAAAAAGAGTTATAAACGATGTCAAATAAAAACTCCCTGGATTCAGTTAAGTTACATTCCGGACAAACGAAAAAAAACCTTTCAAAAATTAAATAACAACAAGCAGTAAAAAAGCAGCCATCTCGATATCATGAAAAAACCAATACTCTGCAAACACAAATAACCCATTATTTTTGTGCCACTGTTTTTTCCACATCGATTGCCGGCAAATGGCGAGCAATCGCAATTGTTATTTGAAATATCGGTAAAACCACTCTACGCGTTTGAATAGATTGCGGCGGCGGGATAGTGTTTGCATTTTGTATCATCGATAAATTTTTAGAGCGATTGAAATATTGAACAAGGGTGCTTGCATATGAATTGTAGAGTTGTGTGTCAGTGAATTGCGTTTTGTTTATAAATCTTTTTTTTTCTTATCATCATTGTTGTGGGTAGACAAATAATAAAACATGGTGACAGCGGTGGGCGTCGTAATCGTCGACATTTAATAAGGTGCAGTCAATCTAACAAGCCGGATAGAAACAGTGATGCTGGTAGCATTGTAGCTAAACCTGTTTTAGTATCTGATACTACATTGTCAGATGAAGATGACTTTGTTTCCGGGGAGGAGCATGAGAACTATGAGCCGAGTAGAGAAATAAGTAAAACCTTTACTCCTCCTCTGACTCGAAGTAAAGCTAATCTAAAATAAGTTGTATAATTATCTTGTACTTATTGATTAAATTAGTTTTAGTAAGAATATATTTAGCTTTTACTTGTGTTTAGCATTACTATGTATTAACTTTTTAATTACTTATTTACTTATTGGTTAAAGGGGAAGATGTTGTGGGTAGACAAATAATAAATCAGTTGTAAAACCAAACTCGTGACTTTCATTACAATACAATCATCAGTTATAGATGTAATTTTAAAACTTCTGGGCGTAGGATTTAGCACATGAGCATTTAAGTATACTTGAAGAGAAAAAAAATATTTAAAACTGTTTATTTAATTATCTGAACAACTTATTAATACAAAAGTTTCCTGATTATTTTTTTTTTAGATTGTAACATCTCACAATTTAACCCACAACACTGGCCCAAAACGGCTTAGTTGGTATAAAGACTGAAAATCACGAAAAAAACAGACATTTGAAATTTTGTATTATTTTATGCTTCTTTCTTTTTTTCTTCTTTTATTCTTTGACAAAACATTGCGTAAAATAATCAAAATCAAGGTCATGTTTTTCTTGGGTCACTCAAAATTTCGAAACGCCTAGCAAGATTCTCGAATAAACTTTTCTCTTTATAAAAAACATATTATACAAAAGTCAAAGGTATATTTTTTAGTTCAATAATAAGCTACTATGTCAACTATGGTCATCAATATTTTTTCAAAAACACAGTCATTTAAAAAGTGAGTCATAGTTTTGCGTATCTTTAGCACCTAGTACACTGGTCATCGACCCAAGCTAGCTGATATACATACACTCAACATACTAACACAACTTAATCCAACACTTTGGTCTTTGTGAAAATAACTAAGGTCTGGCGGCCTTGGGATCTTTCTCTATAGTAAATATAATAAAGTTTATAATATCCTCCACACTCAATTATTTTTATACACTACGACCTTAAAATACTTTCTAATTTCTGTAAAACATCTAAGATAAACTTACGTGCTACACGCTACGATATTTGCTACGGATTTGCTACGACGTAACGCCGAGTTATTGTCGTAGAAACGACAGATTTTTATCTTTTAAGGCGCTGACAACTGTGATATGCGTTTTACTTATAAAAGTATACAACATACAACACAAAATATATGTCATAATATAGACCTGAGATATAGACTATATTTTGAACAATGTTATTGTTACCAATTATGAAATTCCCTCGAAAGAAAAAACTTGCTTAAAGGATTATCTTTTTCATTTACTAGAGTATGTCCGTCGATGAAATTAAGTGTATACTTTTAAAACAAATACCGTGAAACAAAATATAAGGTCGTCCGCAATTGAGTGTGGGCCCACAAAACCGATAGTATTGACAAGCGGAGACGAAACAACGAATGAAAAGAAATCTAGCCCTAGATATGAAATAACTACGAATAAACCAGAAAGAAAAGAAGAATGGACAATAGTAAATAGAAGAAAAAACCAGATACCAGAGTGAAGTTAAAAGAGGAGATAACGCATCTGGTTTCGAAATGCAAGGTAATGAGAAGAAAAAATATCTTCATGTCTGGCGATTAAAGACCAATACTACGATTAAATCTCTTGAAACACGTGTTAAGAGTGGACAGGAGGCAGCGGTGAAAGTAAACCAAATCAAGCATAAGATTGAACGAGATTATGCATCTTTCATTAACGGAGTATCGGAAAGTAAATATAGTTTGTTACGCCAACCAGAAAATTGGTCTTTAAATATTGAGTTTTGTGAGCGGGTGTGGTTTCGTAAGCCAACTAACAAACCGAAACCGAACTTTTAACAGTATTTTTTTTGGAGAGATTGCTGATTGCCTCAGACGGCATTTTCAGCTTCACCGGGCTTGTTTGGGGGTGGCGAGAAACTGAAAAGGTTCCTCAAGCCATGTGAAAGGAATCACCTTCGGAGGTTTTCTAGAGGGAACGGCATCGCGCACTAGTGCGCGTCCCCGTGCCCTACATTCTCCGAAGGGTTCGGATCGGATCGGAGTGTTTTTAACAGTATTGAGCTATTCTACCAGAACGTGCGGGGTCTTCGTACAAAACTAGAGGAGTTCTATCTTGGAGTGTCTTCTTCAGAAGCGTGTTTGTTTGCTGTCACGGAAACCGGATGCAATGAGTCAATACATGATGCCTAATTAATACCACCACCATTAGTATAGCACTAAAGTTCGATGTGACCGCGCGGACGGACGCACAGTGGTCTGAAAATCGAGCTCCCCTTTCATAGAAAGTCAATGTGGGATATTCATAAAACCAAAATATGGAACGTGTCAGGTATACATTCCTTAATTGCATATTGTAGTATGAACGATTTTAGTTACTCCGCGCCTGAGAAAAAAAATATTAAGTTTTTTTTTGTATGGGAGAAATTACATAATATACATTTTCTTGCGACTGAACGAAACTGAAGGGCTGGTACTCATACGAGCTATTGCCGCTCTTAAGGTGATTAAGTTGGCATACCACTCGTGTACCTTTAGGTGCCGCTTCACACGTAGGATTTTTTTGAAATTTCGAATTTTCGGTATTGAATATTTTAAGTATGTGACGCATTTAAATTAAGTTGCTGGGGAATTTGGGGAAATATAGTAATTTATAATTTAACGCAAATACGCGCCTAATGTTATATTATTTGTTATAATAAATTTAATTACTTTAAAACTCTAAAAATAACTAATCTTTTGAAATTATTTTTTTACGAATACTAATTAGGGCACTGCAACTAATATCTTTAGCCTTTAATATACATATAACTTTTTAAAATAGTAACCTCATTAGCCAAGTGGGTGTTAATGATTCTTATTATACGTAATGATAACCGAGGTTCGTTATCATTATCAAATACGGGAATTACTAATTACTTTACTAATAGTTCAGATTTATTACGTGTTCATTTACTCCGACCATTAATGAGGGTAGTTATACATAAATAGAATGTTTGGCATGAATTCTGTCAGTAACGTTTAGCACTTGTTAGCGCGTTAACTTTACTTTTTCTATTCTTTCCAATTTTCTATTGCGATGGAAGGTTTCGGTACCAATCTTGATATTTTCATGTTTGTGGCCAACAACACTTCTTTCTCAGATCCCAATGTGTTGTTTGAAGTGTTTGTAAATAGTGTTGATTTGTCAGAAAATGAAAAGAGAGACTTGAAACAATTCTGCCAAACTTATGTGTGTTCATTGAAAAGGAAATGGATCTCATGTAATCGCACGCGACATACTTTCATTAAAAAGTACGAAGCATGGCTCCAAGAAGACATCAAATGGCCTGAAGTCATCAAGGAAAAGATGACTTCTTCAGTACCAATAGAGCAGTCACCATGTTCCAGTTCTGATTTTTTTGTAAATGAAGGTGCATCAACATCCGCACATCCACAAACTTGTAGTGTTGGAACCTCAACATCTCTTGGAAACCAAAGGAAGCCGTTCTCGGAGTTAAGCCCGTTACAGAAGAGAAGAAGAGTAGAAGAGCTTTTAAATCATCCTACGGAAAGCCTTGTTTATGCAACTGGCTTAAAGGCGCAAAATAAAGATGTAGCAGACATAATAAAATAGTAGTTACAGAGAATCCCGAAAAGGCTACGAAGATAAAAGATATGCTGACAACTAAGAAAACTGTGCCCATATATTCTGCTGATAAAGCTTTAGGTATTTTGACTTCGTTGAAGCTGTCGAAGTGGCAGTACACTACTTTAAGAGCTTCTGCAAAGGAAGAAGGAATCCCACTGTATCCCTCATACACAACTGTCTTAGAAGCAAAAAAGGACTGTTACCCACCTAAGGATAGCATAGACATTTCCGAAAATGGTGTACGAGTTAAACTTCAAGCAATTTTGGATATAACTGTGTCAAGACTTGGAAAATATCTACGTTTGCCCTCTTCTCTAGATGGCAAAGAGCTAACACTTCTGTGTAAGTGGAGCTTTGATGGTGCTTCAGGGCAGAGTTTGTACAAGCAAACCATGGTGGAGGAAGATGATTCCAGCGTCTTCATGTGTTCTATTGTACCCATAAGACTAGATTGTGATGAAGAAAAGGTATGGGAGAATCCAAAACCGTCTTCGACAATGTTTTGCAGACCTCTTTTTTTCAAGTTTGCAAGTGAAAACAAATTGGACATCAAGAGAGAACAAGCCACGATTGAAGCTGAAATTGCTGCACTGGTGCCTTCTATAATGGGAAATCATGCAGTTAAAGTTAAAATGCTCATGACTATGATAGATGGTAAAACAGTTTCTAAATTATCAGAAACATCAACCCAGACTTGTGACATATGTAAAGCAACCCCATCTGAAATTAATAAGTTACATGTGATCTCAGAGTAAGTTTTCAATACTTTTATCATTTTCTTGGCTGATATTACTGTACTGTTATACCTATTTTTAAATAACTTATTTTTTTTGTTTTCTAGAAAACCAGTGTCAACGGAAATATATCAATATGGTTTGTCTACTCTCCATGCTTGGATTAGGTGTATGGAATGTTTGCTTCACATTTCCTACAGACTTGATTTCAAAACATGGCAAGCTAGGGATGCAGACAGCAAAGAGTTATTGAAGGCAAGAAAGCAAATGATCCAGCAGAAGTTTCGTGATGAAATGGGCCTCTTAGTAGATATCGTCAAACAAGGTGAGTCTTAAAGTGGAACGAGTTGTGTTGAATTATTCTGACAAAGTTACTTACCGAATACCTTTTTTCTGTTCAAAATGATAAAGTTCTTGCTTTTTGTTTCAGGTGCAGGCACTACAAATGATGGCAATACAGCCCGAAAATTTTTTAGTGATCCTGTAATAACGGCAGCCATCACTGGATTGGATTCCACTATAATCCAACGATTTGCCACAATTCTAGGTGTGATAGCATGTGGGGAGCCCGTAAATGTTGATGCGTTTGAAAATTTTGCGCGGCTTACTGCAGAAAGATATGTGGAACTCTATGGTTGATATTATATGCCATCGAGTGTTCACAAACTTTTACTGCATGGTGCTGAAATTATCAGGCATTTCAACATTACCCCCATTGGCAAATTATCAGAAGAGGCATCGGAAGCCAGGAATAAAGACTTCAAGAAAATCCGAGAACATCATTCGCGGAAGTTTTGTCGTAGAACAACCAATGAAGATATCTTTAATAGACTCCTTGTATTGTCAGATCCGTACCTATCCAGCATAAGACCAGTACACAGAAAGTCAATCAAAACAGCTGTCTCTGATGACATGAAAGCACTTCTCATCAATGAAGACGATACAAGTGTGAATAAAGAAAATATTGAATTTGTTGATGTTAGTGTTGCAATGCTGGATTCAGATTTAGAAGATTTTGATGATGATTGTATTTTGTAGATATCGATGTAATTATTATTTTATGTTCAGTCACTAGATAAATAAGGATTTTTAGTAGGCCAGGGCTTAGACGTATTTTGAGGAATGTACATACTAACCAAATGAAGTTTTCTGTATTCTTCGATTAACTTTAAAAAAATTAATTAGTTTTAGTTATTTAATTTTTATATTATTTTAAACACTTTTTGACAATTGATTGTACAGTTTTTAAGCGTATTAAATTTTAAAATATGTGAAAAATGTTAAATAAGTGTTTTATTTCTTCTTTAAACAGCGTGACTTTATGGTCGTTGTTTTCCCGTTATGAGGTGATTCTACTCATAAAAACAAACAACTTTTGTTACGTAAACCACTTTGAAAAGAAGAAAAAAAAATAGCTGTTTCATACATAAGTAGGTATTGAACTTTAGTATGAAACAGCAAACATTTTTTTCGCGATTTAGAGGTTGTTTCCATAGAACAGTTGTTTCCATAGAACAGTTGTTTGTTTTCATGAGTATTATTTTTTCGCGGGAAAACAACGACTCCAAAGGCACTCAGTATAACATAACTATATATATTTATGGCCTCATATTACTTATTTTATTTTTTCAAACCTATTTTAATATTATACCTATAGGCTACTTAATTTGATTGCGTCACATACTTAAAATATTCAATACCGAAAATTCGAAATTTCAAAAAAATCCTACGTGTGAAGCGGCACCTAAAGGTACACGAGTGGTATGCCAACTTAATCACCTTAAGAGCGGCAATAGCTCGTATGAGTACCAGCCCTTCAGTTTTGTTCAGTCGCAAGAAAATGTACTTTATGTAATTTCTCCCATACAAAAAAAAACTTAATATTTTTTTTCTCAGGCGCGGAGTAACTAAAATCATTCATACTACAATATGCAATTAAGGAATGTATACCTGACACGTTCCATATTTTGGTTTTATGAATATCCCACATTGACTTTCTATGAAAGGGGAGCTCGATTTTCAGACCACTGTGGGACGCAACCAAGGCGATGCATGTTTAGTGGCCACACCGCGCTTTAAGCTGCGGCGAGTGAGAATCCCGGGTGACGTAATCATAGACAATCATGCGTTTGAACTAGTCAGTGCATCTATTTATTTAGGTCAGAGATTTTTGTTTTTGTGTTGTGTTATTTATATACCTAATATGTAGTGAAACTGAATTCATGATAATGCTTAGGATAATTGAACAATATTGTAATATGTTTAGTGCATTGTTAGTGATAGGAGATTTTAATTTGCATTCTTGCCCATTAACACTAATTAATTATTATGAATATTTACAAAGTTATTGCGGATTCACTCAGAGTAACAGTATACAAAATTGCAGTGGTCGTCAATTAGATCTTGTGTTAAAGTACAACCGATGATGTTGTGTGTGTGAGTGAGGCGACTCCAATAGTATCGCCCGACCCTTATCATCCCGCGCTCGCGGTGGCAGTGCGACTGAACGCGTCGTCGTCGCCCACTTCCCTCCCCCGGCCCACGCCTGGGCTCCGCGACTGCCCAAATGTCGGTGAGGTGATGATGGTGGTGCGGTGGAACTTTAATAAAGCACACTTTATATTGTTATTTTCGTCGTTAGCAGCGATAGACTGGATTCCAATGTGGGATATGTATCTAAATAGTAGCTTAAATTATTATTACGAAACTATTAATAATATAATAGACAGCTGTGTTCCAAGAAAAAAGCGAAACTGTGGCAGCTCAAAGTATTTTACCCTGAGTGGTACACAATGAATAGAATTCGCGACATTAAATTAAAGGCAACCTTTAATAGGTGGTATAAAACGAGTAATTCGGAAAGTGATTATTAGGGACCGGATTATATGCAACATAAAAAGCTTGTTATATGCATGCAAATATGCATGAAAAATGCTTGAAATATGCATGAAAATGCGTAAAATATGCAAAATTAAATAATAAGTTTTAGGAGTCCAAAAAAGAAAAAAGTAATTTTAATATTTTTATTTCAAAATCAGCATACAATTAATAAATTATATAATAATATGCATCATAACTAGATCTTAAGTAAAATATGCTATTACCGCTGAGGATGGTTTAAATATACAAATGCATATGCAAATATGCAAATGCATATAATCCGGTCTCTAGTGATTATATTGAATTCGCACAGTGTAGAACGAGAGTAATACAAATGATAAAACTCGCGCAGGAACAATATCAAAACCGGGTGCAAAATCATTTGGTACGAGATCCAATAACATTTTGGAATTACATTAAGTCAAAAAGGGGTAAAAGAAGGTCACCAGGTATAATTAAAGATGGAGAGATGATGACGGGAGATCAGTGTGTACAGAGGCACAAGTGGACGCCGCCTACTTTGACTACAAAAAGGCATTTGACCTAGTAGACAATGATGTATTACTGAGTAGGTTAGCGAGCGTGGGCTTTACTCCACATTTATTACACTTCTTTGCTAACTATACGCGAGTCAGACGGCAGCATGTGGAGTATGACGGTTACGTATCAGAGATATATTACACCAGGTCAGGGGTGTGTCAAGGCAGTAATCTTGGCCCTCTGGAGTTCATCTTAATGGTAAATGATCTACCAAGGATCGTAAAGCCAAATGTTTGCTGTTCGCGGATGACCTTAAGTTGTATCTTACGTTTGGGGGACCAAGAGCGCGTGGTTCTGGGAAGAAAGGGGAAGGAGGGATAAGGGAAAAAAGTTATTCAATGAACCAGTGTGGATTTAGATTTATACAACGTGTTGTTTTTTTTTAATATATTTACGGGTAAGCACAGTGCCTTGATCTCACCTGATGTTAAGTGATGATAAGGCCATTTGGTGGAAGCGCACTTCACCCGGGATCCTCAACTAGTGAGGCACTGGCTATCTTATCTCTAGCTGTCGGAACACAACAATGCTACAAACATTGATGTTATAGCGACATATTTAGATAAGATGGTGGTAGCTAGCCAGGCGGACAAACAAGTCCTACCACCAACCAAACCGAGTACACAAAGATGTACCCCCCGCTGGGAATCGAACCCGGGACCTCTGGGTCTAAACCGGTGGTCTTAACCACTAGACCACAGAGGCGGTTAAAAGGTTACAGAGAGGTGTGGTAAAACTGAAAAGATCCAAAGTGTATCCGATCTAGATCTTGTATGTGTTACTAAGACAAAATTATAAACTTTAATTTGTCATGCATTTGTCAATTAAATATTTATTAGTAAAGTAAAGCGCTTCAGACGCGAATAAGCTAGCAGCAGTAATCATAAATGTAAGTACACAGAGGTTACTAAACCACTGGGGCTGTAACTTGCTTATTCTGATGTGATGTCACAATAGAAATATTTAATTTAAAATTAGAAAACAAATTAAAATTAATAATTTTGTATTAGTAACTCTGCATAGAAAATCTAGATCAGAGACACTTTCTTGAAAGACTTGGTGAAAATCAAAAATGTTTTTTTCGAATACTACATTATGGATAATTAGTCTTGTTCCGGCCTTTTCAGTTGATTTTCTATTTAGTTATTATTTTTTTACGCAAGCGGGTTTTTTTTTACCACACCTTTCTGTTACACGTTGTATTCTTGTAATGCCCAATATATTTATTTATTTATTGACCACGCTCACATTACATAATCTGTTCCAATACGAAAGTAAACACGTTTTCATTATTTTTTTCCGTATTTTAGTACATAGCTTTACGGACTCGTTCATTATATACTTTTATAAAAAAAACTGTTCCTGTATATTATATGCACAAAATATGTACTTCATCCTTAATTAATTAATAATTAATTATAAATTCAATAATAACTGTGATCTTGTTTGTGGTTCAAATGAATATTTAAAAAAGAAATAGACAACTTTCAGTTTTTGCTTAATGTGCTTATATAAATAATACAATAAAAAACCAATAATAAGTAAAAAATAAATAAAGATAATTTACCTAAAGATTACTCGCCTGCAGAAAACGCTTATCTAATACCTTTAAACGAGCAATTCTTGTATATTCTTATGTATGTTTAGAATATAACACCCGTTAGCACTAAACTTATGAATCGCCTAAGTCTTGGCTTAACTACTACCCGGTCAAGGTACCTCGGCACCTAGCTCGCAAACGTCGCTTACACTGAGGTGCCGACTTAACTTAATCGGGTAGTAGTTAGACAAATACTTAGGCGGTTTATAAGTTTTGTGCAATTTGGTGTAAATCTCGGAAACGGCTCCAACGATTTTTATGAAATTAAATATGCAGGGGGTTTAGGGGGCAATAAATCGATCTAGCTAGGTTTTATTTTTAGACAACGTCGTTTTATCCGTAAATAAATACCAAGCCAGTTCAGTCATCCAGGTACTTGATAATAATATGCATTCTTTTAAAACTTTTATCGATAGAAAAACTAGTACGTTCTACCTCGCTAGCGACAAACGCCTCTCCCAAGAGCATAGCGCGGAAATTCTCTTTGTCGAACAATCGATACGATCCGCTCCACAGATAGCCGTAAGTGAGAAAGCCTGTTTTTGGAGCGCACCAAATTGATTTATTACAGCCACCTCCCTTGTTTCCCAATTGTTTTTCGGTAAATCTTCCTCCACTTATACGGTACAACATTTCTTGGAAAAGTTTTTTTTGATGTGTAACATCTTTCCGCTCGCTTTCTATATAAGCAATTCGTGGGAGTGATTTCGTGAAATGGGACGGAAGTATATGTAACAGTGTAACACAAAATCGGGGAAGCGTGCAAGCGCGCGCCTTTTTATAAATTTAATACTGATGATACTGATGTCCTCCCAGATGTATCCGTCGACGGCGACACCCTTAGCTAGTGTTAGCGTTAGCCTGGGCCTTTGCATGGGCGCGAGCGTGACTTGCAAAACCAAATTTGGTTTTGAAAGTCCTGTCATAGGAAGCACAATAAAGAGACCCACTTGCATCATATGTATAGTTGTAAGAAGGCTTGGGTCGAGTTTTTCGAATCTGGCGTTTGGCGACAAGATCTTCTAGACGGGCACGTTCAAAGTTTTGTAGATCCAGTTTGACAGCAGATCGTCAGTTTGATCTCTGAGTGGCAAGCTTCTCCCACACCTCACCAGGCGTGCCAATAGCAATCAGGTAACCTTTCAAGACGTCCCTGTGACGCAGATACTGTCCTCCCGGTTTGCGTTTACCTGAGCTAAGCTCAGAGTAAAACAGTTGTTTTGGCAACCGGGTAGACTCCATGCGAACAAGGTGCCCACACCAGCGAAGTTGGTCTTTCATGAGAAGACACTCCATTCCGGACATCTTTGTTCGACGTAGAAGCTCCGAATTCAGAACACCCTGCCAGCTCAGCCGAAGAATTGCTCGAACACTTCACATGAAGGATGTCAAGCCGTCTGATCTCTACTTTCTACAGACACCAGGTCTCAGAGGCATAAAGCAACAGAGGTAGAATTATCGCTTTGTAAACAGCGAGCTTTGTGTGGAGTTTCAGGTCATGTGACTTCCAAACTCGTCGGTTTAGTCCAGCAAAGGCCACAGCGGCTTTCGCGACCCGTGCAGAAATCTCTGACTCAAGACGATTATCACTGCGCACTAGACTCCCAAGATACCGGAAAGTTTCTACTTCATCTAGAGAGGTTTTCCTAGTAGGTAAACAGCAACATCGTCCGCAGATTTTCTTTTTGCAGGCTGTTTAAGAATCTGGGTTTTGGAAGCGCTGATTACTAAGCCAAATTTGCGACAAGATTCGTCTAAGTTGTCGAGATAATTCTGCAGGTCGCTCATGCTGTCAGCCATAAGGCAAACATCGTCAGCATACAGAACTTCTGTTACCGGAACAGAGTGAGCATTGCGTTTTGCTCTGAATCGCGTGAGGTCGAAGACGCCTTTTTCCTTACTTATGTAAGGAAAAAGAAGAGAGAACAAAACATAAAATAAAACTGTCACTTCTTGGCGGCAAAGTGAAGTCATCATGTCTGCATTTTTGTTTTATATTCTAAAATGTGTGTTATAACGTGAAGGTGCATAAGTGTTGGCAAATGAAACAAAGCAGTACAACGCTACCATCATATTCTCTTAAGAAGTCTGCGTGAGATTTACTGATTGATACTTAAGGGGTTGGGGGAATATCCTTTATCACTGCTCATTTCTATTATCATTCATTATCATCCATTAACAAAGTAAATATTATTTATACGACACGTCGTCTGCTGCTGCTGCGTGGAGTCGGCTGCCAACTGGTACCTTAATGTAGCGAGTTTCCAACTGTATTCTAATTCTGTCTTCATTGTTGCAGGCTGGGTCTGATCTCGCAGTGGAGCGCACTTGCTGGCAGGTACGGTGGCTTGGTGCCCGCGCCTTGGTACTGGCAGAGGCCTCAAGAGAGGGTGTCGCCGCCTAGAGGTAATGTTATAAAGCTGTGTAATAGTTTAAATAGCTCTGTGGATTTTGCGGTTAGACCAAAAAAAATTGAGGGCAAATCCAAATAAAAAATGTTTGTTTTACGTGGGATACTTTATTTTTTTATTATAATATTAAAGCGGTGTTTTTTTCAATCTCGACGGTCATATTAAAAGTGACATGAAATACACTAGTAGTAGTAAATAGCCTATCTACTGTCCCACTGCTGGGCAAAAGTCTTCATCATTGAAATCAAGCTATCGCTACATTTGATCGAAATACGCTATGAAATAGGTATAACTATTTTTAAATTATTTACAATTTGATTAATAATAAACATTAAGATTTTTTAACATTAATGGTGTCAACAATATATTACCAGTGTTTTTGAATAAGAGGAAAGGGAGTAGCGTGCGAATTAGTTAGAGAATTAGTAGCACCGGTTCAAAATCGCACTCCATATGTGAAGGCAGCTGGTGGGTCACGATAGAGATGAGATAGAAAACCGAAAACCTTTTTTTATCAGAGAAGCTCTGTTAAAATATTTAATAAAATTCCAAGCCAGTTTAAGCTCGGACCTATAGACTTAATAAGAACAAAAAAACTACAGAAATGGTTGATAGAATGTTGTTTTTACAGTGTAAAGCAGGGTTTCTTAAACGTTTTGCAGTCACGGACCACTTTCACAGTTTAAACAACTTCGCGGACTCCTGTCAAAGATTATTTTAGCAAAAGAAAACTCTTTTGTTGGTAGTTCCACTTACTACTAACTTAATGAGAAGGATGCTGCTTGTGACGACGACGATGATGCATCATCGTCACTGCGAGTTACAAAGCTAGGCAAGGCAAGGCTTAGCAGAGAAATGCTGAGTAACTACACAATTTAATATGTTAAAAGTTTACTGAGCTACAGCGGACCCCTAATACACATGCTACGGACCCCCAGGGGGTCCGTGGACCCTACTTTAAGAAACCCTGGTGTAAAGGAATTTTTAAACTTAGATTTGTATGTTAATAATCTATTGACATATTGGAGCACTACGAGTAACTTACTCATAAGAAAAAACTTATTTAAAACATTTGTTAACCTATTCTCTGCAAATTTACGATTTGAATTTGATCGGTACCGACTGATAAACGCTCGCAGAGATGTTGTTAACTTAGCACCTATGATGCAAATGGGTAATAAATATTTTACTTTTTACATTAAAAGCTACATGTTGCGGTGGCACTTAAGCTCATGATTTGATACTTGAAAAATAGTAATTTGACTTTGACTTTCAAAAAAACAAATAACTAGTAATTAAAAGTCATTAGATCGGATTAGTCAAATAATGTAATTACACGCATTCTCGCCGACAGGTATCGGGGTTACACACAAGTGCGCGCGATCCAATTAAGCACAGCTCATTTGAATCAACACAAATCCACAGCCCAGACACTTGTTTTTACACAATTTGACGGTTACATAAGCTATTACATATGGGGACATTTTATTTTTATACGCTCTAACAATTTCGCTTTACATTTTTTTACACAACTTTGCGAATTCCAGCTATTTTGTAGTTGGCGGGTTATTTTTATACACTGGAATGGTCGATACCGACCGGAGCATTTTGCCGTAACGTTACATGTAACGTTGCGAGCATTCGCATGGTCATTGCAGTGAGCCGAGCACACGCCGAGTCGCTCGTCGCGAGCTCCGTCTTGCTATTGGTCAGACAGCAATGACGTATCAAGCGAGATTCAAAGAGCTATTAACATACAGTTCGAAGGACCAATTTGATGTATGGGTTGAATGGCCAGACTCCAAAAGATAGGAATGGTAAAAATTTCATAATTAAGACACCTTTCATTACGTAATGAAATGTAGCGCTAATTAATGAGTATTTTATAGACTTACTGTAACGTAATGAAAACTATAAAATTAGTAGGTCGCCACGTAGACCGCTTTCCTAGCTTCTGTAGCGTATATTGAAACTCATAATATGCAGGTGAACTTCTATATTTAATTTACTTTTACATAAATACGTAATCCAAATGTGTAATTATTTGGAGATCATATATTATCAAAATTAGTTCTAAAGAACCAAATCGTTAATTATAAAGTTAAGTTAAAACGGCATTCAATAATTTTGAATCGTCTTATCCAATTAATACATGACCAATTCAGGACACTTAACTTGGTAATTCAATAAACTAATTGAAATCGAATTAAGGAACACAAGCGAATCATGCCACAACCACATAGAATCACTACAATCAAATCAAATTACGTAACATCACCAATTGAGCCTTATATCCAACACTTTAAAGTTCAGTTTCGATTTATTGCAATTTTTAGTTCGCGATCACTTAGCCAATTGACGAAGACCTGTGCTTTAGTACCGTAAGCTTCGAGTCGCAGTTCTCGTCGACTTGTTTAAAAGTCCAGTTTGTTAGAACTCCGTTATTCTGTTTCGAAGTTTGTAAGTGAAGGTCTACTTCAACTGGCTTCGCAGTGATTTCCATTGATTTTAGAAGCCCCACTGTTAAATCCTGTGTTACTATTCGTTTACTGTTTACACAAACGCTTACCAGTTAAGCAGTTTAGTAGTTTGCATGAATGTGCATTTTGTAACATTACTAACGCTCTGTTTACGAATATTTTGTAACACGAGAATGTGTTAGCAAAGAGTTGGTACCTTTTTTTTGTGTCTCTTACAAAGTACAAAAAGTTTTTATCTTTCCTTTCACTATCTTCAGAGTTCTATACAGAATGAGTTAGATACTCCTTAGAGTTAATCGCCATAGAACAGCCATAGAACAGCTCCTTCGTTTGACGTATGACAGAGATTTTGCCCTTTTAAATTGTCTTGTTGTTTAATTAAAATTAAATAATTCGTTAAAGAATACTTTCAAATTTGTCTTCAAATAACTTTTAGTTAACAATGAAGAAAAGCTACCAAAGTATTTTACCAACGAAACAGCTATCCGAACAAACCGCGTTCGAAAATTAAAACGAACGCCGTATACTTGAGCGAAGCAACACCGTTGGCGCGAAAACGAAACCATAGATGTAAACTAGAACAAGCGGGAGAGAGACGCGCATATGTTTGACATCGCAGTGTTGCTATACGCGAATAATTGTAGGTGGATGGTAGAAAAGCATTGTTTGGTCGGTTTGGGCCGCGTGAAATGGCGTGTTCTTTGTTTCCGGAGATGGGTTTGGGAAAATTAAAACGGGACTTGGCGATGATGACGATTGCTTGTTTAGCGATGCATGCTCTTTAAAGCGAGGTGGGTAACTACTTTGTTTGGAGTTATGCGACGGAGTAATGTTAAAATAGAGTGTGTTGGGACTTTGTACACGATGCATTAGGGTTCACGGTAGATTAGATAAATACTATAGATATATATAGATAGTATAAAAGAATAAATCGAAATTGAGAGCGATGAATCATAATGAAAATTTCTATTTACAATACTCGAATGAATTATACTGCAAAAGTGTTGCAAAAGCAATTTAATTGCTTAAAAATTGTTTCGGTCAAATTTTTCTATCGCCCACCAAAACAGTTCACAGCTTATTAATCACCTGTCAACCGTTTTAGTTGCCAGATCGCTTTCTAAGTTTGCTACCTAATTTCGTCACCGTCGGCGACGTAATCCGAGCCGTGGCCGCGGGCAAATCACGGCGCAACCCGAACCGGCAGCCGTACGACCGCTTAAGCCGCGCCGGCATCGCCCGTGTTTTTATTACGCTTTATTTTGTAATGGCTGATTGTATGAAGTTGTATCGAGTTTTTTTTGCAACACGATTGTTGTAAGGAGTTCGTTTAAGAAGTTTTTTATGTAGGCTGTATGGCGTGAATCTTGGCGATTTTATGTCTGTCTCTTCTTCTTCTTCGATATTAGGATACAATCAGCAGCATCCACAGATCTACAGTAGCGTCGTAGAGGTTATTTATAAGGCAGTTCCTGATTGGTTGAAGACTCAGGGGAAGTCACCTTCCCCCTTATCGTGACTTATCATCAGATTAAATAATAGCGCTACTCCTTTAAAGAAAAAAAACAAAATAGAGTGATCCCGGGGGTACTCGCTAGAGACTTTTCGTAACAGACTAATTTTCATTCCAAAGAATCCGATAACCAAATAAAGCTATTAAAAAAAACAATAAAACTCATATCTACATCTTTGTTCCAGAAGACTCTACAACGAACGAGGAAGGCTCAGCTGGTGGCTCTCCTCACCCACGCAGCCCCCCGCGCGTCCCTACCCCGCCTTCGCCCTCCCGCTCCTCACCCCGCTCCCCGCGCCTCCACCCCGCTCTATACCCTCAACCACAAGACCCCCAAGACTCAGACCCCGACGTCGACGAAAGCGACGACTTCGACAAAGACGAGAAACGAGATCCCAACGCCAACCTAGGAAAGAGAAAGAAGAAAACCAGAACAGTATTCTCCAGGTCACAGGTGTTCCAACTAGAGTCAACGTTCGACATGAAACGGTACTTAAGCAGTTCCGAACGCGCCGGCTTAGCGGCCAGTTTGCACCTCACCGAGACACAAGTAAAGATCTGGTTCCAGAACAGAAGGAACAAATGGAAACGCCAGCTGGCGGCGGAGTTGGAAGCGGCCAATATGGCGCACGCGGCTCAAAGACTCGTCCGCGTACCGATATTGTACCACGAGTCGCGGCCAACCACAATGCCTCACACTCCTTTGCCTATGCACCCGCAGTTCTCCAACGAGCCCAGCGTGTACTTCCCGTCGCAGGCGCCGCAGCAGCTGCAGCCGCTGCCTGCGTCCCCGGTGACGTCGCGAGCGCCACTGTCCAGTTTAGTGTAGTGTTCGCTCGAGCCCGCACGCCGGCTCCAAGACGGTGCGGAAGGACAATTTTGAATATCGAACGCGAGTGAATGACTAGTCATGTCAAAAGCCAAATCGTTCAGTGTAGGGTGACCATAAACTAAATATTATTAGCGCGACAAGGTATTGGTAGTATCGAAAGTACCGGCCGCACTAGAGACGTAAATCATCTCTAATACAGTTTTGAAATGAAAAAATTCAGATACTAAGTATCATTAATGTTTATTGACGTCTCGAGGTGCAGTAGTAAGTCCATGGTTTTGTATTAACAAGAACAATACGCCAATTTTATATCGTCAATCATATCAAAGTGTCGCTCTGTAATTTTTGTGCATAGGTCTATTTTTAAAAGTTGGTAATTGGAATAAGAAAACTAAATTTATGTACTACGGTTACCTTGAAAAATTTGGTGTTCCATAAGTAATAATGGACAGTGAAAACAAAATGGCTGTCAAAGTTTTGGCCTTTGGCTAAAATAACGCAAAATAATGTACTTAAATGTCTAAATTCTAGAACATAATTATTATGATACCAATACCTTTTACAACCGTAGTGTGTAGATAATGTTAGAACTCTAATTAAATAGATGCTACAAATAGTTATGGAGATATTATATTATCAAAATATTTTTTTTCAAAATGTAACGTACAAAAATCACTGTCATTCCATGTTGTAAATAAAGTTTTGTAAATAAGAACGTTTTACGGTAAATATCTCATGTATTTATTCAATAAGTTAAGATAATTTTGTATATAATATTAAAAAGAACTGACTAAAACCTCTTTCTATATGAACAGTACTATCATTTCACATTATAAAAATGTCTTATTTTTAAGATCACAACACAATTCTGCTTAAAAAGAGTCGTTACACGTCTTACAAGTTTACAAATTTATGTGCGGAGCGCGAAGCCAAAAATCAAAGTTGATTTATTCATTATTATGTCTTCACATGCACTAATTGACGTCACACTATAAAATCCAAATAATAATAAAAAATCTTTAAAAAACAGTTTAAACTAAACTACTGAATCTACTATCAGTTCGAATTTTGGCTCACCCCAAGCCACCTAAAAAATTATTCACTTCAGAAAAGCGTAAACCTGTTTGCTGGCTCCGTCAAATATTATAATAATAATAAATAGTTTTATTTGCCTCTAACAAAAAACAAAGTATGTGTACATCCAAGTACCTACAGTACATATTAGAGTCAAAAGGGTCTATGGCTCAGTGATAGCAGGGGTATCCTGCTATCATTGTTATTCTGCCATAGCCATACATTTATGCATGGTTCGACTGCATCTTAAAGTAAAAAATAATAGTAGGTAAATAATACAAAACACAGTACCTATGGACAAATACAAAAATTGAATCAAATATCTATCTAAGTCAATTATTAACAACCATATGGTGTAAAACAGTGTACTAAAATATCTTAGGTCAAGCTCGAACACACTCTATATAAATAAAATGTTTAACAGGGTTTAATGTACACTACTTGGTATAGGTGAGTGCGTTAAAACCCGTTAAACATTTTTTATTTTAATGTAAAGTGAAAGTATTTAGTTTAAATACTCTTTCGAAGCGTACTTTTGGAGACAATTCGTTTAAAAATGAAGAAATGTATGTTGTATTATACTGTTTTTAATCAATGAGGTTTGAAATGAAAGATATTGGATTTAACTCTTGAAACTACAGATAAAAAACATGACTGTAGTACCAAAATAACATACCAATTATATTGTCAAAATGTTTCAATGCATTTAAAATTGTTAATAAAATAGTTGACATAATTAAATATTAATTTATAGTTTTTTTATGGCTAAGAATATTATTTAAATTAACTAGGTATATGGTAAAAAAATCCTTTTGTACAAAACATTATTTTATTCTATTCTCGCCTGTTCATACCATAGGTTATTGTAAAAACATATAACTGTGTTGCAATGTTGCTTCAATGTAATTCTGTAATATTGCTAGCCTAAATAATTGAATAATGCTTAATTCTAAATATTAATGTTATTTATTGATAGTAGTTGAATGATCTTCGTCATATGCATTGTAATATTATAATTATTGCTGAGATAAGGCGAGGAATAAAACGAAATATGCAATTTATTTATTTTTTATTTATTTCCTTTTGGGTAAATGTCTGTCGTACTACTTACTAACAAATTGTTTTTAATTTCACAACACTCTATACACCGCGCCTCGATGACGTAATGTCGTGTTTCGAATTATCCGATGAAGACCCCGGGTTTGGGGACACCAACCCGAATTTGACAAGAATATAATAGAATATTAAGCAAGCGTGGTGATAAAGCCAATACCCAATGATGAAGCCCTTTACCCAGCAATGGAATAGTTTATAGGCTATTTTCTTAATTTTTTTATATTTCTAGTCTTTTTTTTTTAATAAAAAGGACGCCATGTTGTAGGAAAATGTAATAAATGTTTCCCACACTCACACCAATTATCTAGCCCCAAGAAAAGCTTCCTTAAGAAACTCGATAAATGGTTAGCCCAGACCCGAAACAATATAGAAAACAGGTATTTCTAAATTGATCCGACCGGGGATCGAACCCGGGACCTCAGAGATGGCGACACCATGAAAACCGGTGTGCAAGCCACTCGACCAAGGAGGTCGTCAACTTTATACTTAGTTAGAACATTTATTTCTTACAAAGAATTGACATACACTTTAATAGAAAAAAAACTCAAAGTAATCTATACTACTATTATAAATCTGTAGGCTCTGTCAGTACATGCAATTTTTTGGCAAATTTTAGGATAAATATTCGTTTTGACACCAATTCTACGATTTATGAAACTTTTGTATGTCTGTCTGTCCGTCTGTATGTCCTCTTATAACTCAAGAACGGCTTGACCGATCTTGATGGTATGTAGTAAGAACATGAGATTGTGCAAATGATAGGCTTTATATGATGTTGTTAAACCTAATAATTATTTTATTAAGCAATTTAAATTTCAAATTTAAAATTTTATTATAATGGATCAATGAATATTTATCCATTATTTTCGCACAGCGAAGCGGGCGGGTGACAGCTAGTAATATAATATAACTTTATTTAATATACTTAATAATTTCAAAATATGTTGCTATTATCTCACCCCATTAAGGTCGCTTACGATAGTGATCAGTACACGCGGCCTATATTAGTTTAGAATCTATGGTTGACATCTATGGTGGGAGGACAACGGCGCGTGCGATACCGGATGTGACGCCATGTTAAAGTTTTTGGCGGTAAACGGAAGCTTCCGGTGGACGAACGAGCTTTAATGTAATTGTGCAATTAAATTATTTGAGTATAACAAAATAAATTACCAAAATTTGAGTAGAACAAAATAAATTACCAAAAGTTACAAGTGGAAGTGCCTTTTGCGAGTTTTATTAATACAATTTGAATAAACGCATAAATAAAAAGTTGCCTTTTTGATCTCTTTTTTTTTCTTTAAACACAGAAAAAGTTTTTAAGTAAAGTGTGTACCTATGAGACACCGAAATCTAAAAGGGCTTTTGACCGAGAAGCGCTTGGTCTTTATCTCACCTGATGGTAAGTGAGGATGAGACCCAATGTGGAAGCGCACTTCACCCGGACTCCTCAACTAGGAGGAACTAGTGACTTTCTCATCTCTAACTTTCGGAACACAACAATGCTTTTAACACTGATTTTATGGCGCTACATTTAGACAAGATGGTGGTAGTGATGGTAGCAACCGAGTCAACTTTACTACCGTAACTTACCACCAAATTACACTCGACGACTTCCGTAGCCGAGTGGGTTGCACGCCGGACTCTGGACGGCTCTAACTCTGAGGTCCCGGGTTGGATTCCCGGTCGGAACTGTTCGTGGTCGTGAACTGTTTCTAGCTGTTCCGAGATCTGTGCCCTATGTGTGCGTTGATCGAGTGCGCTATGTAGTAAGCTAACCTTCTGGGTCTCCTTATTATTATTATTTTTTAATGTTAAAAGGAGGCAAACGAGCAGGCGGGTCACCTGATGGAAAGTAATCGCCGCCGCCCATGGACACCCACCCGCAAAACCAAAGTTGCGTTACCCGCCTTGAGGAAGGAGTTGGATCTTGAGGAGGGAGTAGGAATTGAGAGGGGGAGGGGTGAGAGATGGGCTTCCGGTACTTTCAACACCGGACGCAACACAACAGCAACGAGTGCCATTGTTTCACGGCGATATTCTGTGAGAGGATGGTATTACGCCGGGCGAGCCGGCTCATTTCGTGCTGCAACGCAGCGTGGCTCTACCACTCAGACAGTGTCACTCATTTAGCACCACCCAGGGGTCACGTGTAGGGTCTCAAGGGTGAACCTAATGGCGCGAGTAACTTTAACCCCCAAAATGTGGGTAAATGTTCACTATAAAACTATGTTGCGACTAAAACGTTTACAGCACGATCCGTATCAAGCCGCTCGAGCCTCGAATTGGCGGCGCGCGTCCCACTTCCGCTGGTCAGCGCTTCCGCACCGGAAAGGAGGGGTGGTAATGTAGGTTCATATTTGATATTCATTAATAGAATAGTTTTCTTTTTTTCTTACACAATGGAGAAGCGATGGGCTTAAAGTCAGCTGATGGTAAGTAAGTAATTTTATTTTACAATATTAATCTTTAAGATATAATATTGTTAAAATGTTCAAATAATTTTTAACGAAAATTTTGTTGCGAACAAATTACAAAAACACAAATGTTGAAAAAATTTTTTTCAAATCCTGCTAGTGGAAATTTTTTCAACATTTTTTTTCAAAAATTATTTGAACATTTTATAAATAGCTTGCCTACTTCTTAACTGATCTTTAATATTTGTAAAAATATTATGATCGGATGTTAGTGACGGTAGTTGTTGACATTGAATGGGCGCCTTTGGCTTTCAAAGTAAAAAGTGTTGAATAATTTCGGCGGGCTGGTTAGAACCACGATATTTTGAATTGGGAGAGCACTTGACCCGGTATGTCAGAAGGGTGCAGGTTCAAATCCTGCTCGTGGAATTTTTTTCAACATTTGTGTTTTTATATAATATTGTTTTCTTTCTTTTCAATTGTCGATAAGATAGATATATCAGACAATGCGGTACCTCCTACCTATTTATGTAATGTCTCTAGGTTTTTAATTACATATTTTTAAATTGTAGTAGTTACTAACTGTAATTGCTTTTAATTAGGTTTATGAAAATTAATACTATACTTACGTATTGACTTATTTATAAATCATAAAGAGGGTGTGAACTGATTTAAAAAAAAAACTATTCTATTAGTAACAACTTAAAATATGACATTGTATTTTTTTCTGTAGTACTGCTAATTACTTCACAATATTTTTTCAAAAATTTTAAAAATCGGCGGGCTGTCGGATGCGGTTACATCACGTCATTCGATATAAGCCGTCTGCCAGCGAACTAAGCGTGTTTTAAGCAAATTAATTATGTACAATAACTTTGTAAATACTTATCGTATCGAAGTGAAACAAAAACTATACGTTCTGGAATAACGTCTTCTATAATGGTATAGGGTAAAAATAAACTTTTTTTAATCTTTCCCAAGTCCATTATCACACATTCATCTTACACCTTTCAGTTCATGTTTTTTTTGACCTGGTAGCCTGGTACGTCGTCGGGTAGAATAATTTAATATAAATAAACAATTTGAATTTGAATTTCAATTGGAATAGAAGAGCTGTCGTCGCTCGGACCGCGAAAGGTCGTGGGTACGAATCCCACCTGAGGCAAATTATTTTTATGTCTGCATTTTCAGTTTCGATATAACGCTAGATAGAAATGCAAAAAAAAAATAATTAAATAAACCACTTCATTATAATTTTTAATCGTTACCATGTCATCGCAAAACTGCCAAATTAAAAATTCTTACGAATATTTTACATGCGACTTTTTCCAACCCGCTGCTATCGTTAAACGACTATGTATTCTTTTAATTTCAATAATCGCCATCTAAAACGCGTTTATCTATTTAATTAAGTGATTCGCGATATTAATTCGATTATTGCCACTCGTAAAAAAGTTACAAAACAGACTTTAATCGCGCAAACGACTCGGCATCACGAACCGTGCTCGCTGCCATAAAGCAATTTGGATTTTATCGGTACGTAATAGAGATTACGTTGGTTTATCACGACAATCCTCTAATTACCGTTATGCTTTCACGGTCTCACGCCACATTATGATCGTCATTACAATATGACTCTTAAGGACCTGAACATAGAAGTCATTTGAAAATTGACTGGTACTAAATACGTTGTTTTATTAAAAAAATATTTTGATCTCTGTGTTAACGGTTACAGAGTTCAATTTGATAGGTAACCGTGTACAACGCCATCTACCGCTTTATTATGTCAAGTGTGCACATTCGGAATCTTAATTTAATTAAAATTGGAACGTTTTTATCGCACGATCGCGCGTGCCTCCGAGTGTTGCCACGCTCCGATTGTCCGTTCGTGGATTTCCGACGTTTTGTCGTTATCAAACTGTCACTTAATTATTGGAATTGAATTTGGCGCGCGTGCGGCGGCGGCAGCGTTTTTTTGCTGAACAGCTGTTTTGTTATGATTTTCGATTGTTTTAATAATGACTTACTTCCATCTAACCGCCCTGTGTATAAAATATACATTAAGGATTGCTATTTAAGCTTGGACTAATTAATTTGTAAGATATTAAGGTGTAATGAGAAAGTTTGATGGAATCAATCATAAAAGTTAAGCAACTTTTGTAATAGAATAGAATATTTTATTTCAGGCAACTATGCCGTAATATAATTTTGTAATGCCGCGTTATCGGATGGATGTCTGAGTTATGTAAAATATTTAAAGTTTCTCGTTGCCAGTAGTGTGTCTATCATATAACAGCAGTCCTTCAAATTTACCAACCCGCATTGGGACAGCATGGTGGGTTATATCCTGAACTCCTCTCTATGTGCTATTGTTCATGAAGAAAACCTGAGCATAGACAATGGGACATTTTTAGGCTGATGATGATAATAGGTCTATAATGTGTACTTTTAGTTGTTTACCTAAGCACGGTAAAATCAAATTGTTACGATAAGATCAAACAGACTTCGCAATTGTATTTTTTATCATGGACACAATGTTGAACACAATACCTTTAATTCGGCATTTTAAATATTATTATAGTTAGGTACATTTAGATTAGCAGTATCATAAAATTATATAATTATACGGTCCTTCGAAATTTTATGCAACATCATACATAACACACAGTCGAAGGCACGCACAAAGTGAGAATGATTTGACTTATCATTAAATTTTATGCCTCCGACTGCATGTTGTGTATGATATTGCATAAAATTTCGAAGGACTACCGTATTGATATTTTTAATTGTAAACAGTACTTATGTATGATATTGTTTCGATTTATTTCGCTGGCTTTATGTAATTAATGAATTTTTATCTTGTTCTGGCCTTTTCAGTTGTATTTCTTTTTAGTTATTATTTTTTACGCAGGTGGGTTTCTTGTTTTTGTAAATTTTTATTTTATTATGTCTTTTTAGTTCTGACGCCCCATCGCTCTCTAATGAGGGTAGGTCTAAGCCCCTGCAGTAGGGCATAATTATTATAATCGTAGACTTATGATATATATTTTTTTAGTATTACGGTAATGATAATCATGATATAAAAACACAAATGTTGAAAAAATTTCCACGAGCAGAATTTAAACCTGCACCCTTCTGACATACCGGGTCAGGTGCTCTTCCAATTGAGCTATCGTGGTACTAACCAGCTCGCCGAAATTATTCAACACTTTTTACTTTAAAAGCCAAAGGCGCCCATTCAATGTCAACAACTACGGTCACTAACATCCCATCATAATATTTTTACATATATTAAAGATCAGTTAAGAAATAGGCAAGCTATGAAATGAAATGAAATGAAATGAAAATATTCTTTATTGTACACCATACATGAGACTTAGAGAGGACAATACAAGAAGAGGTACAAATGGCGGCCTTATCGCTAAAAAGCAATTTCTTCCAGGCAACCATGTGTTGAAATTGACAAACAAGCTACGAAATGAGTGGTTAATGGTGTTTTCCGAAATACTAATTGATACACTATAAAATACTTAATTATCATACATACAAGGTGTATACCTAAATATATCTATATAAATATATTATATAAACTATCATATACATATATACTATCATATAAACTAAATATTTATATGGACAAAGTATTACATTATAAAGAAATGGATAATAACATTAAAGTGACAAAGATAGATAGTGCTCCTTAACTTGTTGCTTAAAACTATCCGAAGATTTTGCTCTCCTGACTTTTTCAGGCAATGCATTCCACAGACGGACAGCATGAACTGAAAAGGATTTGTCAAGGAATTTTGTGGAATGCATTGGTATCGCCAAGTTCAAGCTCTCCGATGATCTCAAAACTCGTGAGTGCGTGTCGTGGAGGTACTGAAAACGTTCCTTGAGATAAGGCGGTGAGAGGGGATGAAACAAAATATTGTAAAGCAGGGAAACAATGTGCGCATTCCGGCGAAGGCGAATTGGCAACCACTTGAGCTTAATACGAAAGTCAGATACGTGATCATATTTGCGTAGTCCAAATATAAATCTAATACAAAAATTTTGGAGACGCTCAAGTTTATTCAGTTGCTCCTCAGTAAGGTCTAGATAGCTGACATCGGCATAGTCCAGGATGGGCAGGAGAAGGGATTGTGCTAGCGCATTTTTAGTGGCAATAGGAAGGAAATTGCGTAACCTTTTCATAGATCCAGCTGCAGCAAACATTTTCCGACTAACTTGTTGCAGTTGAGGCCCCCAATTCAGGTTTCTATCAAAGAGCACACCCAAATTTTTCACCGTGTCACTGGGAGTCAGGGTAACACCATCAAACGAAATAGCAGGTAAACGGGACCAGTTAATTCTATTTGTAGACGAGGAGCTGCCGATGACGATGACTTGGGTCTTGGTAGGGTTTACTACTAAACCGTGTGACCTGCTCCAATCGCTAATCATTGCTAAGTCATTGTTAATGATATTGATAGCTTGAGAAAGTTGGTCAACAGGCGCTTGAGTGTATATTTGCAAGTCATCTGCATAAAGATGGTAGGATGAAATTAATTGAGAGGATATGGTATTAATAAAAATAGCGAAAAGCAATGGAGATAAGACGCCACCCTGCGGCACCCCAGCAGTTATTTCGCACCAAGTGGAAAAAGTATCCTCCATGCGGATCCGCTGTCGGCGTCCAGACAGGTAACTACGAAACCAGTCAATCACCGCTGGAGATATGTTAATAGAGCGGAGTAAGCCAAGTAGGATATCAAAGTCGACGGAGTTAAATGCATTACTAAAATCTAGCAAGGTGAGAATTGTTACTTTGCCATGTTCCATCCCTGACCTGACATCATCTGTGACATTCACTAATGCTGTAGTGGTACTGTGCCCCGTACGAAACCCGGATTGGTAAGGATTAAGGAGCCGGTTCTTTAGAAGGAAGGTGGACAACTGAGTATGGACAAGGCGTTCCAGAACTTTAGAAAGGAATGGTAAAATTGATATTGGTCTAAAGTCTGAGAAGGATGACGGTTTGGAGGTTTTGGGTAATGGAGTAACTTGAGCATCTTTCCAGGTTGATGGGAAGACACCAGTATTAATGGAGTGATTTAAAATGTGTGAGATGATGGGAAGGATTTCGTCAAGTATCAGAACAATCATCTTACGGCTGATACAGTCGTCACCAACAGCATTAGAAGTAATCGACATTATGCTCTTTTTAACATCACAGTCGGTGAATTGACGAAGAGAAAAGGACGAGTAATTAGGGCATGGGAGCGATGAAAGAGAATTCAATGTGTCATGCTTGCTCGTTGAATCAAAGCTGTGCGAAGTGGTGAAGTGCTTATTCAGTAAATTTATATCTAAATCTTTCGAAGAGTAAGTTTGTCGTTGCTTCCCAATGCCCAAAGATCTAAGAAATTTCCAAACTTTCGTTGGATCTTCATTTTCAACTGACTTATGGATATATTGGCGTTGCGCATTCCTACACACCTTATTGCATTGATTGCGGGCTTTAACATATTTCTCCCAATTAACTGGAGTAGGTCGGCACTTATACCTACATTTAGCGGCGTTTTTACACTCAGATACACGCTTGATTTCTTCAGTGAGCCATGGTGATGGACGGTGCTTCATCTTGACAGAGCGGACAGGAGCATGAACGTCATACAACTTGATGAGGGTTGACGCAAAAAGTTGTAATTTTCCATCTATCAAGTCGCAATTTAGAAGCTGGGACCAATCGGTGTTAATGGCATCCTCCCGGAGACTTTCAAGATTAATACCACTAAAATTGCGCTGCAACCGAACTTTAGGCTTAGCCTTCGGTGGACGTGATTTATATGAAACATAAATTAAGTCATGGTAGGAGAAAGCATCAGCTGAGAATTGACCATGCTTAGCAATATGATGGGGCGAAGAGACAATAATAAGGTCTAGGAGGGAGGGTGAACAATTTGGAAAATAATGAGTGGCATTTAATGGCGGCAGGTATAAATTAGAAGACTGTAGGACAGAACGAAGATTTGCCGAGCGGGAGTCGTTTTTGAAAAGGCAGGTGTTAAAATCTCCCATCAAGATAGTGTGACTGTAAGAAGGACAGAGAAGTTCTAATTTATTTTCAAGGGAAGAAAAGAAATTTATACGTAGGGAAGGACAGTAATATACACCAAGAAGTACCTTAGAATGAGACAGGCTAACCTCCAGGAAGAGATGCTCGCCAGCGTTTGGCGGCGGTGGTTGCGGTGACATATCTACCACAGTAAATGGAATATGTGCACGGAGATAAATGGCTACCCCACCTCCACCGCCCACAGCACGATCATTTCTTATCAGGTTAAAGCCTGGCAATGAATAAGAAGAGGAAGGGAGACATGGCTTAAGCCATGACTCAGAGACAAGGATAGCATGAATATTCTTACAGTCAAAACTCGTCAGCATATCTGAGAAATGAGCCGGAATGCTTTGAGCATTAATATGAACTACATTAAAGTTTTTTGAGACATCGGAGAAACATGAGCCCAGAGAATCAGACAACGAAGGAATACTGACAAAACTATTATTGACACTGTTACTATTTGCAGAGATAAAACTATCAGAGTCACTAACATCATCCAGAAAAGACATTTCCTTAAATAAAATAACTAAGAATATAAAATAATAAACCAAAATAAATATAAATAATAACACAACAAATCAACAACAAATAACATAAAAATAAAAATATAAATAAAAATTAAATGAAAAACACCATTTTAACCACCCGCTAGTGCTAAAAAACAAACAATATAAACAAATTCAGAAACAGAAGAAACGCAAACAACATGTAGTTGCACGTACACATTATGTACGTACACAACAGAAAGCTGTCAGATGTAAACATGCTAAAAGTAAAAAATAAAAATAACAAAAATGGAACACAGCAATTCGCAGCATTTAGAACGAGTTTGACAGTGACATTTAGTAAAAAATACTGCAAATACAATACAAGTTGGTACCTACATTGTTAAATTGTGGGTTGTTAAATTTTAACAAATTGAGTAGGTACTTATCAAGATTGTTTAAAAGGAGGTAGAACCTCAGTTAAACTCAGAAAACTAACATACGGACTACACTATTGGCTAATCAGATCATCCAATTATTGCTTCTTTGCGGTCGTTGCCCGCCGTGTCTTCGGAGCAGTTCTTGCAGTCGCGGCAGCAGGCTTTGCCGACACGAGCTCCAATGATTGAACTTCGCCAATGCTTGCGACCCGAAATCGAGTGTTGTTTGGGCCGAGGACATGAATAACGCCCTCCCATGTCCAACATCTGTTGACACCGAACTTCTCACGCGCCGCCATGAATGCACTGTGCCGGGAGTGTGTCAGAAACTCCGACAAAGTTGTACCAGTGCCCTTAAGTTTAGCTTTCCCAAACCAAACCTTGTCACGAGTAGCAACCTGCTGAAACTTAACAATAATGGGACGAGGCTTCTGCTGCGTAGTCGATGAACGCCCCAATCTATGGCACCTCTTTATATCGACTGGCGCAAACCCTTCTAGTTTGAGGTTATTGGTGACAACCTTCGCTATCAACTGAGTGGTGTTTTCACCTTCCTGCTCTGGCACACCATGAAACATCAACATTTTTCTACGGCCCTGCATTTCGAGCTTATCAACCGTCCTTGCAAGAATATGTATTTGAGATTGAAGCCCATTCAATGATTCTAGTATGAATGCCTTAAAAGAAGAGAATTCTGTGGCCAAACCTGTGTTGCTTGCGGACGGAGTTCTCTGCAATTCAGCCTCAAAGCTTGACATTCTGCTGTGAAACGTCGCCATTAGTTCGGAAAGTGAATGTTGAACCTGATCCATCTTGTTTCTTCGTACTGTAAATATCCAGGAGATAACACTTGTGCGGGTGGGTAATAGTAATAATACTAGTAATAGTAATACTTACTATTTAACATAAATATTAATTTAATATTGTTATTTATGTAAATATAGATTTTTAATTACAGAGTGTTCAATTTAGCTATTTCTTCCACCAACTACCCCCAGAAAAAAAAAAAAAAAAAAAAAATATTTATAAAATGTTCAAATATTTTTTTTTAATGCAAATTTTGTTGCGAACAAATCATGATATACTTTTTTGAAATCCTTGTGTTGAGCTTCTAATTTGATACCCATAATGTAGTATTCGAAAAAAAAATAGTTTTTCACCGAGTCCAATGGCGTCGCACAGCCGCCATGTTTGTTTTTTTAACGTCATCTATCTAAGAACACATGGGCAGCTACGACGAATCTAACGATACCTCAATTATGTAAATCCGAGGTATTAAAGACTATTACAAAAACATATACCCCTTCCTTTGCAGTCGGGTAATTACTAGTAGCTTACTCACGACTTCGTTCACTTGAGAACACCTTTATCCTATGATGGTCCCTTCCCTTATTGCAGCGCTACCTACCGGGTCAGAGATTCCCTCAAACACACAAAACATTTCATTAAAATCGGTCTAGCCGTATCGAAGGAATTTTACAGATAAAGATAATTCAGAAAGAGTGCATAAACTTTCTACGATCGGTACTTAAACTGGCTCTTCCTGACAGCCCGGGTCATACCTAGATCAAATTTCGATGAACCTTTGAATTATCACTTATCATCGAACGAAACGGCTGACAAGAAAGCATTTTAGTTGTAGATCGCTACTGTGGGGTCAGTTCGATGATCGCGATAAATACAGTCCATTCATTTATCAGTCGCATCAGTTGTGGACCGCCCATAATGATAAATTCACTTAATTACTAATATCCACCTGGCATAATGCTAAATATCATGGCACGTGACGTCATGGTTAAGCGCACAAAAAAATGGTAGCATTATAATGACAAGTTACGAGGTAATTTACGCAAACTGTCAGTTTTTGTAACAGATAACATGGCAACACGCATTAAAGGCGGGCGCGCGCCAAAATGTGTTTGTTTTCTTTTTTCAACTTGACAATTACTCAAATTTCGAACGGCAGATGTTTCGGCGGGATAATCGATTATGCACGCTCTTGACAAGCTTTGGGTCTTATAAATCTAATGTTGCCAATCTAAAATGGACTTTGAGCGCGGTGCACAAAAACTATATCGATTTATAGCACAGCATAATAATTGTTGTCAAAATTAGAACACAGCTCTTCATCATTTTTATTTGGTATTAACAGTGTAATTAAATTCAAACCTTATAACAAGACTATAGACCACTAATTAAATTGACAAAAGCTAATAACTTTTTTAATACCAGAGACATTTTTCAAGAGCATGATTTTGGAAATATAACAAAACAGTTAATGGTGTGTTTAATTACCATTAGACAATTAAGTCTGGTAACAATTATTTTGGTCAATGACCCATTACGAGCTAATATATAATAAAGTAAGATACATATAGAATAAAAGCACACACTGCTTTCAAAAAAATCTTAAAAGTTTTAAAGTAATATTTTTTTAAATTAAATAATTGCACTCTTATACTTATGCATGTTTAAAATTAAAATCGTTATTCTACCACTAACAGTTTGGAATGCAATCACTTATTAAGAAGATCCCTGCCATAAAAAGTTAGTTTCTGTTTAAAAACATATAAGTACAAATTAAAAAATACGAATACTATAACTTAAAACTAATATTTACTATAAAAAAGTGATTCTAACATGATCATCATCATCACCAGCTCATATATGTCCTCACTGCTGGGGCACGAGCCTTCCCTATGGATGGATAGGGAGAACGGGCCAAAAACCACCACGCGGGCCCAGTGCGGTGCGGTGGTTGTCAATGACTGCTAATGCAGCCGGAACCAACAGTTTAACGTGCCTTCCGAAGCACGGAAGAGCACGAGATAACAAATTTTTGGTCACCCATCCGGTGACCGGCCTTTGCGAAAGTTGCTTAACCTTAACACTCACAGACCGAGCGCGTTTACCACTGCGCCATCGAGCTCCACTATTTGAGCTAGCGCTTATGTTATATTTTCCCTAAAAATATGAAACAATAAAAATATTAGAAACATGTAAAAAGATTAAGGTTTTATCCATATTGTAGAAAAAAGTCTGCAAATAAACATCTATTGTTAAAATAGGGAGGAGCGTATGCAAACAATTATTGACGTATGTTTGTATAACATTCTCAAGAGCTTAATAACACTAATAGCTTTTTAAGCGCGCTTTATTACTCAGTAAGCGACCATAGACTGCTAATTACAGCTCGGAGTGGAGTTATGAATACTTAACGATCGCTTTTCGTGCCGCAACAACGTTTTACAATCATTTCAGCGACGTAGATTATTTAAGGGATAGATATGGTTATATTCAATCTTCATCATCAGCTCATTTTATGTCCCCACTGCTGGGGCACGAGCCTTCCCTATGGATGGGTAGGGAGGACGGGCCATAAACCACCACGCGGGCCCAGTGCGGATTGGTGGTTATTAACAACTGCTAATGCAGCCGGGACCAACGGCTTTACGTGCCTTCCGAAGCACGGAGCTCGAGATGATACATTTTTGATCACCCATCCGGTGACCAGCCTTTGCGAAAGTTGCTTAACCTCAGCACTCGCAGACCGCCGGGCGCGTTAACCACTGCGCCATCGAGCTCCTCAAATAGTTGTTAATACTAATAATTTTATATTGTTGTTTAGTGTATAAACGACAATACACCCTCCCCTCCTCCCTGTGACAGGACTCGAAACGTCGGGACAAAATCAGAAAACTTCAATAATAATGTAAAATAAAAAAAATAAAAATTTAGTTTGAACTTAAGCAAAATAAATAATCTGACCGCAGTACACTCGTAGAATAGTACCTTTTTTATATCATTATTATTCGATATTAGTACTTATGTGAATGCAAAACAATAGCAATCACTTATAAAATTTTACTTTCATAAACAAGCTCTTTGCGTAAACTTTTTCTGTCTACTATCTATTTTTTTTAAAAGACCCTAATAAAGACCTCCCCTTAACTCTTAATTCCGTCGTCTAATAACCGTGAGTGGTTTTAGATCGTACACTGACCACTGCTGACCACCGCTACGGCGTGTTATGACCGTATTGGCAGTTAATTTGTCTATGGAACGAAGCAATCCATAGACACACTACGCTTCGTAAATAAAAAGGTTGATAGGTTAACATCTTTTTTAATTATGGCGGGATTATGAGGTGCCATGTTGTTTTTTATTTTTTATTTTCAATAATTCGTGGTTACTGGTACTGCCTGTTACACAAGTAATATGATTGCTTTTATTAGCCACTTCTTATGCTGCAGCCACACTATCGCGGTGTCGCGAACATTTTCCGTTTTCACGACAAGCAGTAGTCCATTTCAGAATACGGTCAAAAATGTAATTATTAGATAGTGTGGCCGTAACATTAATGGTCACTGTTGTTAAAACTTATTAATAAATAGCAGACATATGTTTTCTTTTAATTTATAACTAAATTTATAATTTAATTACTAATATTGTTTTCTAAAGATTACGCGAACACTACATTGAAATAAAACACCTTTATAGAGCAAGACGTGGTTCTGTACCACTAATCCTGCAAAGGTTTTGAAACGTAGGACTAAAATAAAATGTGTAAATAAACATGACTTCTTATACCCGTAAAAGTTGTTTCATTTTAATATTATCAGTACGATGTGTATTTATTAATATTTATTAATATAGAGCTGTATATTTTGTTAAATAAACATAACATAATTAAAATATATTTTTTTAATTTTCCTGTTTTTTTACGCTTAACCTATATAATAACAAGGCGTACTCATGTTTCGGGCAGGCTGACCCTATAGTTTACAATACAAACAACGCGGGTAAGGCTATTATTACACGCTATCGCCGCTTGGATCGCTAATACTCGTACGATGCGACAGAATTCGAGGGAATACTTTTCGAAATTTAAACTTTGGGTTCTTTTTTATCATTTAGAATTTAGATGATGGCTTCGTGCGATTAGCACATTTAGCCAGTGTCAAAGTATTTTTTCTTACAAGTAATACATAAATATACAATATTTTCTTCCTGTCCTGTATGATGATGATGAATGATAATAGAAATGAGAAGTGAGAAATGATATACCCCCAACCCCTTGAGTATCTCAATAAAGATAGAAAGATAGAAAGAAGAGGAAGAAATCTACTAAGTCCTCGGGCGGACTTCTTGAGAGAATTTGAAAAGACCCGTTGCACTGTTTTGTTTCATTTGCCAACACTCATGCACACTCACGAACACTTAACGGTTAATAATCCACCATTATTTCACATTAATATTTGACATAACACAAATTTTAGAAAATAAAACAAAACCAAGCGCCATGAAATTTCTTTGGGTTCTTTTCGGAGTCTTTTTTGTTTTCTTTTTTTTATGGCTTGGTCCGGTTTGCATATTAAGCCAGTGCATAGTGAGCTAGGGAGATGTTATATAAAGAATTTCTATAGATGATAATGAATGATAGATGGATATTCTTCCTATCTTCTTGTTTTTTTTTTTAATTCTTTTCGGGTAAGCTACTTACACGGAATCCTTAACTACTGAGGCAAAAGCAGTTTATTCTCTAGCTGCCTGAACATACGGTGGTTTATGGCTCTCCTTGTGGTATTTCAATCCATAGGGAAGGAAGGCCCGTTCTCCAGCTGTGGGGACATAAAATTATGAGCTGGTATGTTATGTTTAAGCTCATGTAAATCTTAATAGATCTTGTACCTTCCAACCTTTTTTTGTCAAAGCCATTTGTTTTAGTTCATTGTTAAAGCTTCATTGTAAACGCCGGACCCCGCACAAGTGCGGGGCGACAATTAAATTTCTATTGTGTCTGGTTTTAAGGCAGTCAATGTGTTAAATAGAAATTCATTTCTTTCTTAAGATTCCTAAGTGTGGATATCCAGAAAATTGGTAAAAAACAAAAGGGGTGGGTATAGCCACTGACCCCTGCACAGAAAAATCGCCGTAATGGTGGATATCCCGAAAATTTGTTGATAGTACGTCTAAAAACTAATGTCCGGAACCCCAAATTCAAATTGCTCCCCTTAACTTAACCGCCTAATTTTAATTAATACCAAAGATAAAGCAGCACGCGGCGCTCAAATTAAAAATGTTATTATGATAATTTATCGCTCATCCTCGCGACCGCGATGGCGGATGGCGCGATAACGCTTCGGACATTGTGTCGCTTGTGTTGTGTCAAACGGAGATAATTAAAAAGGTTAGATGGCGTAGTGGCTTGTGCGTCGATCGAAAAATTGTTTGAGTCCTTTCATTTGAGATTTGATATCAAATTACAAGTTGTTTATTTTTTCAATTTGTTTATTTCTGCATGTTACAGGAATATAGTTTACAGTTTAGTTTATAGTATACCATTCCCATTAACAGTTGGAGGACATCTTTTATTAATAGATATTTAGTTTTTAATTTGCTACTTATTTTTGTGTTTTTTTTTTAAAGTTAGGTTACTATTTATTTAGTTGTGTGTAATATTGTACCTAGTTTATTTTTATTTCTACTAATAAGATTGTGTATATCGCAATGCTTTCTGTATAAATAATTGTTAGTTTAGTTAGATGTTAATAATAAAAACTGACCCTAAACTGGAGAGACTTTTAATATTTAAAAAAAAATTGGTATTGTAGTATAATAAAAACTTTAAGTGACTTCTTGGCAGGAAAGTGAAGAGTCATGTCTGCGGTTTAGTTTTATTTTCTAAAATTTGTGATAAGTCGAATATTAATGTGAAATAATTATGGATTATTAACCGTTAAGTGTTCGTGAGTGTGCATGAGTGTTGGCAAATGATACAAAACAGTGCAAGGTCACTTTCAAAATTTTCTCAAGAAGCCTCGCCTTGATGATCGAGTATCTGGAGGTCGAGGGTTCAATTCCCGGTCGGTCAAAGCGTGTTTTGTATTTTCCGATGCATAGCCCGGATTAAGCCAGTTATAGCGATGACCTGATTTCATTGATGGAGGCCTTGGCCCAACATTGGGCCAGCGGTACACAGTATTGACTAATTACTTTTAATTAAGCAAACGCAAACGAGGAGCTTGATGGCGCAGTGGTTAACACGCCCGGTCTGTGAGTGCTGAGGTTAAGCAAATTTCGCAAAGGTCGGTCATCGGATGGGTGACCAAAAACGAATCATCTCGAGCTCCGTGCTTCGGAAGGCACGTAAAGCCGTTGGTCCCGGCTGCATTAGCAGTCGTTAATAACCACCAGTCCGCTCTGGGTCCGCGTGGTTGTATATGGACCGTTCTCCCTATCCATCCATAGGGAAGGCTCGTGCCCCAGCAGTGGGGACATAAAAATGAGCTGATGATGATGATGATGATGATGAAGCAAACGTCAAACGAATAACTCTAATTAAATAGCTTAAATAAAATGTAAGTTTACTTTTACGTTTAGAAAGAGTTCGTACGAATAACGCTAATGAAATAACACTAATAGAAATACATTCACTCAATGTTGTGAAGTTAGATTAACATAAAAAATAAAACTAAACAATTAATATTCGTTACACAATTAATTTGGTGGATGTCCGGCCCGATTTGCATGGCATTAGGACAGACGGACAGATCTACATGTAATTAGATAATAAATTAACTTACTTATAAGCGATGTTGGCGATACAAGCGTCCGTTGTGCTGTTGTGCGCGCGACGGAAGAGTGTGCGTATTTTAACGTGAAAGTAAGGAAAGAAGTTACATAGATGCGTTATTTTTTTGGAATTCGATTACGTTAACAAATACGAGTTTTTGTAACATGGTAAGCCATGTAATGGTAATTTAACTCTCCTAGTTTGGCCGGTGGTGCTGCATCAATGCCACACAAGTTCTCAATTTTAATTAAATCAATTGGCAGTTAAATAATTTCAACATATAGGTAGGTATTATTTAATAGTCTATTTTATTTTATTTTTACTCAATGTAAGTTTTATAAATAAAACAGTTCGAATACGGCATCAAACAAAGGTATCAAAGGTTTAGTATGTTCTTCTTGAAAGCCATTTCAGATTTTTGTATGTTTCACATACAAACTTCAAATGCTTCAAAGCTTTTTGTGTGTGCATGTTTGTTTCAAACCAATACATCAATTATAATTAAACTTTCTGCGCTCAAGTTAAATATAGAGATCTAATAAGTTAGCAGAGACATTTAAAATAAAGTTTATATAAAAAGGTTAATATGCACTTTTTTTTTAAATGGGCTTGCTCTTGGCCTCATTCGAATACCTTAGCCCTAGGCTAAGAAGAGGCCCACGATGGAACGAGCCTACCCAGAAACAGCCTATTCACTCGGGCTTTAAAAACCTTTAACTTAAGCGCGTTTTAAAGTACACTGTGGAAAGATTCATAATATCGAATTAAATCAGTTAAACTAACGTTTTGTTTTAAATGTTTTTTAATTTTTTTTTTAATAAATACAGCGCAGAAAGTTTCATAATATTTTTTTAGGTTTGAAAGAATTAGTGCTTAGAAGTTTGTTCGATACCGACGTGTTTTTACATGCTACTAAGCACGTGTCGCACCACATTTGGTTGTGCGTCGTTTACTGCCGGGGGTGTATCGCGCTAATGTTGATTTTATGTAAAGCGCGTAGAATTAGTCAAATCCAATTATGCGCTGAGCGCGTGTTGTGCGCGTGCGCGATGTTGAACCAACAATCAACTCCCACTGACACGGTGGTGGGTGGAAATATTAAATATGTTTTGAATTAAACTGGCCCTAGCAACTGCGAAGATTTTTTATTATATTTAGATTTTCGTAAAGGTAAACGAGTATTTGAATAAGATTAAGAAACATTTATTGACCTGCACAAAAACAAATACAAACAGATGAGAAAAAATAAAATTAAAATTAAGTTAACAAAAAAAGAACATCACAATACAACTAGCACAATCACAAAAAGATAAAAAAATAAAAGAGAGAAAAAATAATAAAAATAACTGTGATGTGCAAGGCTAAAGTGGTAAACGAAGAGACATTGCTTCTCTCAGTGTCTTCTACCGGAATTACTACGGTGGGTGTTCTGAAGAACTTTCCGATCTAATCCCGCCTTCTCCTTTCCTCTCCCGGACTACACGTGCTGGTCTTAGGAACCACCATCATACTGTACAGACAATCAGTACTCGTACCAAAAAATTTAGCAAGTCGTTCCTCTGTAAGACCATTCGGCTTTAGAATTCTTTGCCGGCGCATGTGTTTCCCAGCTCCTATAGTCCCGGGTCTTTTAAGCGGGGCGTGAAACGGTATTTATGCAGGCCGTCATGAATGGGTGCGCTTGTTACCGTGCTTGTTCCACGGTGAGGAGCGCTCTCATTATTTTGGACTGCATCGGCTGCTTACCATCAGGCAGGATGTGGTCATTATGACGTGTCAATATAAAAAAAAACACAGAATGCCACAGAAGCGCTGGTTTTTAGACAGCTCCCTGAACGTAAGGTGGCGACGAGTGGTGTAATAAAATAATAAACATAAAAATTATATAAGATAAAAATACTTACATATACATTAAGAAAAATATAAAATTGCTGCATGTTTATTATGCCTTTGCCTTGGCCATTGTCAAAGCATGCTTACTACCAAAAAAAACAACCAGTTGTTAATTGTACAATTGTAACGCGACTGCTCTGGTTGCGGATGATAAATTGGTATTACGGACACAAATCGCTCAATGTATGTATGTAAAAAACTATTAGTTACATACATTTTTATCGCAAATGCACTAAGCGAGCGATCATTGAGCGATTTAACTACATAGTTGAGGAGCTCGATGGCGCAGTGGTTAACGCGCCCGGTCTGCGAGTGCTGAGGTTAAGCAATTTTCGCAAAGGCCTGTCATCGGATGGGTGACCAAAAATGTATCATCTCGAGCTCCTTTGTGCTTCGGAAGGCACGTAAAGCCGTTGGTCCCGGCTGCATTAGCAGTCGTTAACAACCACCAATCCGCACTGGGCCCGCGTGGTGGTTTATGGCCCATTCTCCCTAACCATCCGTAGGGAAGGCTCGTGCCCCAGCAGTGCGGACATAAAATGAGCTGATGATGATGATGATGATGATGATGACTTTTACTTATCCTATTTCGGCCCAATGATGGACACTAACGGTCACACACCTTCAGCCTATAATTTCACTGGGTCTAGTTCAAATCGGAAAACAGCCCAAACGTCTAGTACATTTAAGGCGCTAAGCACTCTGAAATGCACTTCTTTTTGTGTTAACGCACTATGTGCATCTCTTTTTCTTGTATGCAGATCGACAGAGAGCACTGTTTCGTGGTTGTCAGCGCCTTAATAGAAGTCAAATTCGTCTCTCCCCACTTAATAATAAACTTTGCACAGTTAAGACCAAAGAGTAACAAAGTATGCACTTTATTTCGGAAAAGCTTTTAAACAACAAATCGGATAATATACATCTTTCTATCATCACAGCTAAAAATAAATATCTCACTGAGAAAACTGAGTCCACATCAAAAGAACCCAATCTCAGATCCGTCTAATGCGATCTCTTTGCATTATCTCTTACTTTTATGAACAAAAAGAGATCAAGATAAATGCAATCGTACAAAAAACGAACGTATAATACAAGCGAATGTAAATCTTATCACTTTATGTTAGGGTTTCTTTGAATTGTGCCTTTGTAGTATTGAAACATGAGGTGTTAAGTTGACGACAATTCGAACGCCATTTAGGAATAGCGTTTTAAAAACATTCGATTCCAATTTCAAATGTAGGATGTTTGGTACGGATGAGAGAAATTACAGGACCAACATTTGATAATTCTTGATATGTTTTACCAATACAAACTATGCTACATAATATATTTTTTAATGGTTATCTTAGAGGTATTTAAAATATGCGTGCCTACGAAGATGCCCTTTTAATAATTGAATGCGAAATTAATTTGTATTATTTTACTACACATATAAGTCTAAAAGTGTTTAGCTTTGACACAATTTTTTTTTAAATATTATACATGTGATCCAATTTGTTTAAATTGGAAGTTTGAATTGGAGTTTTCCAATCACTAACAAATCAAATAACAATAACAAATATCAACTAACACACGTTTTTATTCCGCCACGTACTATCCAATATACAGATTATTGCAAAATTTTAAACAAACCTTTCAACCTCAATGAAAGCTTTATTACAGTATCAGTTAATTGGCAGTTCGTTTCATACTATCAGGGGTCGTAGTCAACACTGCACGGAATCATTCTGTTAACAATCCATTCTGTTGTCGCCCAGCAACAACTAAAACAAGTAAGTATAGTGATGTGAGGAGCTCGATGACGCAGTAGTAAACGCACTCGGTCTGCGGTTTTATATTAGAAGGTGGCAAACGAGCCGGCGGGTAACTTTCGCAAATTCTGGTATCGGATGGGTGACCAAAAATGTATCATCTTGAGCTCCTCCGGCGTCAGAGAAGGCATGGAAAACTGTTGGTCCCGGCTGCATGAAGCAGTCTCTAACAACTACCGCACAGCACTAGAACTGCGTGGTGGTTTATGGTTCGTTATCTTGTGGTAATTCAATCCATAGGGAAGGCTCTTATCCTAACAGTGGGGATATAAAAAAATACGAATGATAAATAGTGAGGTGAGGCCACGATTTTAGCAACGCAGCTTTGTTTCCATACTTTATTCACCTAACATAAAAGCTGTAGTTACGGCGCCAGATCATTTTCAATTCATTATTCGCGGCGTATACAGCAGCTTTATTCATCGAGTTTGATGGGGCTTAACAGCTAATTAAATTCACATACTGTTTGTTTCCGTGACTAATATCAGGTTTAAGTTCGCTTTGTTGATTAATATTTTGTCAATTAGAAATAATGAATGTGTCTACGTTGGCTAGCACGATGCTATGTAACACAAGTACCTACCTACTTGTGTAAATTATTATGACGGCATAGGGGTTCGTACTTTCTCGTCTCTATATCGAGAAGGGAGTGTCCAATGACACCTCACTAATGTTTTGAAATAAGAACGCCGCATTCGCAACCCGAACCTACGAATTACAGTTTAAAAAAAGAATCGGGGCGCTGTTTTTTCTTTTTTTGATTTTGCTTTTCACAAACTTTTTGGATATCTCAAGAAACATGTATTCAAACGATTATAGTCTTTAACTAAAATGGAATAAAACTATGTTTCTTTCTATACAACGGTAGATATAACGATGTTGTATTATACAAAGCCGTTTATTTTTCTCTTTGTCCAGCATTAGCGCGTCGATTTGGGCGTTAAGTTCCTTTTTTGTAAAATGAATAGGTAAATAGTAGCGGCTCATGTTACATTACAGAGGGATAGTTATATTTGCAAGCTTTTAAATTTAAATTTGAACTTTAATAGCCAAGAAATAAGATTGTTTAAGTGATTAAACGGTTTATTGAATGGGCTACACTTTTGTAATAAAATTGTAGTTTAATAGTTATTTTTTTTTAACTCTAAACGATAATGTAGAAATCCATTAAGATTAAAAAGGACTTTAGCTATTGTTTATTTATTTATTTATTAACAAAAAATCTACGAATTACAATCAATGAGAGTAACACAATAAAATTTATGTAGCCTTATCATGACTATAAGGTTTAAATAATATAGGTTACTTTGCTTTATAAAGCTCATTCGTTATGTATAAGTAAAATGATAAGTAGTTTTAAGCTACATCGACTTAGGTTCTCGATTCTGTTATTTTAAAACGCATCCAATCGTGTCTGTGGCTTGATTCTGACTTTTTCGCCATAGAAGTGATATTTCCATATACCGATTGAGTATCAGTAAAATTGTGGAATTTTACTGAGAACTGACGCGGTCTTATTGAAGAAAGAATTCGGGAACTAACATCTCATTTATTCGCTTCATTTACCAACGCTCATGCACGTTTCACAAACACTAAACGGTTAATAAGCCAACATTACTATACATTAATATTCGACGAAATACCAATATCAGAATATTTAACAAAACTGCAAACATTACTTTTTACGTTTCCTCCAAGTTGAGGTACTTGATCCCAAAATAATTTACACAAATCGTAGGGTCAACCCTCATCACTATCACCTCACCATCATCACTATGAAGTGATGACGGTTATGATGATGTAGGGCCAGGTGGGTTACTCTTGAAACATAATTGCAATAATCAATTTCCAATCACAAATCTAAAAAATTCAAATGGCCCTCTTAAAAGCGATAATAGCGCTAGATTGGAATTAAATTGCGTGGAAATTGAGTGAACAAATCATTATCGAGATGGGGCGTTCCGAAATTGCGAAAATTATCCCAATATCGATACATATTAATCACATTGGAATTGTATTGAGATTGAGTTTGCGTCAAGAGTAGCCTACCTGGGCGGTTCTTGTTCACTTGCAACACGTTTTTTTTTTCATTTTTCTCGATTAGCCGTCATTTCAACTATTCTGAAGTCCTTTCTTTGCCATATTATTATTTTTCACACAGCCTATCCATCTTCTCTTTAGCCTAGATTAGATTACATTTATTTATTGTGCAAGGAACACAGACCCACAAGTACTCACGTCGCACATCAGACTAACTGTCAAATTTCCTGAATAGACTTTAAACTTTATGTATATGGCATATGGATTAGTCATGAGAAATTTAGCTCTTTGAAGAGATAAGAGCTATATAGCTCTTTACCCAGTCAAGAGCTATATATCTCTTCTAGCTCAGTAGCTCATTTAGCTCAGTATAGTTCATGAAGATAGAAGGCTCTTGAGTCGTTTCTATGTGTACAGATCAGGCTCGCTCGACTGACACTTTTGAGTTATACTTGTACAGAACTACAGACTGATTAATACCACAGAATGATTAATAGGTAGTTAATACCAAATTCCTAGTTTAATTTAGCTTTTTGAAAGTGTAGTAGTCACAATTCGTTGTTTATTTTCAACACTAACTTAATGAGTTTTAACTGTTTTTAGAATAATGTTTATTATTTATATTGACTCATCGAATTAGTCACGATTTTCCTTATTACTTTGACAGCATACTTTTTTCACTTTCTATCGCTCATACGCGTTATTCGAAACGCTTATACGTCTCTCTTTGTCTATCGAGCCACTCGATTCCAAGTCGATATAATCCGATGAAACACTGAGCTAAAATGAAAACTGATATGAATTGAACGAGAGTGAGCTAGATATACGTTGAGCTATAATAGGTGAGCTAGCTCTTTTTAACAACTCGCTCGCGAGCTACTCATCGCTAATATGGTTGAACATTTATTGAAGAAATTTTACAGTGTTGGATAAGTTGATGTGCAGACGTCTGTACATTACAAACAAATCTAGATTTAAGGCTAGTACAGTTCCACTGGTTCTACAGGCGGTACACTAAACGACACACTCACATAATAAAAAATATGCAATATATATATATCGCCGTGCGCTTTCTACCGTCAATGTGCCAGCTGTATTGGAACCCAATGGGCTGGCTCGTGACGATGGAAAGAGGCCCAATGGAATGACGCTCGTTGCCTGGTCGCAAGGTCGATCCCTGGTGTGGGATGCGACGTGCGTGGACACCCTAGCTCCATCCCAAATTAGCGCAACCTCGGTTAGTGCTGGCGCGGCAGCTTCAGCGGCTGAGGACCTCAAACGGCGTAAATATAGTTCTGTAAGCCTTGGGCACATATTTGCGCCGTTTGAGTTGAAACTTTGGGACCATGGGGACCGGCAGCTCGAAAGCTTTTTCAAGAAATTTACGCTCGTCTTATAGAGACCACTGGTGACCCTCGAGCTGGCGCGTATTTTGGCCAACGTTTAAGTTTGGTCATTCAAAGAGGCAACACCGCCAGCGTCCTGGGCACTTGGCAGCGATTTAGAGTCGCTTTTTTATTTGTAAAAATTATGTGTATATTTTTATTTCTATTTCCTTATTTATGTTATTAGACTGAGACAGTTCATTTTTTCTTACAAATGTAAAGTTTGATTGCAAAGAAAAAGTTAAAATAATTGTTTATACATAAATAAACAACATATAAAAAATATATATTTACATTTCTAACAAAAATGCAGGTCACAGTACTACACGGTTCAAACCGACAGATGGCATAGATGACACAATTAAATGGCATAGACACAGCAAAGGTGACAATATCACCCGAACCGAAGGCTTAATTGTCCATTGCATTAACAACAAATTAAATGTGGCTCGCTGGCCCTCCGCCGGAAATAGTAATTAACCTATTGTCATGCTGATACTCGGAATATTTCAATGTCAATGGCGTTGCATTAAAAACTTTTTTGTAGCTTGTCACAGTCGGACTTGGACAATACTTTGGCTTCTTGGCGGGAAAGTGGATAGTCATTTGTTTTTTGAAAATAAACATTTATTTTAAAGATAACAGTGACGAGTTTTTTCAGGTGCTGAAATAAAAAAGAAATGAAAAATTATTTAAGTATTCAATTTACTTACAGAAATTGCACATAACATCATAGTCAGTCATACTAAATTCAATTTAAAATTCATAGGAATATTTCAGTCACTATACATCGGTTCGTAAGTCTTCTTTCGCCTTGTTACTGAGAAGAAACTAACCTATTGATAAAATAGATATTAACTTACTTAAGGGAATATTTATAAAATACAGTGAAAAAATTAAATGCCTATCCGACCCAGCTAGGAATCTAACTTGGGTCTTCCGCAATCCGGGCGGCTGCACTGACCATTATGCTACCGGGAAGGCTGATGTAGGCACTAAATTTTTACACTGCTTTTTAATTTTTGAGTGCTTTTAGCGGCACAGTGCCATCTATCCAACGGTTATTGCAACCGATGGCTATGCAGATTCATCTTTACAGATGAAATACCTCAAATTAGATAACACAACGCTATAGTAAATACTTACTTACTTAAGGAAATTATGAATACTTTGTTTACAAACATTCCACCGTGAATTATCAGTCAAAGATAATAAATATAAGGTCACTTTTTATCAACTGCTGCTAATTATATCACAGAAATAAAAAAAATCAGGCTTGTTTTTTTTTAGAAAAACTTGACACAAAAATTGTAATATTTCTAAGAGCGGCCTCTCTGCCGGTTTTTTTTAATGAAACTAGGGGCACGTGTAAGCGGTGAAGGCATTGCGGCCTCTCTGTTTCGACTCCATTGAATTGAAACTACCGAAAGTGCTTTATTTTTCTTTTTAATCCAAATGTCTTTTAGCGTTTTACCTACTTGAAAACTAGCGTATAAAAATTTGAGGTTTATTCGTAAAATTAGTTTATATATGTTGTTGAATTTATCCTCAAAATATTTGCTGTTGATAAAATGTGACCTTATATACTAAGGTATAGCTTCATCATCATAACCATCATCACCAGCTCATATATGTCTCCACTGCTGGGGCACAAGCCTTCCCTATGGATGGATAAGGAGAACGGGCCATAAACCACCACGCGTGCCCAAGGCGGATTGGTTGTTGTTAATGTTGTAATCGACTGCTAATGCAGCCGGGACCAACGGCTTTACGTGCCTTCCTTTACGGAGGAGCTCGAGATGATAGATTTTGGTCACTTAACCGATGACCGGGTTTTACGAAAGTTGGTTAACTGTAGCAGTCCCATCGAGCTCCTCTAAAGTACCTATAGCTTATAATTTAATTGTTTTAAATTTCCTTCTTCACAATTAGTTGAATCATCGCCCACCATTTAAATTAATTCCAGTGATTCCAATATGGTGTTCTGTGGAGTGTGGATGAGTCGGACAATTAATTGGTGTAGATAAGGAGGTACCTAACGGCGGACATTAATTTGGCGCTCCCCGTAACGCTTTTACAGATGGGGTGAGCACGGAGACTGTAAACTTGTGTCCTCTTTTGAAAATTAAAACTATTTTCTTTGATTAAATTATTATTAAAAGTTAAAGTGATACCCTGGCTTATAGTGATACTGACCCACTGCTTACGTGTAGGCCTTCATCTCATCTGATGTTAATTGATGATAAGGCCAATAGCGGAAGCGCAATTCACCCGGGATCCTCAGTTACTGAGGCAGGGGCTTCTCTAGCTGCTGGACATATTTAGATAAGATGTGGTAGCTAGCCAGGCGGACAAAAAGTCCTACCACCAACCAAACCGAGTACACAAACATGTACAGTCACGAGCAAAATATGTAAACATTTGTCACTCTTAATACAATGGAATAAGAGTCAAATTGTATACATATCAGTGCTCGTGACTTACCCCACGCTGGGAATCGAACCCGAGCCCGCTGGGTCTGAGACCGGTGGTCTTAACCACTAGACCCCAGAGGCGGCTTAAATATCAATCATCAATAAAATCAAGTCATCGTTACAAACGATGACGAAGAAACGAAGTTTAAATACTGTAAATAGCCATCAACATGCGGGGATCGCATTATGAAGCATGAAAAAAATAAGATATTAAATAAATATATATTTCAAAGTTTCGGGTTAGACTCACCTTACAAAATAAGTGAACGAAAAGGTCTTATGCTTACAAAGTGTTTAAAGATTAATTAGTTTACTTGAGTAGGTACAGCAAATGGCATTGGACACTTATTAACTAATAGTGATAGTGTGTAATTTTCTAAAATTTGTGTTATGTTAAATATTAACATGAAATAATGGTGGATTATTAACCTTTAAGTTGTCGTGAACGTGCATGAGTATTGACAAATAAAACAAAAAAGTACAACGTCACTTTTAAAATTCTCTCAAGAAATCTGCGTGAGGTCTATTAAAGCCCCACATCTTTACTGAGATACTCAAAGGTCTGGGGGGTGTATCGTTTTTCACTTCTCATTACCTACTATTATCATTCATCATCATCAAATAATAACAAAAGATATATCAGGAGATAATTTTCAAAAATGGGCAAATCTATCCATCATCGGTTTCGTATTTCTACCAGACGTTTCTACTAAGAATAATACATAATATTTAAAAGTCATTGTTTCTCGATATGTAAAAAAGTGGGCTTGGCTAGAATTGAAAATTACCTCCTAATATTATCTATAATTCGTAATAACTTGTAATTGTAAGAAAAATACTTTGACCGCTCGAAATCTTCAACTAAAACAAAAACTCCCAATAAAGGTTCCAAGTTCAAAGTTTGCCCGGCAGTCCCAGCACCACCACACACACTATCAGTTAATACTAACTTAATCTAATGCTCGCGCCGGTCAAAACACGGTATAATTGTATTTTTATTCAAATAACGGAGTTACAAATTTAACACGCGCCGAGCGAGGGTCCGAGTCGACTCTTCATGCTTTATGGTTATCTAACTTTTTTTGGCTTTTGGCGGGAATGGAAGTAATGATGCAATCTATTGTAAAACTGCAAATTTTTTGAAGTGTATGTACTTCGGCGGGCTGGTTAGAACAACGATAGCTCAATTGGAAGAGCACCTGACCCGGAATGTCAGAAGGGTGCAGGTTCAAATCCTGCTCGTGGAAATTTTTTCAACATTTGTGTTTTTGTAATTTGTTCGCAACAAAATTTGCGTTAAAAATATTATTTGAACATTTTATAAATAGCTTGCTTATTTCTTTACTGATCTTTAATGTTTGTAAAAATATTATGATCGGATGTTAGTGACGGTAGTTGTTGACATTGAATGGGCGCCTTTGGCTTTCAAAGTAAAAAGTGTTGAATAATTTCGGCGGGCTGGTTAGAACCACGATAGCTCAATTGGAAGAGCACCTGACCCGGAATGTCAGAAGGGTGCAGGTTCAAATCCTGCTCGTGGAAATTTTTTCAACATTTGTGTTTTAGTATGTACTTATTTGAATATTTTTTGATTAACAGCAGTGTCATATATTGTAATTTTTAAAGCAATCTGTTATACAAATTGAATTCATGTTTATATTTATATTTTGGAAGATTAAAAGAAAATAGGCAGTGGAGTTACTTACATAGAGATAGAAACATTTTGCAAAAGAAACAAACCATGTAAGAGAGGGAGAGAGAGAAACATTTATTGACTACACAAGTACATAAAAATAAAATAAAGATAAAAAACATAAAACAAACAACAGGTCAATCAGGACCCCACCTCAGCTTATGTTGTTGCGAACGAAGCGTATCGCAACAACGCTGGTATTCTGGCGGAGCCTGTTTCTTCGATCTTGTTGTTGCTGTTGATTTGTATGTCTTATCTAATAAGTACTTGTTTTTATTAAAAAATCCACGCTTGAAAAATGATATAGGTCCTTCGAGCCAGATCTTTACCAGCGACCTATAGATATAGACCACAGACATAGATTCCATTTTGTTTAGGTATATCGTCAGCTCCATTATGGTGGATATTCGGCGCATGCATACGTGAAATAAAGGCGGTCGCACACCGAGGCTAATGACTGCCTAACTGATATTTACGCGGCTACAGGCGCATTGTCGTTAACGTCAACGTGTTTGATACAAAATCTATATGGAAAATGAAAATTGCAGCTCTCCTGTCACTAGGCGGCGCTGCTTTAATGTAAAAAATATCTTGTAATAGTTAATTCATAAAGAAATGTTTTTGAAAATTAGCAGATCACCTCGTTTGTTAAGACAACGCAAATAAATCTCTAATATTGTTCGTTAGTGCGCAATACTCTTATAATGATGATCTAGATTTCACTTAATTTTAATCTTTATTTTATGTTTTTTTTATTTTTACTTTGTTCCCGATTTTTTTTAATGTAAATATTGGTTTTGTATTTAATTTATTTTTTATTTGATTTTAAATTTAATTTGTTTATAAATTGATTAACCGTTATTGTTTATTCTCAATTTTGGTATAATTTTGTGTTTTGTTCTGTTACTCGCTATTTTTATTTTTTTATTGCATGCTATCCCACACCTATAATTGTAGTGACATTTGATTTGTGTCGTTCTGTGTGTATTTTATTTAAAACTAGTTGTAGCCCGCGACTTCGTTCGCGAAGACTACACTATTCCACAGGAACCTGTTACCGGGATTAAAAGTATCCTATATCTTAGTCTGGGTCATGGTCTGTCTATGTGCAAAGTTTCATCCAAATCCGTTCAGCCATTTTAACGTGATGCGCGGTCAAATAAACAGACAAACAGACAAAAAAAAATCTAAAAATTGTTGGAACGTGTTCTGTTATCGATTCTAAGTATCCCCAGCCAACTTTTTTTCGAATATCTTCCATGTACAGACTTTGTACATGTACAGAATCCTCTTTAGCTTTATTATGTGTATAGATAGATTGTATAGGTGTACTTCGAGTACTCGTTTAAATAAATAAATAATTAATTTTAGAATTATAAATGTAGCGCATATTTTTCTTAACTGACTGGATGGAGTACAGACGACTTTTTGAAGATTTGACGACTTTTTTGCCGGGGTGGTATAAGGTGTCCCAGGATAGAGACGAGGGAAGACGCAGACGGGATGCCTTAGCTCAGCAGAGACACGATATAGACTAGATTAAAACAATGTTTAAAATATTTTTCTATTGCGTAAGTAACGCATTTTTCATAACTTAGCTATTCACCACCAACATCAACAAGAGTGCATATTTTCGCTGAAGCCATACGGATACAGTGAGGAGTAATATCAGTCGAATAAAAAAGCCCTTCCACCGTAGTTATCAGGCAAAACGAATTAAAAAGAGATTTTAAAAGTATGGTTTCGCCAAAGGATTGAGTAAAATGATAAAAATGAAATATGATGGCTTTGATGCACAGCGGGCTCAGCTTAAAGTGATGGGATGAGGCTGTGCGATAAATGTGTCGATAAATTTTCTTGTTGCATAAATTAATTAAGTAATTAATACATTTTTTAAGTAATTAATAAATTTTAGTTGTACAGTGTGCCAATAAATGTATTTCATCATCATCTTCTTCTTTTTCTTCTTATCGAATGTATTAATAAAGTTTCTTTTTTCATTATAATGGGCAAGCGCACGACCTTCGAAAAATGTTGTTTATGCCAGCTGTTAAGATAACTTTGATAACTTATGTTCTATTTATCTTTTGGCAATTTTCTGGGCTATATACTCTTATAGCATACCTAGTAAATTGTATGTAATGCACTGTACTCACATTATTAGTAAATAAGTAATAATAAATTGATCCACAAAAAAATAGTAGGCTAGCACCTAAAATGCTAAGTTAGCATCTAAATAGTGTTTAGGTGCTAACTTTGTATTTTTAGGTGCTTACTTAGTATTTTTGTGGGTTAGGTTAAGTTAGTTTGGTGATCGATTAAATACAACCCTTAGTAAATAAGGTTGTCTTTAACTTATTGGAATTGAAATGCCTTTATAGGGGTATTTTGAAAATAACACTTGCCCGTTGGCTCAAATGGGAATCGAGCCCACGACAAATCTGCTACTATGCAGTCTCGGTAGCTCAGTTGTAAGATCTGCCGTCCGGATTGAGAAAGGTCGTGGTTAAGAGATAAATATATTTTCCAGTGCTTTATTTCTTTTAATAAATACAGTATTGCGGATGCAAAATAATCTAAATGACTGGTGTATTTAATTAAATATCTGGATAATCCATCATCCATCAATCTAAGTATTGTTTCTTGATCATCCATCAAGATGAAGAGATGAGATGAGAATAAATCTTACTTAATATATACAGATATTTTATTTAAAATAGTATAAGTAACCAACATTACAATTATATTTATTTACAACATAATTAAAAAAAAAAGGAAATAGAAATAAAAATATACACATAATTTTTACAAATAAAAAAGGGACTCCAAATCGCTGCCAAGCGGGAGAGTGCCCAGGACGCTGGCGGCGTTGCCTCTTTGAATGACCAAACTTAAACGTTGGCCAAAATACGCGCCAGCTCGAGGGTCACCAGTGGTCTCTATAAGGCGAGCGGAAATTTCTTTAAATAGCTTTCGAGCTGCCGGTCCCCATGGTCCCAAAGTTTCAACCCCAAACGGCGCAAATATGTGCCCAAGGCTTAGAGAACTATATTTACGCCTTTTGAGGTCCTCAGCCGCTGAAGCTGCCGCGCCAGCACTAACCGAAGTTGCCCTAATGTGGGATGGAGCTAGGGTGTCCACGCACGTCGTATCCCACACCAGGGATCGACCTTGCGACCAGGCAACGAGCGTCATTCCATCGGGCCTCTTTCCATCGTCACGAGCCAGCCCATTGGGTTCCAATACAGCTGGCACATTGACGGTAGAAAGCGCACGGCGAATGACGTCGTTTAGATTCGCGTGTCGCGACAGACGACCAGCGCTTCGCTGGCAAGAAAGACCATGGTGCCCAAAAATATCCACTTCAGTCCCGCAAAGGCAACGATGAGGTTCATTTGTTTTAATGCCCAGGCGTAAGCAAACTGACAAAGTGAGTGTGGGGCCGGTTAAAAGGGTGCCTGTGTTGGGTGAAGGTATGGCGTGTAGCCAAAAACCGGCCTCCCTCTCCGAAATGGCAAGAAGACGAGCTCGTTCCCTATCATTAACAGCACTCTCTATGAGCGCGGAGAAAGTCATCTTACAGAGCGGCTCGTCCCAGTGTCTTTGGGAGTTAAGGAAGGTTGGTAGGTCGCAGTTTTGGCAGATAGCAGACCAGGCATTTCTGGCTTCCGACAGGCACGACACTTCAACGCCGCCCAGGGACGGAAGAATAATTTTAGATGTTAAAGTGAGCGTGCTGTGTACAGAAGACAGAAAAGCCGGTAGTGATAGGTCTTTTATACTGCGAATACCCAAGCCCCCAAACCTGATGGGAAGGGAGGCCTGGGTCCATGATTTGCTATCGAAATGACAATTTAATACTGATGATAAAGTACTCTGAATGGACGCGTCGAGTGATAGAAGAAGATTAGGATGTTTCCACAATGGACAACATCGGAGCAGATAGATAGCCCTTGGAGCAAACAAACAAAAACGGATGATGGTAAAAGCTATTTGAGGATGGATATTTAAAAGGCGCTCTACGATGCCGTTGAATTTGAGGAAGATTGAATCGATGAGAGGCGGAATGGATTCTGAGAAAATGGGAGCGCCTAATAAGGAAAGGGTGTCTTTATTCTGAATTTTGATGTTTGGGGCCAAAGAATTAAATTTAGAAATAATATTTGTTTTTTCCACTTCCGATTTTAAGTTAGAGACATATAATTCGCATTTACTGAAATTTAGATCTAAACCTATGTTTCTGAACTTAGCGATGAGGGAACGAAGATCCTCCAGGACAAAACAGTCTATATACAATCTAACTGTTGGGCAATAGCCTCTTTTGCCTCTCTGCCACCGATACGTTATGTAAACTGTATACGGATTTTTATCGATGCTTATCGATACTTATCGATACTTAAGCCCTAACACTACTGAGCGCGAGTTATACCTGAATAAAGTCTGCTGCACATACGTGAAAATATTTACAAGACTCTACTTTTGGTGGAAGAAATAATTGGAAAATATCCGTTTACAGTAAAATAATTTTATCAATCGTTATTTCATTAACAATTCATTATTATTTCCCACCGACTTCTCTTTGTTAACGAGTAGGTAGGGTTTTATAATAAAATGTATTGAAGAATGCAAAGATCTCGACCTCAGTTTAGCATAATATTTGTTTATGCCTGTCATCGGGACACCGGATATAATAGATAAACATTTAGTCATAGTTATAGATACTTATTTGATCACGTTGTACAAAGGTTTTATAAAAACAGTATTAAGTCCCAAACATGGCCCTGCAAGGGCATAGCAACAATAAACATAATTTATTTAATAAATTTAAACATTCTTGAGATCAGCTCTTTAACTTATACATAAAATACTTAAATAACTTAACTATTAAAAAAACTCTGATAAACTATAAAAACAATTCTCTCCAAAATATTTTTTTAATTTACATAAAACTATCTATCTTTAGAAATACTTTTAAATGCGGTAGGTATTTTATTAAATATTATAATTGATATGTGATGAGTGGATGAGCTAACCATATGGAGTTTAGTAAAGGGAACGGCCAATCTATTTTTGTGTCTTAGGTTTCTTGGTTGTGAATCAGTATTCACTTGGAGCTAAGCATCAAGGTATCAATCAGTATTGATACCTGATGCTTAGCTCCAAATTTAAAAATAAAAGCGATTATTGTTTAAAAGAAATAAGAAGTTTAGCTTGTCTCCTGTAAATTAAGTGTAATCTTTAAACGAACTATAGTAAAACAAATAACAAAGACAATAAAATCATGATTATCAAAAAAATAAAATTTGAATTCGAAAATCGAACCGTCACATCCGACCAGTGTGCATACTGCATGGACGGCGAAATATAGCTCCGGACGCGCGCCAGCAACGGCCAGAGTCAAAAGAATTAAAAAGTCGCGCGTCCCAAATGGGTAGCAAAAAGCCGATGCTAAAAAACTGTAACGTTATTAGCGCGGGCTTTGAGCGGGGATTACCGCTCGTGTGCCCGCCGCGATACTCCGAGGCACTGTTTCTTGTTCGGAAATGACGCGGGCTTAAAGGCAATATTGTAAAAACGGCCATATAAGAGAAGAAACGGATCATGGATACATACCACTTTTACGTAACTTCATTGCAATCTAGAAAGTCACCGTGAAGGTCCTAATCCCAACTAAAATCAAATCAAATATGGTCTATTTAGACCACCGGTCACAGACGCAGAGGTAGATCCAAGGTAGGTAGATACTAAAAACAGGTTAAAGAAAACACAATCCCATAGTTATTGTTCATAATATGGCTTCTGCAAGAGAAACAGTCTCTAAAACAGGCCCATACGGTTTGCCGTAGTTTGCCGTCAGTCTTTGATAGTTCTGACATGTCTATTCAGCTAAAAGTGTTAAAAATATATTTTTACTCACTTTTTAGCCTGCCTGATAGAAAGCAGCCGTAGCAACCCATAGGCGACGTCACCAAGGGTGTACCGCTTACCAACACGCGGTACCAACTCTTAAGCTACAGTTCATTAGCACCTATGTCATGTTATAACACAGCAATTATCACCCTTCAAACCGGAACACAGCAATGAAAAACAACGCTGCTTGGCGGTAGAGAAATAGGTTGTATGATGGTCGTTATCAGAATGCTACCACCAGCTTAGGTAGCCGGTATTTCTTTGATAATCATTGATTACATTAACAACATCATTTCTGGATGAGAATAGCCGTGGATCGTGCTCAGTGTCGTGCACTTGGAAAGGCCTATGTCCATCAGTAGACTAGCATAGGCATGATGATGATTAATCACCGAACCATAATGCTACCGACTTTACAAAGCAATTGTTACCAAGCCTCCTACTCCTAAACAGCTTTGCAATAGAAAAAACTATTATGACGAGTACCATGGTAAATCATTATAAGATGAGCAACAAAAAAACGGCAGACGCCAGAGAAAAAAAGTCACTCCCATCCGCCGTAAACAATGGCAGCCGACTGGCCGAAAGGATCACCGATAGCGTAGATAAATAATATTTTCATAGCCATCGCGTTTGTGTCGAGGCCCAAGTCACGAGCTATTTGTACAGTGCTTTTATTTTCTTAATGGCTCACGGTAATCGTCGTATTTCCGAATGTAACCGAATATTAATTTCTATGTATGGACAATTATTAAATCATCATCATCATCATCATCGTCAGCCATATGACGCCCACTGCTGGGCATAGGCCTCCCCCAAGGATCGCCACACCGATCGGTCCTGTGCTGCTCGCATCCAGCGGCTCCCCGCGACCTTGACCAGATCGTTTGTCCACCTTGTAGGGGGCCTGCTCACGGAACGTCGTCCGGTGCGTGATCACCAATCGAGAACCTTTCCGCCCCAACGGCCATCGGTTCTCCGCGCTATGTGTCCCGCCCACTGCCACTTCAGCTGAGCAATCCTCCGAGCGATGTCAGTTGTTTTAGTTCTCCTGCGGATTTCATCATTTCTGATTCTATCGCGCAGGGAAATACCGAGCATCGCTCTCTCCATTGCTCGCTGGGTGAATTATTAAATATAATATCCTAACTAATATTAAAGATGCGAAAGTGAGTTTGTTTGTTTGTTTGTTGTTTGTCACGCTTTCACGCGTTAACTATTCAAGCGATCATCATGAAATTTTGTTCACATATTCTTAAGAGTGAAATCAAAGAAATAGGATACTTATTATTAAAAAAAGTGAGTTTGTTTGTATGTTTGGTACGCTTTCATGCGTAAACTATTTAACGATTTGTTTGTTTTGTTGTCATAGAAACTGTCAAAGCGATACGAAGTCCGCCGGGTCAGCTAGTGTATAATAATTAGAATTGAGAACAACGTATTCTATTGTTGTTTTGTTTTGATTTTTCGTGTGAACTATATTGTAGAGCTGTAATACTATAAATTAATAGTAAATAAAAGGAGTAGTAGTAACGGTCTATATACGTAAAATGGGGCTACTTTTGAATCAGATGTAACTTTGACCACAGCTATAGATACGTAATAACTGCTAAAATGAGTATCGAAAGGTGGAAAATGTTTTTGGACGCCTTATAGTAGCAATGCTGGTGAGTTCACTGACATAAAGATATCATGATTTCTTAAGGAAGCTTTTCTTGGGGCTAGATAATTGGTGTGAGTGTGGGAAACATTTATTTATTTACATTTATTTATTTACATTATGATTGTGGTATGAGTCAGCGTACAGCTTTTCGTGTTATGATGCGATAGTCTCATATTTTTTGTTAACAGATGATAGTAATTAATGATAATAGAAACGAGTAGTGATGAATAATATTCCTCCCATTCCCTTGAGTATTAGTATACTCGTAGATGTGGGGCTTTACTGAGAACTCCCGCGGACTTCTTGAGATAATTTAAAAAGTTACGTTGCACGTTTTAATAATAATAATAATAATAATAAAAACTTTTATTTGGACACTATAGACACACACACACATATACACACACACATTATACAATCGTAAAATGACAACAATTACACTAAAACAATTATAATTTCATAATAACAGTACCTAAACTATTTTATCTACTATATAACTATAAAAATACAAAAATGTGTGTGTGCCGCAGCATCTCAAAAGGGTCGTTGCTCAGCGTGGTATTCACTCGCATAGCAAGTGAATCGCTGATTTTCAGCAACAACCAAGAGTAACGGAGACGAAGACACGTCACGAAGACGGTGCCCGTAACAATTGTCAATAATGTGCCCATGCGCTTAACCTTGACCAAGTAGTAGTAACAAATTATTCTATCATTTTAAAAAATTAATAAATAAAGATTTATTTATATAAAAGCTGTGCAGTGTATTGTGTATTATTGTCATTAAATTAGATAAGGATATACACTCGGCGTCAAAAAAATCGCACCTCTTAGAAAATCACTTTCAAATGTCATTTACTCTTGATATGCACATGCAGTCGCATTAATTATGATTTTATTTACAAGGTTACTTAATTAACTTAATAAAAAACATTACTTTTCATTATCAAATAAAACCTAATGCAACAAATAAAGTGTCACAAAAATTCGATGCAAATTTTGCTACCCGTGAGAGTTGCTAGTTGCGCTTCCTTTGTGGGTATAAAACGGTCAACACGGGTTCAATGTGGGTCATTCGCTATTCAACCGTTGAAGAGGACACACGCACAGATTTTGATGGATACCACAGCTGATAAAGCCGCTCAAGTGGTTGCACTACTGCAATCAGGGGTGCGGCAGTGTGATGTCGCCCGGCAACTGAACCTGAGCCGTTATTCCGTTCGAAGAGTGTACCAGCGCTTCATAGAGACCGGTGGCTATATCCGCAGACACGGTTCGGGTAGACGTCGCTGCACTTCGGAAAGAGACGACCGGTTCGTTGTGTCGAACTCTTTGAGAAATCGTTTCTCCAACGCTGTTGAGTTGCAACAGCAGCTCCAGGCAGTTCGCAGACGCACCGTAAGCGTATCTACGGTTAGAAGAAGATTGAAGGAGAAGAAGATAGCGGCCCACAGAGCTGCTACGGGTCCAAAATTGACTGCAGCGCATCGGCGAGCCCGCTTGCAGTTTGCTCGTGACCACGTCGATTAGACCCTTGAGCAGTGGAGAGCTGTTCTCTTCTCAGACGAGACGCGAGTGTGTCTTTTCTGCAACGACCGACGGAGAAGAGTATACCGGAGGCAGGGTGAACGTTTCGCCCAAGCCTGCATCCAGGAGACGGTGGAATATGGTGGCGGATCCTGCATGTTCTGGGGCGGTATGTCTGCTGCCGGCAAAACCGACCTTGTCTGCGTCTCCCGGACTGGAGGTGCTCGCGGACAAGGGTCGCTGACTGCTCGCCGCTATGTCACTGAGGTCCTGGAAGTGCATGTGGTCCCCTTTGCCGAATCTTTTGGCGAGGGGTTCACATTAATGCACGACAACGCTCGCGCTCACACTGCAGGCATCGTGAGCGACTTCTTGCAGAGGTCCCAAATCTCTGTGATGCAGTGGCCAGCGCGAAGTCCGGATCTGAATCCAATAGAGCACCTCTGGGACCATCTTAAACGTAAGGTTCGATCTCGGGATCCAGCTCCTTCGACTCTACAGGAGCTCCAAGACGCGGTGATTGAAGAATGGGGGCTTATCCCTCAAGAAGAGCTCCTGAAGTTGGTGAGGTCCATGAGGGACCGTATGGAAGCCGTGATCAGGGCAAGGGGGGGTAACACTAGATTTTAAGTTAATTTTAAGACACTTTTTGTACATTTTTCTTTGTAAATTATCTGTTGTTAATTAGGACTTAATTAAGGATTTTTATTATTTTATTAATTTTAATGTTGTTTGTATAATTATAATTAAACAGAAAGTTAAATTTAATTGTTTTTTGATACTCCTTTTTGTTACCTTTCTAATGATACCCAACACTATCCTCTACATAAGGTTTAAGAATTTTTAAAGATGATTTTTAAAAGGTGCGATTTTTTTGACGCCGAGTGTAATAAATAACATATAAGTAACATGCAAAGTAAAATAAAATAAAAAATATAATAAGTGTGCTATGCTACCTGGTTCGCTCTTGTTGCCGCCACCTACAAAAATCGCTTAGGAATTCGTTTTGTTTCATTTGTCAAAATTTATGCACGTCCACTTATTTTTAAATCGCTAGCCGCCTATGACTTGTAGCGTTAAAACTAAGGGCTCTTGCCTCGGGCTATTACCCCCATTGTAGCCGGCCGGCATATTTCACGCTCCGGCGACTACGCGGGCTTATCTAGTGCATTCCAACTGTGGGTACACACCTCTGTTACCAATTGATTGGTGATGACGCCACAGAGATGACGATTCAGTTGAATGTGACCACCGATTTATCGTTTAAATCGTCGTTGCAAATTTAATATCTCCTATGTGATAAAAGTATATATATCATAAAAAAACGAAAAAAACTTTTTCTTGTAAAATTTTGTAGACTTTTTTGTTATTTTTACCATTGGCGAATGTTCACGTTTCGACGCAATTTTAGCTTTCGGAGAATGTTCACGTTTCGACGCATGTATCTTACTTATTATACGTGTATAGAAAAAATGTATTATGATAAACAAATTAGAGAATAAAGCCTTTCTTGCTCAATTTAAATTTGCAACGACGACATATAGCTTGCCTAACTCTTAATAACTGATCTTTAATATATGCAAAAATATTAAGATCGGTAGGTAGTTGTCAACATTGAAAAAGGCTCCATTGGCTTACAAAGTAAGAGCAGATAGTGTTGGAAAGAGCCACGATAGCATAGTTGGTAGTGCACTTGACCCGGTATGTCATAGGAAGCGTATTTGAATCCCGCTCGTGGAATTTTTTTTTAACAATTTTTCAAATTGTAATTTTTTCCGAACAAAATTTGCGTAAAAATTATAAATAATAATAAATATAATGTTACGCTGTTTCGACTAATAAATAGATAGCCTTTTTAATGTAAGTAAAAACGTAGCATGAGAGCTTCGTAACAAAAAATTTTAACATTCTGTTTGCGAGTACAAGCTTAGGATATTTGAGTGAGACGTAGCAAAAAATTAAAACAGTTGAGACCGAACAAAAGATATAATACCACACTCAACCAATTTCTCATTCGAGCAAACACAGAATAAACGGATCCGACTCCGGCTAATTTAACAAAACAACAATCAATGGCGCGTGAAATCGCAAATTTTGTCTATGGCCACTATGGCGGCGGTCGTTTGACAGATGCAAAGCGCGCCAAAACCCTTTGGGATCTGTCAAAGTGCACAGATGGCGGTAATTTGCAATTATTTGACGATTTCATTGCTGTTTATTGTAGTGTGATAATTGTTTCGACAGGCCAACCGTAGTTCGTAATTACATTGAAATATAATGGTTGGTGCGGTTTCAAATTAGTATTCGGTAAAGGTATCGATTACGCCTGATCTGGACATTGGACACGCGACACTTATTCAGTAATCGACAATGTTATTGATACAGGACATTGGATGTATTTAGCTAGCAAAAAAGCCTAAAAGCTTGTGTTATAGTTATTTTATCTTCTGAGACCAATTGAACGAATTGAGAAGTGTGCTTCTGTGTGATAAGATGAATAACAATTTTCGAAAAGATTCATATGTAAAGAAAACTATCTTTAAACCATACAATAATTTTATAATTTATTAATTAGTTTTATTGAATTTGTTAATTTTACTAACATAGGCTAAGGTATTTATTTACTAACCCAAATGAGCCATGATGCTTAGATAAAATATATTGAATTGAATAAATCTGTTATAAATATTCAAATAATTTTTTACGCAAATTTGTTGCGAACAAATTACGAAAACACAAATGTTGAAAAAATTTCCACGAGCATGATTTGAACCTGCACCCTTCTGACATTCCGGGTCAGGTGCTCTTCCAATTGAGCTATCGTGGTTCTAACCAGCCCGACGAAATTATAAATCTGTCTATCAAAAAACATAGATCTGTTTTATCATGTTGTAAGAATATAAGTCCTTATTTCTTTTAAATTGTTATTTTTATTTTTTTAATTGTTATTTAACCCTCTTTTTTTAGACTTTGTTTGTTAAAAGTCTAAGTATTTATTATTTTCATTTGTTAAACTACTTATTCTATGTAAACGCGGTGTGCTACGATCACCGGAATTCAATTTTAATGTGAGAATAAGTTTACTTGTTGTGAATGTATTGAATTGTATTCTGTAGTTGTGCCAATTAATTAAATAAATAAATAAATAAGACACCTCTTTTAGATTTGTACGTACAAGTACATGTCTTTTACAACATATTATTAAAAGTGTATTTTCTATTAAGAGCCTTTGGCCTCCATGTTAGCTTCAAAGATCAATATTTTCCAAACCAATGAACCAATTCTATTGAAATTTCTTCCACTTATAGAAAACACAGTAATACATGAGTTAGTTGACAACATTATAACAAACTTTAAACACCTAAAATGCAATTTAAATACCACTATGCAAACTTCCAAATGATAAACTTCCTACACCACCTCTTTGCACCGCACAACTCAACGAAACCTTCCTAAATCCTAATAAACAAACAAATTGACAGACAGTCATAACTCGATGGCTCCCCCACATCCACAGTGTAGGGTTACACGATTCGTCAATTACCAACCCCTCCCCCCACCCCTCCCCCCACGTACCCAGCGGAGTATTACCGCGGATTAATAGTGATTACTCTGTGTACGGACTTTTTATTTTATAATTAAGGGGAATGAGGATTGTTTTAAAAGGTGTCGCTCGTTTATTATTGTCTATGGTGGGGTTGCTATGTGACGTCACTATGCGGTGTTTCTCTACTCGGGATTGGTGAATCAGTAATTGTCACTTTAGCTTGTGATAAAGTGATTAATAAGGATAAGTCTCGATGTCCTAAACTATCTATATAGGGACTCTATTAGTAAGGTTATGGCTGAATAACAGAGATCGCGGTCCTACCGCGACCACTGAGTCATAAACCGTAAAAGTTTGTAACCTTTTAAAACGTTTTTTTGTTAAAAGACAAATAAACGATTTTATTATTATTATTTTCTGAAAATAAACTAAATCTAATCTAAAATCTCAGAAATCTAAGGTGTTAAATTTTTCACACGGGTTTTGCCAAGCGTGAAAATGTTTATTATAAAATAATTATTATAGTTTGTGTGGGTGGCTGGCAAGAGCTGGATGAGAGTGGCCGCGGATCGTGCTCGGTGGCGTGCACTTGGAGAGGCCTATGGCCAGCAGTGGACTAGTATTGGCTGATGATGATGATGATGATGTGTGTGTGTGTTATTATTATTATTAGTAAAAGCGCGACCGATCTGAACTGAGAGTATCATAGTCTAGTGGTTAGACCATAATACTCTCAGCTTAACTTCGGTCTTAGACAGAGGTTCGTTTCCTAGCGGGGGGTACATTGTTTGTACTCGGTTTGGTAAATAGTGGTTTGTTTTAAATCCGCCTGGCTAGCTATCACCATCAATGTTACTAAAATATTTTACAAAGAATAAGTTCTACTAACACAGGTAAGATCTGTTACCTATTTGAATTATTAAATTAATAGAATTTAATTAGTTACTTCCATGTGCTGAGTGGGATCCTTTTCGGTTTCGCTTCTTTATTTTATATTTTATATTTGTTTATTATTTTTATTTGAAACTAAATAAAATATTTTGATTTGTTTTGATTTGATTTTAGTTGCCATATGTCTAGACCCAAATAATAATAATTATTAATAATGCAGTAAACTACCCATTTGTTTTAAAATGACAAAGAAAATAGAAGAATAAGTTAATTCTTATAAGTCTTTATAACATTTCTTAAACGAGATTTAAGCCTAGTAGAATAGATTCTAAATTCGATGTGGAGATCGATGGCGCAGCGGTTAAGCAAGTGCTGAGGTTAAGCAACTTTCGCCAAGGCCGGTCATCGGATGGCTGACCAAAAAACCATCTTGAGCTCCTCCATGCTTCTGAAGGCACGTGAAGCCGTGGGTCCCGGCTGCATTAGCAATCGTCAACAACCACCGCACCGCACTGGACCCGCGTGGTGGTTTATGGCCCGTTCTCCCTATCCATCCATAGGGAAGGCTCGTGCCCCAGCAGTGGGGACATAAAATGAGCTGATGATGATGATAAATAAGTTTTATAATAAGGCGATCGGTTGCAAAGAAGCGATTATCTCAAAGCGACCATCAGCAATGATCACGGACCGACAGGAACATAATTTACATACAACCTTCTCAAATGTCCATACCTGCGGCTGGATGTTGGATGCGGGGCAAGTATGATAATAATGAACTGACATCAAAGCTAACGAGGCGCGTTGCACGTACGTACCTATATAAACCTTGAGGAGACCACGCTAAGTGGAGGGTGTAGAGGGGTGTATCGTTTTTGAAAGAAAGAATGAATGAAAAATTTAAAAACCGGCCAAGTGCGAGTCGGTCTCGCGCACGAAGGGTTCCGTACCATTATCTATAAAAATATTTTAAGTTTCTACTTACCTGTTATCGTTATTAAGACCGAGAAAAAAATTGGAATAAAATCACGTTTGTTGTATGGGAGCCACCCTTAAATATTAATTTAATTTTAATTTAATTATTTTTAGGATGAATATATAATTACATATTCTGTGAATATTTCAAGGGTCTACCGGTTGCCGTTATCAATATCGAGCAAAAACGAGCAATAAAATCGCGTTTGTTGTATTGGAGCCCTCTTAAATATTTATTTTATTCTGTTTTTTCGTATAGCGGAAACCGAAATGCATAATCTGTGAAAATTTCAAGTGTCTAACTATCACGGTTCATGAGATACAGCCTGGTGACAGACGGACAGACAGACAGACGGACGGGCGGCGGAGTCTTAGTAATAGGGTCCCGTTTTACCCTTTGGGTACGGAACCCTAAAAACACCGCCGCTGTTTAAACCGCCTCTGTGGTCTAGTGGTTAAGGCCACCGGTTTAGACCCAGAGTTCCCGGGTTCGATTCCCAGCGGGGGTACATGTTTGTGTTCTCGGTTTGGTTGGTGGTAGGGCTCGATTGTCCGCCTGGCTAGCTACCACCATCTTATCTAAATATGTCGCCATAACAGCAATGTTTGTAGCATTGCTGTATTCCGGCAGCAAGAGATAAGATAGCCAGTGCCTCAGTAGTTGTGGATCCGTGTGAAGTGCGCTTCCACCATAGGTCTTACCATCACTTAACATTAAGTCAACAAACCACTCTAAATGGCCGTCCAAATTTAAACATCACAATCATATAAAAACACCGCAGTCACCATAAAAAGATCATCGGAACAACTGTCAGGTCTTTATAGCCCCATCTGCGCGGTCCCTAAAGTCCCGGGATGGGTCCGCAGGGTCCTTTGAGACCCGAATTAATGAGTATAAACACTAGTGAAATGATCGAACGGTTGGGGGAAGTAATGACTTGATTGAGCTATCCGAGTGTGTAAGTAAAAGCAGAGTGCATGTAAGTAACATTCGGATTGAATTACAAATTATTCGGGTGGAGTTTGGAGATTAGGTGAGTGGTCGTAATCTGTTTGGACATAGACATATTAAGGCGAAGGGTAAGGCACACTAGCGCCACCAATTGATAATTTGACAATTACTAACGGACCGGATCTTTTTTTAAACATTGCGTACCGTCAGATAACAGGAAAGCATCCATAGTATTTATTTAATAATTGTGCACAACTTTTTGTTGCGTGGTTTATTCACAAAACGGGCTATCGCATTTATTCACAAACAATGGCCACTTTTGGTATTAGCGAATGAATACAAAAACAAACCTAAAAGTAGTGCACAATAGATGTTTGCCTAGTGTCGGAAGGTCCGCAATGTTTAAAAAAAAAATCCAGTTTAGTAGTTATCAAGTTAAATCCATTAGCGGCGCTAATGTGCCTTACCCTTCGCCTTAATATCCGTTGTGATTTTCTAAAGTACAGTAACTTAGGGTACTTTTGAATTAAGTGTGACATTGAGCATACGCATATCGTAGTAGACGAGGTGATCCGACAGAGAACCAAAGTCGTCGACATAGCCCACAGGATTAGCAAGCTGAAGTGGCAGTGGACCGGCCATATTAGCCGCAAAACCGATAACCCATCGGTTATCGGTAAACGAGTTCTTGAGCGGAGACCGCGTATCGGCAAATGTAGTGTAGGACGTCCTCAGACTAGGTGGAGCGACGATTTCCGCAAGGTGACTGGCAAGAGCTGGGTGAGAGAAGCCGCGGAATGTGCTCAGTGGCGTGCACTGAGGCCTATGTCCAGGAGTGGACGTGTGTAGGCTGATGATGATTATGATGATATCGTATTGGCACGTCGTATCGTAGTGGCACCAGAATTCGACACTTTTTAAAAAAGAAAACCGGCCAAGTGCGAGTCGGACTCGCGCACGAAGGGTCCGTACTTTATGACGTATTAAAAAAAACTACTTACTGGATCTCGTTCAAACCAATTTTCGGTGGAAGTTTGCATGGTAATTGTACATCATATATTAGAAACAAACAAAAATTGTACGAAAACAAAAACCAAAAAGCCAAATTTTATTTAATTTAAGTCCAGTGTTCGACCAAAAACTAATATACACCGTGACACTGGCTAGACGACGGACGCGTTAAAGGAGGTATATAAGAAGCCGATACCTGTTCCGTTAAAAATAAAAAACACCACCTTAATTTTTCACTTTTTTCCTAACTGAAAAGGTTTTTCTGGTTATTTACAATTAACTACGCGGGCGAGCGAAGCACTAGCGAGGCGTTGTCCGCGCGTGCGGTTGACCTTACTCGTGCGTGTAGTACATGCGAAATACAGATAGTTCACTTTTTTAAAAACCGTAATAACTCGCGTGTTTTAAAATTTGCTATAACCTTTTTTAACTAAAAGAGATGTAGATTGATTGGCTGATTGGCTCGTCACACTTTTACGTTGTTTTGTTTTTTGTATTTGTGGAAATTATGCTACTGTTTTATTATGTTGTTATTTTTGTTTATTTCTTTTGTACTGTGTGATAGCCAATAAATGTTTAATTTTTTTTTTCATTTTTTAGATACGTTACTAATTTACCTCCTTAACATAATATGGATGGATGATATGGATAACAGCTAGGAAGCAGGTGGTCTGAATCCAATAGTCGCTAAATCTGTGGCTAACTCTCATTTCTATTGATTAAAGAAAAATAAAGTGTCGATCGCTGGTTCCTATCTCCATCCCTCCATCAGACTGGTTCATAATCAGCCCACATCAGTCTACTGCTGGTCATAGGCCTCTCCCAATGCATGCCACTAAGCACGATCTTCGGCTACTCTCATCCAACCACTGCCAGCCACTTTGCGTATATCCTCGCTCCACCGCACCGGAGGGCGTCCTACACTACGTCTGCCGAGTCGCGGTCTCCACTCTAGAACACGTCTACCCCAACGGTTATCGGTCCTGCGGCTTATATGACCAGCCCATTGCCACTTCAGCTTGCTAATTCTAAGAGCTATGTCAGTAATCTGGTTCTTTAGCGAATTACTTCGTTCTGGATTCGATCCCTTAGAGTAACACCTAGCATAGCTCTCTCCAAAGCATGCTGAGTGACTTTAAATTTGTGGACTAGTCGTACCGTGAGTGTCCACGTCTCGGCTCCTTATGTCATAACAGGTAGGACGCACTGGTTGTAGACTTTACCGACTGGTTGTCTGGAAGAAATCGCTTGAAAGCGATAAGACCGCCGAATTGTAACTTTGTAATTTTTTTTTGTTCATGTTTTGTTTTATAGTGTTGCAATAAAAGTATTATCTATCTATCTATCAAATAATTGTGACCAATGTTACACTGATTCAAATCGACGGTCTACGCACAATAGACAAGTCAAAAACCATGGATTTCAGAATAACTTAATAACGATTCAAATCAATCAAGATATAAAATACTTTGAAAATTAAATAATCTAATAGTTTTATTAATGTAATGTTATACAAACTTTAAACAGTATGATGATACAACGTATTTCCACAACTATCAGATTTTCTAAGAAAAACTGTCACAAGACTGTTATTACATTAACTTTACATTAGATAAATCTATAACAGTCAAGCATAACACATCTGTTTATACTTCAAATTGCTACTGGACGAGGGAAACCTCAGATAAGATAAGATACATAACTTAACGCAATTTATAATAGAACTTAATAAAACATTTCACAGATAATATACTACCATAGCACTAAAAGCGTGCTCATGACAATGCCGATATCTGCATGATCAATTACATAGAGGGAGTTCCATTCATAAGCCTCATTCGACGTACGACTACTAGCACAAAATAAGAAGACCGCAGAAGGTAAGCTTCGTACATACGCGGTTGAGCAACGCACACATACAACCTCTCACGTTCACTGAATCTCGCGACAGCTGCGCTCGGTTTTTTTGAAGTGAAAACTTCTTTAGCGGCGTTGTGCACTTTTTTTGGAATGGGTAAAAAATGTTATTCTCGCGTCAGGACACGTGACCGTCAGGACACGTGACCTGAACGAAAATTCGTAAGACGGATGGAGAGTAGAGGAATGGGTAAAAAATGTTAAACTCGCGTCAGGACACTTGACCTGATCGAAAATTCGTAAGACGGATGGAGAGTAGACAGCTGGCGCGGCGTAATATAAATTTTTAATATAACTTAATATAACTTTTTAATGTAATATAACTTGTCATGTTTGTGTACGATAGCCCATAAATGTGATATTCTACCACATAAATGAGAGTACTTTTATACTGATAATTAAAGCAATTCGTGCAAAATTATTCCCTAACCATTCCAAAATATCAAAAATGCACAACGTTAATATTCAAGTTTTCACTTCTGCCGGCACCTCCCAGAGTGCAACCCGTCGTTTTTTTTTTATTGGAGAGAGATTGCTGATTGCCTCAGACGGCATTTTCAGCTTCACCGGGCTTGTTTGGAGGCAGCGAGAAACTTAAAGGGTTCCTCAAGCCGTGTGAAACGAATCACCTTCGGTGGTTTTCTAGAGGGAACAGTCCCCGTGCCCTACTAGATTCTCCGAAGGGTTCGGATCGGATCGGGCAGGATGCGCTCGGGCTGTTACGAGCTGTATTTGTATGGCAAATTTCAACTCTTCTTGTATATCGCCAGGAGGCGCTGCTGCAATGCCATACTAATTTTCGTCTTCGTTAACGTAATCGAAAGAATAAGGATAGTAAACAAAACTCACACTAGGCATAACTATTTATTAACGGGATTCTTACCATGTTGATTATTTGTGAGTATCCGATATTTCGGCACAGTTGCATGCGCCATGATCACGGAGTTACTGAAGTTAATGCAGGTGAGTTTTTTATGAGCAGACAAAACGATGTACCCTCTTTCTTAGTTGTTTTTTGCGCTCGATGCCCATACCACCGGTTTCTAAGTCACTATTTACTCGAAATTGCTCACGACACACTACACTCACAGTATTGGAACACGAAACGGCTTTATTGTTGTTTTTGCGGTTTTTAACAAGACTAATCACTGGATTCCAGACACGCGACAGTTTGAATCCATCTTTACGATTGAAATGTTTGTATTTCGTAACTTCAATCGCTTCTCTCACCAATCTAGGTACGTAGTGGCGTTCTCTCGAAATTATCTGAGGGTTGTAAAACTAAATCCATCAGGACCCGACTGGATCAGATATTCAGCAATAGCCGATTTTTGCGTATCGTTGTTCTTGACAGCTTTGATGTGTTCCTTAATTCGGCAAGCAACTGTACGTTCCGTTTGGTCAATATAGAAGCTACCGCAGCTGCAATCGATCTTGTATACACCAGGTTTTTCCAAGGAAAAACTATCTTTCGGCGACCGTAAACGTTGTGCTACTTTTCTAAATAATAAAGATGGTGAATCCCGTTAATAATTACTTATCACACAGATATCGATGTATGCGTTGCATGTATTAAAGCTTACCTTCTGGGTCTCTTTATTTTGTGCTATTAGTTAATATCAGATGTCAAAGTAATATGGCGACTTCCTCAGACAGTTGACTGAACGTCAGTATAGAAGCTGTTTCTCTTGGAGTACTACGATGCCTTTCCCAATGATTATTGCCCAACTTTAAATGATATTGTAGAAAAAACGATAATGTGTTTATGAATTTATGGACCGGACTAATTGTAAACACGTCCCCTTTGATACTAAATAAATATTTTGTTTATGTAACACGATAGTATTTTCAATTATATCAACTTAACCGTGACTGCACTTTTGGCATTTTTTGGTCGGCGCACCCTTAAGACGATGGTCCCGGCTGCTTTAGCAGTCTTTAGCAACCTGATGGTGCTAAAGATGACCGCACTGGGTGGTTTATGGCCCGTTCTCCTTGTGTAACTCCATCCATAAGGAAGGCTTGTACCCCAACATTGGGCCAATAAAACGAGCTGGTGATGACGATCGTGATGATGACTGTGACTGAACTGCCTGTACTTATCTTATGGCTAAACCACAGAAACGCCATTTCTCTCATCTAGTTTAAATGGTTTTTGATTGTAATGTGTCTTTCGTGTGAGCTCGATGGCGCAGTGGTTAATACGCCCGGTCTGCGAGTGCTGAGGTTAACTTTCGCAAAGGCCGGTCATCGGATGGGTAACCAAAATTTATCATTTCGAGCTCCTCTGTGCTTCGGAAAGCACGTAAAGCCGTTGGTCCCGGCTGCATTAGCAATCGTTAACAACCACCGCACCGCACTGGCTCGCGTGGTGGTTTATGGCCCGTTCTGGACTTTCCATGCTAGCCGCTAGGCTACATGTAACAAAATAATAAAGAAAAAACAGAATCTAGACTTATCCTACTGCGTTTGTCTACTTTGTAATTATTGCAAAATTACACCAAAGATGCTATTTCGATTCAACATTTATTAGTTTCCATGTTAATATTTGAAATGCCTGAAACATACACAATTTTAGGATAAATTATATGTATATCTCCATTGCAGTTTAATGTGTGGTTGTCTTTATGTTACATAAATATTATATTTTCTTAATAGTTCTGTGGGCAGTGTGTCTACCTAACTGGATACTATCCTGTCACCATGGTCTGCTGGAATAAATCTCTTTTAGGGATAAGCTTACCTTGTTTACAAATAATCATAAAATTGTATACATGTGTTTGTGATGAGAAAATAAAGTTTATTTTATTATTATTCTCTTTAGTAAACATATATCTTAAGAAAATTTTTTTACAATATTTTATATAATATAAAAAAATATTATTACTATTGCGATAAAAAATGTGAACCATTGTAAATGTAAGTACCTATATTTGTGTACGAACTAATAAAATAAATTATATACAGAAATACTAATGAATTTGTAATGTCTGTACAATTTATCTTTAACATACTTTTAAAAATCCGAAACAAGCTGCCCCATTTATCTGGGAATTGAACCAAGGACCTTCGGATGATGGGCCGTGCGCTTTGCCATTCCACTGGATGATCCTAGATAATAATTACGTAAGTAAACAGCTTATATACGATCTCACTACTGGGCAAAAACTACATAGAACGAAGTCCATTTAATTAAGTCGACGTTGCAATTGATAAATATCGACTCATCACACACTTCACTTCAGTCGATAAATTAAAAAAATATCAGTCAACTGCTTTTATTTTTTATCTCGGTTAGCCAATATGACGAACTGGATACACAGCGACTATTATACGGCCGGTTGGCCAAATGGCGCGAAACCCGAGCCCTCGCAGACGCAGAGTGCCGCTCCACGGAGGGTGGACGGCATAGACAAACAATGTTGCCTCTATTGTGTTGTTACTTTTAAACGTCAAACATTTTTCTCATAGTTATTCAAATGCCTAAGTGGAATATTTAAAAAAAAAACTCTAAATAGTTTACCAGGCCATGCTCAACATAATATTATTATTTTTAAATTTTACATTCGAAAAAAATAGTCTTTTTAAAATTATTTCATATAATTAAATCAAAAATCTAAAGTGCAACATTGGATGGTTTGTTTACTTTTATCGAGCGGCGCGGCGCATTGTTTATTAATTAACGAAGAACTAAAAGTAGGTTCTTAATATCGTTTTCTGTGCTTATAATATTTGTTATCCTGTCTATCGTCATAGATTTTTATTCTATGTCTATGCCATAGAATAAAAATTAGGAGTATACATTAGGTGCCTTACAAATAAACAAAGAATAAACTCCAAATTGTTATTCCGTGTTTTGTCCCTGTCATGTAAACGTCATTTCAAATTAGAGGAAAAGAGACAAAACACGGAATAACAATTCGGAGTTTATTCTTTGTTTATTTGTAAGGCACTAGCCTACGGATTAATAAACAAAGTGTAAGCTTGGAGTAGTTACTCCGTGTTTTGTTCCCGTCATGTAAACTTCATTTCATATTAGAGTAAGAGAGACAAAACACGGAGTAACTACTCCAAGCTTACACTTTGTTTATTAATAAGCCCCTAGGAGTATTACATCTGTTGTCCTGTCTGTTGCCGTAGATTTTTATTCTACGTCATAGCGTACATTAGGCAGAGACCCGCTGGACGCATTATGGCAGGCTAATGGCGCCAACACATATTTTCGATTCATCTTCATTGTATTAACCGCAACAGTAGACTTTAATTTGTTTATGGCCGTTTGTTTTTTATTAATATTGGTTTAGTTTTATAGTCTGTAGTTAGTTGTCTATGATTTATAGAGAAGAATTATCTTTCTCTCTTGTTACATTACTAAAACAGTGACACGTTTTTTTAACAGAAATAGGGTTTAAGTTAAGGGTTTAGCTTGTTTTTATTTTCACCACAATCTCATTTATATCTGTGTTTATAACAATGATAACGATACGACACAATATAAAGATGTGTTTTCCTTCTGGTAAATTAGAGGCGTCGATATCGACAGCCGGTAGGATAGTTTGTGTTAGCACAAACCTATTTAGATTTCTATGAGGCTTTACAGAACTGTGTCAATAGAGCATTAATAATAATTAAAAAAAATACTATCATGTGAGATGATGACGTGAATGTCGGTTCTCGTTTATAAAGTAAAAACAAAATATATATTTCCGAGGCCCCTTTGCTTTGAAACATCCTGTATAAGCCAATACTCAGTCCAAACAACACGGTTGCCATAATAGTCGTAATCGTAATCGCTAATTGTCACTAACGGATATAGTTGATTACACGCACCCCCGATTCATTTACTTGCAACCCCATTCATCTTCTACGTTAAAACAGGTCAAGAGAGATTACGCGCGCTTCAACAAGGGTTCCGTATGAAAAATGTCTATTTTATATACGTAAGTGCGCTAATAACTTAAATATGTCATTTAACTTTGCCAGATGTGTTTAATGACGTTTGATGTTGACTAGTATTATCTGCAAAACAATTTATAAAAATATTAAAAAGATCTCTTGCAGCTATCCTGTAACATAATCAAGCATTTATTTCGATAGAAGATAAATTTTTTAAAGAATAAATTAGCTAATACTCTTCCGAAACGGCTTGATCGATTTTTATGAAATTTTACATGTATATCCGGTAGTTCCGACAATCGGTCGTAATTTATTTTTCATACCTCTAAGTGATAAGGGTGGTCAACCCTATACATTTTTTTTACAATTTAATTTTCCAATACAAAATGTTCCACGATTTGTTTATTTTGGTGTCATAGAGACGATTTGTTTGTATTGTTGACATAGAAACTGTCAAAGCGATACGAAGTCTGCCGGGACAGCTAGTAATAATATATATATGTATATATGTTTCAGTAATCGATAACCTATAATACTAATACCTTACCGTCTAACATACAAATCATAGACGATGTTTGTCAGTATCTACAACTATAACTATTTTAGAATTATTGTTGAGCTCTTCCTTGTGCTGCGCTGTTGTTGGTAAGCACAGTGTCTTGATCTCACCTGATGTTAAATGATGATAAGGACCCGGGATCAGTGGATGATCCCGGGTCCTTATCGTCCACTGTGAGGCACTAGCTATCTTATCTCTAGCTGCCGGAACACAAAAATAATGCTACAAACAATGATGTTATGGTGACATATTTAGATACGAACCCGGGACCTCTGGGCCTAAACCGGTGGTCTTCATCACTAGACCACAAAGGCGGTTAATCTACCACGGTGACGCCAACTGGTACACCACGTTCTTAACCGTCCTGAGCAGAAGTCCTCCATCAAAATTAACTGGTTGGTGGGTTTAAACGACGGCCATCTCGACGGCTGCACGTGCCTTAATTCAGCTGTCGAGATGGCCGTCATTTAAACCCACCAACCAGTTAATTTTGAGACAGTGCAATGATTATAGACTGAATACTGATGAACGATTACACGAGTACAGCTACCACATGGGCATTTGCGACGCCAAATATATCACGCGCCTGTTGTCTATGCTCTATGTTCTATGTTCTAGAGACCATAGAGAATAGAAAACGCCATTGGTAGACCCAATCACTTCAAACTGGAATATAGCAAGTAAAATATTTGATTGATGTTACACACCATATTTCGTTACCTCCATTTCGGGATTTCATCTCGAAACTGCTGAACCCTAGCGCCATCATCACGCATTCGAACGGTATGCGACGCGGCAAGCGTAGTTCTAACTCATTGCGCGTTTATACCACGGAAGTTTTAGTCAGCTTGAAAGATAAAACGCAATGAACTGAGAAATTGCAAACCGCCGCCCGTATAAACGGTAAAATTAGTAAAAGTGGATTACTTTGGCACATAATTATTATTATTGATAGGTAGTTTATGATTAATGCAAATGTAAGCTCCAACACTAAATTAAATTGAGTATTATTTATTAATAACATACTTTTATTTAAATTGTGTATTAGCTATTAATTATTTAAAAACCCAAAGTTTGTTAAATAACATACTTTTATACGTCTTTATTTAAATTAATGTAGAAACAAGTTTGTGTACATTTACAGAAAAAATCCACCAAGTAGAAACTTGATTGTATGTCGTTAATTTAATAAAGATTATCTAACAAGAATGATTATTTAAAATAATCTAAAAAGTTAATAAAAAGAATAATAGGTACTACACTAAGTTATCATTGAAGTTAACTGACAAGCTGACATGTAAAAGTGCGGTAGTCAACACATTTACCATAACATTACCTTACTGTAATCCGCGCCTTTTTCATTCATTATCTCGCAAACATACTCCCTCCCGCCATAAAAGTACTTATGACAAGATGGAAGCAATCCATTCCAAAGACAATCCAAACAGAACATCTGCCACCACAATGGGCACTTACATGCGTGCGCTTCTGAACGCTTTTTTGAAAATCGAACAACCAATAACCACAAATGTATTTACACTTTATCTATATACGTATAAAGATGGTTTTCCTATGATGAGATCGTCCCCTTTTTTGCTTGGATTACGTATAATGAATCGTAAATTCGATCTTTGACACCTTTTTCATTTGGTTTCGGGTGGTTATTTCTATGAATGCGAAGATACTCCTTGGTACGACTACTGTCAACTTTATTTCGTTAGCTACAAGGTTGATAATGATTCGTTATATTGTGGTGTAAATTAAAATGTACTCCATTGGATTGTAATTTGGAGGGTCGCTGCTAAATGGAATGATTTCTGGCTGTTATTTTATTTGGCGTAATGTAATTGTACTTTGTTGTAATAGAGAACATATTTGATGATAGGAGAGGGTTTGAGATTATGTTTCGTTTTCGAACGGTTATGGTAATTAATAAGGGATTAACATTTAATAGATTTGTTTTTTTTCGTCAAGGTTAATTACCATAGAGATAGTTGTTGTTTTTTAATGCAATTAATTTTTTTGCTTTGCTTAAAAGCATGCTTGAACCTACTTTAAACTAACTGGTTACTTACATTACATGCTGCTTTTCTACTAGCTGGAAACTATGTTAAATCTAGTATATATTCATAAGTATTTTTGTTTAATTCAATGTAGTTAAAATTAAATCTTTCTTATTCAGCTTTGTTTCATTTGTTAACACTCATGCAGTTTATGATAACCTAAAACTGAATTATTTTATTTTATTTTATTTGGAAACCCAACAGCTTTATGGAATTATCCACCATTATTTCACATAACACAAAAATAAAACAAAACTGTAAACAGCTCTCAACTGTAAAAAGTCATTTAAAAACCAAAAATAACACTTTTCTTTTTTACAAGCTGGCAATGTTGTTAGGTTTTAACATTTCGGCCAGTGTTTATTAAACACAGTAAAAGGCGATTTAAAAAACTCTACGTACCTAAATAGACGCTGGTACTCGGCGTCAACGCGCCCGCGGCTGAACAGCTACGAGACACTTTCGAATTTCGAATCGTGTCGTTCGAAATTTAAACGGGCAATGTGAATGGTGGATTGACATTCGATCACGTCACGTTAATGAAAACGAGAACTTGTATGGTATTGAAGGTGGCAAACGAGGTGCCGACCGATTTGCTCGTATTCCGACTATTCGACCCGAAAGTTTCTTTAGTAATGTTGTAAGAAGACAGCCGACAAAACTCACCAACCCGTATTAGGTCAGTGTCGTGGGTTCCAGCCTAATGTCCCTATGTGCTATTGTGGATCTAAGAAGGCCTCAGTCTAGCATTAGGACATTTTATAGTCTAACGATTACGAATATTCACTAAACCAAATCACTTTGGCCTCTTTAACTTTATTCTAAAATCACTCACTGTAACATTCCAAAATCAAAAGAGTGAAACTTCGAAAAATAAAAAAGAAGAAACAAATAAAAAAGCAGCCAGTGTCACCGTTGTGTGAGGACTTCAATCGGAACGGAGCGTCATCTATATGGCAACACATTTTTTTTTCAGAGCCATGACAAAGGCACAGCCGTCTAATGCCATTGCTTAAATGAGAACGCAGTCATCCGCGGGTGTGGTGGAACGGAAAAATCATCGGCGAAAATGACGTCGGTTTTCTAGAGCGAGCAGGGTGGTTGGCGCGAGCGACAACGCTGCATTCACACTTTTTTTTTAATTCGACAACGGATTTGAAACTCAATTTGATTCCAAGACTTTTCTTACCTAAAACGCTTTTCGTGGTCCAATCAAGTATTTATAACCTTTTTTTGACCCAGGAAAATTTGTTGAAAAAAAAACCTTGAGGAACTGGAGCGACCTGCGGCCCCTGCGGGGCATGTGGGGTCAGCCAAGATGTTGACAGCTGACCCACCAAAACCCCGGGTTGTTCGATTAGTAGATTAAATTGGTCCCAAGCGTTGGTTAGGTAGCATGATTTTCTAACACTTCTCATTCTAAACAGCGATTGGTATTAGGTGCTAGCATGAGTATAATTTCTTTTTACAGACATATATTTTTATAGGTGGGTGTCAAATGGGATATACCTATTTAATTTGAATGTGAAAATTTGCCACATATTGTTAATTCGCAACCCAGCATCAGACATAGGAAGGAGGGAAAACGTGAGCTGTTAAACGTCAACGTTAAGAGTCCTGGTTCTGTTCTCGTTCCGATTTAAAAAAAAAGAAAAAAAAGAAGGAATCTTAAAGACAATAACATTGCTCACGTTCTTGGCGGGAAATTCAAAAGTCATGTGTGCGGTTATGTTTTATTTTCTGAAATTTATGTTATGTCGAATATTAATGTGAAATAATGGTGGATTATTAACCATTACGTTCGTGAGTAAGAAAAAAAAGAGAAACAAAACAGTGCAACGTCACTTTTCAAATTCTCTCAAGAAGTCCGCCCGAGGACTTAGTAAAGCCCCACATCCTTACTGAGATACACGAGGAGTTGGGGGGTATATCATTTCTCACGTCTCATTTCTATTACCAGTCATCATCATCATACGGGAAGGAAATATTGTTTATTTATGTATTATTTATTTATTATTATTTATTGTAAGTGTTGAATAATTTCGGCGGGCTGGTTAGAACCACGATAGCTCAATTGGAACAGCACCTAACCCGGTATGTCAGAAGGGTGCAGGTTCAAATCCTGTTCGTGGAAATTTTTTCAACATTTGTGTTTTTGTAATTTGTTTGCAACAAAATTTGCGTTTTGAACATTTTATGTATTACTTGTAAGAAAAATTACGTTGATACTGGCTATATGTGCTAATCGTACGAAGCCATCAACTACCTAAAGGAAAAAAAAAACATTGTTCACATACAAACTAATAACATTTACACGCTCTTACCTCACAGCAGTGGCGTACAGAGTACAAGATAAAAGGGCACAACATATTTAAATAACAGATAGTGGGACTCTGTCCCGCGCCAGCTCCACGGGGGACGGTTGCTATGTTTTAATTACATTACCTCGTGTTCTCGTAAGTATGGCGATACGAGAAATTACATTTGTATCTGATTTTTGTAAACTACAGGATGTTTTGTTAAACATTTACTTTGGGATGTGTTAAAAATCATTTTTCACATGTTTCATCATCAGTTATCGGAATAGGTAATAAGGTTTACTTACCTTAAAGAGGCAACAAGTTACGCTAAACAGTGTTTGAGTGAAAACACCAAATTAAGTGACCTTATTTAATGATTTTATTTTTTTTTGTTATTTCTGTTACGGGCCCGTTCCTTGTACGACTTCCAAACTTCTTTTATTTCAAACGTGTCTCTATTTTAGACAATACCTTAGAATAATAACGCCTAGAAGCCGAGTACGCGCACGGCGATTGAGGCAAGTTTAACCAAGCCATATGTGGCTTGGTTGGCCGAACGGCTCGCTAGTATCCAAGGTCACGTCGTGTCGTAAGCAGCTCCGCAATTTTTGTTTATAATGACGATTTGTGCCATCAAAGGATGCTTTCACAAGTCAGAATCTAGCAAAAAGGATGCTAAGATTATATTTCACCTGTAAGAACAGCTAATCAATGTCTATTTTTTCGTAAAACACGATATTAATTTTCGTAAATTTGTAATATGTCATTTCATGTATGTTTTGCTAGATGTAGGAAAACTTTTACCCCCTTTTGTGTTCCGAGTTTTTTTTATTTAGAGTTGTTTTTATCCAAGTCTAGAGACCAAGAAAGACAATTTATCACGATTGCTGTTATCAAAGCGCCAGTCATTTAGAAAATAGTTACAGCTACAAGGATTTTAAACTGACATGCTGAAAAAATGTTATAACAGTAATTTTTTCTGATAAGAATGATTTTTGTGCAATAAAGTAAATGAATAAATATTGGCATTTTTATTTATCACCAAACATTGTTACATTTACATAACATTACATGTACATGTTTTCGTGTTATATGTAAGTATCTTTAAATAAGTAGCTAATGATATGAAAATAGTGGTAGTCGTAGCTTCACCGCCATCTAAATAAAGGCTCGAAATAATATTCAATGCATAATGAGATAAAATTATGCTTCCAAATAGTTAAAGAGAGAAGTGGCGGTCCATTGTCTCTGCCTACCCCTCCTGAGGGATTGAGGCGTGACTATTTATGTATGTATGTACCTTACAATTTTTACTTTTTTAAATAATAATCACAAACTTAAATAAAAACATCTTAATGTATACAACATGTCACATAATGAACGCACATCCTCGGACACCCCAATTAGAACATTTAATTATAATTAAAAACATGCAAAATAATTTTACTTTTATTTAATTAAATTGGTTTATTTAAGTTATTAGTTATACTCATCGAGGGCAAACAGTATGGGCATATTAGCCCTTTGCCTACCAACCTACCACATTTTAAAAAGCCCCTTATTGTATTGACTTACGTTTTATTTTTAACTATTTAACGAAGGAGTGACTGTAAATTTAATAAGTTTTAATAATTTTGGAAAAAAAACTACCTATATCTTAAATATTTTTAATCGATTGAGAAGCCGATTTATAACAAACTACTTTCTGGGTGTGCGCTTAACCTGTTACACGTTGTATAACAGTTAATATTATTAATGTATGCCATTAATATAATAAAATAATATGTAATAATTATAGAAGACAATTTTCTTTTTGTGACTATTGACTTTGTGGCTATTTTCACATAAAAAAATTTAAGTAATTAAAAAAATCATATGTAACAACAATACAATTATTAAACTATGAAACAAGATAAGAGTTTAGTAACTAACCCATTTACCCCGAGTTTGGGGAAATTACCATTTTACTTGCAACATTTATTCGTACGGTTGTGTGTGTAATGACAAGCTGCTGACGCACACGACGGAGTATTTTGTGCCTCAATATTTTGACGAACTTTGTTTGACACTATCGTTCTAGGCGTTATTATTCTAAGGACAATACTAACAAAACAACGGTTTATTATTGATTTTTTCTTTTATTTCGTTCTTTAACATTATTTTTTTATTTTAATGATTATGATTAATTGCTAAATTACTATGATTATTAATATTGACAGAATTTTATATTAAATTATTTGAATATGATTGTATAAAAGAAAATAAATTAATTTGCATGCTATTATACAATGGCTAAATAGGCTTAGAATGTCATTTAAAATGTATATAATATGAACACCTCGTATTTATTGCGAATAAATGATGGATAAATAAATTCAAAAATTCAATTTTAGAACGTACGAAGAACATTCGAAATTCAAAATTGGAATCACATGAAATCGTCGCTGTCCGTGAGGTATGCAGCGCTGATTAGTGGGAGGTGAGAATATTAGGTGATCTAGGGCTGCCTCGTACTAGCCAAAAGAAGTTTGTCCTAACAAAGAGAAAGGCTGATGCTTAAGCGTTATTTATGTAAAAGACCTATCAAAACATAAACTTAAATCAGTTATCTATGTGAAGTGTTATTGGGAAGATGATGCAGATAATTCAGTCTCCCGTTGTCCACGAATCCTGGAAATAAAATAAAATATCAAATACGTAAAGTAAATTTCCGGGTATTAAAAAATCCGTATATTGAAGGCTCGGCAAGTTCATACGAAGATCATTCAATAGCACATGGTGGATTGTAGAGTAAGGAATTTTTAATGAAGTTTATTATTATATTTAAAAATACATAATATCTTACTAACAGCCGGCCAGTAGAAGTAAGTAAGTTGTAAGTTAAAAAAGCATAGTTAAGTGTAAATAAATGGTTAAGAAACTCTGTACTGTATTGTGTTTTCCTCTAGCGAGAAGCATTGCACAAAAACTTTAAAAAAACAAATATCTGACGTTGTGTCTTTTTCTGTTTTTTTTTCCTAAAAGCAACCAGCATCTTCGGCAGCCCTAGCATCCTTCGGGGGTGGGGGGCGTGGCCGATTGCAGCGTCGGCGTCGCCGCGTCACGTGCCGCGGGGAAATCAGCCGCGTCGCGCGTCGCCGCACTCTCAAACACACGCTCTTTGAATTTAGAATGTTTCTTGTTCTTTTTTCAATTTTGATTTTTGAAATAATAATTGATGGTCTTTTGTCCTTCTACTGAGTTTTTTTAATGGCTTGGTGCGGTAGGTAGTTTTCATCGCCAAAACATTGTACAGATTTTTTTTTAAATTTTGCTGAATAACAGCTATTAAGCAGTGGTATGTATTAAAATAATGCTCTAAAGACTAAAATCAGTTGTTGACTTCTATTTTTAAACATTAAAAGAATAAAATGTCGATCAATGGTTACTATCAAAAACTGGTGTCGGTCGTAGTGGTAACGGTGCCAACTAGTGTCACTACCCTACTAAAAAACCTAATATACCTAATACAAAAAAAAGGTAAGTACGTAAAAAATATTTTTTACGTACTTAATACAGTTGAACATTGTAATTTTAGAATGCAACATTAATCTCAATCTCTGCATGTAAATCCACGATGATGTTGGGTGATGCGATAATAACACCCAATCAAACAGCTGCTTAATGATCTGTGATCAATGCTACACTCGATTTGAAAGTGCTACGGCCGGTGAATTTCTGTCGTAGCTGCAAGACCGTTCCGTAGCCACTCGTAGCTCGTAGCTCGTAGCATTAAAACAATCACTCTTTTAGCTGAGCGAATTTTATTCACCATTTTGAACACGTTAACAGAAACGAGAGTTTGTATGGAAAAATTGGTTACTAGGAGGCGCTGCTCTAATACCATACCAATTCTCGCTTAATGGTACATAAAACTTCCCCTCAGCACTATGTATATTACTTTGTCTTTAGTTTAGAACGCACTTTATACTGTTCACGCTATATGTATGTTGTCTATTTTACGTAATATTTTATCTTGACGTAGACCTCAGAATTTCAGAACAATAAAGCTTTATTATCCTGAGCCTAAGAATGATATCTAAAACTATTAGCTATTGTTCAGTGTGGTAGACTGTGGTTGGTTGTCTCTAAATTTAATTTGTAACATGCTCTGTTACCATCAAGTTTTTAATAATAATGAGTACGGTTTTACACAAATTAGTTAATTTTAAAATTTCGTTGACCTTACATAATGAATCTTCAAACTTATCAAAAGCGCCATTTTTAATACCTACTGAAATATGGTTGTTTATCAAAACGTCCACAGAATACTAAATTACGCATCCAATTCTTTTGTTTCTGGCGACAGCTGTCAAGTAGCAAAAGCGCGGGAAACTTTGCTAATCTAACTCTAGTGAAAAAAGAAAACAACAACATCGACGAGAGAAATATTAATATTTATTGAAAAAAAGCTCAGTGAGTCGAATGTTAAACAATCTCTATATGGAGGTGTCAACTTGAGCCCAAATACTGAGACTAATAATTCACTTGCATGAAATTTCATTGAACCTTACAACTAAAGCAATAGCGTCGATTTTCGATTAACATTTCTGTGTTGGACCGTAAAGGTAGTATAGGAAAAATCTTTTCTAAACAAGTTTGATTTGCCGCTCTAAAATCAACGCATGAACTTTATTGCTTTAATAATAAAGTGTATTTTGCTTTAAATGGTTGTTTTACAACAGCAAATATAGTGAGGATTATATGATAATGCCGTTTTTCGTATTAAACTTGCTCTTTCGCCTCCCAAGAGCATTGGAGCAGATTATTATTATAATATTGTTATGTGGTAACCAGCAAAAGTGAGACATTTTCTATTAAAATTGATATTGTAGAGGTGTTGCGACTGAATAACGATTTGTTAGGTTTTATGGGGAGTTGTTCGAATAAATAACGAAAGGAATTGAAGGCAGAATACAGAATACTGCATAGTAGTAAGATCATAGTAAAATAATTAGTAAGATAGATAGATAATACTTTTATTACAACAATATAAAACATAAACATGAACAAAAATTTAATAATTTACTAAGTTACAATGTGGCGATTTTATCGCTTTTAAGCGATAAGAACGCCAAATTAAGATAATAATTAAGATAAGTATGATTTAGGTTATTTTAATAGTCTTTGGAGGAGCTCGATGGCGCAGTGGTTAACGCGCCCGGTATGCGAGTGCTGAGGTTAAGCAACTTTCGCAAAGGCCGGTCATCGGATGGGTGACTAAAAATGTATCATCTAAAGCACCTCCGTGCTTCGGAAGGCACGTTAAGCCGTTGGTCTCGGCTGCATTAGCAGTCGTTAACAACCACCAATCCGCACTGGGCCGCGTGGTGGTTTATGGCCCGTTCTCCCTATCTATCTATAGGGAAGGCTCGAGCCTCAGCATTGGGGACATAAATGAGCTGATGACGATGATGACAATGACATAAATACATACATAATCAGTGCGAGCCAGGCGGCGCTTGATGCTAAACGCGTCAAGACTCACGGGTCTTACGCGGGAGCAGTGAGTGCCTTTAAGATGGCTATCATTGCTGATGACTACCCGGCAACTATGCTGGGAGAGAGTCATTATGTTGCCATCCAAGGAACCATTTGGGACTTGCTGGAGGCCACACCTGACCCTCTCCCAATAGTTAATATGGGAAGCATTTCGTCGGGAGCCATCCTCTTCACATGTGAAGGGAATGGCTCGGCGAAGTGGCTTCGAGCACAGGACGGCCTTACCGTCGAAGGCGTGTTGCTCAGGGTGGTTGATGCCAAGGACCTTCCAAAGCCAGTAAAGATGGCATGGAAGTCCCGAAACATCAGCCGCCTTGACACAGGTAGGGTCTTGAAAATGATGCAGAGGTGTCATCCCGGTTTGAAAACCTCGGGCTGGAAGATCGTCGACACTAAGGTCGAGGGTCTGACAGTACGGAGGGTCATACTGATGGATGGTGCCTCTGCAGCATTCATCAAGGCGAGGGGCTATTGCCTTAACACGGGCGTCGACAGGAGCGTCTTTAAGCTTCTAGAGGAGAAGCTTACGGACGAGCCTGTCGATGCCCAAGGCGATGGTGAAGGTGCGAGCGTGGCAGGAGTGACTCGGGGTGAGTGCTCCCAAAGCGTACTAGTGGCAGAAGTGAAGCCAGAACTGGGTGCTCCAGTTGCTGCTGCAGAGGATGTTGGGGAGGAGATGACACCATTGGAATGTGGTGGGATCTCCTCCCCAAGATCCGAAGACGTTTTGGGAGAGCTCGCCCTAAGCGAGCTACTCCTAGGAGGGTCCTCCCCGTTGGGCGCACAGGCGAACACGGATGGGGAGCACTGCTCGGAGGACGGCCACTAAAAGGCAGAAATGGCGGGACTAAGGTGCGTACAAATTAATTTGCACCACTGCAAGGCCGCGACTGCCCTTCTGGCACGCGAGCTTAAAATGAATAAATTTGATATTGCCCTAATTCAGGAACCCTATCTTTATGGGGGACTAATAAGAGGCTTAGGTGGAACTCCTGGCACTCTATTTTATAACTGTTCCACTAATGACATGAGGACTTGCATCTATGTCAGAAATGACCTACATGCAATGCCTTTAATCAAGTTCTGTTACAGGGATCTGACAGCTGTCAGGATCCACACAGGGGAGGGGGGGAATAAGCAAACGGTAATCTTATCGTCAGCTTACCTCCCTTACGAGAAGGCAGACCCAGTATCACCACAGATACGGGAACTGGTAAACTACGGCAGCCGAGAAAACGTACATGTCATCATCGGCTGCGACGCGAATGCTCATCATGTCGTCTGGGGCAGCTCAGACACCAATGAAAGGGGGGAGAAACTTCTGGAATATCTGGTAAGTTCACCCATGCAATTACTTAATAAAGGTAGCAAGCCTACTTTTGTCAACGCCCGCAGGGCACAGGTGATCGACGTAACTATTGCTAACAACAGAGCGGTAAGGAACATCACAAACTGGCATGTGTCGGATGAGGTCTCTCTTTCTGATCATAACTACATATGCTTTAGGTACAGACTAGACGAAACCATAGAAACTGTGCATAGGAGGAACCCCAGGAACACTAACTGGGAGGGCTTCAAAAAGGACCTCAGAATGGAGCTGGATGGTCCTAGCTGTAAACTTAACTCAGCCTTGGACATAGAGTTTGAAGCTGACAGAATTACAGAGGCACTGAGGACGGCCTAGCAAAATAACTGCCCAGAGACGAAATCAGTGGCAAGGAGGGTACCATGGTGGAACCCGGAACTGGCTCGAATTAGACGAGCCACACGACAGGCGTTCAACGAAGCAAAAGCGAGGAACGACTTTAGCGACTACAGGGAGGCCTTAACGCGGTACAGTAGTGCGGTCCGTAAGGCAAAGAGATCTGCCTGGAGGAAACATTGCGACCAGATACAATCTGTTCCGGAAGCAATGCGACTAACCAAGGCTATCTCTACAACAAAGGCGATTCCATTAACCACGTTAAAGAAGGAAAATGGAGTACGCACAGAATCAGGGAGTGAGACGTTGAAGGTTATGTTCGACACTCATTTCCCTGGATCAGAAGTCATCAAAGACGATCATGATCCAATCAGCTGGAGGGAACAGCAGGGAAGAACCTCCAAATATGACTGGATAATAGCGAAAAGGGTAGTAGATGAATGTAAAGTCAAATGGGCGCTGGGGAGTTTCCAACCGTTTAAGGCACCAGGGCCTGACAACATTTATCCTATTCTACTACAACAGGGCGCCTCCATCCTGGGACCCCATCTCTGCAGGCTGTATAAAGCATGCATAGCCTTTGGACACATTCCCAGAACATGGAGGCGTGTTAAGGTAATCTTCATATCCAAAACGGGAAAATCAGATTACGAAGAACCCAAAGCCTTTAGGCCTATAAGTCTACAATCCTTTCTCCTGAAGACCCTAGAGAAAATGGTAGACAAATATATCAGAGCGGGACCACTGAAAAGATTCCCACTCCATGGACTTTAATGTGCATATCAGGCAGGGAAGTCAACAGAAACTGCTCTTCATCATGTGGTGAGTCGAGCAGAATTTGCGCTGGAAAACAAAGAGATTTGCATCTGCACTTTCGTAGATATCGAAGGTGCATTTGATCGCACTACCTTTGAATCCATCAAGGTTGCAGCCAAGAACCATGGTGTGCCACTACCGATCTGTAATTTGATCGAATGCATGCTAAAGGGTAGAATTATCAACTCTGAATTGCTAGGTGACAGTCTACTTGCACGAACAACCAGAGGATGCCCGCAAGGAGGGGTTCTCTCGCCCCTCCTGTGGAGCCTTGTGGTTGATTCAATCGTAGTAAGGCTGAATAAAGGACCATTCTATACGGTTGGTTATGCGGATGACCTGGTCATCTCAGTCAGTGGGAAGTTTCCCTCAACGGTATCAGGGCTAATGCAATGTGCCTTGGGTTTGCTGGAGGAATGGTGCAATGCCCATCACCTCTCTGTAAACCCGGGGAAAACAACAGCCATCCCCTTTACAAGAATGAGGAACACTACGGGTCTGGGTAACCTAACACTTTATAGATCTCTTGGTCTAAGGAAGTGAAATATCTAGGCTTAACGCTGGATAGAGAACTTACTTGGAAACAGCATGTGGACACGACCGTAGCCAAGGCTTACAGAATCTTTGGCATGTGTCGGTCTACCTATGGCAAGATGTGGGGACTCAACCCCAAAATCATTAGGTGGATCTACATGACGATGGTGAGACCAATCCTCACATATGGCAGCATCGTCTGGTGGCCCAGAACCAGGCTGAAAATCTGTAAGAATGCTCTTAGCAAACTTCAGAGAACAGCTTGTTTGGCGGTCACTGGTGCCTTTAGAACCACTCCAACGGCAGCGCTGGAGGTCCTCACAAACCTTCCACCCCTGCACATCGTAATAGAAACAGAGGCAAAGAAAGCGTTACATAGACTAAAGGTGGCCGGACTGTGGGACGCATCTAAACCTCTGACTAGACACACTAAATGGGAAACAAGTGACATTCCTGACAGGATCATGGAAATGGGGTGCGATAAAATATCCCCCATATTCATGTTCGAAAAGAAATTTAAAGTTTATGTTCCAACCAGGGACGAATGGAAACGAGGGCCACCGTCTCCGGATGAAGACAGCCTAATCTGGTATACCGACGGATCAAAAATGAAGTCGGGTACAGGGGCAGGCGTCTTTAACAACGACTTCAAGCATAGTCAAAGCATGGGAAAATTTGCCACTGTTTACCAAGCTGAAACTTTCGCAATTCTCCTATGTGCAAAGCAATTCTGCTTTTTCATAGCTAACTCTATATTCATAGAGTTAGCTATGAAAAAGCGCAATTTATTCATCCTGAGTGACAGTCAAGCAGCGCTCAAATCGCTCATATCGCCCCGAATCAACTCTGGCCTTGTTCTAGAAACCACCAAAGCTCTAAACAAGCTAGGTGGACATAACAAGGTGCGATTGATCTGGGTCCCAGGCCATATGGGAATCCACGGCAACGAGATGGCGGATGCACTTGCCAAGGAGGGCTCAGAGACCCAGCTTATTGGTCCTGAGCCGTTCGTGGCACTTGCACCAAGTACCATCAACAAGGCCTTAAAAGATTACATCAAAAACAGGCACGGCATCGAATGGAAAGAGCAGCCGGGTATGAAACACTCCAAATCCTTCCTAGGCGAAAACGCCTTAGGACGGAGTAAGTTCATATGCGGAGGCAGTAGAAGGCAGGCCCGACTAACCATCGGTGCCTTGACAGGGCACTATGCCACAAAACAAATGCTCCACAGAATGCACCTATCAACAAATAACTTGTGTAGGGCATGTGGAGAGGAAACGGAGTCAATGCAGCACCTACTGTGTGACTGCGACTCTCTGGCTAGGAAAAGAATGGGACTCCTGGGGTCGGCTTATCCGAGACCGGAGTACTTCAAGCTCTTCGCTCTTAAGGACGTGGCCAAACTTATGGCATCTATCTTTACAGAGGAAGAAGAGTGAAAGGACGGGGTTGCACAAAAGATCCCGATAGGTCGAAGTGTTACTGCAAGAGGGAAACCTCAGCAGGCCCCACTAAGATAAGATAAGATACATACATAAACCCTGAAAACATAACACTCCTTTTTTTGGCAGTCGTGTAATAAAGAGGGGGTCTAGGGAAAGGTAAGCTTAATACAAACTGCACTCGCACAACGCACACACCCACTCTCACGACCCCGGAATCTTGGACCATCTCGAGCCAGTCCGAGCGCAGCTGCTCCGAGATATTGTGTCCGCCCGATCCTCTAAATGACACTACACATTTACAGAATACACTAAACATGCACACTAGTTTAGGTCCAAGACACCGTACTCGTAGAATGAGGGTACGAAGAACCAGTTCACACGCGCTCTATACCAGGTACAGACATGTACCTGGGCGCTTCTCTCCTCCTCCACGGCCCGGTCTACCCGAGCCGAGGTCTGAGCCTTTAGAGGCGCCCTCTTGTGATTCCGCTCCCCGATCCGATCCGAACCCTTCGGAGAATCTAGTAGGGCACGGGGACGCGCACTAGTGCGCGATGCCTTTCCTTCTAGAATACCTTCGAAGGTGATTCGTTTCACACGGCTTGAGGAACCCTTTAAGTTTCTCGCCGCCCCCAAACAAGCCCGGTGAAGCTGAAAATGCCGTCTAAGGCAATCAGCAATCTCTCTCCAAAAAAAAAATTTACTGTGTCCGCGAGAGGTTGTCTATGTGTGCAATTATTCTACAGTCTCCTTTTTTGTGATACCGCGCTATCTACTGCGGTCTCGAGCTCTACTATTCCAATGTTCGCAATCCTAAATCGCCATTAATAACACGAACAAGATTACCGACCGACATTGTCACAACACAATAAAGTCGGACGCACTCCGCAAGATTAATCTCGCACAAATCGCGCTCAAGTCAGAAACCATTTAATAACCAATCTGTATTTAGAACGCATCCAAAACCTTTGTTGACGGGCGCCGCCATTTTTTCCGCACATTCGACTCTATAGTCTATGGCAAAAGGGTACTTTATAGTGTCCTCCCGGTAAAATGATCTCGGCAACGTATTTAATCATCTACAAAGGGCCACGTTGAGTATTACTCAATTCGGGCCATACGAGTTGTATTCAAAACTAACAAAAGAAAAAAAGCAATCTTCGCAGATTGGCATTTGGGGGGCGAGCGGCGCGCACAAAAAGACTCCACTCGAAGGATTGTTGGTACAGATTGAAAAGCGTTTTGTCGTCAACATGTTATTCGGTAATTTAGTGTTGCTCAGGAGTGAGGGGTCGTAATTGAAAAGGAGGTTTTAAGTAAAGCGCATATGTGTCTGATTGATTGCTTTGCGCTATGTCAATTAGAAATTGCTCGCTTGTCGCACTGTGAGATCGTTGCGATAGCTTTACAGAGACTTTGGGTTTTGTTTGTTAATGATTTCGAAAGAAAAATAAAGTATTTAATCTCGAACGCAGCTCTAAGGTTTGTATTTGTTTAAAGCGTTAGTAGCCGAACGGATTTAGCGCCTAGCATGGGGGATGAAAACTTATAACCTAATGTTTAGAGCTAAGATAACGTATGATTAACGTAAATTAGGCTAGTGGCACCAGTAATAAATAAATAAATAAAATAAATAAATTTTATAAAATGTTCAAAATGATTTTTAACGCAAATTTTGTTGCGAACAAATTACAAAAACACAAATGTTGAAAAAATTTCCACGAGCAGGATTTGAACCTGCACCCTTCTGACATTCCGGGTCAGGTGCTCTTCCAATTGAGCTATCGTGGTTCTAACCAGCCCGCCGAAATTATTCAACTCTTTTTACTTTGTAAGCCAAAGGCGCCCATTCAATGTCAACAACTACCGTCATTAACATCCGATCATAATATTTTTACAAATATTAAAGATCAGTTAAGAAATAAGCAAGCTATTTTACAAAAACACAAATGTTGAAAAAATTTCCACGAGCAGGATTTGAACCTGCACCCTTCTGACATTCCGGGTCAGGTGCTCTTCCAATTGAGCTATCGTGGTTCTAACCAGCCCGCCGAAATTATTCAACTCTTTTTACTTTGTAAGCCAAAGGCGCCCATTCAATGTCAACAACTACCGTCATTAACATCCGATCATAATATTTTTACAAATATTAAAGATCAGTTAAGAAATAAGCAAGCTATTTTTATATAAAATAGCTTGCTTATTTCTTAACTGATCTTTAATATTAGCTATTTTTATATAAAATAGCTTGCTTATTTCTTAACTGATCTTTAATATTAGCTATTTTTATATAAAATAGCTTGCTTATTTCTTAACTGATCTTTAATATTTGTAAAAATATTATGATCGGATGTTAATGACGGTAGTTGTTGACATTGAATGGGCGCCTTTGGCTTACAAAGTAAAAAGAGTTGAATAATTTCGGCGGGCTGGTTAGAACCACGATAGCTCAATTGGAAGAGCACCTGACCCGGAATGTCAGAAGGGTGCAGGTTCAAATAAATTTTATTTAGAACTTTTACAGGGTACAATACAATGAGTGTACGATAACAGCCACAATGGTTTCTCAACTGTGTCGCAGCTGTTAGCGCCCACCTCCAAAAATTTTAGAGGCATCAGAGCGTTCCGAATGTAACAAAGATTAAATTAAATTTTAAAAAGTGTTCGATAGGAACTATGATCGACACTTTTTTTCTTTAACCATAGAAATAGTGGTCAGCAAAACTAATTTTTGTCTTTAGCGTAAATTATTGAATACATACCAACTGCGCCCTAATTATCATCCAGTAAAATTCCAAAGAAATTCTATATATTTTTTATTAGGCGACGGAAACTGTGTCGAACACTGGCGCCAGCACGATATAATCACGTAGTACTTTTTACACGTTTTTACGAAAATTGCGCGGACGGAGGTGTATGAAATTTCGCACACTTATAGTTTATATAGAGAAGGTTATCCGAATGTTATTTTTTTTTAAATTTGCATAAAAAATACATTAAATCAACAAAAACAATATTACACACACTACCATGTATTTGACACACACGTATTGTTTGTCTTTAATGCGGCCGACATCTGTCAATGCCAATCCAAACTCACATTCTATCTTTTTTAATTTTCATTGCTTAGGATACAATCCGTGCAGCCTTAATACAATTACGGTCGGCGATAAGTGATAATGTTGCAAGAAATTGTGGACACGTTAAACGCTAGGATCGCTATTCCTAACACAAGCGTATTATATTTCTATTAGAGTTTTCTAGTAAGTAATTTTTTTTTAGTTTTATAATTAATTATGTGTAAAATTAAATACAAAATGGTTTTATCACATCGTTAATTTATAGTTACACGCATAGAATAAACCTCTTTATTATAAACTCTCTATTAAGGGACACATTTATGTCGAAAACTGTAATTCGCAAAATATACAATGATAATACAGTTTTATGTAACATATTATATGTAAATCTCAAATATCGAAATATAGCTCACACCGCGTGGTCACTGTAAAATTGATACAACACGAAATTCAAGTTAAGGCTCTTATAGAAACAGCCAAGACGCGTTGTGGCAAACGCAGAATGATCTTTTTTTTTCATTCGATAAGCGATTTCGGTCTTTGAGTCTATCATACACATAATAATATAAATTTTATCTTTTTATATATATTACGGGTAAGCCAGCACAGTGCCTTCATCTCATCTGATGTTAAGTGATAACAAGGCCAATGGTGGAAGTGCACTTCACCCGGAGTCCTCATAAAATGTTCAAATAATTTTAACGCAAATTTTGTTACGAACAAATTACAAAAACACAAATGTTGAAAAAATTGCTTTCAAAGTAAAAAGTGTTGAATAATTTCGGCAGGCTGGTTAGAACCACGATAGCTCAATTGAAAGAGCACCTGACCCGGTATGTCAGAAGGGTGCAGGTTCAAATCCTGCTCGTAGAAATTTTTTCAACGGAGTCCTCATTTTACTAAGGCACTGGCTGTCTTATCTCTAGCTGCCGGAACACAACAATGCTGCAAACATTGATGTTATGGCGACATATTTCGATATGACGGTAGCTAGCCAGATGGACAAACAAGCCCTACCACCAACCAATCCGAGTACACAAACATGTACCCCCCGCTGGGAATCGAACCCGGAATCTCTGGGTCTACACCGGTGGTCTTAATCACTAGACCACAGAGGCGGTAAGCACTCCCTCTCTATATGAACTTTATCAACTATGCCAAATCTCACAATCCTCTGCGCGGAATGTGCTTAAAAGGGCTACAAAGATTTTTCTTCTCATATTAAATTCATTCGCGTTCCGACTGCGTGATATTCCATAGCGAATACTAAACTCCTTTTAATAGAAAAAAATAAAAAGCTTCCAATTTTAAATCTGCAACACAACAAGACGCATTCGGATTCGGACCATCACGCCCATTCATTACGGGAACCGTTCGCTCGGACTCGAAATTTGAATTGAGGACGCGCCAAATGGACTCTGTTGCGTTCCGTTCTTTGCAGTCCTCCAATTTGGCTGATTGACGCGCCCGGGCTTCGATTTACAAACGGCTTAAAGACTGACGCTGCGTTTGCGTTCTGTTACAAGAGCGCTTCAAACGGAAAAGCGTTGCTGGTGAGACTATGCCAAATGAGGGAACGGCCGATCCGTGTGTATTGTTTCCGCAATGCATTCGGCGTTCGATGTGTTGGAGTAAGTAATTGGAATTAACATCCGTTTGTCTGGTGTTTGTTTAAGTTTATGATAACATTTTGCTCTATGGTTTGGCATGGTTAGTTAAAAGTGTTATTAACAATGATCTTACGCTAGGGATAGTAAAAAACTAGCTAGCATAAATAGCATTTTTAGCGATAACGCCAGTTTGTACAGTTTTTTTGTATTGTCGTCTTTAAGTCTTTATAATATGGTTTACAAAAAAGAATGTTTTCATTTCATTTTTTATTGGCTTATTAATGTTTAGTCTTTCAAGTGGTATTTATCCGCGTGCTGTTTTGTGTACTAACGAATCATCACAATTTTATACAACGTGTAACAGAAAGGCGTGGTCAAAATGAAAAGATCCAAAGTGTATCCCATCTAGTTCTTGTATGCAGTCACATAGACATAATTATTAACTTTAATTTGCCTTGCAATTTTTATTTAATATTTTATTAGTAACGTCATATCAAAATAAACAAGTCCCCCATCACCAGTGGGTCAGTGAACTCTGTGTACTTGCAATCCTACTTGCCTATGCGCGCCTAGTACTCAGAGCGCAGAATAGTTAGGAACTTAAGAACACCCACCGCACGACGGACGGCGAGAACAGACGGCCGTTTGGCGGCTTGAACAACGCAAAACTTCACCAATGTATGCTTCTCAATGAATTGAATAGTTAACAATAACATTGAAACTTTTATTTCAATAAAATAAATAGGAGTGATTATAATTGTGAGTATACAAAGTTGACACTAGTGATGGGACTTGTTTATTTTGATATGACGTCACTAATATAAATATTAAATTTACAATTACATTTTAATTTGTACTTAACTTAATAATAACATCTAAGTGACTATGCATACAAGATCTAGATTGGATACACTTTGGGTTGTTTAATTAATACCACACCCATATGTTACACGTTGTATATGTATAAAAAAATATTTAAACAAGATTTTGTTTAAATAAAATGTATTGTCTGCCATTTCGTCGTATCAACTTACGTACTGTTGATTTCCTTATTCTAACGTGAACGGGCTCAAAATAAACCTTTTAACCCGATGACAGACGGAGCGACGCAAATCACCTGGATTTAGACGGATGGAGCGGGGAGGCGCGTTCCGTTACACGGTAATGCCATCTCACCTGCCTTCACCTCGGGTAAACCCGTTTTGACATTCACCGCATGGAATGGAACGGTGTTGTGTTATCAATCATTTTCTCCTCGAAGCAAATATGTTGCTTATTTGAATTTCCGATTGAATATACATTACTATATATGTATATATAAAAATCAATTGCTGTTCGTGAGTCTCGCTAAAACTCGAGAATGGCTGGACCGATTTGGCTAATTTTGATTTTAAAATATTAGTGGAAGTTCAGGGAAGGTTTAAACGGTGATAAACATAAATAATAAGTAACGTATAATACTCGAAACTACAATTAAATTTTCCAATATAAAATGATTTGTTTGTTATAAAAAAAATATTGATTTCGCTGATAAGCTCAAAAATGTTTAGGAGAAAGTTTGCTGTTATCTGTAAACGGCTTTCACAGCATCACCGGATTTTAATGGGGCGGCGAGAAACTTAAAGGGTTCCTCAAGCCACACTGCTTGATCACGATCAAAACAACGTCAGAAGGTTTCTAGAGGGAATGGCATCACACAAGCGTAAGCGTGCTCCCGCACTCTACTAGATTCTCCGAGTAGTTTGATTAGGATTGGGATGACCTTTACAGGGTTACAATAGTGGTGTACTTACGTCATAAGCAGATGTGTGTCTAAATCAGAGTTTATACTCCAACTATCCTAACTGATAGTAACCTAACTTAATATGAGAAAGTGAATATTTATAAAATACAGTGACAAAATTAAACGCCCACCCGACCCAGCCATAATCGAACCTGGATCTTCCGCAATCCGGGCGACTGCGCTGACCGTTATGCTACCGGGAAGGCTGACGTAAGCGCTGAATTTTGTCACTGCTTTTTGATTTTTGAAATGCTTTAGAGCGACATTAGTGCCATCTATCCAAAGGTAATTGCAACCGATGGACATGCAGATTCATCTTTGCAGATGAATACCACATGGTCGGGTGGGCGTTTAATTTTTCACTGTATTTTATAAATATTTAATTCAGCTTAAGTGTAGCAATTAACACATAAAAATAAAAAGTAAAAAAAATATGCGAAAGTGAGTTTGTCTGTTTGTTTATTTGTTATTTGTTACGCTTTCACGCGTATACTATTCAACCAGTAATCATGAAATTTTGTACAAACGCCTGTACATAAATTTAACCAAAACTGCAAAATTTCTTCAATACAAAATGTTTTTGTTTTGTTTATATAATTTTAACGCAAATTTTACAACAACAATTTTTTTCCTCATTTGCGTTTTTGTAATTCTTCAATACATTTTCAACCATATGTTTTAGACATAAAGTTTCAAAGTCCATTGAGGTAATTTGACAAGTTGTGGTAGCTTGATATGCCGGCGTGTGTACATAATCACACTAATATTATAAATGCGAAAGTTTGTGTGTATGTGTCTAACTAAAAAAACTACTATAAACTACCTGCTTAAGTCAATCGTAATGTATTATTACTTTAAGGCGAAAGGTAAGGCACACTAGCGCCTCTAATGGGTAACCAATCAACTTAATTCAATCATAATTTCATTTTTATTCAACTTTAATAAAAATTCAAAAGTAAAAAGTCAAAAGTTAATATTTTTTATTCAAATAAACTTACTAAAAGTGCTTTTGAATCGTCCATATTTTTTTTCGATTCCATTCAGGACGTCTATTTTTTAGATGTGGAGAAGAATAGGCAAGAAACTCCGCAGCTTTAATTGAAGTAACGACTTTAACAAAGAAAAGTATATCGTTACCAAATCATACAATATTTAATTTAATACATTTACAATTAAAGACTTTCAAAACTTGATAAAACCCCTCTTCAAACCATCGGCCATCTTGTATTAATTGTGACCCCTATCTCCTCCATCTTGCTTTCAAAGCTACAAATAGGCCGCTCACTCAAGGAGTTGATCTAAGAAATTGTCAAATCCGCCATATCCTTTCGCTAGATCTCTTTTAAGAGATTTCCCGCGTTCATCCTTTTTGAATTGCAAAAGGAGAGCTTATTTAAACTACGCCAGTGACCGCTTTGAATATGCTTCATAGGTAATTAAGAGTGATTATGTTGGAGCTGCGATGTTGAATGTTAAACAACTTTCGTAATGTTGTGGCACCGGATGGGTTGCCAAATTTTAAACTTGTTTTTGTTTCAGAAGGCGTGTTAAGCCGTTGGTCCCGGTTGCTGATAGATAGATAGCAGGTAAAGTCAGCGTGGTGGAGTAAGGCCTAGGGCTTACCCCACCAGCGCTTAAAATAGTATTACTGCAATGTTAGTGCAGTTGTGCCAGTTGTGAAAGCGAGATGCATGTACAATAAGCCGCTACACGCGTCTCGTTTTTACAACCGCAACAGTCATCATCATCATCATCACATTGCTCTGACTCCAAAGAAAGTAGCTTAAGCACTTGTGTTATTGAAATCAGTCAACCACGGTACCACAACCACCCAGACCAGAGAAAATATAGAAAAATATGAATAAAAAAGTTTTTTAGTTAAACGGTTTTATTGAAAATAAAGTTTTAAAAAAATCATGTAGACAATGTACTAAAAGCTAAAAAATAAGTCGGTAGGTCCAAGGTACCAGTCATCACACCACTGTCTTTATCAAACTAGGGCATTGATCAGACAAAAAAATAAAATCAAAACCTTTTATTTGATACCCATATTGCCTTCAACTCCTTGGTTCTGCAAAGAAAAAAAAATGTACCTGCCATTTTGTTGGCGGCCATATTGGATTTTCATTTTATGCTCATAAAGAACTTCTACTAATCAAGTCCTATCATTTGATATCCATATTGAGGTAGTAATGATAAAATATATGTAACCCGCCATTATGTAACGGCATCAGCCATCTTGGATTTACAATGATACCGAATGTATTGAATTATATTGTCATCAGAACATATTTTGACACTGCTGTTCACTATGTACTTGTTTTTGTAAGGAGGCACAGCAATCATATTTTATTGAGACACAAAAAAACCTAATTTCCCTAGTTGCTTACTGTCCATGTGGGGTAGGCTTCTTATAAACGTCCACGTTTTTATTTTAGATCCTACGGGCCTCAATAAAAAATGTCGATTAACTTTGTACAAAAAAAATATTAAGGAACTCCTTTTAGATACAGTATTCTTTAATTGCCGATTCAAATTATCAAAACCACAAAGGTCTGAAACTAATTCACCTCCTTTCACCAAGAAGAATAACTACAAAGAAAAAAGAACAAAAAAATCTAAACACGGTATAATCATAAAGAGCCAATTTTCGCCGCGAATAAAAACATAATTCGCAAGGCGTCCCACCGTAAGCCGGCATGATCCCGCTAATGCTGGGCTTGGGGGTGTTAGGGGGTCTTAGGGGGTTCGGGAGGGTGGTGGGTATGATTCAACATTTAAATGTTAAGCAACGCCTGGCCAAATTTGCGGGAGACAACATCTTAGTGAACACGCCCATTGTACATACGAGCTCAAAAGTGGGATGATAGAAATATATTTGGTCATCATAATATGTGATTGGGTATACGGGGAGACATGGATAGTAACGTCACAGATTAAGTAATAGTTACTATGTGTAACGTAATAAGGTGACATTATTATGTGATCGTATGTTTAATAATTAATTTAGTATGTGTAGAATGTGTTTAAATAGAAAAAACAATAATAAGCAATATTTTATTTAAATTACAAAATTTCAACTCAAAACAAAAAAAAGAAACAAAAATATATTTAAATCCTAATACAATACATAATAATAAGGCAGCTTTCAATATGATCATGTCAATATCATTGACACGAAAAGAAGAAGAAGAAGACGAAACACGAGTCACGTAGCGTTTAATTTAGTTGTCATATTTTACACGCCATTTTAAATCTTTTACCACGAGTACCTTTACTTTATAGGGCAGGGTCTGTGTATAGTCACAGAGAAACTGAGGTGTTGGTCGTTTCTAAATTAATTATTAACTTGCACACCTTTCAATATTTCAATTAAAATAAATCATAAATTTATTGTTTCTCATGTAGTTTGACAGGGTGTTACAAATATTATATTTGTTGAGTGCGTTCCGTTTCCAGCAAACGAACTAACACATGTCTTTTAGCCATTCAGTGTAGTATTGCAAACAATTGATATGATAAAGGTGACCTTGACGTTTACATTTTTTTCAGCTCGATAAATTTTATTTTGGTTGCCCATCCGTTGCTCTGACTGCGAAACTTCCCCAACTTGGAAGATCGCAACCTGCACGCGCAAACCGCTGCGCATCCAGTTCTCCTAAGAATTATTAAATAATTATATCATACTAATTGCTCGCGCGACTGTACCGCATATTGTAACTTAGCTACACCTTTGAAATTCTTCTAAAGAGCATGAATAAACTCTTACACTGCGACTAATCATACTTGATACTTGAAATTTTTCTTCGTCTCTTTAAAGGCAACCATACACAGGCAGCTTGAAGCAGCCAGGATCGACTGCTTCAAGCTGCGACTGCATAGTGAACTACAGTATTCTATTAACAAAAATACATGGAACCGGTCAAGCAGTTGTGACTACTCCGGATGAAATGGAAGCTTCACTACGACTGCTGAAGAGGAGGTCCGTGTATTTTAATCACTGGCTAACTGCTTGAGCAGCCCGTGTATGTAGACCTAAAGTGCTGTAATTTTTTTTCATAATTATATGCGGTGTAATATACTCATCAGATGTAAAAAAGCAAGCTGCTCTACCAATAAGGCTGTCGTAATTATATCCTTGTTGTTAATACTCATATCATCATAAGTACACAGAAAAATCCAAATATCGTTAAGTTGAAATTATATTCTCTAAAAAAGTATTTCTTTGATTTATTAAATTACTACGCGTTTGTCTTTCAATTCGACTTAATTTTTCCTTACAGCAAAGTTTCGTGCTTACCTATCCTTACTTATTATAATTTCCATATACAACAACACAAGTTGAGATGGGATCCTAATTGACTGTCACTGTACGGTTAATTTTTTGTTATTTTTGATTATTATCTACGGGTAAACACTTGGCCTTCATCTCACCTGATGTTAAGTGGCGATAAGGCCGAAGATGGAAGCCAAATTCACTCAGAATCCTCAGCTACTGAGCCTATCACTAGCTGCTGGTACACAACAATGCTCCAAACATTAATGTTATGGCGACATATTAAGGTAATTTCAATTTATTGATACAAAAAGTATTTAAGTAGCCAAGTATCAACCCAGTTCGGTCGCAGTACATCCAAGATCCCTTAAATGAAGATCCCCGAAATAAATAAAGTTATTAGAGACTCGCTAATTACTCACACACTCTCAACTGCGTACGCGCCCGAGCTCAGTCAGGTTATGTTATTATGTATAATTATTTAACGGTAAACTTGAAATTAATTAATCTTGTTTGCCTTTACTTTATTTGCATTAACTACCGAAACTCCCACGACCCACGCTCCTCCCATTCCATGGCCACTACACTACACATGTACACTACATATATATAACTAGTATAAGGTGCGAGGAGCACGATGGCGCAGTGGATAACGCGCCCGGTCTGCGAGTGCTGAGGTTAAGCAACTTTCGCAAAGGCCGGTCATCGGATGCGTGACCAAAAATGTATCATCTCGAGCTCCTCCGTGCTTCGGAAAACACGTAAAGCCGTTGGTCCCGGCTGCATTAGCAGTCGTTAACAACCACCAATCCGCACTGAGCCCGCGTGGTGGTTAATGGCCCGTTCTCCCTATACATCTATAGGGAAGGCTCGTGCCCCAGCAGTGGGGACATAAAATGAGCTGATGATGATGATGATGATGATGATGAGATAGTTAATTTTGTTATACAAATTCTCATTTTCGTTAACGTGATCCAATGACGAATAGAACTCACCATAGGCACCTTGGTCTTCCTTGACGGGTACCTAGGTACATCCTAAGTATATTGAACCTTATATTAGTCTGAAAAAAAGACAAATTGTTGAAAAATTTCTACGAGCGGGATTCGAACCCCTACAGTTTGTGAATAATAAAAAAAATGTTATATTTCAATAAATATAACATTTTTTTTATTATTCACAAACTGTAGGGGTCTTACAAATAAACAAAGAATAAGCTGAGAATAGTTATTCCATGTTTTGTTCTCGTCATGTAAACTTCATTTCAAAGTAGAGTAAAAGAGACAAAACATGGAATGACTATTCGAAGCTTATTCTTTGTTGTCTTTTTTGTGTTTATTGTAATGGAAAGTGTCCTGCTATGATAGGGCATTTTCCAATATTTTTGACGCTGTAAGGGAGAAAAGAGCTGGACACTTGCTGAGTTTCTTGCCGGTTCTTCTCAGTACAAGATCTCCCGCCCAGAGTAGACTTACGAACCGTTGGCATAGTGACATTCATAAGAGCTACTTGTAGCCTAAACTGAATAAATGTTTTTGAATTTTGAATTTTGAATTTTGAATTTTGAATTTTGAATTTTGAATTTTGTTTATTTGTAGACCTATAGGTGTAGAATTTTTAATTGTAAAAATAAACCAAACGATTATTTTTTTATAAAAACTTGATATCGTAGTTACTATGTAATAACAATAAAAATCGAAAAAAAGATACGCAAAGATACTGCCAGAACGAAAAGCAGGACGCGATGATAGTTGCTGCCAGAACATCAATAAAACTCGAAAAAAAGGTACGCAAAGATACTGTCCGAACCAAAAGCAGGTCGCGATGACATTTGCGCGCGTCGCATAATCACGGTTCTTTGTCTGTCCGCCTGTCTGTTATTATAATGAAAGGATATTATAAAATAAAGTTTTGCTGAGAACAATAATGGGCGCAAGAAACAACACAGATTCTAAAGAAAAAACGTATTTTTTTTTAATATGTAGTTTCTTTACCAAATTATGCAATAAGTATACACTTTCAATTCAAAAAAATATTTTAAATTAGTGAAAGAATATAATTTAAGTAACAACAAAAATAAACTATAAAAACAAAAGGTAGTCAAAGAAACAGTGATACAAACCAAAAGCAGGTCGCGTTAATAGTTGACAACTCCTGCTGCCTACAATCAGAGTTGCGCAACATTTGCTACCAGGACTTGAGATGAGCGCGCGTCGCATAATCACAGTTCTTTGTCTGTGCGCCTGTCTGTTGCGTTGTGTTAGCAATGGCACACGGCGAAGTTTGCGCCACAAATATTGTGGCTGTCGAACGAACGGTGAGTTCGGGAAACGGAAACGGTGATTGGTAAACTAAGGCGAGTTTAAAGACGCAAGAAATTAGTTTTTTTTTCTTTTTTTTTTATGGCTGGTGCGGTTTGTACTTTCAGCCAATGACAAAGTAATGAAATAAAAATAATCTCGGCATACATTACACATTATACATTATAAGTACATTAAATAAGTAGGTAAGTAATTTAAATTATACAAGTGTTAGAATTTAAAATGCAAAGTGACACAGAAGAGGTACAATATGAAGATATTGTAAAAACATTAAAAAAGTGTTTATTTAGCTGAATTTATGCGACTTTATGTAAAAATGTTTTTCTTCTTTACTATTAACTAACTAGATATTACTAGATATTTATTACGCATAGAAAGTTTCATTAGAATTGACATAAAAAAAATTGGTACCTATGTATTTCATCTATGTATAAGCGTACAAAAAACTCTTATTTTTTATTTGTCTTTTTGAACCTTTTGAATATTGGTTTGCTGAAAACTATTGAAAGAAATTCCAAAAACCATTTCAAAATAAAATAATGAAATAAAGAATAATAAAAAATAACCTACCTTCTTTTATAAATAGAATTTCCCACGAAATTTCGAGAGGTCCAATTCAAATTCAAACTTGGAACGCTCGCCGCCGGAATGTTGCAAGTTTGGAGCCGACGGCAAGGGCGGGAAATAATTAGCCAATCGGCCGCGGGCGCGGGAAATGAGCTATACAGCCGCCACGACGCTGTCAGTGGGGCTGGAACTCAGTTGAGAAAACATTTAAAGCTTAAATTCGACATGGTTAACGTTGATAAATATTTGTAGAACTTTGAATTTGGTTAAGTTTAGAAATTTTATTTCACTTCTTCGATCAACAATACACTAGATAACGCCTCACGAACTAAAACAAATCTCAAATATGGCACTGGCTGACTTTACTATAAATGGAGAAAAACTATCCTAAGTTTTGATGATTTCAACCTAATTTATACTTTTTTTGCAAGGAATAAAGCACAGTTTTGATTATTAAGACATTCACTTACGATCTTACGTCGAAAACGACAGAAAGAGATAAGAAATTTAAATAAACACTTGTGTATTTAAAAATATATACAAAGACCCTTTACATCCAAATTCGACCTTATTACATAAAAATAAAACAGCAGATGGCAGACACGAAATGTTACTTACTTCATTTCGAATTTTTGCATTATTGACTTTACTTGCTCCGAACAGAGTATTATGGAGTCGCACTTAGTAATTTATTTTTTGTTTTAAGGAAGTTATTTTTAATAAGGAATTAGGTTTATTTTATTTTATGGCTTATGCATTTGACTGCAAAATTGTATACAAAAAGCAATTTATTATACTTTGCATACATTTATGTAATAGTAGATTCAGTACAAATCTATACTAATATTATAAAGCTGAAGAGTTTGTTTGTTTGTTTGTTTGTTTGAACGCGCTAATCTCAGGAACTACTGGTTCGAATTGAAAAATTCTTTTTGTGTTGAATAGTCCATTTATTGAGAAAGGCTATAGGCTATATTACATCACGCTATGATTAATAGGAGTGGAACAGTCGCTAACTAACGCGGGTGAAACCGCAGGGCACAGCTAGTTAACTGATAATGAACTATACCTACCTTGAGCATGGTTGGAAAACATGCTTAAATGAAAGAATCCTGATGAGAAATTGTAATGTAAACAACAATATAATCACAATCAAATTGTTTTATTTATGTAACAATATACATTATTTGAAGTGGTTTAAATATAAAGAACAATAAACCAAATTCAAATTCAAATTTAAATTATTAAATTTGGGGATAGCCGTTTTCCTCAATCGACGTCTTTGTGCATTCCCCATAATATCGGATTTTTTTAAATGTATTAAGTAAATTACAGAATTTTTTTAGGTCTAAAAAAATCCTCCTGTCTCTCTTCCGCTACTATGGAAATCCATTTTGCACATTGAAATGGGTCGCCAGGAAATCTAGAAATAAAAAATACAATTGAGAAGTACCTATCTATAAAATTTTTTAAACTACTCCATAGATTCACTGTCCCAGAGCAACTATACGTTGGCCAAACATTAGCAAATGTTGGCGCGTGGGTTGGTTTTAAAAATTAAAGATTGTTATTTCATAAAAACAGTTAGGTATTTTATTATTTATGTTATGAAAAAGCATTTACTTACCGAAAGTATGATATTCCTTCCGATATATTTTTATTTCGATAGTTATTTTTACAGTTTTTGAATACACACTGATGCATTGTGGTACGTTATCATGTTGGCGCAGTCAACAGCGAACTAAATAGAAATAAGACCCCACTTTGAATGTGAGGCGTTATTCGCTCGGCCGTTTTTGACACCCTGACCGGTTATCTAGTGTATTGTTGATCGAAGTTTCACTTTTAAAGATTTGTATACGGAGTGTTCTACAAACAGCTTGTACAAATACTTATATAGGTTTTTTTTTTGATTAATTTATATATTTTAGTTACATCTTACTTACTTATTATTAACCTTAGAATAATAACGCCTAGAAGCCGAGAACGCGCACGGTGATTGAGGCAAGTTTAACCAAGCCATATGTGGCTTGGTTGGCCGAACGGCTCGCTAGTATCCAAGGTCACGTCGTGTCGTAAGCAGCTCCGCAATTTTTGTTTATAATGACGATTTGTGCCATCAAAGGATGCTTTCACAAGTCAGAATCTAGCAAAAAGGATTCTAAGATTACATTTCACCTGTAAGAACAGCTAATCAATGTCTATTTTTTCGTAAAACACGATATTAATGTTCGTAAATTTGTAATATGTCATTTCATGTATGTTTTGCTAGATGTAGGAAAACTTTTACCCCATTTTGTGTTCCGAGTTTTTTTTATTTAGAGTTGTTTTTATCCAAGTCTAGAGTCCAAGAAAGACAATTTATCACGATTGCTGTTATTAAAGCGTCAGTTATTTAGAAAATAGTTACAGCTACAACGATTCTAAACTGACATGCTGAAACAATGTTATAATAGTATTTATCTACACTAATGTTGTAACATTCTACTTATGTTTCCAATACTTGACTTATAATTACTACTGTTATAGCGCAGACAACAAAACACTCAATTTAAGCAATTTCACATGATGGTATAATATCCACATCGATATCGTAAAATCCCATTATAACATCAATAAAACGCGACCAATTAACCTGGCGAGCCTTATGTCAAAATCCTCATACAAGTTGTATAAAATTTTGATATTAGGCTGGCTTTTGAAAACAGTTGGGTTATACGTGAAAACTTCGTCGAAACTACTAAACTTACATACACAAAACTCTTTGGTAAGATCTTGTGCCAATTGAATAAAAAAAGAACAGCGCGCGCTCGCTCCTGATTGGCCCTGCGCGCGCAGCTGCGCTCTCATTGGTTATTGGATGGTGGATGGATTGGTTTGGTTGGTAATTAACATTAACTTTCAAAATTGTACCATCCAAAATTTGAACAATTATTATAAATAAACTATTGTCAGCTTTTACTCTTGTTGTTTGACTAATTGCATTAGTGAAGATAAAGTAGTGTATGCAACTGCATATAACACGGGTATTAAAACACTCGTTACTATTATGAAACTCGCTGCGCTCGTTTCATAAACTCACACTCGTGTTTTAATACCCTTCATTATATGACAGTTGCATAAACTACTATTTCATCCCCCCATCTCGGAAAGAGTATTTTTGCTCTTCGATATCTGAGTGCAAAAGCCGTTTTTATCCCCTAGAGGATAAAGTAAATTGAATTTAGAACATCGTGTGCAATAAGTTTGTGAATTCAAAACATCATTAAACCTATTTGCTTCTACCTCCATGGTGCCCAATTTATCAGTACTGTAGCAACCGAGACTCCTTGCTCGGGCATACTTACTGGCAGCCACCGTGGCCTGCATTAAAATATAGTAGAAGAGAAAAAAGAAGAACATCGCGGACTCGGTGACGGGTCGCGACGACGAATTGATTGTTATTATTTCATGTTGAAAGTAATATAAATATTTAAAGCTATAAAGCATTATTATTCGATACAACCCCCCGTTCCTTAAGTAACGACCCAGCGGGGTGTTACAGTACACAAGTTACTAACACCAACATTACAGTACCTAACAAAAATATTACACTTAGTAACTGTAGCAACGTTACTTTCAATTTTTCTAAATTATACCTAAGTATTGTTTGTTATAATTTAAAGATTATTCTGTAATACTTACCTTTCATAATGTAGTAGTTAATACCTAAACTGAAATAAAAGTATCTTGTGATTGTAAATGTTTTTTTGCATTTAGTCATTTCCTCGCTGAGGTGGGATGAAAAGTTAGGTGTTGCACTCGAGTGCAAAGATTTTTCACCTTGTGCTCTTTTGATTCCCTCGCTAACGCTCAGGATTCTAATTTTTGAATCACTCGCTGCGCTCGTGATTCAATTTTAGAATCTTTCGCTTGCTCGGTCATCAAAATTGAGCACGCGGTTAAAAAACAACTTTGCACTCTTGTATAACAAATAACTATTTTTTCTGATAAGACTGATTTTTGTGCAATAAAGTAAATGAATAAATATTGGCATTCTTATTTATCACCAAACATTGTTACATTTACATAAAATTACATGTACATGTTTTCGTGTTATATGTAAGTATCTTTAAATAAGTAGCTAATGATATGAAAATTGTGGTAGTCGTAGCTTCATCGCCATCTAACTAAAGGCTCGAAATAATATTCAATGCATAATGAGATAAAATTATGCTTCCAAATAGTTTAAAAGAGAAGTGGCGGTCCATTGTCTCTGCCTACCCCTCCGAGGGATTGAGGCGTGACTATTTATGTATGTACCTATGAACCTTACAATTTTTACTTTTTTAAATAATAATCACAAACTTATATGAAAACCCCGTGTGGTGCCGGGGGTAAAGAATTGCACCACCCCATCTCTTCCCGTGGGTGTCGTAGAAGGCGACTATGAAAGCATTCCAGAGGATGGGCAGCAGCGTCTCTCTGTGATTATTCTCACCTTACTGCGATCGCCAACCCGCCTGCCAAGCGTGGCGATTATGGCAAATTCCCCTCAAAATTAACTATCTTTGAGGGAGGCCTTTGTCCAGCAGTGGACGTCTTTTTGGCTGAGATGATGATGATGATGATGATGATATATGAAAACATCTTAATGTATATAACAGTTAATATTATTAATGTATGCCGTTAATATAATAAAATAATATGTAATAATTATAGAAGACAATTTTCTTTTTGTGACTATTGACTTTGTGGCTATTTTCACATAAAAAAATTGAAGTAATTAAAAAAAATCATATGTAACAACAATACAATTTTTAAACTATGAAACAAGATAAGAGTTTAGTAACTTACCCATTTACCCCGAGTTTGGGGAAATTACCATTTTACTTGTAACATTTATTCGTACGGTTGTGTGTGTAATGACAAGCTGCTGACGCACACGACGGAAAATTTTGTGCCTCAATATTTTGACGAACTTTGTTTGACACTATCGTTCTAGGCGTTATTATTCTAAGTTATAAACGGGATTCTTACGATGTTTATTATTTATGAGTAACCGATATTTCGGCTCAGTTGCATGCGCCATGATCACGGATGTACTGAAGTTATTGCGGGTGGGTGGATATCGGATACTCACACACAGCAAAAAACATAATCTTACTGATTATCGTCTTATAATATACTTACTTATTTATCTACTGGTTCTCCTAATACATTTATAAGTAGACTTTCTTATTATACTGGCCAACATTTTGTATTTCAGAAAAAATCTAATTTTTTCTCAACGTATTTCTCGAATAGGACATTGAATTTTAAACAAAATACAGTTTTACAATTTGCAAACGACAACAGACGCGACTGGCCACCCACTCCAAGTCGGTATCCAAGCATTGTTAGACTTTTCCAAGCATCGTTCGTAGCAATTACACAATACACGTGATGGTCGGAAGTCCCCGCGGGGACAAAGAGCCACTTTTACTGTTTGCCTGGCGGATAATGGCGGCCACCGTTGACTCGCACAATTGGCCTGAGTTCAGCTTGCTACTTTGCATAGTTGCTTTCCCGACGCAACGAGCTGACGCACATTTACTAACACTGGCGGGCGTAAAGCGTAAAATAAAATAAAAGTTTTATAAATAAAGACCTAGAAGTTTACCTGCTTCGACCTTATGACATATTTAACAAAGTCTATTATTAATCATACAGGAATTGTATGTTAATACTGTGGTGTGTGGTATGATGAGCTCGATGGCGCAGTGGTTAACGCGCCCGGTCTGCGAGTGCTGAGGTTAAGCAACTTTCGCAAAGGCCGGTCACCGGATGGGTGACCAAAAATTTATCATCTCGAGCTCCTCCGTACTTCGGAAGGCATGTTAAACCGTTAGTCCCGGCTGCATTAACAGTCGTTAACAACCACCAATCCGCACTGGGCCCGCGTGGTGGTTCATGGCCCGTTCTTTCTATCTACCATAGGGAAGGCTCGTGCTTCAGCAGTGGGGACATACAAATGAGCTGGTAATGGATAAGGTGTAATGCATACACTGCATATACAACTAGTATAAGGTACAAGATAGTGTACCTAGGTAACTGTCTAGAAATATCAGGGTGTCTAGTGCGAGTTCTATTATTCGTCCCCAGCATAAGCTGGTTATGATGAAGTGATGATTTAAGATTAATAATTCGTTGATATGTGCAATACGCTCCAAAAAATGGCGTAAATCGTTTGGTCCATATGTAATCAAGTGTAGATAGTAATTCGCAATTCGCTGTACGCTTTATGATCAGATGAAGAAGAGAAAATTGTTTAAAAAAAACACATTATTTAGTTACACATCGTCGTGGTGTTTGGACTTACGCGGCACGCTAAGCGACCGCGTTAGTAACTTTGCTTTCAAGTTGGTCCAGTTTTGATAAGTTGGCTTATAATAAGTTGCGCACGATGAAATTAAATTAAGAGACTTTTGAACTCTTCACCACAGTTAGTAAATGAGAATTGTGGCATATAATTTTAGTAAGATTAGTTTTTTTTTTATTGTAGAGTTGGCAAATGAATTCGCTCTACCTAATGCCTATTTATTTATTTATTTGTATATTACACACATCTATCATAAGTCATAACACAAGCAGAAGCAGTCCAGATGTCCACGCTCTGCTCCACTGTGTAGGATTGTGCCTCACTGTCTCGCCGCCGACCTCACCTTGCCAACCAGATGCTTATTTGAATAAAAATAAGAAACATAGTATGAATTGACCATGAAAACTGTTTTCAGATAAAATAGTTCAGTCAGTTTCGAAAGTTTCTGACGGCGACTGCTGCGGATTCCTTGGACAGCGTTTAGGACCAACGTCTCGATCCTGGCAGAATTAAAAATCAAACAGAGATTATCATCCACTGTGCAGACACGAATCCTCAAGTATTTCGGACACGTTGTTAGAAGCAAACACTCCATGGCGACTCGTTGTCCAGGGACGGGTGGAGGGCAAGCGGTCACGCGGTCGATCACCTACGCGTTGGACAGACGCCATCAAAGCAACGACATAGACCTCAATAGTTCAGAGTTCACGAGACGCTGAAGACCGCAACAAATGGAGGCGCATCGCGAGGGCTGTTTTAGCCAATGAAAATGCAACGTCATCTACCACGACCACTCTGTCAAGAGTGACCGACTAAGGAGGAGTTTCGAAAGTCATTGAACACTCTAGTACTTTGTCAAAACAACTGAATAATCTACAGGGCTTTTTGACTTTAAGTAATCTTATAGTGACATGGTGCTAAAACATTCAGCTATTTCGTTGCTAAACTATTACTTAGCTTAATTAAATAACTTATGTTAATCAGTCATTAGAATTTATGAATTGCATATGTTATCCTTAAACCCAGCTTAGATTTAGTACATTGTATTTAAATAACTGTAAAAGTTCTTCTGATTTAAATAATTCTTAAAATGTATACAATTTTGTTTATTTCAACATTTTGTTAAAGCCCAATGTCTCCCTTTAAGAATTACAAATAACCTAAATCATAAATAAACATCATAATATCGTATTTCTAAATAAAACCTATTTAAAGAAACAAACCACTTTTCTATTTACAACCGACAAAACGGGACCATTAAAGAAATAGGAGAACACACTACCTCAGTATTTTGTATCGGCGAATATTCTCATTGCCACAAACCCCGCATTCGATACCGAAACAAAATCGAAAACGGCGAAATTCTCACGAAGCCATTACCACCACGACGGCGTAAAAACGAAAAAGGGAGCCCGCAAAATGGCGCGTTATTATCTGTGCTAATAAAAATTCAGCGCGCGAAAATCCCGGCGCAGTGATTGGCCGCCGGTCCCCGGGGCGCGCCCGCCATTGGCTGGCGGCTGTTTATTCCATTTTCAAATTAACTTTCACTGTCTCCGCGCTTGCCAGTTAGCGAATTTATTTATATCATTGAGGCTTTATTACAGGTTGGATAAGTGTAGATGGAACGCCGGGATTTGGGGATATCACAACGTCATTTTGAGATTTGTAAAGAAAATTACTGAGAAACGTAATGAAAATAAACGTACTCTGTTTATGTACGTGGCACTCCAAATGTTTGCATCTACGAACTTTTAGAAGTTTTGGTTATTTAAGGCGAAGGGTAGGCACACTAGCGCCGCTAATGGATTTAATTTGATAACTGCTAAACTGGATTTTTTTTCAAACATTGCGGACCTTCCGACACTAGGCAAACATCTATTATTTAATAATTGTGCACTACTTTTAGGTTTGTTTTTGTATTCATTCTACAAAGGCTTTTTTTAGGTTTAAAGATTAAACCAAATAAAATCATAAAATGGCCGATATTGTCTGTCGAATCGAAAGCATGCTACTCGTACAAGTACGTACAGTCAAGGGCATAAATATATATACGTTCCCAAGGCGTCAAGAATATCTATACAGTTGATTAGCCAGAAATATCTGTACGGTAATCCGGTCAAAAATATGTGATCATTTTATAAGTCAAAAAGATCTAGACATTTACATGGCCATAAATAAATGTATAGTGTCAGTCAAATATATGTAGGCAAATAGGAAGCCATAAATATCTATACAGTCGAGGGCAATAATATCTATACAGTCAAAAATATCTATACATCAGTCAAAAATATCTAAACAAACAAGTTTTCTAATTTTGAATTATGACAATCACCGAAAAGAGTACCGTTCTGTCATGATCGCTTTGTCCTTTTCATTTTGATCGTGACGTCATTGACGTGTCATTTGTTTTACCTTTCACCCTATTATTTTAGATTCTGCTTCACAGCCATATACCATACAATATTTTCATGTGGCTTTTCTCGTAAATATTACGTTACCGCTTGTACGATGCTGAATTTTGTTTGTAACATATTAATACTAGACGTAGGTTATAATAATAAAGTTCTTTCGATTTCGCTAATTTATCTGATTTCGTAAAATCACACACGTGGTTTTAGACACTTAGATTTTTATTGCATAATATAAAAGATCACATTTTCAATTTTATGAGCTAGTATTTCTTAGCTCATAAGAGCCACTTTGTTATGAATTGTGCCTCCAGAAGCACAAAAATGTTATCTTTTTACCCGACTGTCCGAAGAAAAGAAGGGTTATGTTTTCAAAGCGTATGTATGTACTTATGTATTGTCTTTTTTTTTGACACCCTCCGTAGCCTATACGGTTGGACGGATTTTAACCTATGAAGTACCATTAGATTTGTTCTTAACTGCCGGTGTGACATAGTGTAGGTATATAATAATTATTTCAATACAGCGTCTGTGAAAAAAATATGCAGGTCTAGAAATAATATTTTATAAAATCAAATTGACGCGTATCAATGGCAAACTTGACATTCGAATACATTATTATCATTAAGTAGGTACGAGTAAGTGGCCAGTATTTATACAGAAGTGCTGATATAAACCTCCTAAAAATAGTTCTAATGTGAATGATAATACGAAGGGCATAAATATATATACGTCCCCAAGACGTTAAAATATCTATACACCTTTATACCACTGGCAATAAGGTCCGTGTATACATATTAATGCCCTTGACTGTATAGATATTTTTGGCTTGGGTTTTGTTCTTATGTATGTGAGAGTTGCGTGTATAGATATTTATGGCTTCCTATTTGCCTACATATATTTGACTGACACTATACATTTATTTATGACCATGTAAATGTCTAGATCTTTTTGACTAATAAAATGATCACATATTTTTGACCGGATTACCGTACAGATATTTCTGGCTAATCAACTGTACAGATATTTTTGACGCCTTGGGAACGTATATATATTTATGCCCTTGACTGTACACGTAGCAGTTATCGCTACGATTGCTACGGTGCTACGACGTAGACGTATGTAGCCGTTTCCTCATTTTACGCTTTGTAGCGTGAATAAGAGCGCGTTCGGGATGCGATCTTGTGAGTCAAACAACCTTATATGCCGTGTCAACGGATGGGTGACCGAATTAAAATATTTTTTATATATTATAATATAACATAATTTTAATAATTTAAGGTTAAATGTTAAAAACACACAATATTGACAGTTTGAAAACTCTTGAAAAGTTATGACTTTGTACTTTGGCGCTTATTATAGGACCCTTAGGCCTTAAAAGATTACATCGTAAACAGGCACAGCATCGAATGGAAATAGCAGCCGGTTATGAAACACTCCAAATCCTTCCTAGGCGAAAACGCCTTAGAAGGAGTAAATTCATATGCGGAGGCAGTAGAAGGCAGGCCCGATTAATCATCGGTGCCTTGACAGGGCACTATGCCACAAAACAAATGCTTCACAGAATGCATCTATCAACAAATAGCTTTTTGTAGGGCATGTGGAAAGGAGTCAATGCAGCACCTACTGTGTGACTGCCACTCTCTGGCTAGGAAAAGAATGGGACTCCTGGGGTCGGTCTATTCGAAACCGGAGGACTTCAGGCTCCGCTCTTAAAGACGTTGCCAAACTTATGGCATCTTATCTTTACAGAGGAATAACAGTGAAAGCATTGCACAAAAGATTCCGATGGGTCGAAGTGCGTCTTACTGCGAGAGGGAAACCTCAGCAAGCCCCACTAAGATAAGATAAGATCATAGGACCCAAAGATTCATCCTCCTCCGTGCTCTAAAAAATCACTCACAATGCGACATTCTCGAAGAGGTATTGGTAGCATGTTCCAAAATTGTATCATCCTCATCATTACCCAATACTAGTCCACTGCTGGACCTCTCCGCGTGCACGCCACCGAGTACGATCCGCGGCTACTTCCATCCAGCTCTTGCCAGCCACCTTGCGAAGATCGTCGCTCCACCTAGTCTGAGGGCGTACACTACGTTTGCCGATACGCGGTCTCCACTCGAGAACTCATTTACTCCAACGGTTATCGGTTCTGCGGCTAATATGGCCGGCTCACTGCCACTTCAGCTTGCTAATCAGATGGGCTATGTCGATGACTTTGGTTCTTTGTCGGATCACCTCGTTCCGTATTCGATTCCTGAGAAAATATCTATTTTCCAAAATTGAACTGCTTGAATAGTAAGGTATTTTGCGTTTAAACGTCGGTAGCTGAACGACTTGAATACGAGGAATCTAGGTTCAATCCGCATTGCTCCCTTAGACTACTAACGTGAACCCATACCTCATCATCAGCTCATTTTATGTCCCCACTGCTGGGGTACGAGCCTTCCCTCTGAACGGGCCATAAACCACCACGCGGGCCCAGTGCGGGTTGGTGGTTGTTAACGACTGCGAATGCAGCCGGGACCAACGGCTTTACGTGTCTTCCGAAGCACGGAGGAGCTCGAGATGATATTTTTTTGATCACCCATCCGATGATCGGCCTTTACGAAAGTTGCTTAACCTCAGCACTCGCAGACCGGGCGCGTTAGCCACTGCGCTATCGAGCTCCTACCCATCCATAGAACCCATACCTAACACAAGCATAATAAATACTAATTGGAGTCTCTTAAGTTTTTCTACCTATATATCCCCTCAAGCGTCGAGCAACCTGTCACTAGTCACTCTAAAAATACCCTTAAACGTCGGCGACCAGTCACTGGTCACTTTTTTCCGTACATTTCCTGTGGAGACCACCAGCTGTCTAGTTGTCATCCAGACAAACTTAAGTGACATTTTTATTGTGTCTAAACAAATAATTTTTATTTAATTTCATTAGATTTATGTGGGTGGTAATAAACAGGACTGTTATTAATGTGATAGACTTCGTTAATAACGCTTTTATAAAAAAATTGGCTAAAGGTTGGTAACCGCTCAATCAAAATAAGCAGTACCCTATTCTACAAAAAGTAATGAATCACAAAACACTGTATGTGTTGTTTCTGAATGGCTTTTGAAGGGCCTAGGGGGCTGTGCACGCGAGCTCAATAGTAGCTGTCGAGTGATTGTTTTGTGGAGCGCAAAAATACTCTACTATGTTGCCTTTCCCAATAATTAATGGGGTGGTTTATTTCTCACGATATATTTTTTTGCTAAAAAAAATGCTGTATGTTATATTTAACAATATATAGGAAGAGCATGTATATTACAAATCTAGATATTAATACGCGAAGAATATACTTCGTACCCTTTTGTGCATGGACGGAGGAATGTTGGAATTGGCATAGATAAAGGGCATAGTTTTATATGAATAAAGGAATGTACAAAGGTAAAACTTAAGAGTTTATAAGGTAATTTTTTATCAACTGCAAATATTTTGACAATACATCTAATTATATCAGAGAAATAAGGCCCTAGCATTTAAAAATAAATTCAGGCTAAATTTTTTTTTACTTTTCCTTACACAAATATTGTAATATTTTTAAGAGCGGCCTCTTTGTCGGTTTTTTTTAAATGAAACTAGGGGCACGTGTAAGCGGTAAAGGCATTGCGGCCTCTCTGTTTCGGCTCCTTTGAATTGAAACTACCGAAAGTGCTTTATTTTTCTTTTTAATCGAAATGTCTTTTGGCGTTTTTCTTGAAAACTAGCGTATAAAAATTTAAGGTTTTTTCATAAAAATAGTTTATATATGTTGGTGAATTTATCCTCAAAATATTTGCAGTTGATAAAATGTGACCTTATATATATGCCTACTTGTAATATCCGTTACATTACCCTGTACGAGATATTTTGAGAATCATCATCGGAATTCCACCACTGAGCGACCACTAGCATATATAAATAAGCTCTTGGTTCAACATACGGTGGTCCAGGGTTGCATTCTCAGACCAGGCATATTTTTTTCTAAAGCAGTGAACTCTACACTTTAAAATGAAAAGCTTTTTACGAATTAACCCGCGTTTATATCAGATTTAATTTTATTTTGACCTTCAAACGCTTTAGATGGTCCATATGATCACATAGAGACTGACTGTTTTAAAACGTCAGCATAAGATAAATAATCAAAGTCAGAAAAAGAGGGTCGTACTCGAGAATAACAGGGTTCAAAACCCAAAAGTCAATTCCCAGATATTATTCTGTTTGGGACTTGGTATAATCCTGGCTAATCACCACCATCTTATCTATACTAATATTATAAAGCTGAAGAGTTTGTTTGTTTGTTTGTTTGTTTGTTTGTTTGTTTGAACGCGCTAATCTCAGGAACTACTAGTTCGAATTGAAAATTTTTTTTTGTGTTGAATAGTCCATTTATTGAGGAAGGCTATAGACTATATTACATCACGCTATGACTATTAGGAGTGGAGCAGCAATGAAAAATGTTGCAAAAACGGGAAAATATTTTTAACGCGGGTGAAACCGCGGGGCACAGCTAGTCTAAGATAGACGCCAAAACAATCATGTTAGTAGCACTGTTGACTTCCGACAGTTAGAGATAAGAGAGCCAGTTCCTCAATAGTTGAGGATACTGGATAAAGTGAACTTCCACCTTCGTCCTTATCATTACTAACCATCAGAAGACATAACGATTCCCCGTTGAGTTAAAAACCAAAAAAAACCCGCCCCTAAAACGCAACTTCGAGTAATTATCGTAAAAACGATGCTCGATTCATAATAATATACAATGCAACCATTTTGCAACCAAGACCGGTAGACGTTAAGTATCAATTCCATTATTGGTGGTGGGTGCAAGCGATATTGACTCTACGGTGCAAAGCTTTAAGGTAGCGATTGTTCAAATAAATAAAAAACTGGTTTAAACACACAAGAGATTTGAAGTGGAGTGTCGATGTGGCACGCGGACGCTGTTAAAATAATCCCGGGCGGATTGGTAGAGCTAGGAAGCTGTAGACAGGACAACAATTAAAACATATTTTTTGCAATTCATATAAGTATATAAATAATTAATAATTTTAAACAGTACGTGAGCAGATTCGTTTATTTTCATTTCACACAAAAGGTACGTGCTGGTAGATTTTATTGATTCAACAAAATGCGTAATACGTATACGATGAGAACGTTTTCTTCGAGAAAATTTCACATTTATTTGATACTTTGCCCGCGACTTCGTTTTCGTATATTTCCGTAAAATATTATTATGTCTATTAGTATGTTCAATCGTCTACCCTGAAGGTCCATTCTAAATATTTAGTAACTTTTTAATCGGATGAGTAGTTTCAGAGATTTACTCCTACATCTAAACTTACAAACTTTACCTCTTTACAATAGTTAGTATAGATAAGTAATAAAGTATGAAAAAAAAAACAAAACTAAGAAACAGCGAAACACTCAAAGGAGTGTCGGGCCGAATTCGATGAAAACTTGAGAAATATAAAGTTTCATTTCTTAAATAAATTCCGACTGTGTTAAATGTGTGAGAAATAACACAGTACGGCAAACTAAAGAAAAGCTCAAAATCTCAATATAATCTTATGACGAATTAGTAGTATTATTTTAAAATTTTGTTTTGCTTTCATATTAAAACCAGCTCCGAGACACTTTTAATATTAGGTACTGGTTGCTTCTTTATAGTTTTAAAATTACAGCCATCCACGCACAATATAATTGAAAAATGTAAAAAAGTGAAAATGTAGATTTAATAAAATAACCGCAAGTACACTAAAAAGTTTAAAGCGTTACATAAAAAAACATTTGTAGTCTATGGGCACAGCTCCACCCTCGCATTAAGCGCGGTATACACGTCGCTGTACTTAATTAAGGGCGTAATGGACCGCGCGTGGCCGCCCTTCACCGCTGGCGGGCATAGCTTATGGTTTCTGATATCGCAATATACAGATGAATCGGAGGTCGCTATGATAATATTGAGAATGACCAGCGAAGATTTTTTTATTAATTCGTCGTCTACGGAAAATACTGACGCAATAATTTTTTATTGTTTTGCTGCACTGATCAGTGCTCCCGCATACTGAAGTTTAAAAAACAACGTAAATTGAGAAATAGTGGTATACGCGCTCGGTCTGCGATTGCTAAAGAATGCCATCCCCTCTAGAAACCCACTGAGGATTTGTCGATCATACATACGACTTGAGGAGCCCTTTTTCTCGCCACCCTCAAAAAAGTCCGCAGGCTAACAAGCGACTTTTGTAAAGACTTATATGTCATCAATTGAGTAATCAAAAATGTTCCAATTCGAGCTCCTCCTTTCTTCGGAAGGCCTTTGATTCCGGCTGCATTAGCAGTCGTTGACAACCACGAATCCGCATTGGGCCCGCGTGGTGGTTTATGGCCCGTTCTCCCTATCCATCCATAGGGAAGGCTCGTGCCCCAGCAGTGGGGATATTATGAGTTGGTGATGATGATGATGACGAAACAGGGAAATATCATGATGTGATAAATCATACGAGCGGTCTTTGGTGTCACCGATTTACTGTGGCCATTATCCATATAAAAATAATGATATAATTTCTTACTTAGCCTATGTATATACTGGCTGTCTATCTTTAGACTTCTGAACAAAGATCATTCTAAATCGCTGCCTTTAAAAACGTATGAGATAATAAATATGTAAATTTTAAACACAATACCTAGCGTTCACTTAGTTTCTCAATGCAAATACGACATTTCATAACTTCAATGCAAATCCAATCGCGTATCTTTAAAAAAACAAAATTATAGTATATACGTTCGTTATATAATATTTTATACATACACCTTGTTTTTCAATATAAATACGTCATATTATAACGTAGTAGAGCTACGTAGTTTTCCGAAACATTATCGTTACAATTATACCATTAGCTAGACAACGAGCGAGCGAAACGCATAAGTGCCCCGTTAAGGGCACAATCCACACGGCACTGTACTCAATTAGGGCATAATGGGCCACGCGTGGGCACTCGCCCTAATCTGAGTGGTTAGAGAACCTCCACCGATATTATATTTACCTTTTAAGAGTTTCGTTCGTATAAACGGGCTCCACGCAATTATCATTTGTGTTCTGTTGTCTGTGGTCGAATAACGCCAATAATTATGAAGATTATTTATTTGATACACCAACATTGTGCATTTATGGTGCATTAATAATATATGTGTATACGGAGTTTAATTGTACAATTTTTTTAAGTGCTATTTGCTGCACTTAAGCTGAATTAAATAATTATAAATTGTAATGAAAAAATAGGTAGGCATTTAATTTTTTCACTATGTATTTTATAATTATTTGTACAATTTATTTTTTAAATTGGAAATTGTGATTATTAGAAAAAATAACTAGAAAGTAAATATGTAAACAAACGATATTGACGATAAGGATCTGTGAAATACAATAAATAAATAGTGTTAACTTTGGACCATATAATCATATTATTACATAACATACCTATCAAGCTATTGTTATATACATGAGTTTAGTTTATATTAAAAATGCTATCTTCATTAAGTTTGTCGATTGAGTCTTTACGATTTACGACTAACACACCTGAAATGTACTAAATACCCATCGCGAATTGTTTGTAAATATTGACACTTTATTCGAATAACAAAATTGACGTTGTGAATTGGTTTGCATTTATAATTTATTAGTTCAAACTCTAGTTATATGAAAATGCTATTAAACACATTACATAAAGGTTTAAAATCGCTAGACTTCAGGTTTAAGAGACATTGTTTTTTTAAATTATTATAATATTTTATTTGACCTTCGTAAAGTTTCATTAGAATTAGCTTATTGATTAGAGAAAATGGATCTGTAACCTTTAAGGTTTGGGTTATATATAATTTTACGCAAATTTGTTGCGAACAAAAAACAATTTATAAAACAAGTTTTTTTTAAAAACCCATCGGGTTAAAATCCCGCCCGTGAAAATTTTGCCAACACTTGTTTTTCAAACTTTTAAGATGGTAGGAAACCGAAATATATTTAAATTATTACATATTTTCATTACAAACTATGTTCATATATACTTAGTTGCTTGATATCAATAGAAAAAATGCATCTTAACGTCCTGCCTACAATCAAAATTGTACTATGAAAGCAACTTTTTTTGACACTGGCAACTTCACTTATACTATTGCAACTTTTTCATACTGGCATTTTTGCTATTGCGGGCAACACTCAAATAAACGCGGTAACATCAATAGCTTGCGCAACATCTCTACGAACACACTAGTGCCGGACAATGCGCATTACCATCGCCCTGTTATTACGAGATAAAAGCTTCGAGTGTTAGTCGATTCACTTTGTCCGTTCAAGTTTAAGCCGAATCGAGTGATCTCATTGATGTTTTTTTTTCTTAACACACAATTCTTGGGTTTAGATTGAGCTACCATTATGGCTTTATGAAGGCGTCTATAGTCTATGCTTTGTGACGACAAAACTACTTATCTTAAAATTATGTAAGAAGTATTTTTAATATATTTTATTTATTAGGTCGTATACGAAATAATAAATAATAAAAATAAATTTATTTATTTTCCGGCACCAAAGTTTATACAAACATGCAAACTAACATATAAATAGGTACCAATATAAACAATTATTGTTAGTAAATAAAATTTTATAGCTATGTTAGTATTTAAACACATCCTTATGCTGGTCCGGTTATGTTAGCGGGCAGTATACCGCGAAACCACCACGCTCTTCGGCCAGAAGTCCTCCTTCATGAAGGTGTCGTCTAGCTTGGCTGTCGGGACTCGCACCACAAATGCCTTGAAGCTGACATTGTGTCGCGACTCCAGCGGCTCCACGCTCAGAAGGAAGTTTGTCTTCGTCTTGATGTATTCTATCACGTCCTGCACGGTGATGGTATGGTGAAAGTGTAACAGGTAATTACATCAGCATGATCGGCGTCGCAGCTCGCAACAGGAACTGAGGCCCTGTCAGTGCGGTAACGCAACGGTTCTGGGTCGGCCGCTGTCGGTGCGCCCTCTTCCTTTGGACCGTCACAAAACCCTCGTCATCCTGATCCTTGAAGACGCGCTCTGGCTCTCTCTGAGCATCCTTGTTGGCCGGCGTCGAAATAGAGAGAGAGATACATAAAATTATACAAAATAAGTGTATAGGAAAGCCTATCTCTGATAAAGAGGTTTCTTCTAGCAGACCATGGTGATAGAATGGTGTTCCGACAGTAAGATAAGATAGCCAGATCCTCGATAGTTGGTGGTTCCAGTTGAAGTACGCTTCTATCTTCGGCTTTATCGACACTTACCATCAGATGAGATGAAGGCAACAAGGCAAGGATTCAATGCAACAAAAACATTTTTTATCAATTTACATTATTCGTGATTTTACTTCAAATGCAATATATTTTTAACTACGAAATCGACACCATTGTAAGTAGGGCAAGACTAAAAAAGATTTAATCTTAAATTTTGACAGCAATTTGGGTGCTAAAAAACTTGTCTATGCTTCCATTTTGCCGCCGACGCCGACGTAACACGGGGTCGTATTCTCAGAATTTATACCTACGCAATTGTATCGGCGCCTTTGTCGATCCAAAGCGATGACCACTGAAGTGTGATTTTAATGTGATAATGCTACTTAAGGATTTAGACATTGTTCGATTCTGAGCCGATTTCTTCACCTCTGAGTGGTGGCCGGTATTTGTGTACGTCCATACGTTGTTTGAGTGGTGGGCCTTTAATCCACATTTGTCTATGCCGACCATAGAATATAATGGTATAAGGTTTTAACCGACCGATATAAATTATAGCTCTCAGCTTTTTGATATTTATCTGTGGTTAACGGTGTTAGTTTTATAAGTATTGTTGTATGTAATATAACTTGTAAAACCATTTGTATGACCCCAATAAATGAAAAGAAATGTTATTGTTTTTTTAAATGTTTTTGTTTTTTTTTGTTTCCATTAGTAAATCGTTGTTTAAAACTGACACTAAATAGAAATTATATCTTTTTAAACACTTTTTAAATGCAGCATGTATCTTACATACATTATTAGCCAAGCTTTCCCACTTAATCTAGCTCAGAGTGGGTTGGTGGGTTTTAACGACTGTTATCTTACCACACTAACAGGGACCAACGGCGACCAACGATCACGAAAGAGCTAAAATTTTACATTAGTCACCCATCCGCTGACCATTCGTTGCGCAAGTAACTTAATATGCAACATTGCACAAATTAAAAAAAAACAGCTTTACAATACATATAGACAAGTATCAATGATACTATCAGTAGCTTCTCGATTTTGTCTAAAGCCTTTCTTGAAAAGCATTTTTTTTGTTTTTTTTTATATTTTATTTCTTCGAGTCACGGCTCACGTCTGCAAACACAGTGCCGCTCTAACGCACCTCTACAATGAAACTACGACAAAGACATTATTTTATTTGAGATTTTATCTATTGGCATTGCGTCACAGTACTTTTGGGTTCTGTTGATATTTTCTTTTTATTATTTTTATCGTATAGTATTTAGTAATAGAATTTGAAACAGTTTCGTTTAATTTGAGGTGTAATAAAGACAAGTGACGTTTCTAATCGAGAAGAGTCTAAAACAAAAAAGAAAAGCTACAAGAAAAAAAAATTAGAAGTCGTTTGGCATTTACTATGTCCTCTTACTCCATATTTGGCCGCTTCTAAATTCAAATTTATAATTTAACAAAAAGGTTGCATCGACTAGGTACTTAAATAAAACTAAAGTACTAACTAACAATTACCCTTAGCAGGTACTGCAAATTCATCCTTCTCATTGTATTATGTCAGATTATAAATTTTTTTTTTCTTTAGTTGATGACTTCGTGCGATTAGCACATTTAGCCAGTGTCAAAGTAATTTTTCTTACAAGTAATACAAATATAAATAAACAATATTTCCATCTTGTATGATAATGATGAATGATAATAGAAATGAGAAGTGAAAAATGATACACCCCTCGAGTATCTCAGTAAAGATGTGGGGCCTTACTAAGTCCTCGGGCGGACTTCTCGAGAGCATTTGAAAAGTGACGTTGCACTGTTTTGTTTCATTTGCCAACAGTCATGCACACTCACGAACACTTAACGGTTAATAATCCACCACTGTTACACATTAATATTCGACATAACACAAGTTTTAGAAAATAAATCAAAACCGCAGACATGACTCTTTACTTTCCCGCCAAGAAGTCAAAATTTAATATTAAACTTCAATCGCGATATTGAAACGGCATGCTTACTACCAAAAAAGCAACCAGTTGTTAATTGTACAATTGTAACGCGACTGCTCTGATTGCGGATGATAAATTGGTATTACGGACACAAATCGCTCAATGTATGTATGTAAACAATGTATATAAACTATTAGTTACATACATTTTTATCGCAAATGCACTAAGCGAGCGATCATTGAGCGATTTAACTACATAGTTGAGGAGCTCGATGGCGCAGTGGTTAACGCGCCCGGTCTGAGAGTGCTGAGGTTAAGCATTTTTCGCAAAGGCCGGTCATCGGATGGGTGACCAAAAATGTATCATCTCGACCTCATCCGTGCTTCGGAAGGCACGTAAAGCCGTTGGTCCCAGCTGCATTAGCAGTCGTTAATAACCACCAATCCGCACTGGGCCCTGGGTGGTTTATGGCCCGTTCTTCCTATCCATCCATAGGGAAGGCTCGTCCCCCAGCAGTGGGGACATAAAAATGAGCTGATGATGATGATGAACTAGAGCAGTCGCGTTGCAATTGTACAATTAACGAGTGTAACTGGTTGCTTTTTCCGGTAATAGGCCTGCGGAACCCACCGCTCTTCCCGCCACACGCTTGACGTTGACAGTTTATTTGTCACCGCCATTGACATTATTCTTTTTAATTTTCACTAGCACCGAGCACCGCGCGTTATCGTCTCCCATCGGTGTTAGTGGTGTTACCAGGAACACTTTTAGCGCCATTATGGTAACATTATATGCCGTGCTTGCGGATTAGCGAGTGTCATTGTTGGTACAAACGGGGGATTAAAGGTTTTGAAAGTAAGAGTCTTCAACATTCCACACGGGCGAGTTGTCAAGTGTGTATTGGGCAGTTAATAAGGGATTTGGTTCGCTCGAATACTTTTTGTAGATTATATATTTTTTGTGGCCACTACTAAGTATTTGACAATTGACATTTTTATACAGACTAGTAAAAGTAGCGAGAGTTCGATAGAATGAGCGTTTGAATTTACATTTTAATGCTCAACCGATTTTATTGCGTTAAAAATAATTTACAGAAAAAACTTGAAGTTTTATACTTAGTAGTTTTGAGTTCGAGAGACGTCAAATAAGTACAAATACAAATATATATATTGCAAATACACCCCCTTATCCATAAAAACTATTTAAGCATTATTTAGTTAAATATTGTTTTGTCATTGTCACACAAACGTCATTTTGAATTTGAGAAAAAGAGACAAAACAATGATTAACTAAATAATGCTTAAATAGTTTTTATGAATAAGGGGGTAAGTGTACATAAAGATCGTAGGTACTGGTTCGAGTTGGAAAATTATTTTTGTGTTGAATAGTCCATTTATCGAGGAAGGCTATAGGCTATATTACATCACGCTATGACTAATGGGAGTGGAGCAGCAATGAAAAAAGTTGCAAATTGTTCGCTAATTATCGCGGGTGAAACCGCGGGGCACAGCTAGTTTCTTCAATAAATGTTCGACCGTATGCCGTGTTCATAAAGTTCAAAGTCTAATGAGGAAATTTGACAGTTGTAGCAGTCTGATATGCGTGTGTGTACAGTCACGAGTTCCGATCCGATCCGAACCCTTCGGAGAATCTAGTAGGGCACGGGGACGCGCACTAGTGCGCGATGCCGTTCCCTCTAGAAAACCTCCGAAGGTGATTCGTTTCACACGGCTTGAGGGACCCTTTACGTTCCTCGCCGCCTCCAAAAAAGCCCGGTGAAGCTGAAAATGCCGTCTAAGGCAATCAGCAAACTCTCTCCAAAAAAAAAGTCACGAGAATTTATACGTAAATAACCAAACTCTTAATAGAATGGGTTAAGAGTCAAAATTTGTTAAAAGTGTATGAAAACATGTTCGTGATTGTACTTCTCAAAATTCCTTTAAACAGCGACAAGACGTGCCACTCACATCTGGAATAAAAAAGTCGTATGTCTTCCTCCGTCACTTTTAAAAGCCACGAAGATTTTCCTGCAATATTTTTGCCGCACAATCCTCTCCTCGCATCATAAATAAATCAGCGGTATCATCAGCACACGGTAGGCGGGCTACAAGCTCACTGTTTATTATATTTGTGGTTTTACGTAAAATATGTATGGGAGGCGGGAAGGTGTAGAGAGGGTTTGGCTCTTGAAGCGTGAAATTGCGGGACGATTCTATTTTTGAGGGATCTTTATTTATTTACATTTTTTAGGTTTGGAAGAAGACGTAGTGACAGAAATTGAGAAAGAGATGCTCAGCTGGTTTGGTCAATTTAGTACAAATAATGAGTTTATAATTTATATACTAAACTAAATCTAAACTTAATCATTTAAAAAAATACAAAGACTATTAAAAAAATTACATAAAAATACAGCTTAATTGAGGAGCTCGATGGCGCAGTGGTTAACGCGCCCGGTCTGCGAGTGCTCAGGTTAAGCAACTTTCGCAAAGGCCGGTCACCGGATGGGTGACCAAAATGTATTATCTCAAGCTCCTCCGTGCTTCGGAAGGCACGTTAAGCCGTTGGTCCCGGCCGCATTAGCAGTCGTTAACAACCACCAATCCGCACTGGGCCCGCGTGGTGGCTTATGGCCCGTTCTTCCTATCCATCCATAGGGAAGGCTCGTGCCCCAGCAGTGGGGACATAAAATGAGCTGATGATGATGATGATGATGACAGCTTAATTAAACATTTTGTATCCGAGTGCCTATAGTGTGAGTTTTGTTTCCTATTCGTATTCCTTCGATTACGTTTACGAAAACGAAAATTAGTATGGCATTGAAGCAGGGCGACTTTCGAGAAGTGTTGAAATTTTGACACACACATTCTCGTTAACGTGATCTAATGGCGAATGTGACTCGAGTGCGAGTCACCCTGATGCCGATCTAGGAAAAAACCCGTAGGCTAAGGCCACTAAGGAGTACGCGATACCAAAGAGTACGGTATGCAACTATGCACTACCATAGAAAGAGTAGGTATATATTTGGAAGACACACATACAGACACACACAGACAAAAACATTAAATACAAAAAATAACTGACAGACAAGTTTCTAACATATATAATATTATTGTTAATAGAAGCACTGCGTACTATTTGGTAGTGCGTGCTCTTTAGTGGCTTTACCCTAATACGGCAAGCAGAAAAAAGAATTAATAAAAAAGAGATTGAAGGAAGTGATTGTAGATAATTCAATGATCATCATTTCCTTGCCCAGCAGTGGGACCGTCACAGGCTATTTACTTGTTACAATCAATGCATATGACTCGACACTCAAATCACTTTTAAAACAATTATAGTCTCATATTCTTAATAAATACTTATAAAATACAGTGAAAAAATTAAACGCCTACCCGACCCAGCCAGGAAGGCATAAAATTTAATGATAAGTCAAATCATTCTCACTTTGTGCGTGCCTCCGACTGCATGTTATGTATCATCATCATCAGCTCATATCCCCACTGCTGGGGCACGAGCCTTCCCTATGGATGGATAGGGAGAACGAGCCATAATCCACCACGCGGGCCCAGTGCGGATTGGTGGTTGTTAACGACTGCTAATGCAGCCGGGACCAACGGCTTTACGTGCCTTCCGAAGCACGGAGGAGCTCGAGATGATACATTTTTGATCACCCATCCGATGACCGGCCTTTGCGAAAGTTGCTTAACCTCAGCACTCGCAGACCGGGTGCGTTAACCACTGCGCCATCGAGCTCCTCAGTTATGTATGATGTTGCATAAAATTTCGAAGGACTACCGTATTGGTATTTTAAATTGTACTTATACGAGTACAGTAGGTAGGTACCTACTTATGTTTGATATTGTTTCGATTTATTTCGCTGGCTTTATGTAATTATTGAATTTTTATCTTGTTCCAGCCTTTTCAGTTGATTTTCTATTTATGTAAGTATTTATTATTTTTACGCAGGCAGATTTTTGTTTTTTTTTTTATCTGGACATTGGCTATGCAAAACTTAATGGAGTAATTAAATTTCATAATATTGTAAACAAACACGATTGAAATAAATTTTTGTTTTATAATTATTATTTTTATACCAATTTGTTTTCCTAACGAGTTAGGGCAAGACCTAATTAATAATAATAATAATAAAATCTTTATTTTTCTCTCCAATTGACATGTTGATACCTTTTTTATTTTATTTCCACCAAAGTGCCGTTTTAACAAATAAATTATCTTTTATCTTTATCTTTATCTTTAAAGTTTCCTTAAACCCATTTACTTACCCTTATAATATTTAAGACGCAGTCACAGGAAAGCCATCTTCACATTTGTGTTTCTAATCTGAATGGCACAATGATATCTGGGACCCTCGCCCTAAAACTTCAGCCCCTAAGAAATCCGGTAAGTAGTGACTCTAATAAAGGAGGCGGGCCTTCTGTCTGTCTGTCAGTGGACATTTTAAGAATAAGTCTCGTGTAAAGGTATTTACTATAATATAAATAAATAAATATATAAATATATTTATAAACTAGCAGTGCCCCGCGGTTTCACCCGTCCGTGTTATTTCCCGTTTTTGCAACATTTTTCATTGCTGCTCCACTCCCAATAGCCATAGCGTGATGTAATATAGTATATAGCTTTTCTCAATAAATGGACTATCCAACACAAAAATATTTTTACAATTCGAACCAGTAGTTCCTGAGATATTAGCGTTCAACCAAACAAACTGTTCAGCTTTATAATATTATAGTACCTATTGATTTTTATACCACATTCAAAGTTCGTTCGTTTTTGTAAACGAGCAAATGTTTTTGTAGAAAAAAAAATTTCTGCAATATTAATTTATTTTTTTACTATTGGACCCGGCGGACTTCGTACCGCTTTGACAGTTTCCATTCATTCCCGTGGGAATATCGAGATAAAAACTCCTATGTGTTAATCCAGGTTATAAACTATCGGCATGCCGAATTTCATCCAAATCCATTCAGTAGTTTTTACGTGAAAGAGTAACAAACATTACAAACTTTCGCGTTTATAATATTAGTAGGATTACTTCTGTGATTTTATAGCTACATCTACATCAGAAAAGAAAATTTAGTTCTTGCCTGTTTTGCCCACATGTCATAATTTATTTCAAAAACACAACGTAGACTTTACTCTGCACATAAAGCAAAGCCAGACGCCCAGCCTAGTGCACGGGGCACAAGCAAATCCAATTTTGTAATAGCCATATTATTACCTGGTACTCCATGGAAATGCCTTTCTCTTTGATCATATTCCTTTCTGTGAAAATATCTTTTATTTCTGCTTTGATGCAGCTTTGTAGCGGGCATGTAATATTATTGGGTATTTTTGCGCCATTTTGTAAGGTCAATTTCATATTTAATGTGTGGTTATACGATGGCATTTTATTTACTTATTTATATATACTTTTAACGTATGTATATAAGTATAGTAACGAGTTTAAATACCTATGTAATGTAAGCGTATGGAAGGTATGGATGGACAAGGCCCCCCTTATTGTAACTATTGTATTTGACATTTTTATACGAAACGTGACAATTAAGTTGAGTTTTTAATTAATGTTTATCCTGACGTTTCGAACTCTTTGCGGGCGGCCGACCGCCTAACTCTCTCGCTTTCGATCGCTTTGAAGGCGAGGCGAGGAGGAGGCTCGTCGTCGTCGGAATCTTGTCATTTAGAAAGGAATATGAAAGCAATATCGAAAGCTATAGGCTATAGCTTTCGATATTATTCGATATTATATTTCGATATTATATTAGACGACGAGGCGAGGGCCTCGCCTTCAAAGCGATCGAAAGCGAAAGAGTTAGTCGGTTGGGGGGCAGGTTTAAAGTTAAGTTTATTACATATTCGAAATCCACTTTGAAATAAAACACTTTTTTTTACGATTTACTCGCGTTTTATTTCTCTCTCGCTTTCGATCGCTTTGAAGGCGAGGCGAGGAGGAGGCTCGTCGTCGTCGAAATCTTGTCATTTCGAAAGGAATATGAAAGCAATATCGAAAGCTATAGGCTATAGCTTTCGATATTATTCGATATTATATTTCGATATTATATTAGACGACGAGGCGAGGGCCTCGCCTTCAAAGCGATCGAAAGCGAAAGAGTTAGTCGGTTGGGGGGCAGGTTTAAAGTTAAGTTTATTACATATTCGAAATCCACTTTGAAATAAAACACTTTTTTTTACGATTTACTCGCGTTTTATTTCTCTCTCGCTTTCGATCGCTTTAAAGGCGAGGCGAAGAGGAGGCTCGTCGTCGTCGAAATCTTGTCATTTCGAAAGGAATATGAAAGCAATATCGAAAGCTATAGGCTATAGCTTTCGATATTATTCGATATTATATTTCGATATTATATTAGACGACGAGGCGAGGGCCTCGCCTTCAAAGCGATCGAAAGCGAAAGAGTTAGTCGGTTGGGGGGCAGGTTTAAAGTTAAGTTTATTACATATTCGAAATCCAATTTGAAATAAAACACTTTTTTTTACGATTTACTCGCGTTTTATTTACATGTTATTCAGGGTGCCTATTGTGAGTTTAAATTAACATTCGATCACGTTAACAAAAAACCAAAATTAGTACCTGTGGCACTGAAGCAGCGCCTCCTGACGACATACGAGAACAGTTAATATTTCGTAAAGAATTTTCGTTTTCGTAAATGTAATCAAATGAATACGTATAGTAAACAAAACTCTCACTAGGCACCCTGAAAGAAGTGTACTATTTAAATACCTATTTATGTACTAATTGTACAGTCACGAACATTAACATGAGTACACTTGACTAGTTTTGACTCTTATTACTTACATTGTATTAAGAGGTTCATTGTTTACATGTTCGTTGTTCGTTTACTCGTGACTGTACAATTAGTACATAAATAAGTATTTTAATCGATTATTTAAACAAAAATCACTAAGCAGTCGTCCATTCACATAACAGCAACTATATACTCCACGTGGGAGCTGTGGGACATTCAAAGCCAAGCAACAGTCGCCCTAAATAAAATAAAAAACGTAAAACGAACAGAGCACCTATTAATCGTCAGTTTTATTTACCAACAGTATTTTATACAGCACCAATTCAGCAAAATAAATATGACAAGCCCTTGTTACTACCATTATCCAATTGTTACAGTCATTATATACGCTTAGTTTGAACTATAATAGCGAGAAAAAAATCGCAACAATAGACATTAAAAAAAAAATTGCCGGACTGTTCAAACAAACGCCGCGGGTGGCAAAACATAATAAACAATTCAATTATTGCCAAGTAATAGGTTTTATTTGTTTTGATATAAAGTTCAGTTTCCCTTAACAGAATCAACAAAAGGATACCGAGGTATAGTTAGGTAATGAGTCGCGAAAGCTACCTATTGCTAGGGTACCCATGCGGTATGAAAAGTGCAGACTTTTGGCTACACGCTTTTTTTTTCATAAAAACGTATGTGTTTATATTCTATTAGTTGTAAGTTTAGTTAATAGCATATGTACTGTCCCACTGAAAGGTCTTCATTATTGGAATTAAGTCATCGCTACAGCTTGTGGATATTGACTACATCACCACGATCGCTAAATACAGGGAATGTAAGAGGGCTTTGCTATTCGGCCCCTTTGTATATAAAAATATAACTTTCAAATAAATTTCAAAACATTCCTAATAAATACAGACTAGCGCAAGATTGAGGCGAATGGCATAAACAAATAGAGGCCTATGTCCAGCAATGTGTTGAGAGGGGCTGATGATGATGAATGATGAAATACACCTACATGTGTGAAGGTTTAAAAGCCTGAATGTTAAACAAACTATTCAGTGTAGTGACACTAGTGTTCGACAGTATAATACAGACCGAATTTAATTGTTGCCAACATCAAATATTTGTTGTCGACCCCTAATTTTAGTAATTAAATTTAAAAAAAGTATCTGTCATTGGTTCCTGCTACCTGGCTGTCTGTTGTTATCCAGTATAATTTTACTTAAAAATTGTGACGTGGTGCGACAGCAACATCTTCCCTCTCTTTATCTCCCAATAATTAATTACGAAGCACCCTCTTTTAACCATAACTTTTGCCTACGGTGAAAAGGGCATATGTTACTCTCTTTTATTAGTTAAGCAAAATTGTACATAAGAAATCGACAAATAAAATACGAATAATCCTCATTATAACAAGGCCTTTCATTGCGACCACGCCATCCAAGCCCTCACCAACTACGAGCTGCCAAATTAGGTTAATATTTCAAATACTGGTACCACGATACATATAAAAGTTCATATTCAACATAATTATATTTCAGAATGTCCAAATCGGTACATATCCGTATAAATAGTAGACTAATGGTGACCCTACCCAAAGCATTGTTAGACCCATTATGAGGTAGAAATCGGATCATCGCATTCGTTTTGGCGTGTAAGAGGCCTAATTTTCTATTTTAGTAGCTTTTATTATGTGAGTGAAGTCAGATGAAGTATGAGATAAAACGATAGACATCGCTTTCGGTAGAATTTTGATATTTTATCTTTTGTATTTTGTTACTTAACATAACAAATAATAACAATGTGAGATGTTTTAACCACCTTTTGAGATAAAATTAATTATACCTATCTACTATATTACTAAAATATGGGTAATATCTTATTTCTTTTAAGAACATCTTATAAGAAATAAAACATTAAAATTCTAATAAAAATCTATAAAAAAATATCTTATTAATTTAATAACTTTTGTCTAATTCTATACAAATTGCGATTTTCTATACTCGTTTTTGATAAATAAAATACCTACCTAGAAACTCGAAAGTTTTGGAAAAATTATAATTCTTCTTTTCGAATACGAGTGTATTCTATGTAGGTATATAGATAATTATGACCAGTTGCACCACCCCATACTTTTACTAATATTACTTAGTATTACTATTTCGAGAAATGAAATTTTAAAAATGACCAATATCTTTACTTGGAATATACACATTTCAGTGTCGGGAACAAACTTAAAGGCTTTTTTTTAATTATCAATAAATTTTCGTTAATCTTTCTATTCATAAGTATGCTTAAGGATGGAAGATACATTTTAAAAAATGTAAAATTTCAACTGAATTAAATTATGCCATTTCAAACTATTCATATTGAACTTTTAATTGGTACAAATTTCGATGTTCGAGATGATTCGTAGGTATACTTAAGACTTGCGAGTCTCATTGGGACTTGAAAAACTCAAAATAAATACTTCAAGCGGTTTTGGTGCAATCAGATAAAACTGTTTTTCAAGACTGGTAACGCCATCTGTTGGAGGGATAGAGCAATGCAGCAAATAAACAGCGCCATCTATATTCAATGTGAGCGTCAGTTTCTAATAGCATGCCCGTTGCGTCGTGCTATTTAAAGTATGGCTGTTGTCCTAGTTCGGAATTCAACCGCTAGATGGCATTGCTTACAGACTATCTGTAAGTATCAACGGGTACTTTTTAGGTTTTAACGTCAGTTTAAATTAATGTCACTAGATGGAGTTTTATTGAAGTTGTATTAGAAAAAAAACTATTTTTATTTTGTCTATTTTGGTTTTATTTACAATTCGACTTTGGCTTTCATCCTTCTATTTGATATTTTGATGTCCAAGCTATCGGGCTGCCACTTTTCTTCGATGATCCTCGCTTCTATCAGCCGCTGGTAGGCGAGTGCTGATAATCTTGGCGTCCTCTTCTTGTCTTCTGAATTAAAGTCCACCTCGTAGAACCCGAAACGTTCACTAGCAAATAAAAAATAGGGTAAGTTTATAGACAGATATTATTATTTTGCAAAAATATGTTCCAAGTTTTTTACTGAAAAAACAAATTCGAATTGAAATTTTATATAGACTTTAAAGCTCACTATTTTGCTCAAATGCATATTCAATTACTTTAAGGTATGAAAGCAGCTTACTAACAAAAATAACATAATATAAAAACAGTTTTTAACAGTAACAAAAATATGTAATCATAGCATAGGTTTTTTTTTAAATTTAAAAATTTTATAGTCGCAACTGCGATGAGTAGTTTTATAGCCACAAGTAAAGTAAGTAAGTAAATAGCCTATGTCCCACAGCTGGGCCTCCATTATTCAGTATCCAGTCATCACTACAATTGATGGGTATTGGCCGGGACCTTCGAGTACCGGGCCGAGCGCATTGCCGAAGGCCGTGACGAGAGGCCACAAGTAACATCCTACTAATATTATAAACGCGAAATTTTGTAAGTATGGATGGATGGATTTTTGTTACTGTTTCACGTAAAAACTACTGAATCGATTTAAATGAAATTCAGCAAACAGATAGTTTATAACCTGGAGTAACACATAGGATAGTTTTTATCCCGATATTCCCACGGGAATGAATGGAAACTGTCAAAGTGGATGTTTGTTACTCTTTCACGTAAAAACTACTAAATGGATTTGGATGAAATTCGGCATACAGATAGTTTATAACCTGGATTAACACATAGGATAGTTTTTATCCCGATTTTTCGCACGGGAATGAATGGAAACTGTCAAAGCGGTACGAAGTCCGCCGAGTCCACTAGTAGTAATTATATCTTACTAACCTAACACCAGCAGTCCACTCGACATTGTCCATAAGACTCCACCCAGTATATCCCAAGACATTGGTGCCATCTTCCATAGCCAATAGGAGAGCAAACAAGTGCCCATTGAGGTTGTCTACCCGGCTCTGGTCTCCCAAACCAGGGTTGGTAGACCAGCCATGTTCCGTGATGAAGATTGTTGGGTAATCATACTTGTTGTTCAGGTATATGCAAGCTTTGTAAAGGCCGTATGGAGCGCTCTGAAATTAAATTAAATAGTAAATATTTATCATATATAGTGAAAAAATTAAATACCTACCCAACCCAGTCGATATTTAATTCAGTTTAAGTGTAGCAGTTAATTAATATTAATAAAAATAAAAAGTAATATTAAATAATAAATTCAATTTTGGTATTACAATACATTTAGTCATCATCGGCTCATTTTATGTCCCCACTGCTGGGATGGATAGGGACAACGGGCCCTAAACGTTGTTAACGAGTGCTAATGCAGCCGGGACCAACGGCTTTACGTGCCTTCCGAAGCACGGAGGGCATATGGTTTATTGGGGCCTAACACTGGCAACTCTATCTGGCTGCAAATAAATAAAAATACCAGTTGAATAAATGTAGAGTTTTGCTTATCTACTCCTTTTGCCTGTTTTACTAAAATCTAGCGTAGCATAAGGACCCCATTATCCGTAAGTGCCCAGGCCTCCAATAGGTTAAAGACGGTTCTGATTGTGAATGCAAAATTCAAAAATAACAACAAAAATTACTAGAGTTGCGCCGAATATTCGGTAATTATTCGGTATTCGGTATGTTCGGTGTATTTTTCCATGTTCGTATTCAGCCGAATATTCGGTTCAATTGCCGAATAATTACTTAATATAATAGTTGTACAATTTTAAGACCTAAGGCTTGTAAAAAGACTATTATAAGTACCATAGTTTATTCATTCATTCATTATTATCAATGAATCATAAAAATCATTATTAAATTAATTTTTATGAGATTATTTATTTTTAAAAATAATAATTGAATTAAATATACATATTTTTTAATATAAAATTCATCCATTCAATTAACTAACATTGATTACGTTTTGTGTTTAAAAACTCAAGTGTAATTTACTTCAATTATTATTATGATGATTTAATGATAAACAACGGCACTTAACTTACTTTGACCTACCTGTTTGGCTAAGCAAAGCGCGCGTAAATGAACCGAATTATTCGGCCGAATATTCGGTTCGTTTTATTGTAAACCGAACATTCGGCCGAATATTCGTATTCGGCCAAACCAATATTCGGCCCAACTCTAAATATTACTTTGTTTTTGACTTTGTCTTACCTTGAGCCAAACCGATCGGCTTTGCTTCCACTCGTTGCCCTGTGACATTTCTACACTGACGTCGTCTGCGAACGAAGGTGCCTCCAACTGTGCGGCAGACGCCTTTATAAGGAAAGTGGTGTAATAGTTCATGCCTAAGAAGTCGGAGGAACCTACGTGAAAGAATTAGTTTTAAAGAGCAGTCTTATCATTGCTTACTGTTTTTTACAAAAGTAATGACGAGTAAGACACACTAGCGCCACCAATTGATAATTTGACAATTACTACCGGACCCGGCGCTGTCTTCCTTGAGGAAGGAGTTGAATCTTGAGGAGGGAGCAAGAATTGGGAGGGAGTAGGAATTCGGAGGAAGTAGGAATTGGGGGGGAGGGGTGAAAGATTGGCCTCCGGTATTTTCACTCACCAGACGAAACACAACCGCAACGAGTGTGCGGACCGGATCTTTTTTTAAACATTGCGTTTCGTCCGACAACAGGAAAGCATCCATAGTATTTATTTAATAATTGTGCACTACTTTTTATTGCGTGGTTTATTCACAAAACGGGCTATCGCATTTATTCACAAACAATGGCCACTTTTGGTGTTAGCGAATGAATACAAAAACAAACCTAAAAGTAGTGCACAATTATTAAATAATAGATGTTTGCCTAGCGTCGGAAGGTCCGCAATGTTTGAAAAAAAATCCAGTTTAGCAGTTATCAAATTAAATCCATTAGCGGCGCTAGTGTGCCTTACCCTTCGCCTTAATGTAATATACTACACAACATCGCATACATTGTTCTGATCCCAAGGTAAGTAGCTAAAGCACTCGTTTTATGGAAATCAGAATAAACGACGGTACCATACATAACACAATATCGAAAAGTTCGTTTTCGATATTGACCCGACCTGGAATCGAACCCAGGATCTCAGAGTTAGCGCCGCCCAAAGTCCGGCGTGCAAGCCACTCGGCTATGGAGGTCGTTAAAAAAATATAGAAATTTTCAAAACGGTTGAGTTAAACCCAGGACCCATGGATCTAAGACCGATGTCCTTAACCGCTACACCACAGAGGCACATTTGCTTTAACGTGAAATAGAAATAAAAATAGAAAAATAATTTCTCTACGTGATCGAATCTCATCATCATCATCTCATCATCAGCCTATACTAGTCCACTGCTGGACATAGGACGCGGCTACTCTCATCTACCCTCCATATGACGTGATCGAATGGCGAATAAAAATTCCCACCTTGCTGCAGAACCTTCCACTTTGCTGCCTGTCCTGAATAATATATTGTTCCCAACAAAATTGGCGTAAAAGTTATTTTATTAAAATAACATAACAACCAGGTAGGCTACTCTTGACGCAAACTCAATCTCAATACAATTACAATGCGATTATTATGTATCGATATTGGGATAAGTTTCGCAATTTCGGAACGTCCCATCTCGATAATAATTTGTTCACTCAATTTCCACGCAATTTAATTCCAATGTAGCGCTATTATCGCTTTTAATAGTGCCATTTGAATTTTTTAGATTTGGGATTGGAATTGTATTAAGATTGAGTTTGCGTCAAGAGTAGCCTACCTGGTAGGCTACTCTTGACGCTAACTCAATCTCAATACAATTCCAATGCGATTAATATGTATCAATATTGGGATAAGTTTCGCAACTTCGGAACGCACCATCTCGATAATAATTTTTTCACTAAATTTCCACGCATTTTAATTATCGCTTTTAAGAGTGCCATTTGAATTTTTTAGATTTGGGATTGGAAATTGATTATTGCAATTGTGTTTCAAGAGTAACCCACCAGATATATCTATCTTATCTTATCTTATCTTAGTAGGGCCTGCTGAGGTTACCCTCTCCCAGTACCCATCGGGATCTTTTGTGCAACCCCATCCTTTCACTCTTCTTCCTCTGCAAAGATAGATGCCATAAGTTTGGCCACGTCTTTGAGAGCGAAGCGCCTGAAGTCCTCTGGTTTCGGATAAGCCGATTCCAGGAGTGCCATCAGTTTCCTAACCAGGGAGTCGCAGTCCTATACCTTTCAGCAAAGCCTTCTCCTCAGCCGAGAGCTCCGGCAGCCGTGACGAGCTGAACTCTTGCTCTTTACTCTTCTTAGCTATTATATCTTTGACTGATTTGGGGAAGTCACCTTCAGGAGACCATATTGGATTCATGTAGAGGCCTATCTGAAAATTAAAAATCACAATTTGAAAAAGACTAAGTGTTGAAAAAAATCCACGATCGGGATTCGAACCCGCACCCCATGACATGCCGGGTCAGGTGCACTGCCAACTATGCTATCGTGTGTATGAAAAGCGACGTTGCACTGTTTTGTTTCATTTGCCAACACTCATGCACACTCACGAACACTTAACGGTTAATAATCCACCATTATTTCACATTAATATTCGGCATGACACAAATTTTAGAAAATAAAACAAAACCGCAGACATGACTCTTCACTCTCCCGCCAAGAAGTCTTAACTGTTGTTGTTATTTATTTTTAGTTCCCCTTTTTTTTACAGTGACTTTGTGTATGTGGGTGCAGATATTGTTGTCCATTTGTCCATATTAATATATTTGTGCTCGTGACTGTGCTTACTTAATAAAGGACATGGCTAAGCAACTGCCCTCAAAATGTATATGAACTTCTCACTAGCTTGAATAATTCAAATATTGATTAAATAATAATAACGTGTTTATTATTTTCCCAGAACTTTCGTGAGCAAATCAATAATTTAAAAGATGCTAACTTGTTTTTATGGTTTTGTTTGACAAGGAAACCATAAATTAATATGATTAAGGAGGTGCCGCGCGGAATTTCGAAAATTTACGTGTTTTTAAGTCACTGGTGCATACATTAAAAGGCCATAAAAACAAAGTGCATAAACAATACGTAAAAGTAATGATATCTAAAAACTTATTTCTACAGAAACTTTGTAAATATAGCACAAATGAAACAATGATCCTACATCAAAATGTTTGTATTGATATTCCGCAGGGCACTGTTGTCTTATTTTTCAATTAAAAAATATGAATATGAAAATATTAAGACTTTCATTATTTTTTACCCAAACGCCTATGATTTTACGAAAGTAAACATTGCTCTAATTAAATCACCAGCCTGCTCTGTACAGATATTAGTGCGCGTGCGTATTCTTGTCGTGCGCCGTTGTCACACCACTGCCACGCGCCGCTCGCTCGCTATCATAAACAAACTTGAAACTCGCAGTTTTGCGTCCGCGCTGCACCCCCGTTTCCGTTGAAATAATAACAATACTTAATTATCTTTATCATTGTTGATTTAGTTTTTCCAAGCAAAATATGTTTTTGTACCTAGTTTTTAAGTCTGTAAACAAACGCCTTGCTAAAGTTTATAGCAAAATGTCTAATTGAAGCTTGTTAACCTATTTACAAAGTAGGAGTTTCTGTGACTTTATTTTCAGAATTGCTAAGATTTGAAAGTTCCTGAATCGTTTTACATATGAAATAACAATATTAAGCTATCCAGCATTACGTACTACTAGATACGATGTTTATACATTGCACTTAATTTCAGGGCAGTCTTCCATACTGTATTTAGCCATGTCCTTTCAGTGAACTTACCATAAAATCTCTAAACGTTTCTGTAGCCTTCACATTTTCTGTTTTATTATTGAGTGGATCAGCCCAATTTACAGAGAGAGTGATGCCAACTGAACCTAAAAGCAAAAGAAACATCAAAAATTACCACTAAGCACATTATTACAACCCTGCTGGGAATCGAACACAGGACCAACTTTAAATGATATTGTAGAAAAAACTATAGTGTGTTATGAATTTATGGATCGGACCAATTGTAAAGACGTTCCCTTTGATACTAAATATATATTCTGTTTATTTAAATTATGTCAACATAAGCGTGACTGCATTTTTGGCATTTTTTGGACGGCGCACCCTTATAGACACAACAGTACAACAGTTTAATCAACTTCAGGTAACTTGTGCGAGTAAAAACGTACTCAGTGGCGTGAATTTGGAGAAACTTAAGTCCAACAGTGAACTAATATTATAGGGTGACGATGATTATGATGATGATGAAGATGATGATGATGGCTCAACATACCCTTATATTTCTCTTTGAACTCCCTCTCATACAGCCTATAAGCTTTCGCATGCGCCAACAAAACATTCTTAACGCACAAATAATCGGCTATCCCTTTCACTCCCACTGCTGGCGCCATAGTTGTGTCTCCATAACCGTCCAAGCATATATTGTTCGGTTGGTTTATAGTGATCCAGTACTTCACTCGATCGGCGTATCTATAACAATTAAACAAAATGTTGTTGCCGACTAACACATACATTTTTAACGACCTTTCGAATCACAGAACTTAAGAAATAAACATGTACCTATATGCACACACGCACGCACGCACGCACGCACGTACGCACGCACGCACGCACGCACGCACGCACGCACGCACGCACACACGCACGCACGCACGCACGCACGCACGAACGCAAAATGTAAATTAATGCGGCAGATTAAAAAAACAGATCTAATGCCTACACATTTTTACTGGCTTTGGTTTGGCTCATTTTTACAGGCATCACAAAATATAACACAAAAATCATTCTCAATCAAATGAAAATGAAATTGTTATTTATGTATTACTTTTAATGGAAAAGGATGAAATGGCCAGCAGATAACGCAGATCGTCCGTTCGGCTGGCGACGTCCCCACAAGAAATAATAATATGTATTACTTGTAAGAAAAATTACTTTGACACTGGCTAAATGGCTAATCGCACGAAGCCATCAACTAAAGGAAAAAAAAATTAAATTGTACTTATATTAATAAATAATAGTCTTTACTATTTTTGACTCTTCAAAAATGTCGATAATATAACATAATTGAAGTATTACGGGATGACAGCTGCTAGGAAGCAGGTGTTCTGAAAGTCAAACACTACGATAATTCCAATAAAAATGAGCTTAATAATGTTTGATTGCTATTGGCCAAGTCCTGAATAAATAACACATGAATGTCAAAGAATTTGTATTGTTCTAAAAATCTATCCATGAATTTTTAGAACAATACAAATCCATCCATGAAGCTTTCTTTCCATTGATTAGATATTTTATTGTAAATCCGTTTTTAATACACAATAACAATCCAAAAAAGGGACAAGTCTTACTTATTGTAAACGATTCTGGTATACTCCTCGAACCAGCCCGCGCTGAGTGGGTTCGCCCAACCTCCTAGGTCTTGCAGCCTTTGTGGCAAATCCATATGGTATAGCGTTACCACTGGCTCGATGTTGTACTTCAATAGTTCATCTATTAAGTTATCGTAGTACTGAAGGCCTTTCTCGTTAACTTTGTTGGGAAATCCTGTAAAATTAATTAAGAGAGTAGTTTAGTAGAGTTGGCGGAGTAGTGATTTCTGTTTTTTTTTTACTCTTATTAAAAAATCTTATTAATAATTTTATTACTCTTCGATAAAGGTAATAAACAATTCATCGACAAGCAGAAGTATTTGTTTTGAGTTCTACAATTTTTTTAAGCACACAATTATTATTGCTTTTGTTGCCAAAAAAATATAATTCGGAAAAAAATAAAAAAATCATCAGAAATAAGGCAAAGAAAAAACAACACTTTCTCTGAATTAAGTTAATTAAATTTTAATTAATTAAGTTTAAACTATACCTGTAGGCAGTATCCTCGCCCAGGCTATTGAGAACCGGTAGTGATCCACCCCAAGCTCCCTCAACATCTCCACATCCCTCTTGTAAAGGTGATAGGAGTCAGCAGCTACATCGCCGTTAGGCCCTTCCGCGATCGCCTCTGGGTGTGAGTGGGATAACCTGTCCCATATACTCTCACCTTTGCCTGTTTACAAATAAATAGTTATTTTTAACTCCACAATAGAGAAGTCTTCATTTATTTTTTTTATTGTAAGAAAGGGCTTGCTCTTGGCCTCATTCTAATCACTAGGGCTAAGAAGAGGCCGACGATGAAACGAGCTTGCCCAGAAACAGCCTATTCACTCGGGCTTTAAAAACTTTAGGGTTATATGCACTCGGGAAAACAGACGCAGGTAGGGAATTCCACTCTTTGGCTGTACGCATTATAAATGTAGAAGCAAAACGCTTGGTGCGCAAAAGTGGAATGTCAACCAGGTAAAGGTGGTAGCCAGCCGTACGTCTGGATTCCCGATGGTAAAATGGGGAAGGTGGAATGAGCTCATGCAGCTCAACAGCACTCTTCGAAGTATACCCTGTAAAAGATCGACAAGCAGGCAACTGTGCAGTGGTGAGCGAGACTGTGAAGCTTGGTTTTTAACTGATGTCAAGTAACGATAAAACCAAAAGGTGTTCCCACTCCTTCCTATTATGGGGTCCTTCAAACGAGGCGTGAAGAGGCACCTTGGGTCGAGGAAAGGGTGACTGATGCTGCATTGTTTTCCCGCTGCAACAGTTGTCTTCGCGTCTAGACTCCATTTCCACTTTACTTTATCAGGTGGAGTGGTGGAGTGGAGTCATTTTCAATTTCTATGTCAGATATAAATAAAAGGTGGAAGCGCATTTCAACTAGACTCCATAAAAACTGAAAAACTGGCTGTCTTGTCTCTAACTGTCGGAACTGGAAATACGACAATGCTACAAACATCATTGTTATAATGTCGCAGACCTAGAAAAGAAGGTGGTAGCTAGCCAGGTGGGCTTATAGCATGCTTTACCACCAACCAATCTGCCCCCCAACTGCCTAACTCTTTCGCTTTCGATCGCTTTGAAGGCGAGACCCTCGCCTCGCCTTCTAATATAATATCGAAACATAATATCGAATAATATCGAAAGCCTATAGCTATCGATATTGCTTTCATATTCCTTTCGAAATGACAAGATGACGCCTCCTTCTCGCCTCGCCTTCAAAACGATCGAAAGCGAGAGAGTTTGGCGTTCGGCCCTCTGAGTAAAAACGCTGAGAATGGAACCTGTGGGACTTCTGTGTCTGAAACTGATGATGTTAAGAACTAATATAAATGCAAATAGTATAGTAAAACTTTTTCAGTTTTCAACATTTTTATAGAGTACCTAAGTTAATTATCAATACAATAATTAAGATTCTAATATTCAAGATTATTCACCGTCTGTGTTCCATGCTCCTTCCACTTGGTATGCCGAGGAGCCCACACCAAACATGAAACTATTAGAGAAACTGCGCTGCTTTGTGTCTGACCATCCTTCTGCCAGTGACAACACACTAAAAAAAGAAAAAGAAAAAGAAAGAATCAGGCCCTTGATCCAGCTGCCTAACGAGAGCCTCATTAAATGTTGATCGAGGCTCTTGGCCATCAGGCTATTGGCCGTAACAACAATCGGTACAATGACAGCCGAATCCATACTCCACATATCGACAACCTCGTGTGCTAAGTCGAGATATTTGATTTGTTTCTCTTTCTCAGCTTTCACGAGGTTCTCGTCAAGGGGAATGGTGATATCGACTATAATTAGTATTATTACTAGTCTAATAAAAACCAAAATCATATATCACAACCATAAAGATAATAAAAGATGTGCGGTCTACATAAAAAGGAACTCACTGTGTAATACTTATGTATAAAACTACTAAGATTATGTATAATAAAAACAAAAAATACCTTAACAATATTATTGGTAATACCATCTTCGAACCTGTTAATTTTAAACAATTGCACCTGCTTATTACCACTTTTTTACACAGTTGCATACAACAAGTGTAAAATAATTAATGATTTATCAGTTAATCATTTCTTATGTTATGAGTGACATAATGATAAGAATACATTTAAACATATTTTAATCTAAGATAATAAGATAAAAAAGAAGTTGTTTAATTTTCTTAATCATGATTATAGGTAATATGATGATAGGTACTTCATGATGTAATACCGCTGCTCAGTGGCGTGCACTTCGAGATGCTCATGTCTAGCAGTGGACTAGTATAGACTGCTGGATGATGATGATGATGATGATGATGATAGAGTATATAGAGTTGCTGCTACTCATAACATGTTTTATTTATATGTTTACACATAGAATACATTAGCCTGAGAGACCAATTAGAAAAAATATTTTTACGGGAAGTTTTCTTCTCATTCATAATAACCCACTAAACTTTTGAATCGTCTAAGACTTGGCTTAACTATAACCCGGTGCATATATAATTAAAATTTAATGTCATCGTCATTGTCATGTCACAACTAGGCTTGTTGAAAAAATATCGTTACGTCGATATATCGATATTTTTTGTTCGATATATCGATATTTAAAAACACAAATGTTCCAATTGGAAGAGCCCTGACCCGGAATGTCAGAAGGGTGCAGGTTCAAATCCTGTTCGTGGAAATTTTTTCAACATTTGTGTTTTTGTAATTTGTTCGCAACATGCCTTATAAATTATTTGAACATTTATAAATAGCTTGCATAATTCTTAACTGATTTTTAATATTTGTAAAAATATTATGATCGGATATTAGTGACGGTAGTTGTTAACATTGAATGGACACCTTTGGCTTTCAAAGTAAAAAGTGTTGAATAATTTCGGCGGGCTGGTTAGAACCACGATAGCTCAATATCTCAATATATCGATATTTTTTAGACGATATTTATTTTCCGTTATATCGATACATCGATACAAAATAAGCAATATCGAAATTCGTATCAAAATCGATATTTTTTTATTTATTATCATCTCATCACGGTCTAACTAAATTCGCTATAGCGAATGAATTATAATTCAAAGCCGTAAAAGATTGAACATTTTTTTATTGTTTTGTTGTGCTGAGTAATAAACAAATTAGTAGCTAGCTGTTGCAGCCAACAATGTATATAGCTACTGCTCTGACGGTTCCTAACAACAGGAGTCAGCTGACGGTGGAACACGTCAAATATAGAGTTTTTTACTCTCACTGCTGGACAAATACTGGTTTGACTGATTCCTTTGTTTTGATTGAGATTTTTATGATTAAAGTAATAATTTAAAATAAAAAATCTGTTTTTATTACTGGGCTAAGCTGACCTAAATTAATTTTTTAACAGACTATTTTTTTTTTACTATAAAAAAAAAGCAGGAGGTTCTCTTTTTGTTTTAAAATTGGTTAAAAATTTTACCGATATATCGATATTTTTTTCGCTTGAATAACATAATATCTTTGTTATTAGATGATGATTATAAGATGATGATGAATGATAATAGTAATGAGGGTTTAAGTCCCGCTTGATATATTTGTACGTTTAAAGTTTCTAAATTCTAATTATAATATTTGAAAAAAATATATAATTATTAAGTATATACCTATCACAAAACAGAAATGAGAAATGATATACCCCCAACCCCCTGAGTATCTCAGTAAAATTGTGGAGCTTTATTACTCATGTGGCTTTACTAAGTCCTCACGCGGACTTCTTGAGAGAATTTGAAAAGTGACGTTGCACTGTTTTGTTTTATTTTCCAACGCACGTTCACGACAAACACTTAACGGTTAATAATCCACCATTATTTCACATTCATATTCGTCATACTCATACATAACACAAGTTATTGAAAATAAAACAAAATCGCAGACATGGCTCTTCACTTACCCGCCAAGAAGTCCGACACCAACATTTCTAGCCTAGCGGCTAGAAACGACTTATTTGGTTTGTAATTATTTCTAGCGATAACTAGCGGCTGGAAACGGCTGCTTACATTTGATTGATATGTTCACATGATTTAGTTTTTTGTTTTTGTTGTTTCTCTTCTGATTTATTTACTATATATGGATACATTTAACATAAATGGACATAAACAATGACATTTGCATCTGTATTATGATTAAAAACTCAAAATTCTCATACAAAATGTGACACAGCAGTGATGGAATAGGACTATTTTAGTAATTTATTTGTGAGAGATGTTTTAGAAATAGGTACCTATTTATCCATGAAATAAGTGTGGACAGATACATAGTGGTATTTCTTTAATGCACCTAAAGCCTGTGCGCCTGATTTCCCGCGTTCGGTTATAATGATGAATAGATCCAAAGTAAACTAATTTAACTACCTTTATTCTTATAATTTTCATACATCACCACCTAAACACAAACGTTGTTTCATAGTAAGTATAAACGGTGTTTACGTAGTAACTATTAACTAATCTGTGACAGCACGGTAATAATATCTACAGTATTGTAACTTCATACAAACGGACGAAGCGCGAGCTATACCTACGCGCTCGGATCTCGGCATGCGCTCGGCATGCAACAGGGTCGCGAATGTGCCGCAGTGACGAACGGACGGTGTGTTGTTTTTTAAACAGTTTGCGATTGTTTTGATTAAAATAAGTTATGACAAGGGTCAATGGTAGAATATATTGTGCTGTTTTTGGTTGCATGAATTCGTCAATAACGCACCTAGACATAGCATTTTTTAGATTACCTGGAAACTCCGAAAGGTACTTAAGTAAGACTATAAAATGTTTTTATTTATGTACTTACTAGTAGGTACGTAATTTGAATCGTTTTTAATGGATAGGTATTTCGTTTTTTGCTCCGAAAAGTGAACAGGAAAATGATACACGAGTGAACGGCTAGTTATAGGCGGTTCGTTTATTATACAGTAGATACACTCGTGTTAAAACCTCCGGGTTGTAGGTTTGTGGAAACATTATTGAATTAAACGATTGATTGATTTTAATTTTTTAAACTAATCAAAAAACCACTTTTTATAAAACACTTCCTATTTCATTCACAACGTATTTTATTTGTTTAAATAAAAAATATACCCCCTTATTCATTTATTTAGTTAATAATCATTATTTGTCTCTTTTTCTCAAATTTAAAATGATGTTTGTGTGACGTTGACAAAACAATATTTAACGTAATAATGCTTAAATAGTTTTTAGGAATAAGAGGGATCATATTTACAATCACAAAATACATTTACAAAACTAGATAGAAACACAAAGTAGGCAGATGTAATTAAAATACTGTAGGTGGGCAGCCCAGCCAAAGAAAATATACCTACGCCCAGCCCTATCGCGTGTTTAAGTACCGCGCGGCTGTAGGCATTTATTTCAAAGATAGGGCCGAGTTACACTACTGTAGATAGTATTACAGTTTACCGTGGTGACAGTGTCTTCGTTGTTTATTTAAATAAAAAATCGACGATAATCGAAATCAATAATAGATTCGGGTTCTTGGCGGGAAAGTGAAGAGTCATGTCTGCGGTTTTGTTTTATTTTCTAAAATTTGTGTTATGTCGAATATTAATGTGAAATAATGGTGGATTATTAACCGTTAAGTGTTCGTGAGTGTGCATGAGTGTTGGCAAATGAAACAAAACAGTGCAACGTCACTTTTCAAATTCTCTCAAGAAGTCCGCCCGAGGACTTAGTAAAGCCCCACATCTTTACTGAGATACTCGAGGGGTTGGGTGGTATATCATTTCTCATTTCTATTATGATTCATTATCATCAAACAGAAAAGAAATAATGCTAATTTATGTATTACTTGTTAGAAAATTACTTTGACACTGGCTAAATGTGCTAATCGCACGAAGCCATCAACAAAATGAAAAAAAAAAAAAAATAGATTCCGGGTGGATTCGCGTTTTGGATTTTTTCTGATTTATTTTGAAGCCTTTTTGTAAATTAATCTGAAATGCGTGCAAAGTTTCAAAAATCGAAAAAAGTACTATTAAGTAAGATCTGCTTAACAAAGGCACTCTTTTTTAATCAAGAATTTAGATAATATTTGATCTCACAAAATAATAAGAGAAATGGTAATGACGTTAGGCTAATGGCAATGATTTTTTGAGGATGGTAATGATTAGGAATGCTTGGTAATGACGAGCTTTTACGGCAAAAATAATAATTAAGTACCTGATACCTATTTTAGAAGACATACCTATGTATTTTTTTCATATATAAGTAGCTGCTAACTTATAAATAAAACACTTACTTATAAATTTGTAAAGTTTAATAACACAAAAATTAAAATTCAATAAATCTCGTAACAAACACAATCTCGGTCTTTAATTTAACTATGCTATCATGGCTCAATCCAACTCGCCGAAATTAATCTACTCTTATGGCACGTATTAAGTTGTTAAGTAGGTAACTACATTTTAACTTAACTTTAAGTGATTAATTGCATGTAAACACAGAATTTAGTAGCAAGTTGCAAGTTAAAATTTAGCTAACAACTAAACAAGATATTTAGAATTTTGTCTATTTTTCGGTTAAGTTGGTGGGCGGGGCTTGTCACTTGACACGTTTGGACTGGCACAATATTAGTTAAATGCAGAAGTGTAGTGAGCGACGCGCTCGGGTTCAATTTTATTGTTCGTATTAAATTATTGATTATTGTATTAAACATATTTACTCGATTTAGAAACTCTACAAAAATGAGATAGACTGCGAAAACTATTGCCAGTATTGAGAAAATATATTGTAATATGTAATTTTAATTTTGCATCTAATGCACATCGCATAACAGTATCTTTTTCTGTATTTCGTTTTCCACTTTAGATAACAAGTAAATAAAAGAGTCTTCTGCCATGCGTGACGCATTAAAATATACTTGTTATTAAATCTTCATGCGCTAGCTCCTCGAACAAAGTGGCACTTGATCCTTGGCCATACTGATCTCTTCTATTTATTCAATTTCTCACCCAGTTTTTTGGGTATGGTTATTTCCCTAATTATTTCATCTTTGACTTCATAACAAATTTAGCACAGAATTTACGACTTCATTACGTGGTTGATCGTCCATCTTGAGTGAACTAAGCAAACTAATTACTTAAATACGTATGGACATATACTTAAATATAAGCCACATAAAATTAAGTTTAAATTTAGTTACCTACTTAACAACTTAAAACGTGTAAATCAGCCATTACTCTGTAAGCCCTATTCAATGTCGACAACTACGTCATCAACATCCGATCTAAATATTTTTACAAATATTGAAAGATCAGTTAAGAATTAGGCAAGCTATATTTATGATTACTTATACATATAATTTTACGCAAATAGTGTGGTAGTGCACCTGACCGGGCATGTCATGGGGTGCGAATTCCCTTCGTGGAAATTTTTTCAGCACTGTCTTTTTTCACATATCTAATAGTTTCAATAGTAAGTAGGTGGAGCTCGATGGCGCAGTGGTTAACGCGCCCAGTCTGCGAGTGCTGAGGTTAAGCAACATTCCCAAAGGCCGGTCATCAGATGGGTGACCAAAAATTATTATCTCGAGTTCCTCCGTGCTTCGTAAGGCACGTTAAGCCGTTGGTCCCGGCTGCATTAGCAGTCGTTAACAACCACCAATCCGCACTGGGCCCGCGTGGTGGTTTATGGCCCGTTCTCCCTATCCATCCATAGGGAAGGCTCGTGCCCCAGCAGTGGGGACGTAAATGAGCTGATGATGAATAGTTTCAATACGTAGTACTATGTAATATTGAAGTTTCATTTTTGAAAACGGCAACTACCTGAAATAAAATATTATTTTGTATGATGTATTTTTAAAGTTAAAATATGTTTAGAGTATGTATGCATAAACCCACGACCATTATTCCCCAAAAGGTGGTTAGAGATCATCATATCCTATCCAAGCCATGGTTTGGATCAATGTCCACTTTTAGCAAATAGAGCGACCTTATTGTTAATTATGCAAAGGAAGTGTCAGGATGCTGGCCAATCGCCTTTTTTGATGCACTGGCGCATAATCTCTATTCACCACTTACGAATGCTGACAAGAAAAGCTGGCTATTATAATACTATAATCCAGACAAGCACGGATAATTTATTATTTTTAGCAAATTAAAATAAAGATAACGCACAAAAAAACCCATTCAACTTCCAGCTGGTATTTCGGTTATTTTAAAGCATGAAAGCCAACAACGTTTTAAGTAAAATAGAACAAATTGCTACTAATAAGAAATTTTGAAACTTTGAATTCATCATTCCCATTAACATAACGTCATTACCATCAACACAAATCAAACGGTAATGATGATGATGGTAATGACAAACGTAGTGTTTTTTTTGAACAAATCGTGAATTCTTAGCGCTACTATTTTGTGACCGCCTTTTTGAGAATTTGTCCTGGGAGTCACAATAAGTTCTAATGCTAACAATTATACTTAATTTATAATTACCTAGAAAACGTATTTACCGGTAATGATGGAAATACGTGACAACCATTTCCTGGACATATGATTTGTAACAAAAAAAGTATTTAAAGAGCACTCACCGTGACGTGCGCTGTGGTACATTTCGTGCAAGCGACTGAGGAGAGTGGTGTGCATGGGGACAGTAAGATACATCACGTAGATCTTTCAAGAAAGTAAATTTGACGTTAGCGCGATGGTAATGACGAATTTCTGTTACAAACTTTTGAAATTTCGTTTTGACTATTATGCTGTTCTGAATTATAAACGCTATTTATTATGTTGTTTACGGTAAAATACAGATTACTAAACGATTGAAAAAATCGGGTTTGGCGATCATAGTTATTGAAATATATATTTTGAAAGTTTTGTGCACATATATTTTCTTTAGATGGTAATGATGTTTTACTCAGTTTTAATTAAATTAGAAAATGAGTTTTTAGAACACAAGGTTCGTAACTGTGTCACCTTACGTTAAATTATGTTTAAAACCTCGCTTAAACAAAAAAAGTAACTGAAAAATGAGATAGAATTTCTAATCAATTAGAAATAGTTTTTTTCCATGTTTCGCGAAATGACCCTTCCACGAAGCCATTATAAAAAAAATAAAATAAATAAATAATAGATTCATGCCAAAAAAGATCCCGATGAAGTAGGTTTATGACTTCTTGGCGGGAAAGTGAAGAGTCATGTCTGCGGTTTTGTTTTATTTTCTAAAATTTGTGTTATGTCGAATATTAATGTGAAATAATGGTGGATTATTAACCGTTAAGTGTTCGTAAGTGTGCATGAGTGTTGGCAAATGAAACAAAACAGTGCAACGTCACTTTTCAAATTCTCTTAAGAAGTCCGCCCGAGGACTTAGTAAAGCCCCACATCTTTACTGAGATACTCGAGGGGTTGGGTGGTATATCATTTCTCATTTCTATTATCATTCATTATCATCAAACAGAAAAGAAATATTGCTAATTTATGTATTACTTGTTAGAAAAATTACTTTGACACTGGCTAAATGTGCTAATCGCACAAAGCCATCAACAAAATGAAAAAAAAAAAAAAAAAGATTCCGATGAGTGCTTACATATTTATAATGTCATTTAATTGGTCTTGAATCTGATATGATCTGATCTGAGTCAACTTTAATGCTCTAAGGAGTCAACCTTATAAGGAGTCAACGGATAGGTTTGGTGAAACTTGGATATCACCTACTTTCATTAAAAATTAAAAGAAAAAATAATTTATAAGTAAGCTGCTTGAGCCAAGTTCTTTTGCTTTAACGGAAAGAGAGTACCTACCAAAAAAGAAACCTTGTTTCCTCTTGCTGTTGCTTTGCTTGTCTGTGAATCTGTAGTTGACAGATGTCTGCTCTGGGAAATGGTGGTGTGCTGATGGTAATTAATCTTATCTCTGATGTTGACTTTATATAAACCAATGAGCGAACTAAATCGCAAAGCTTTCTGATATTGCTTAATTGGATTTTTGGATCTAATGGATAGCAACTTGAACAAGATGCATCGGCGTAGAGGTCCCAATTTCACGTACGTGAGTGGTTGCGTAAAGTACATGATATTTGTACTGAATTTCATATTTTGGGTAAGTTTGTTGTGTTTTATGCTAAATTGTTGACAAAATAGCGTGTCGCGGTTTCATTTGTGAAATCAGTGGGCTTTTATAATTAAATCAGTGCAGTGTTTTAGGATAATGTAGGCATTGTTTGCGGTTGCGGTGATTCACGTTCCCATGCCTTTGTTGGTACAATTTCACAGCTGCCCGTCTGTTTCCGTTTGCGATAGGTAATGATGATTGTGAAATAACGTGTTACGTAGCTTCAGATTTGAAATGAATACTAACAAAAAACATACAATTCATGTAGACACTTTCATTAAATACACTAGATACACTTAGGAATTAATAAATATAAAAGCTTGGTTATTTTGAATGTAGTGTATTTTGTAACAAAAAAAAACTTAATTAAAATAAATCCATAATAAATATTAAATACCTATTTTTTATATGAAAACCAGAAGCTTAAAAATTGTTAAAAAAAACATTGTCAATCTGAAGCTCAAAATTATATTTTTAAGCTGTCCTTATTCAATTTAATGCTAGTTGTGTTCACTTAGGAATGTTATATTTTTTACAAATATTTTGTGATTTGTGTTCTTTACATTGAAATATTATGTTTCAGTTATTTGGTGGGTTACTCATAGGAGTTGGACTTTATGCATTTATTGACAAATGGCAAGCTACAGGATTGATAAAGGTAAAACCAAAATTGTCTATGTTTTCTAGAAATATCTTTATGCTTTTAACATTTACAGTTAATGAAGGAGCTTGATAGCATAGTGGTTATTGCGATGGTTAACCCGGTCTGCGATTACTATAGTTATGCAACTTACCCTAAGGCCGGTCATTGGATAGGTGACCAAAAAAGTTATCATCTTTAACTCCTCTATGTTTTGGCACATAAAGCCATTGGCATGCAGCCAGCAGTTCTTAATAGCCACCAATTCGCACTGGGCTTGACTGTTGGCTTATGGCCTGTTGTTCTCCCTATCCGTCCATAAGAAAGACTGATACCCTAGCAGTAAGGATATACAATGAACTGTTGGTGAAGCATTATTCATTATTCCTTGTCCCTTATGCCTGAATTCCATCATAAGTATGTAGTATAGTAGTATATTGTTGCTTAAGTTTTAACACAGTGGAAGTAAAAATTGTCAACTTTTTAGGAGAGCTAAAATATCATGCCTTTTTATATGAGCTCGAGCGCATGAGTCCAGACACAATAGAATTTTAATTGTTATCGGCCACCTGTAGGGTCACTCTTGAAACACAATTGCAATAATCAATTTCCAATCACAAATCTAAAAAGTTCAAATGGCACTCTTAAAAGCGATAATAGCGCTACATTGGAATTAAATTGCGTGCAAATTGAGTGAACAAATTATTATCGAGATGGGGCGTTCTGAAATTGCGAAACTTATCCCAATATCGATACATATTAATCGCATTGGAATTGTATTGAGATTGAGTTGGCGTCAAGAGTAGCCTACCTGGTGGTTGATTGACGCTCAAGGGGATATATAGTGATTATGTTTGTGTTTTCGAAATAAAACTCTTTCATTGGTTAAAACCCCTGTTTCTGATTGGTCTAGAGGTGCGTCTCTATCAAATGACATGCAAAAGTCAAATTGACAAATTTTGGACTTCCGTGGTGTTAGAACTTAGGTGACAATATGTAATTTGGTTGATTTTTATATTAAGGTTTGAGATACACTTTATTCTCATAAGAATATAACATTAACTTACCTGAGAAACAATCAACAATAACGATTTAAATTAACAACTTAACAACATTGCACAAGCAGATCATTAAGAAAAAACATTAACAATAATGTAGGTAGTATTATAATATCAGTACAATTTGTTTGTTCGTTTGTTGCAAACTCAACAAGATTACACTGATTGAGCGTACCTGGAATATTATAGCCTTATATTCAAAATAAATTTTAAACAGTATTGGAAAATTTATGTTGCTCATTAAGTATATTCATTGTTTCTTTCTTGTTTGACTGCTTCTGCCCTTTGGCAAAGACATCCTCCATTAGGACAATGTGTATAAGTTTTCAAAAAATACTTAATAGTTGTAACTTGTAAATAGTTGTCACAAAATCTGACTATTTTTGTAAGAAGTTACAAAATTAGTCATATTTTGTTGTTGTCCGTTGTTTAATGCAATTAACATACATTAGGAGCAACCAGTTTTATTATTAGAAATGGAATCATTTGAAACCACATATTTTATGTATAGCACGGTTTTGCTGTTACTAAGTTGGTTTAGCAAGTGTGGTGATTAGGCCCCCATTAATACCAATAAATTAACTATTTCTGGAATCCGCGATTTGATAAAAAAAAATAACAACATTCAGATGGTTTTAACCACTCTTATGTCTTGTCAGCAACTTTAAGTATTTTATCCACCTTCATTCCGATCACAACTAATAACGGATTTGTGCATTTTGCCCTTTAACTAAGTAGCAATTATTAAAATTAATAAATATTAAAATTAATAAATATTTTTTGTTATTTAAAGTTTTCTATTTTGTTACTTAATATGTAGATACAAGAAAAAAAATTACTAGAAAAAATTGTGAATTCGAAATTTAACTAATTTAAATATTTATAAGCAAATATGTCTTTATCAAAGCAGGATTTGAACCCGCACCCTTCTGACATACCGGGTCAAGTGCTCTCCCAATTGTTTTTTTGTAATTTGTTTCGCATCAAAATTTGCGTTAAAAATTATATAAACAAAACAAAAACATTTTAAAAACAAAGTACAAGAAAAGATCAACATGTTTACTGAGGTCTTGGTAGCTCAGTGGTCAGAGCATTGTACCAGTTATCCAAAGGTCGTGGGTTCAATTCCCACTCAAGCATTCTGAGACTGGTTGGTTTTTTCTATTTAAATTTTATCTTATTAATAAATGTAATAATATTTGTAGTTGGACACTGTGTACGATGTGATGCTAAACATCAGCCTGCTGATCGCGCTGCTCGGCGGCGTTGTGTTCGTGGTCAGCTTCGCGGGCTGCGTCGGCGCCTTGAGGGAGAACACATGCCTACTGAAATTCGTGAGTCTAACTTAGAAATGTTGTACCAAACATGGTCTTTCATTTTTTTCTTATAATTATATTGATCGCGGAAGACACAGGTTTTATTCCATTCTGGCTGGGTCGGGTAGGCATTTAATTTTTTCACTGTATTTTATAAAAATATAGAAAGAAAGAAAGAAAGAATGAAAAAACATTTATTGACTCACAAAAACCAAGAATAAATAAAAAAATATATATATAATTTTATATTTAACTTATATTTTTAGATGATGGCCTTAAGCGGCCTTTACAGCGTCACCGGACTTTTTTTGGAAGGCAAGAAACTTAACAAGTGTGTGAGGGGTGAGGGGTCACCCTACTAGTTTCTCCGAGGGGTTCGAATCGGAACTGGAACGGAATAACCCGAGAGCGCCTCTATAGGCGTATACATTTGGCAGAAAGATTCATAGCCTTTTATGTACTAACAACACATGTTGTTGTGAAATGTCCATTTGTAAATGTTACTCATACTAGCAATAATTGCATATTAAGACTAACCTCTCAATAAGTTTATTTAAGATTAGCTGACCCGGCGGACTTCGTACCGATTTGACAGTTTCCATCATTGAGTTAAATATATATCAATGGTTTCCATGACAACAAAACAAACAAATCATTTTGTATTGGAAAATTAAATTGTCGTTTTTAGTATTTCATTTTTTTTTAATATAGCCTATGTTACTCAGCGCTAATGTAGCATTCGAATGGTGAAAGAATTTTTTAAATCCGTCCAGTAGTTTTTGAGTTTATTCGTTGCAAACATACATACATACAAAAATACAAAGGTTTCCTCTTTATAATATTAGTATAGACTACAACTAACCTTTTAATTTTTTTTGTTATTTTAAACATGGCTGATAATTTAGAGCATTTTGTGCACGCATCCTAAGAGTTATAATCTAGATTAATGTTAAGTACCAAAAAATTATTGTACAATGTGTAACAAAATAATAATAATGTTTTCCTCTACTATAGTACTCGCTGTGCCTGCTAGTACTGTTCCTCGTTGAGATGGGTGGCGCGGTGTGCGGCTTCGTGTTCCCCCGTTCACTGCACGGTCTCCTGGAGCTCAGCTTCACCGAGCGAGTGGTGCACGCGTACAGAGACGACCCGGACTTACAAAACTTCATCGACTTCGCGCAGAGCGATGTGAGTATTAAAGTAACTTTTTCTTATTTTTGTGTCAATAGCCTTATATCCTCCCGACCCAGAAACCGGCCATGCGCACGGCAAGGTCCGCGGTTTTCGTTAGACCTTCCCTTGTGCATCTAAGTACTTGGGATAGGTCATCAGGAAGCTGAAGTAGCAGTGTGGGCTGGTCATATTAACCGCATGGAAAGACGTGTTCTGCAGTGGAGACTCGGCAAATGTAGAGTAGAACGTAGAGGAGTGTGACTGGCAGTAGTTGGATGAAAAGAACCGGAGAGCGAACTCAGTGCTGATAGTAGTAACTGGCATAGCTCAAAAGATTAAAAGAAGCTAAAGTGTCAGTAGCTTGTCGTAATATCCGCAGGACCGGCAGGTGCTGGGGTAGACGTGTTCTGGAGTGAAGACTACGACTCGACAAACGTAGTGTAGGACGCCTTAAAGCGCGATGGAGCGACAATATACGCAAAGCTGGCAGAAATCCTTCCCTGTGTGGTGCCGGGGATAAAGAATTGCACCACCCCATCTCTTCCCGTGGGTGTCGTAAAAGCCGACTAAGGGATCATTCCAGAGGATGGGCAGCAGCATCTCTCTGAGGTTACACTCAACCTACTGCGATCGCCAACCCGCCTGCCAAGCGTGGCGATTACGGAAAATACCCCTCCATAATGCACACCAGCAAAAACTGGCCTCTAGTCCCCGGCGGCCCCGCTCGCCCTAGCTACGGTAGCGGCCAAGGCAGCGACGGGGCAGGGGTGCTAAGAATCTCCGGCAGAGACCTGGCTACCGCCAACAACGAACTCTGGCCCTGGCAACACAAAACCGGTCGTTGTGGAGATCCTCGGGGGAGGCCTTTGTCCAGCAGTGGACGTCTTTTGGTTAAGATGTTGATGATGATGATGATGATGGCAGAAATTGCAAGAAACCAAGATCAAGCTCAGTGTCATGCATTAGTAAAGGCATTTGTCTTTAAGTAGATTGGTACAGGCTGATGTGAGTATATCATCATCACCATCATAAACATCATCTTCCTCTTCATGCAAGGCCTCCTTGAGCTCAGCTTCACCGAGCGAGTGGTGCACGCGTACAGAGACGACCCCGACTTGCAGAACTTCATCGACTTCGCGCAGAGCGATGTTAGTATCAAAGAAACTGGCATAGCTCATTAGGAAGGCTTGAAGGATTAATGTAGCTGAAGTAGCAGTGGACTGGTCTGGTGTGAAGACTTTAACTAGGCAAATGTAGTGTAGAACATTCTCCAGTGAGGTAGATGCGCAGAGTGGCTGGCAGCAGTTGGCTGCGAAGAACCGAAAAACGAGCTTAGTGGCAAGCATTAAGAGAGGCCTATATATAAAAATGATCAATTCGACTAGTTTATTCCCCATACTGTCCTAGTTATAAAAAGCGGCCAAGTGCGAGTCGGACTCGCCCATGAAGATTGTCGATTTATGACGTATTAAAAAAACTACTTACTAAATCTCGTTCAAACCAATTTTCGGTGGAAGTTTGCATGGTAATTACATCATATATTTTTTTTAGTTTTATCATTCTCTTATTTTAGAAGTTACAGGGAGAGGGACACACATTTTACCACTTTGGAAGTGTCTCTCGCGCAAACTTTTCAGTTTACAAAAAAAATTATATTAGAAACCTCAATATAATTTTTGAAGACCTATCCATAGATACCCCGTATGGGTTTGATGAAAAAAACAATTTTTGAGTTCCAGTTCTAAGTATGGGGAACCCCCAAAATTTATTGGTTTTTTTTTCTATTTTTGTATGAAAATCTTAATGCTGTTCACAGAATACATCTACTTACCAAGTTTCAACAGTATAGTTCTTATAGTTTCGGAAAAAAGTGGCTGTGACATACGGACGGACAGACAGACAGACATGACGAATCCATAAGGGTTCCGTTTTTTGCCATTTGGCTACGGTACCCTAAAAACACATTGCATATCGACTTATAACGTGACCCGTTAACCCCCAGTTTCAATGCTGCGGCCTGACTTCCGACGGCTACATGGACTGGTCCAAGAACGAGTACTTCAACTGCTCGTCGCCGTCGGTGGAGCGCTGCGGCGTGCCGTTCTCGTGCTGCATCAACGCTACGGACATCTCCTCGGGGCTGGTCAACATCATGTGCGGTTATGGGGCGCAGAACTATCCGGTAAGGGATCAGTGCCAGTTTTTACATCTTAAACGCCATTTGACCGACTAACAATTGAGTTTCTATTGTGTCTGGGCCCGGCGGCCGGCGGTCAACCTGTTATGGACCAATCTTTTTTTTTCTTTTTTTTTTACAGTATTTTCTTTAATTTTTTTACTACTTTTTAAAGTTGGCGAGAGACTTAAGGTTCCTCTAGCTAGGACATCTCTTCAGGACTGGTGTTCAGTGTTGCCGCTGGTCATTTGTAGGGTTACCGTACGTAAGAGATGAAATTACCGTATTGAAACAAAAATTGCCGTACATTTTTTTATTCACATGAAAAAGGATTTTTTTTTCATCAGACAAGAAACACAAGTCAAAAAAATAAAAACCTTCTGTTTATGAAAAAGATGCCACTGAACCAATAGATTTAATAGTAAAAGGCACCACAGATCACTTCTCTCCTCCCATCAAATCCACAACATCACATAATAAGACATCTTCAGTGGCATTCTTTTCATAATCAGACGGTTTTTTTAATTTTCGCTATCATTTCGGGAGTTGGCTTGAACCTCGTACAATTTGAATGATTTCTGGAAATGCACTGTTTGACTAATAATGTTGCATTTATAGTAGATGTTAAGAGGCGGTTTCTTTGTTTTGTTTTAATGAAGTTGACAGCACTGAAGATTCTTTCTGAATCGGCATTTGCATATGGCAAGGAAAGAACTTCAAAAACAAACTTCGCCAAATTCTGAAATTGCGGTTCCGATAAATGTAATATCTTGCTCCATAACTTAGCGTTCATTTTTACGCAAACGCTGATTACGTTTCTTTTTTCATCTACAATTTTACTGTATTTCGTAAATATAGTAGCTAGTGGTATACCTACCCAATACCTACTTCCTTATGCTATGATTGCCTGATTGCCGTATTTTAGCGTACGGCAATGACCACTCTGCCGTATACCGTACAATTCGTCTTTAAAGAGCCTGAGTGCCGTACGAAACGGCTATTGCCGTACAAACGGCAACACTGCTGGTGTTCATCATGTGCAACTATTACCCGATCAGTGCTAATTCTTTAGTTCTTAGACTTAGACTTCGGACAGCTATATGGACGGTATTTTTTTCTAACGAAAACTAAATCTCAAAATTGGATTGTTATAGGAACTGTCAATTGGCTCAATTGTCTTATTGTTCAAAAGCATTAGATGCTAAAAGGACACAGTTGCTTTCTTCTGTTCGGTTTGTCTTCATGGCGCTAGTAACGTATCTACCTTTTTACTTATATAATATAACTAGCTGTTCCCCGACCCACCGCGTCGCATCGCGTCGCCATAGTTGCTAAGCGTTTTTTCTGACTTTTTTCCATTATTTTTCGTAACGTATTGTGGTTTGTCTCTGCACCGATTTTTTAAAGGGCGGCTAGTTACTAAAGGTTCCTCAAGGACATCGAAGGGCGGGTCAACATCATGTGCAGCTATGCGGCGCTGGTCTACCCGGTTGTTGCTTGTTTACTTGAATTTTTTAATGATGATGATTTTTTTTTAATGGAAAAGGTTCTCTGTTCGTCTGTATAAGATTTATAATATTATATTGTTTATGTTATTTTCAAATTACAAATCCGTTATTAGACCTGTAGTTTTGTATAAGATCGGCTTCAAAAAAGAAGCATGAAAGAAAATTGCACGTAGCGGAAATGAGAATGTTGAGATGGATGTGTGGAGTGACAAGAATGGATAAAGTAAAAAAATTGTATATTAGAGGATATTTGAAAGTGGCGTATTTGAAGTGATCACTGGGATCGAAAAGTTAAGGGGAAATCGTTTGTCTTGGTATGGGCAAGTGATGAGAAGAGATGTAACGCATGTAACTAAGTGAGTGATGAATGTAAGTGATGATGAATGGACTGGGAGAGGGAGACCAAAGAAAAGATGAATGGATTGTGTGACTGATGATATGAATGTGAAGGGAGTGACTGTACAGGTGACGGCAGATAGAGGAGAGTGGAAGAAACGGCTATTTTGCGCCGACCCCAAATCACATGTACATAAAATAAACTCTAGTAGATCCGTAAAAGTTGTTTCATTTCAACAAATATATGCTATTTTTACGTTAGCACATTTTCACGTTCGTCTATCAACGGCTGTTTTGCCGGCCGTTGCTGTATCATACTATATCTTATCTTATCTTATCTTATAGCGGCTAGCCGCAACAGCATCCTACAGATGTTTGCGGAGAGGTTTGACTGTCAGTATGTTTACCATTGTGACATGGTTCACCTGACGAATGTCAAAATAATGTTTTAATTTAGTTTAATTTAATTTAATTTAATTTATTTATTTCATTTTATTTAAATTAAAGTGTAATTTGATTTAATTAATTTATAATGTATTTATTGTTTTTATTTTATTTATTTTTTATAATTTAATTGTAATTTTAATTTTATTTTTATTGAATTTGTTAATTTTACTAACATAGGCTAAGGTAATTATTGTAACTAACCCAAATGAGCCATGATGCTTGAAATAAATATATTATTATTATTATTATTATTATCTTAACCTAGGTGGCTGAAGCCAGCAAGCGCGTGTGGACGAGCGGCTGCATCGAGATCGTGCGCTCGTGGGCTGAACGCAACCTCTACACCATCGCGTCGGTGGCGCTCGGCGTGGCGCTCTCGCAGCTGTTCGTTATCTACCTCGCCAAGACGCTGGAGGGGCAGATAGAGTTGCAGAAAGCCAGGTTGGTTTTATATTCTACAGCGGAGTGCTTGGTTTTAAAAAGAACTGATTATCTGACTTCTGACTTGCAAAACTATGCTACTAACATTGGTATTATGGAGGAAGACTATAGCTAGACCGCATAAATGAGTCCTCGCCTACGGTAGGTACGCGGGGCGGGAGGTACGTAGAGCGGCGAACCGATTTCTAGTTCATTGTGCAATGGCAGTCATAGTCAACGATAACGCAATGAATTAGAAATCCGTTCGCCGCGTCGCAAAACGCTCGTACCTCCCGCCCCGCGTACCTACCGCAGGCGAGACCTCAGTTAAGAGGTCTAGCTATAATAAAATGCTTTTTTTGTCAATAAAATATTTTAACTCTAATAAGAAATTACATATGAGACACTTTGGTGTGTCGTGGATGCATTCTGGATTGATAGGCGGGCAGCGGGCTTAGTAAGCGAGCGAAATTCTTTATAAGACTTTGGAAAGGTATGTTTGTCAAGCTGTGGAACATCGTAGGTAATTTTTTTTTAATTAAAGAAGAAGAATAAAGAATAAAAGACATTTATTGGTATCACATAACAAAACACACAATTAAACATACAACATGTAACAAAAAATAAAAATAAAAATAGTAACAATTTACATGTGCCCTGTTATGTGATGCCAACACTGTGCACAGCTCAGTATACGCAGCAAGCGGGGCCTGCTGCACTGGTATTCTGCTGTACACAGTAGTGACATCATGGCACGAAACAGGAAAGAAAAAAGAAAAACAATACTGAGAATCATGTTTATAATTAGCCGCTAAACAGATTCATAAATACAATTCCCAGATGGCAAACATGAAACAGGGGCTGCGCGGGCGCGTACCGCGACGAGTGCCGCCGCGCGCTGCTCTAGCGCCCGCCCGCGCCCTACTGCATCCCCGCGTCGCCCATCTAGTGCTACGACCGCACACGCTGCTACGACGCACACCTGCGGCTACGGAGCGGATCGTAGGCGTTACGGACTACTCGCAGTACTACAACGGTCACATGTAGCTACGAGTACCGCAGCAGCTACGGAGAGTACGTGCGCGCTACGACCGCTGCCACTGCTACGACACACAAATGCAACTACGGAATGTTTGTGTGCTACGAAACGGCTCGTAGGCGTTACAAACTCCTCGATATTTCACGTTCCATCGGGCGCGCTACTAGCACTGCCACTGCAACGAAAGCACCTCGCCTTCGTAGCAGTAGCAGGTGTGTGTGGGCTCGTTGACGTTACGGCCTCCTAGCAGTGCTACAAAGGTGAAACGTAACCAAGTGTGATGTGTCAGCTGCAGAGTGATCGTGCGCGGTACGGCTTCTTCGGAATTCTATGATGGTCAGATGTAGCTACGGCTTGATCTTGCGCGTGATGCTTGACCACCACTGCTATGACACCGATGACCGTGCGTGATGATCGTGCGGGCTACGACACTGAACAGTGCTACGACGGCCACATGTAGGTACGCGCGCCGCTACAGATAAAAGGTGAACTAGTACGGTACGGACTCCTCGCACTGCTACGAGGTCGTGATGTCACGAATGCTGTGGCGTGTCAACGCTGCTACGGCGTGTTTCTGTGCGACGATAAGTCTCGTGGACGTAACGGCAAGTTTGTGCGAGTTCGCGTGATACGAGAGAAGTGCAGGCGATCGGTGGTTGCAGGTAGAAAATTTGATGTGAACAGTTCAAATACTGTAATGTTTGTGATTCAGTGATTGTCTTAGTCATATTGTATAGTGATAACGTTGAGAATTGCACTTAGAACTAATAAGTATGAAGTAACGGTAAAGATCTGTATTGGAAATACTATTATTGCATTTATGGGTCGATCCCACTTTACCCATGGATATACAAAGTTGATTTAGTGGGACAAAGCTTTTTTTCTAATTATGTCCCACTTTATCCACTGACGACAAATACATTGCGACTTTTGGAAGCGAGTAGCGCGTTGCTGCTTGCACACGCACGTTTCTTATTACAAGCTTTTATTTAGCTTGCCCTGTAACAAATTTATTTATTTATTTATTTGTTTGTTTGGGTCAAATCCAGTAATTGAAATTTGACCCCCTTCCTGTTGCCGGATTGAGCTGAAATTTTGCATGCATGTGTAAATCGGATGACAATGCAAAATTATTATGACATGGAGCTGATCTGATGATGGAACCGGAAGGTGGCCGTAGGAACTCTGTAGTTAAACGATACAACCTCATCGAGTTTGGGCTCGTACGATTCGTCTTGACGAGTACTTTTTATTATTTTCATATTTTTTATAAGGCTTCTGATACAAACGTCGCAAATAAAATTATATCAGCGTCAATGAATGTCATTATTGATAGATACTTGAAAGATATTTTATCTATTATATAAAAACATGGCCAGCATGCAGTTCCTGTATTGAGATAAGTCGCAATGGATATAGTGGGACAAACAGTCCCAGATCATCCATCAATGGATGTACGCAATGGATAAAGTGGGATCCACCCGCATTTATGGTCAATATAACGATATTTTGAGTGCACTGAGTATTCAATGAAACTACTTAATACACTGAACATATGTTATTTATGATGTAAATAGTGTACAAAGGTTTCGATTAGTATGTTATACCTACTTGGAATGGGAAAGCTCTGCCTGTATGTAACAAGTAATACTGCAATGAGTCATACTCAATGCTGGTTTTGAGGCTGTCATAGGCCAAGCTCTGTGGCTTAGACGCAGCCTTGAAACTGCCCCCCAACCGCGTAACGCTCTCGCTTTCGATCGCTTTGAAGGCGAGGCCCTCGCCTCGCTTTCTAATATAATATTGAAATATAATATCGAATAATATCGAAAGCTATAGCCTATAGCTTTCGATATTGCTTTCATATTGCTTTCGAAATGACAAGATGACGCCTCTTCCTCGCCTCGCCTTCAAAGCGATCGAAAGCGAGAGAGTTAGGCGGTCGACCCCCTGGTTGGTATATTCAGTTAGTTAGAAATATCGTTCTATTAGAGGGATGCGATTTTTGAACCAGCAACGTTTATTTTCACCTTATGAAATGAAAAACGAATGCTGCCACTTATATTCGAAGTCATCAATCAAGTTTACTAATGACTGTGATACTGAAATTTCTGAAAACGGTATGATTGTTTTAATTCAAGATCACTGCTCGGTGAGATTCAAAAATCGTACCCCATACAAAGCTAAATTAAACGAATTTCAAAGAATAGAAAACACATACACATAAGTATATAAATAATTAGCTGTGGTAGCTTATACTGAATTTATATATAATATGATAATCTAATTTTAAATGAAAGATATTTTTCATGTGATGTGTTTGTAAGTAGCATAAGTGGTTTATGTATATAGAAAAAGTATTTATTACTAGATGTGCTATCAAATACTTATATGTCTTCTTATTAGTTTGTGGCATATATTGTGTCTAACGATAAACAAGACTCTGCCAATGCCACATAGTTATCATATTTTTATTCCTGATACCATCAAATTGTCAGATAAAAGTTGCCATATTACAATTCTCTGTTACTAAGGCAAAATTGTGCCGTTTGTCTGATGGTGGTAATAATTGCCAATGTTGTATAAAAATAATACATAAAAATAGCGATCTCTTTAACTTATTTGAGTGATTAAATGGTTTTATAACATTGTTTCAAATATAAAAGTAAATTGAAAAAAAAAGGAAACATAATTTATAAATTTTTGCTTTTAAAATTTGAATTTTCATGGTGTATAAAAATGTGATACACAATCATATTCACATAATTTATTTGCGCTTTTGTTGTGTTGCACAGTGATCATAAAACCATACGATAACTTTCTAAACATTAACACTTGGCATTTGTAATTGAATCTCGATAAGTTAACATGAAACATATATATGTAAAATATAAATAAAAAGTGCAACAAATTTAAAAGTACAAAAAAGATAGTATACCTTTTTTGTTTAATATTTTGAAATAGCGTAACAATTAAAAGCACTCTTCACATAAAGGCAGCTTTTAAATAATTAAACTACAATTATAGCAGTCAAAAATATCTTTATAATCATTTAATTAGAGTATATTTTTGACTAACAACAATGAAACCGAATTTGATTCGAGTAAAAACAGACTCTAAAGTGAAGTCCTTAAGATTTATTTTCCTAAAGATAATGGCCATGATAAATGGTGCCTCCATCAATTTAATGCTGTCTGTTAAATCAAAATATTGCTTGGTGTCATAGACATAACGCTCAAAGTAATTTCAAAATTTAATTTCATGAGCAATTATTGTAAATATGATAGGAATTACTGTTCTTGTGACTCTTTCTTATATAGTTTTGTTCAGACTGTGATACTGAAAAATGGTCACAAAAAATATGACCAAAACTTAGCCTAGCCCTTGATACAAAATTTTGTGCTAAGATTTTTCTTTGTTTCTTGTGATAATTTGACCTAAGTTTTGTGGAGAAAATTGTTTGAAAAAGTGGCACCTATTATTGAACATACATACAAACGTACTACATATTTTCATGTCCTCCCCAAAAAAAGGTAGACAACGCATCAAAATCATCAATTTTGAGTAAAATCGCCGTAAGTGACCCGACGCCGCATTTAGCATTATCAAAGTAGGGTTCCGAGATGGAAAAGATAACATCAGTGATAGGTTGCTAGCCAATCGCCTGACGTGCGAGCACCTTGGAACCCTTAGTAGGCTCTTTCGACATACACGGGAAGTTTGGCAGCAGATACATTCTTTTCACGTCCCAGTGATGCCAGATCCAGATCGCATGGAATGAAAGCCTATTATTGAAATAAACTGATTATAAACTTTATTTGATAATGGTAATGCCATCATATATTGAACATTACCATATTTTCTATAAGATTGAAAACGAATTAGAAGTAGCTTTACTGGTGGGTTACTCTTGAAACACAATTGCAATAATCAATTTTTAAATCCCAAATCTAAAAAATTCAAATGGCACTCTTAAAAGCGATAATAGCGCTACATTGGAATTAAATTGTGTGGAAATTGAGTGAACTAATTATTATCGAGATGGGGCGTTCCGAAATTGCGAATCTTATCCCAATATCGATACATATTAATCGCATTGGAATTGTATTGAGATTGAGTTTGCGTCAAGAGTAGCCTACCTGGTGGGTTACTCTTGAAACACAATTGCAATAATCAATTTCCAATCCCAAATCTAAAAAATTTAAATGGCACTCTTAAAAGCGATAATAGCGCTACATTGGAATTAAATTGCGTGGAAATTGAGTGAACAAATTATTATCGATATGGGGCGTTCCGAAATTGCGAAACTTATCCCAATATCGATAGATATTAATCGCATTGGAATTGTATTGAGATTGAGTTTGCGTCAAGAGTAGCCTACCTGGTCTTTTATTGAAAAACCGAATTTTAATCTTTAAATTTATTTTTGGGCTAGTGAAATATCAAAGTAGATAATGTAACTATTTAATATTATGCAATTTTGTCTTGTATTTGATTTTTGTTAAACCCAAAATTGATTATGACGATTTGTGATTTAAAAAAAAATTATGCTTTAAAATTGTAAATGTCCAAACTTGCTCATTTTTACATTAATATATTATGTCATTTTATTTTAATTATTGCAATGTGCTAATTTCGAAATATTATATTAAGTTGACGACTGATTTACGTTCTTTTGGCTTATATAGCGTTATAATAATTTATGATTTATAATATTTAAAGATTGACCAGTCTGAATATTGCATTATTTGATTGGCCTTATTAATTGCTAATATTATTTCGTATTTATAGTATAATACTTTTATAGTATAATATATAATGTAATTGAGAAAGGGAAACCACTGCAGGATACATTACAATAAGATTTATTAAGTTTACGCGTACCACTTAACACACTTAACACTTTTACAGATCTACCCGCGTTTTATTATTTTAGCGTATCAGCATTAAGACAGACTGGCTGATATAAGATTATAATTTCAATATAAAAAGGCAACTCTTGTTTAAATAGAAGACTTCAAATTTTTTTCTTCTTTAACTTTATAGTGTGCAATATAATGGTAATGGCGTTGCCTGACATGGCAGGTTGAAATTGTTATGCTATGAAAATAGTACCTTTATAAAATACGACTTGCTTTAAGTAGGTTTCGAACCGACGACATTTTGCTATCCGGTCGACATCTTTTCTAATATTCAGAGAGAAAGAAAAAGAGAGCGAGAGTGAGAGGGAGAGAGAGAAAGAGATGGAAAGAGAAAAAACCCCTAAAAAGTACAATATAAAAACGTCGTTAGTTGGAGTCCGCTTGAGGCAAGTCTTCTTTTGTCAAGTGCTAAATACAGTGCATTGTGATTGAAAATATTTTTAGCCATTCGATTATTACCTACTTTGTGGTCATAAGTTGTGCCAGTTTTTATGAATAAGATTAATTAGATATAGTATGTAACCAATGTTTGCTTTAATTCACGCTTCTCTATGAAAGAACATCACATGACTTGTTTTATGACAAACAAAATGGTGGTCTATTACGATGACCGTAAGATTGAAATTGTGCTGTTTCACTGTTTTATCTCTTATATAGTAAGATAAATACTAGTGTAGACATCGATATGTCCCTCGAAAGTTAACGCACAAATATACTATGATCGTTAATTCTGCGAATATATAAAAACATAATATTAATCTCAATTAAGAAGGTAGAATCCATATTCCACGTTTAATCAATGTAGGTACAACAAAACTATTATTGGGTATATAAAGGTCGACTATTTTATCATTATGGACCAACTTCCTTACTCGAAAAAAAAATCAGCTGTTCCATACATTTTGGTCGAATGAATATTGATGTTTTGTATGGAACAGCTGATTTTTTTTTAGTTACGATGTTGGTCTAGTAGTAAAAGTTGTTCGTTTGTATCACGGGAGTCATCTCAGAAAGTTTGGATGGTGATTAAAAGGTCGACCTGTATAATGGTGAACTTAATTAAGTGTATGGAGACGGTATATGTTGGAAGAACGGAGAATACATTATGATGAAAGGATATACACTCTAACCCAACCACCGTTGCTACGTCGATTTATATATTTCGATGGTCGAATTCCTCCGGACAGTTATCGTAATAGACCTTGCTAATTTATAATGCTTCTAAACTGTAAGATAAGGTATCTCAACTGCTATATGTACCAGTCATCTGTATGCTCAATATTTAATCTATTTGTAACCAAATATATACAAATTTATCAATAGTTTTCCATTACTTTGTAAGTGACAATTAATTTTATTGTAAATAATACTGATGACTTTTTATTGTGAGTATGTTTATGGATGCCATGTATTCGTTATATATTTACTAATGTTTGGTCTAGTATGTTAAGAGGGAAGGCCACGTGATATTAGCTAACATACTTTTTTCTAAATTTCCTAAAAGAGGGTATTTTACAAATTATCTTGTTTTTTTTTAAAATAATAAAACAAAAACATGATTTCAAATACAAAAAAGGCGTACCTTACTTTAGTTGGACATTTGAAAAACTTCACTTATTCTATAATATACAAATCTGCAGTAAGTTTAAAATAAAATCTCAAATTGTTTTCTGTGCCCCTCTCTGTGCCAAATACCAATCTTAACCTTTCGAGAAAACCCAGGGAGAAAAATATGAAAAAGAAAAAACATGCCAATTGTCTTCCCTCTTAATGTGGTCAAAAAAATGTACAATAGGATGCCATTGAATCATGTGTGGATATTTTAAGGCTGGCAAAAAAATAGGATGTATGAACTTCATGATTGAGTGGCAGGAGATTGTTCAATTGCTAAATTAGTTGTTTTATTCAATGGTTTTCATAGTCCATTGGTTGCAGGCAGGACTAAGAGATTGGAGCAATTCTTGAGTTCTGGCTACCCTCTGAGGGATATCCCAGGAGTTGAAGCATGAAAGGTAAGTAGGATCTACCTTAAGTTTTGCACTCAGCTCACTCAGATCTTTATTCATGAATTTTTCAACCAAAGAAGGTTTTTTAATGAGTTCTATTAATTTGGCTATAGGAACTCCTGAATTTCCCATTGTTAAGAAGGATATGTTATCAATGTCTGTTACATTCAGTACCCCATATACGGACTGATAGGTATGCCCCGGCAAAATCTTAATAGATGTCCCCATGATCGGGTCGGGAGAATGGGAAGTATTGGTTGAGGGAGGTCCTCTGGTTATGTGAGCGGGGCTTGACACGCTTGCCAGCTTTAATGTTTTTCGATCCAGTTCAGCCATATAATTGGACATACTTGTCATTGTTGTATTCCAAGAGCTAGAGAGATGTTCAAGTGTCTTAAGAAAATCCATTTCTTGTGTCATACTCATAACATTTTGTGTATGAACTGCAAGATCAGCAGATAAAACTGAAATATTTGTGATTGCTGCTTTAGCATTGTTTGCTGTGGCAGCAGTATAAGCTACAATCGCAATTTTAATCATTCTATAAACAGTTATCGGTCCTTCTTTGGTTGCTTCCTGCAGCTCATCAATTAATTGTGGTGTATCTGACCCTGATATTTTGACTAAATGTTTGTATTTATTCAGAAGGTTTAATCTTTTGTCTTTGGTCTCATTACAAATTGACTCCAGCTGTTTAAGGATTCTACTATCTAAGGGATCTTCCAACATAGCCCAGTTTTCTCTAAGTTCAGACATGAGAAGTTTCATATCCGTACAACGGGGGGCTGATCGAGAGGTGGATGGCTCCTTTTGGCAGGTCAGTTTGTTATTTATTTGATTTAGTTCCTCTAGAGAGATGTCTGATTCTCTTAGAGATAAATCTGTCAACTTGGAACGAGGCATTATGGTGTAACAGAGGAATGAAATGAGGTCAAGATAATATCAATGGAGTTCTGAAGATGGAATGGGAGTTCCTTTGAAAGGTATTATTTTTTGAAAAATAGCCTAAGAATAAGTATAATTTGTATCTTAAGGTATCCTATTGTATCAGTAGAGTGTACAAATAAGATTATCGTGTCATCTACTATATGATGCAGATATTTCATAACATATTAATGGTAAATATATGCTAATATATCGATACTTAAAATGTCAAAAGGCTTAACATCTTAAACGCCATTTGACCTACAAACAATTGAATTTCTATTGTGTCTTGGCGGCGGTCAACCTGTTTAAGGACATTTTGCTAAAATGCCCTTCTTCTTCTTCTTTTCGTGTCAGCGGGTTCAGCTATACTTTGTCGGACCAATAAGTAGCCACGGCTATTGCATCATTATTGGCCTCATACAAGTTTTCCAGTGTGCAGGTGGCTGGGCACAGAGGACAATGGAGGAGGTGCTCCATTGTTTGTATTGGGGCTCCGCAGTCACAATGATCCTCTGAAGCTAGTCCCCAGCGGCGCATGTTTTGTCTGCAACGGCCTACTTGGGTCCGGAGTCGGTTGAGTGACTTCCACGTAGGCCATTGCAGATTGTGCCCTGGAGGTAGCTTCTCTTGCGGGGTCACGAAATTTGAAGAGGGGCATCTCATCTTCCACCTTACTACTCGCTCTTCAGCAGGACTTAATGCTAACGCCTGTGTGTTGCGTAAAAAACTTTTCCGGCTTTTAAGCCTGCTTGGAGGAAAGGTGTGTTCGAAGAGGGGATGCCGGTGATCAGACTCCTGCTTTTTCTTTTCAACGCCACAAGCAACCTCCCTTCTAATGTCCGGGGGCGCAATACCGGCCAATGGGTAAAGCTTGTTGAGTGGGGTTGGTTTGAGGCATCCCGTGATAAGGCGGCATGTGTCGTTTAAAGCTATGTCCACCTGCTTAGCATGGGCGGATCGGTGCCACACTGGGCACGCAAATTCACCTGCAGAGAAACACAAGGCCATGCCTGTTGTACGAAGCACATGCGGCCTAGCTCCCCATTGTGTGGTGGTGAGACGCCGAATCAAGTTGTTCCGGGCAAACACTTTTTGTTTAGACTTGTGGCAATGAGATTTGTAGGTCAGAGATCGGTCCAATGTGATCCCTAAATACTTAGGGTTGGGGCAGTGCTCAATTCTGACCTGTTGCCATGAGATGTTCAGAGCCCGGTTAGCTTGCTTGTTCCGGAGGTGGAAGGCACACGTTTGTGTTTTTGTCGGATTTGGTTTGAGGCCATTGTCATGGTAGTATTGCCCTAAGATATCGGGGGCCGATGTCAATGTCTCTTTAACTGCCTCAAAAGCAGGGCCTTGGGTGGTGAGAGCCAGATCGTCTGCGTAAATAAACCGGTTAGTGTTTTGAGGGCGCGGCTGGTCGTTTGTGTAGATATTGAACAGTGTTGGTGCCAGAACACTACCCTGTGGAAGGCCGTTTTTCTGGCGGCGCCACCTACTTTTTTCGGCGTGAAGGTTGACTTGGAAGCGACGATTTCTGAGCAGTTCGCTCAGGATACGAGTAAAACTATTGTCGTTAGTCAGGTGTTCGACTTTGCCAAGGAGTCTACGAATATTGACCGTGTCATAAGCAGCCGAGAGATCCACAAAGACCGCACCGGTGATGCAGCCAGCCTCAAAGCCATCCTCTATGTGCTGAGTTAGTCTAAGTGTTTGATTACAGCACGATTTTCCTGGGCGGAATCCGGCCTGTTCAGTGATGAATTTAGGGTCAATCACCGGCGTGAGGCGGTTAAGAAGAAGACGTTCAAAAAGTTTAAATGTATGGCATAGAAGGGAGATGGGCCTAAAATTCTTTGGGTCATCAGGGGATTTCCCTGGTTTAAGCAAAGCTATAACTTTGGATTTACGCCACATCTTGGGGATCCTTGCTGTGTCCAGGCATGAGTTGAACATGGCTGCAAGCCATGACACAGAAAATGGGCTTAGACGCTGAATCTGGTCAACTGTGATGTCGTCACAGCCGGCGGCCTTTCCAGTCTTTAGAGACTTAATGCACTCGAAAGTCTCAGCAACAGTGAAAGGCCTAACCAGGTTACTCTCATTTTTGCTGGTGGCGGGAGGTGAGTTTGCGAGATTTTTGAGCTTGTGTGGAGGTTTCCCATTCAACAAGAGCTGGTGCGCTACCTGGTTAGCTGTAACTTTACCAGGATTAGAAGCGGGAGGAGGATCGCCGGTGAGTTTTCTAATCGTTGCCCATGCCTTTTTACTGTTATGCGTCATGTCAACGCTGGTGACCACATTCATCCAACGCTTTTTTCGCTCATCGGAAATAATCGTCATGAGTTCCTCACCAGCCCTTATTGTATTTTCCGAAAATGGGTCTACTTTGTAAAGAGCTTCATACTTTTGCAACATTTTAGTGGAATCTTTGTTTAGTCCTGGTATGTAGGAAGTACGACATCCCCTTGGTATACACTTACAAGACGCGATCTGTATAGATCTTACAAATTTATTGTAATTTTCTGGCAAAGGCTTGATGTTTTCCAGAAGGTCTTCTACCCTGGTGGCATATTGTTTCCAGTCCGCCTTGGAGAAATTAAATCTACGTCTGAATGGGACTGATACTGGCCTAACAGCGGCGCGGACCTGGCAAGCGATTGGTCTGTGTTGGGTGTTGGGTATCGGTACGCAAACTAGTTTCTGGCTGGTTTTTGTTAAATTTTCGGAAGTAAAAACCAGGTCTGGGTTATAGCCCCGACGCCATCGCCTACTGTTAAATGAAGAGGGGAGCTTTGGGCAGTGTAACAAGGATAGATTGTTTGCTTCTGCCCATTCTTCGACCGCAAGTCCGTCAGAATTAGTTTCGCGGTATCCCCATACTGAATGATGGCTGTTGAAGTCTCCTATTACTATTCTAGCATCGCGGGTGTCAAAATTTGGAGGTTTGTGAAATTCGAACGGCTGATTAGGAGGTTTATAAACTGAGGTGATTGTGCATGTGCCGATATCTATGGTAGCAATTTCTACGGAGTTGTAGTTACTAAGAGAAACTGATATAACTTGAATTGATGGTTTTACAAAGATAGCGCTACCATACTTTTCGTGAGGGATCTCCGCCACCAGAGTTAGACCAGGTATTTGCGGCCGTAGGCTGTTTTCACCGCGATGTGTTTCTTGGACGCACAAGACATCGCATTCTGTGTCTAGGTGAAGCTCTGACAGGAGTTGGGCCTTATTGTCGGAGAAGCCCTCAACGTTGAAAGATACCACAGTTAGAGCCGGCTTCAGAAGATGTTGTTTAAGGTTTTGTGGCAAGCCTTGGGCGTTAGTAGGCTTTAAAGTAGTCCGTTTATTTAGGCTCTGAGAAGAACCGTTTGTGGGGCTCTGAAAAGAGCCATTTGTGGGGCTCTGAGAAGAGCCGTTTATTGGCTGAATCACTGTGTTGAAAGGATTAGTCACTTCACTCCAATTCCCCCTACCTAGAGGGGGAAGTGGAGTGAAGTGTCCAGGGTGCGCCGGGCGTTCATGTGCTGGGTTAGACATATTCACCGCTCGGGGAGGCTCCTTTCGTGCACCGACATTTTGCTAAAATGCCCTTTAAGCCCTTTGACAGTTTAAGTATCGATATGTTATTTAATGAATTTAAAACCAGACCAAGATATATCTGCATGTGATTTAATAACACCTTATATATTTAATTTCTATACTGTCTTTCTAACTGCCGATATAATTAGTATAGTAAATTATAGATTAAAAGAACTCCACAGTGAGGACAAATCTTCATTACTTAAATCTATTGTGAATTTATTGGAGCAGCTCTGTAAACGGATCCCTTCGGAGAATCTAGTAGGGCACGGGGACACGCATTAGTGTGTGATGCCGTTCCCTCTAGAAAACCTCTGAAGGCAATTCGTTTCACACGCCTTGAGGAACCCTTTAAGTTTCTCGCCGCCCCCAAAAAATCGGAAATGAAGCTGAAAGTACCGTCTGAGGCATTCAGCAAACCAAAAAAAAGCTCTGTAAAGCTGGCAGCCAAAACTCACCTATTAATCAGGGTATCGTGTTTACATCAGCGTTGCAGGCCAGTTTTCGTCGCCAAGTAAAATATAGAATTTCAGTTAAATTTTTACTTGATCACCGCAGGACCGATCGTTGTGGCGATCCTTGGGGGAGGCCTATGCCCAGCAGTGGGCGTCATATGGCTGATGATGATCATAATGTTGACCGCTAGGAAGCAGGTGGTCTGTATTAAATTGCGTACAAGTCAATAGAGAGACTTTTTAGCAACTGTCAAAAGATTATTGTACATAGGGTAGTTGATAACAACATTGATTAATTCCAGAGGGCCTTGCGAGTTTCATTCGCCATTCAATTACGTTAACGAAAACGAGAATGTGTATGGCATAATTTTAACTCTTCTCGTATGTCGCCAGGAGGCGCTGCTTCAATGCCATACTAATTTTCGTTTTCGTAAACGTAATCGAATGAATACGGAAAGTAAATAAAACTCACAATAGGCGCCCTAAACACCTCTGTAAAACATTAACCAATTTTTTATTTGACATATCGTATGTGAACTGGCAATGCGTACCATCTTAATTTTGACAACTTTTGAGGACGAACATAAAACTGTTTTTTTATAACATTTGTAGTGATATTAATGAAATAAAAACATATTGGCGGCAATTTAAATTTTCTAGCAGACAAGTAGTAATTTTTGAAACAATGCTTATTAGGTTATAAACATGATGGCATTAAAAAGTGATATTGCCCAAATTTTGAGATAGGACATATTGCCGGTTCACAGACAATATGCTTGAATTTCTGTAACCTAGAAAATTATTATTAAACATTCAGTTGACGGAACAAAATAGTGACGTCATAATTTCCATTCCAAAAGAATCATTTTGACAGTCGCTAAAAAGTTTCTATTACTAACCAGTCAACCAGTCTTCGGGGCGCTAATAACGTAACCAACTTTTTCTACTTGTTTAATATCATTGGTACCGGGCATCTGATTTAGCTTTATTAGCTTTAATTGGTTCGGTTTGATTCAATAGCAGATCTATAAGCATCTTACATAAAACAACTAAATGAGCTATATTTAAAAAAAGGTTTGCCAGGTAGATATATATTTTTTTATCTGGCAATAAGAATAAGTAACAATTCTTGAATAAGAATTGAAATACATTAATACAATAAAAAAAATCATAATTAATTTTGAGCTCAAGGCCCGTAACAAAAAGTATTGTGTGGAGACACGAGTAAAGATCTTTTATGAAAATTACAATATAATAGTGAGTTTATCCTTGTTACGAAATTAAGGCCCTTAGGCTTACAAATTAATTAAATTAAAATTATAATGATTAATTAACAAAATTATTACTGTATACGTTCCAAAACTGTTTATTGTATTTAAATATTGCAATGAATTTCCAATGAATATGTTGTGCAATAAATTATTTAACATTTTTGAGTGTTTTTTTAGATATCTTAATATCTACCTATTCAAGTTGAAAAATATACCTACCACCTTACATACGATATTATATTCAATCAACTGCTGCTATTCCAGGATAATAAGAAAGCGAAATTACGGCCTAGGTAAACCTCCAAAGGAAAATATTTTTCCCATATCTTGTGATATGTCTGGTAAATATGGTTCGCATAAGAATCTTAAGGAGTGCGCAGACGACGAACTATTGAATTCGATGAAGTTGTAAGCGATCTATTTAGACGGAAAAGAAAGTCCGTCTTCTGTGCATTCCCTCATGGTTCCTCCATGGTTCGGAGGTTTTGTAGGAGCTCGGCTGGCGTATCACCGTCTTCTACTAGATTCTTCGAGGCGAGGCGTTCGGATCGGAAAAAGCTGAACAGCTCGAGGGCGCCTCTAAAAAGGTTATGGTTTTTATCTTGGCTTCACATGACCTGGTTGTAGGGACGACCGAGTCAGACAACACTAGTGGAAACCCCGAAGGCACCTGTATGGCTAGGACTTGCTCGAGTTTACTGTAGTGTTTGAAATCCACTGATGCATACACAGAACAATAGCACAGAGGATAAAAGTTTTGTAAGACCCCTGATCGGAAAGAAGTGAAGAGCATACTCTAAATATAGCCAGTTTCTCAATAGTGGTGTATTCTTTGTTAAGAGCGTTTCACTCCGCTCTGCTGCGCTTGCCGCTTTCATGGCGCCATTAATCGCCCATTTCTTACTTTTTGTCCAGTTCAACACATGGTTGGTTGCCTGTAAGAAATTGCTTTTCAGCGATAAGGAAGTCATTTTTACTACTTCTTGTATTGTATGTTTTTTTGTATGAGGGTCATTTCAAAATTGCGGTAAGTACTGTTGTATTAGAAGTAATACAACTCCTCTTCCTGTCTCCGTCTACTTCTTCCCCTTCATCCTCCGTCTCCGTCTAGTTTTTCTCCTTCTTCCTCCGTCTCCGACTTCTTCATCCTCTCCTTCCTCAGTCTCCGTCTACTTCTTCCCTTTCTTCCCGGGCTTCGTCTTGGTCTCCGGCTCGGGCTCTGGCTCGGGTTCTGGTGGCGGCGGCGGCCAGTACCGGTTGAACAGCTCCTCAGTAGCTGCCTGGTTCAGCGGTAGGATGTGGCTGCGCCGGTTCCAGTCCTCCATCTCGCGCACCTCACGCTCCTCTTGCTCGCGCTCGTCTTTTAGCATGAGCTGAAGACAAAGTAGAAAGAAAGGTTATGGAGGAGGTTATTATATAAGGTCACTTTTTATCAACTGCAAATATTTTGACAAAATTTCTAATTATATCAGAAACATAAGGCCCTAGCATTTAAAAAAAAATTTTGGCTAATTTTTTTGTTACTTTTCCTGACACAAAAATTGTAATATTTTTAAGAGCGGCTTCGCTGTCGGCTCTTTTGTATGAAATTAGGTGCACGTGTAAGCGGTGAAGGCATTGCGGCCTCTCTGTTTCGGCTCCTTTGAATCGAAACTACCGAAAATGCTTTATTTTCCTTTTAAATCGAAATGTCTTTCGGCGTTTTTCTTGGAAACTAGCGTATAAAAATTTAAGATTTTTTCATAAAAATAGTTTATATAATATAAATAAATAAATAAATAAATGTTTCCCACACTCACACCAATTATCTAGCCCCAAGAAAAGCTTCCTTAAGAAACTCGTTATATGGTTAACTAGACAACGGATAAACATACTTAATATACTTAAATACATACTTATTATACATAGGAAACACCCAGACCCGAAACAATATAGAAAAACAGGTATTTCTAAATTGATCCGACCGGGGATCGAACCCGGGACCTCAGAGATGGCGACACCATGAAAACCGGTGTGCAAGCCACTCGACCAAGGAGGTCGTCATATGTTGTTCAATTTATCCTCAAAATGTTTGCAGTTGATAAAATGTGACCTTATATAGTATATGCACTTCTCCAGCAGTGTCTAATACCTTTAAACGAGCAATTCTTGTATATATCTATTTATATAAATATCAATTGTTAGTCCGTTAGTTAGTTAGTTAGTTCGTTAGTCTCGCTAAAAACTCGAGAATGGCTGGACCGATTTGGCTAGTTTTGATTTTGAAATATTTGTGGAAGTTCAGGGAAGGTTGAAACGGTGTGAGAAACATAAATAATAAGTAACGGAAAATACTAAAAATGACAATTTAATTTTCCAACACAAAATGATTTGTTTTTTTTTGTCATGGAAACACGAAGTCCGCCGGGTCAACAAAATGTTCCTAGCTGTGAAACATTTGATGTTTTTTGTCACTTGGTTGTCAAATATTCATAGGTGAGTTCAGAAATTTGTCTGTTTCATAGCTGTACTGTAGTATGAGGTCCGATCGCTTTGGTCTGTTTTGTTAGAATACAAAACAGTTCTGTTTCAGAAATAAAAAAAGTGTAAAAGTGTCAGTTGGTTGTCGTAAAAAGAAAATCTATACATATTAAATGCTTTGTCCTGAATGACTGACTGACGGATCAACGCACAGCCTAAACCGCTGATCGTAAACTTGGAGGGTGTGTTATTTGTATGACGTAGGGATCCAATAAGAAAGAATTTTCCAACATTCTACCCCTAAGGGGGTGAAAAAAGGGGGCAAAGTTTGTATGGGACAATGTGATTCCTTGGTCCAATCTAAGACGTGTTTCGTATTTTATTGAAATGCATCCCCTAACGGGGTTGAAGGGGTAGATAGTTATTTTGTCGGTGATTTGCTTCGAAGTATATCAATACTCTTAGTGCTTTTGCTTTAAATTACATTTTATTTTGACACATGTTTGAAAACTCAATCCGATTTTATTCAAAAAAGGTTGAATCAATTTATAAAAAAAGATTGATTTTGCTGATATGATGCGCGACCTCTACCACGAGGGCAATACCTCGCGGGAGCCTCTTAATGCGCGCACACAGCACAACCAAGACACAAACAACTATTCAGACCTGCATGCCCACCCTTTGGTGGACATGCGGACACAACAATCGGAGGACAAGAGATGAAAGCACAGTGCCTTGATCTCACCTGATGTTAAGTGATGATAAGGTCATTTGGTGGAAGCGCCCTTCGCCCGGGCTCCTCAAGTGGACAAACAATTCCTACCACCAACCAAACCGAGTACACAAAGACGTACCCTCCTGGGAATTGAACCCGAGACCTCTGGGTCTAAACCGGTGGTCTTAACCACTAGACAACAGAAGCGATTCCCCTTCCGTGAGAGGTTTTGTATTAAGCTTACCTTCCGCATCTCCTAGTTTGTGCCAAAACATTCATCATTATCTCGAGCTCCTCCGTGCTTCGAAATGCACGTATAATCATCGGTCCCGGCAGCATTCGCAGTCGTTAACTACCACCACATTCCACTATGCCCGCGTAGTCTTCCTATTGTGTGGTTAGTAAGGTTCTATTTACCTCCAGCAACGCCAGAAACTCCTCAGTGTCCGGCTCCTTCTTCTTTCCCTTCGCTCCTTTGGCGTCTTTTTTCGGGGATTTCTCCTTCTTAGGTTTGATCTTGATCGGCGCGTACAGCCGCTTGGGCTGCTGTATTTGGTAGGGCGCGTCAATCAGGTTGTAACCAGGGGGAAAGGTGAATACTGAACGTACCAGGTTGTACTGGTAGTCGGTGCTGAACCTGGAAGTTGTTTTTTTTTAACATAATTGTGTTGGTACGGTGCATTTTTTGTTTCATCGTCATCATCAGCTCATTTATATGTCCCCACTGCTGGGGCACGAGCCTTCCCTATGGATGGATAGGGAGAACGGGCCGTAAACCACCACGCAGGTCCAGTGCGGATTGGTGGTTGTTACGACTGCTAATTCAGCCGGGACCAACGGCTTTACGTGCCTTCCGAAGCACGGAGGAGCTCGAGATGATAAAGTTTTGGTCACCCATCCGATGATCGGCCTTTGCTATTTGCATTTTTTGTTTAGTAACTAACAATTACACGTGGCAATCAAATTTCATAACGAACTTCTTCTAACGAAACAATAAAGCTTTCAGAAAGACCCATTCACCAAGACATTATGTCATGGTGAATGGGTATAAACAGACCCCGGTTTTGGACACAGGGTAGTGGCACAGTGTTCCACAGGAACCGTGATCAACATTTTTTTCCATTAATCATTAAATGTTAATTTTAAACCTATAATTGTTATTGCGAAGAAAATTGTGTCGAAAACAGCCCTTAAAGTGTCGGACACTGGTGACATTACCCTGGTACATACGCCTGCACTTCAACTTACCACAAACTGTCAAATTTCTTCAATAGACTTTGAACATTATGTCTCAAGTATATGGTTGAAAGTGTATTGAAGAAATTTGACAATTTTGGATAGGTTGATGTGCTGGCGTCTGTACTCTAACACGAAATACACACATAGGTGAGAACTGAGCTGGTTGGTACCAAGTACGTGGGCTTAGTATAAGTGTCTAACACCCGTATTTATAAACAAGTCATTACTTAGCAATTACTTTGATCTTAGAAATGTCACTAAGATCTAATTTCGTTTTATATACAAGTAACGTTTAAATTAGAATAGAAGTTTTCTTATTCAATTCATCATCTCAGCCAAAAGACGTCCACTGCTGGACAAAGGCCTCCCCCACGGATCTCCATGAGGGGTATTTGCCGTAATCGCCACGCTTGGCAGGCGGGTTGGCGATCGCAGTTGATTAAGAGTAACCTCAGAGAGATGCTGCTGCCCATCCTCTAGAATGATCCCTTAGTCGGCTTTTACGACACCCTCGGGAAGATATGGGGTGGTGCAATTCTTTATCCCCGGCACCACACTTATTCAATTAAATAAAAGTATTATTATTATTATCAAATTCATAAGTTTTATATTAATTTAGACATAATACAAACTGTCACACTGAATTTAACCTCAATTCTAGCTTGTCACAAGCTTGTCACTATGAATTCTTTGAGTAACCTAACTAGATTGCTTGAGCAGATATATTTTGGTAACTATTGCTTGGCTAAGAATTCTAGCTTTTGGCGTTTCTAACTTCATCGGTTTACTAAAGAATATGAAATTTTACTTAAGCAATTACTTTGTTTCAGTATGAGCTTTTACTCGTTTATAAATACGAGGGTAAGTCCCCACTTAAGTAAGTATACTAACAAGTCAAATATGTAATGGATGATCTTGATCAAATCTTTCAAGGAGCATTCGTAAGCAGTCCTGCCGAAGGTCACCAGATGCTTGGAGTCCGCAGTGGCGGTTGTGGCGGTGGCGGACTTGGTCTCCAGGACTTCAACCACCTCCTCAGGCGTCTTGTAGTACACACCAGCTTGAGTGGGAGTAGGGAGACGCTCCTCTACAGCTATGAACCTGGCCGCTGATAGCATGTTGTCCTGAAATCAGAAGTTCATCACCAGCTCATTGTATACCTCACTGCTGGCGCACGAGCCTTCCATAGGATGGAAACACCACAGAGAGAACGGTCCATAAACCAGCACGCGTTCCCAGTGCGGTGCGGTGGTTGTTAACGACTGCTAATGCAGCCAGGGCTCTTTCTCAGGTCTCTCTTTAACCTATTGGAGGCGCTGAACACTTTAGGATAATGGGGTCGTTGTACTATGCTAGATTTTAATAAAACAGGCAAAGGAAGTAGATAAGCAAAATTCTAGATTTATACATCTGGTATTTTTATTTATTTGCAGCCAGATAGAGTTCCCATTGTAAGGCACCTGGTTTATTTGAAAAAAGTCAATAAGTTAGTAATTCTTGTTTCGCAAAACAAATATATTTATCGGTAATATCGGTTATCGGTTAGTGATGTGGCAGGAACAAGGGCGCCATCGATTTCGGGGCCCTGGGCACTTGCCCAGAGTGCCCAATAATAGAGAAGGGCCTGAGCCGGGACCGACGGATTTACGTGCCCTCGAGCTCGAGATAATATTTTTTTTGTCACCATCCGGATGACCGGTCTTTGAGCTCGAGCTCCTCAGAAGCTCTCAAAGAAGTATAACAATGGCTTAGGAATCATAATCATAATCTTAATCTTTACTTTTTATTTTTAAGTGCTAATTGCTGCACCGAATTTGAATTAAATATTTATAAAATATAGTGAAAAAATTAAATGCCTATACCCGACCCAGTCAGGAATCGAACCTACCATTATGCTGCCGGGGTAGCATAATGGTCAGTGCAGCCGCCCGGATTGCGGAAGACCCAGGTTGCACCCAAGCTGCACTGACCATTATGCTACCGGGAAGGCATAATGGTCAGTGCAGTCGCCCGGATTGCGGAAGCTAGGTTCGATTCCTGCCTGGGTCGGGTAGGCATTTAATTTTTTCATTGTATTTTATAAATATTCATAATCATAATCGTTACATACTTCAACTAGGTAGTAGGTAGGTATGCCAACTGGTGTAAGTTTTTTTTACAAATATAAGGGTAATATCTTATATTCTTTTCTAAAGTTCACACGAAAACTTACACATTGAAATAAAACTACTTTCACGGATCTTCTCGCGTTTTTTATACAATAACTTGATTTAATTATTATCCTGACTTCTCGAACCCTTTGCAGGGTCCGTGGTCACAGGGAGACAGACCCTTTTTACGTAAATAATTTAAAAAATGGAGGTCAGCTACTGATTTTTGACATAGCAACAATTGAATACAGACCACACCTGCTTCCTAGTTTATCATCTAGTAAAAATTCAATGAAATTTTACGTTTTTTTGTGATGATGACTGGTGTTGAACACTGGGTCACTGTGTATTACAATGGGCTACGATGAGTATAAATAAATAAAAAATTCGTAACTCTATTGTATAGGTATTCCATTAAAAAATATCGGGCAAATGTAGGGTAGATAGATAGAAAGCCTCGAGCGGATCGCATACCAATTCCACCTGCTTTTTTCTTGTATAAGTATCCTATGCAAGAAGGATGTAGAAATTCGTACGTCAACTACTTAGTTGACGTACGAATTTGGTACTTACCTATGATTGTTGAATGCACTTCTATTCGTGATCAGTTTCTCATCTTCGACTTAGCGACAATACAGTCGCAATTATGACTTTGTGTTTGTGTTTATCGACAGTATATAAGCTATTATTTACCTGGAACCGTCTCAACATGCGCGGTCGATCAGCAGCATCGAATTGCTGTATTTCTTTCATCCATTCGCAAAACCACAATATCAGGACGGCTTGAGTAGCTGGAAGTAGAAACACAATACGTGATTATTTGACACCCTGGTTAGGAAGGCCACAGCGGTCCACATGCATCAATCCTTTCTTATTTTTTTTGACCCAGGGGAACCCTTTAAATGTACCCGACCTTGAGGAGGCCTGACGGTGGTAGTCGCCCGTCCGCCTTTCTACATCCTACTGACAAGGAGAGAAACTCCAAGTCAGCTGCCAAGAAGAAGTCCCGGCTGGAAGGGCGAGACGGAGGGGGATACCCACTAACCCCTGGATGCTCAAACTCCAAAAGCAGAAGGCTGAAGTGGCAGCCATGGGATTTGATCCACTGGGGAATGACCTCGCGGGAGCCACATGCACCGATCCTATCCGTACCTGGGTCTTCCGCAATCCGGGCGGCTGCACTGACCTCATCATGACGTCAGCTTTCCCGGTGGCATAGCAGTCGGTGCAGCCGCCCGGATGGCGGAAGACCCTGGTTCGATTCCTGGCTAGGTCAGGTAGGCGTTTAATTTTTTCACTGTATTTTATAAGTACTTAATTTAGCTTCAGTGCAGCAATTAGCACTTATAATAAAAAAGTTAAATTAACAAAAAATATTAACTAACGCCTGTCCAATGCGTCATCCTGCGCTCTCCTCAGCAGATTGGCCAACGTGTCCAAAAACCAGAACTCAGCCAAGCTGCTCTTGAACTTTGTACAACCGACCATCTCCGCCAGAATATCAATATACTTCTGCTGAGCGGTTATAGCTATTTTCGGTATAGCATTAGGGTCTATATCCGTTCGAAACTCCTCAGGCAATACATGGATGCTGTTATGCTCCTCCATTTTTCTCAGTCGGTCGGGTAAAACGCGTCGCAGTGAGGGCGTCGGGAAGATCTCCGGTAACTCCTCATGGATCTCTTCGACTGGTGCCGGTTTTTGCTCTTCCAATGCTTGTTCTTCGGGTGGCGCTTCTAGTTGTTCTTCGCTTGGACCTGTTTTGATTGGCGTTAAACATTGTTAGGCGAGGCGGTGAGGAGTTAGGGCAGTGGCTAGTCTTTGAGATAACAAACGTGATTGCTAAGCAATTGTCGTAAGGGCGGAATTGTCGTCAGCACCAGCCTATCAAGGTCCCTCACCTGGATTCAGACTTTCCCACGTCAAAGAGTAGCACATGGGAAGATAAAGCCTAATAGAGGTTTGCCAAAAACTGTCATGTTACGACAACAGTCGGGATTCGAAGCTACAGAATAAGTATTAGGAGGGTGGTCAACATTTGGACAGGATCTGTTCGGGAATCCCACCATCCTGCACATGACCAGCTCACACAAGCTGTTCGCTGATAGTTACATTTTCTGAAGCATTTGTTTTGTGGCATAGTGCCATGTCAATTTAATAGTCGGAGCTGTGATTATAATAAACGCCGTATTCACACTGTGGCGGCGGCGCCACCTACCGCATACGCCGCACATTATTTGATACGAAGCAAACACCTTCTCAACAGTGTCAACAGATGGCGCCACAAACGCATACCAACGACGTCGCCATACTACGACGAGAAAATAGTATGGGAAGCCTGCATCACGGTAGCGAAGTTTTACCATCTCCTTCGCTATATATAGCACCTCCAACTAACATCCGTTCGACCTCAGTCCCCGAGCTATACCACCCAGCTCGGAGGATGATCTTCTCTTTGGCCTTTCTCAATGTGGCATCCAACCCGTACCATTGGCTTCCCTACAGTGGTGACCCCGACGTGATGTACCATTGGCTCCCTTACAAAACCATCACATCATCTCCAGCTCATTTAAGTCTACACTGCTAGGGCATGAGCCTTCCCTATAGATGGAAACACCAGGAAGCCCTAACAGGCAACCACGCAGGCCTAGTTGTTGGCAAATGCCTGCACGTGCTTCTCCGAAGGAACTCAAGATTTTTTGGTTACCTATCCGATGACAGGCATTAGTGAAAGTTCCTTAATTTCAGCAATCGCAGACCGAGCGCGTTTACCACTGCGCCATCGAGCTCTTCACCATCCTACCAGCGCATCCCAGACCAGTCACTGTAACTTACCGTGCTCTTCGAATTCTCCAGCCAGTTCGAAAGATTCCACGGACTCTGATGCAGACCTGATACATTCCAACCCGGAGTCAGACAGCAGATGGTCAAGGAGCTTTGCGTGGGCATCTTCCACTTTCTTAGACGCCATCTTTAATCAATCCTGAAACCAAAAAAGGGTCACAGTTATGATTTTCTTCAAATATGCAGGTACACGTATGTCACACTCAGACAGACTACCACAAACTACCAAACTTCTTCAATAGACTTTGAATTTTAAGTATATTATGGCCTATGAACATTTATTCATCATCATCTCAGCCAAAAGAGGTTTACTGCTGGACAAAGGCCTCCCCCAAAAATCTACACAACGACCGGTTTTGTGCTGCTCGCATCCAGCGGCTTCCCGCGATCTTTACCAGATCGTCGGTCCTCCAAAGTGTATGTCATCACAATATAACTACTTACTAGATGATACAATTGCAATAATTATTAACTGAGAAATGAAACTTAACTAAATATAACACAAAAGGAAAATAACAGATTTTAAATGAAATACCTATGGTAAGAGAAAAGAAATTATTATTATTACTAGATTTTAAATAACTTGTTCATACCTGAACAAAATTATTTATTATTATTTCTTATTACCTTGCTGTTTAATGTCTTTTTACCTAAAATACTTATTAATCTTTGTTGATATTCCGATCTTGACAAGTCGTTCTTCAAACCATAGATAATCGATTTATTTTCCAAGTTCACATTATGTATAGTCTGTCAACAACAAAATTCAGAACAAAAATTTATAGTTACTGGCATAATTATTATTAGGACTAGGATTAATATAAGTATTATACATATTTATCGTGCGTTCTAGGCTTGTTCTATTATTATTATATATAAATAAGGTAATAGAAACATCGAATAAACCTAAATAACAACCTATTAATAACCTCTTTTTAATAAAATCTTCGTAGATCAAAATCTTTTTAGACCTTTTGGCTTTTAAATAGGAACATCATCGTTGTTATAGGTAATGCTCACGAATCACGGATAAGCCCTAGACGCTTATTAATACACTAGCGCCACCAATTGATAATTTTACAATTACTAACAGACCGGAGCTTTTTTTAAACATTGCGTACCGTCCGACAACAGGAAAGCATCCATAGTATTTATTTATTAATTGTGCACTACTTTTTGTTGCGTGGTTTATTCACAAAACGGGCTATCGCATTTATTCACAAACAATGGCCACTGTTGGTGTTAGCAAATAAATACAAAAACAAACTTAAAAGTAGTGCACAATTATTAAATAATAGGTCTTTGCCTAGTGTCGGAAGGTCCGCAATGTTTGAAAAAAAATCCAGTTTAGCAGTTATCAAATGAAATCCATTAGCGGCGCTAGTGTGCCTTACCCTTCGCCTTAATGACCCATCCGATGAACGGACATTGCGAAAGCTGCTTAATTTTTTTTTGTTTCTAACAGGTAAGCACTGTCATCCATCTCACCGAGTGCTTATTGTGAGTTTTGTTTACTATCCGTATTCTAACGATTACGTTTACGAAAACAAAAATTAGTATGGCATTGAAGCAGCGCAGCGCCGCCATACGAAAAGAATTAACATGTTGCCATACGAATTCTCGTTTTCGTTAGCGAATAGAAATCGCTATTGGCACCCGAATGTCAAGTAATGTTATGGCCGAAGGTGGATGCGTACTTCACCCGGAATCCTCAACTAGGGAGGCACTGGCTATCTTATCTGTAGCTGCTGGAACACAACAATGCTACCAACATTAATGTTATGGCGACATATTTATAAATGCAATTTAGTTTAGTTCATGAAAGAAGTGCATGTTGCAGGGTGACGTGTGGAAATATTGTGGGAAGGCCTTTGCAAATGAGTGGGACAGTTATGGCTGATATAATAATTTATATTTACATTAACATCATCATCATTAGCTCTTTTTATGTCCCCATTGCTGGGGCACGAGTCTTCCCTATAGATAGATGGATAGGGAGTACGGGCCATAAACCACCACGCGGGCCCAGTGCGAATTGGTGGTTGTTAACGACTGCTAATGCAGCTCGAGATGATAAATTTTTGGTCACCCATCCGATGACCGGGATTTGCGAAGTTGCTTAACCTTAGCATTCGCAGACCGTGCGCGTTAACCACTGCGCCGGCGATATGTCAATATTAGTCAATGCTCTTGGACACGGCGCGGATAGTCCGAAGGTTCCTGTCTCTGCAGCTCTAACCACCGGCAGCTTGCGCCCTGCCCCGTTGTCGGTGGCACCCTAGGCTAGGTTTTTTATAATATTATTATGTTTTGTATGTGCTTTTGTATTAATATTATAACCAAACTAGGCAAAGAACAAAAAGAAATAAAGAGAATAATAATAACAATAAATATAATATATCTGCAAACGGCCTTATAGCGAAGAGTCTCGACCAACATCTCAAGAGACTTTCGCTGGATAGATGGATCAAGGGTCAGATACAGAAGGCAACACTCCTGGACACGGCACGCATTGTCAGGATTCTTTCTCTGCAGCCTTAATCATCGGTAGCTTGAGTCTAGTTCTAGTCTAGGTTCTAGGTTCTAGGTTTAGGTTTTTATAAAAGTTGTATTTTTGTACCTATGTATTTTGTTATATTTTACTTTTTATATAATTTTTATAAAACCTAGATCTAAGATTAAAAATAAATAAAGAGAATAATAATAATATAATCTATTTAAATATAATGACATCCTGACTGATTCATTATCGCCGAGCACAAACCGCTGAAGCTAATCAGATGAAATTTAAACTGTAGGTTAATTGAGTGACGTAACCTGCCACTAAGAAAAGGTTTTACGGAAATCATACCCTAAAAGGGATTCAAATAGGAGGTGAAAGTTTGTATGAAAGTCCGTCAGTTTTGAAGTAAAATACATGAAAATTAATTTTTGGCTTTTTGAAAAGAAATAAATAATGATGTGTCTCAGGAATTTTGTTTATTTTCCTTTAAAGGGAGGAAGTTTGTTTGGGGAAATCGTTATTTTTGAAGTAATAATTATAAAAATGAATAATTTATAGATTTTTCAATCAAAATAAAGAATGACGTGTTTTAGCATTTTTTGAAAAACCTCCCTTAGAGAAGTGAAATAGGGGTGGAAAGTTTGTACGGAAAAGTGTTATTTTTAAAGAAATTATGAAGAGTTTCAGGATTATCGCTATAGATTTTGACGGGTTTTGACTTTTATTACACAAAATCACTATTTCACGTGAGCAAAGCCGCGAGCAAGATCACAACCCGCACACTATTTCTACTATTATTATCTACTAGCATTTTATCCGCGACTTTGTCCGCGTGGCTATGAGATTTAAAAAAAAACCTTTTTTATCTTAATAAAATATAGCCTATAAGCCTATAAGAATTTTTGGAATTGGACCAGAAGTTCCAGAGTTTACCCTCCGCAAACAAACAAACAAACAAGGTCACAAACTTTACCTCTTTATTAATAGTATTATTAATAGTATAGATATATCACCTATTTATTATCTCATCTGTAGTAACATAATAAAGTTAATTAAATCCACATCAGACAAATTATAACACGACTCAGATCAAACGCCGGTACGTGCAGGAATTCATTAAGCCTGGAACCCACGGCACAATAATCTACTTTAATTGGAGCACCGAAATGTGGGGCTCAACCCCAAACTGAGGGCTCCGAAATATTGGCGCCGAGGCAAGAGCGGTAGCGACAATCGTTAGTGACATTTTTAAGAGCTAATTGCTGCACTTGAGCTGAATTAAATATTTATAAAATACAGTGAAAAATTCAGTTAACTGCAGCAATTAGCACTTAATGAAAAGTTAAAAAAATACTACAGCGTTGTGTTATCTAAATTGCTGTAAAGATGAATCTGTATAGCCAATCGGTTGCAATAACCGTTGGACAAATGACACTAATGCCGCTAAAAAGCATTTAAAAATCGAAGCAGTGAAAAAATTCAGTGCTTACGTCAGCCTTCTCGGTAGCATAATGGTCAGTGCAGCCGCCCGGATTGCGGAAGACCCAGATTCAATTCCTGGCTGGGTCAGGTAGGCATTTAATGTTTTCACTGTATTTTATAAATATTCACTGTATTTTATAATATTTTATTAATGATGGTGTGTAAAAAAATTGTTTTCTGATTCAATCAATCTTTTTATAGTTGTCTACTAGCTGTTTACCAACCCATCTCTAAGCGTTTTTCTAGGTCATAGCTTCGTTTTCAAGGGTCATATCGTGATGTATATAGCCTTCAACAAAAATAGGGCTGTTTAAATAATTTTTAACGCAAATTTTGTTGCGAACAAATTACAAAAACACAATTGTTGAAAAAAATTCCACGAGCAGGATTTGAACCTGCAACCTTCTGACATACTGGGTCAGGTGCTCTTCCAATTGAGCTATCGTGGTTCTAACCAGCCCGTCGAAATTATTCAACACTTTTAACTTAAAAAGCCAAAGGCGCCTATTCAATGTCAACAACTATAAATATAAACATCCTGTATAGATAGACAGGTAATACTTTTATTGTAACACCATAGGTAATAGTGAACTTTGAATGTAAAATTATTTAACTAATATGCGCGAGCGCTGATCAGCGCGGTCAAGCAATAAGTTCTAATGTGTCTGTGTTCCCGGCAGACGAAGGATTAAAAGAAAAGGTACAACTAAGCGGATTTATAGCTTGAATATAGCAATATTTTTGTCCAGACAACCAGTCGGATGCAGTTAAAATAAACTGTAAAAACAAGAGTAAAAAATTGCGCTTTCTTCTGATAACTTGGGCCCGATATTCGCAAGCCAAGTCAGAAGGCACTTACGAGGCCTCTACTTTGCGCGCACTAATTGCTGTGAAATTTACACCTATCGCGTTGTTGTCTGTACTAGTATGAAGTTGTCTATGACCAGCCCGGAGGATGAGGCTGTCAAAAGTAAAAAAAAAATTACCTTCGTGTAAACACTTTGACCTATATCTCACCTGATGTTAAGTGAGGTAGGCCGAAGATATTAAGCGCACTTCACCCGGAATCCTCATCTACTAAGGCACTGGCTATCTTATCTCTAGCTGGAACACAGCAATGCTACAACTATTGATGTTATGGCGACATATTTAGATAAGATAGTGGTAGCTAGCCAGGCGGACAAACAACCCCTACCAGCAACCAAACCGAGTTCACAACCATGCACCCGCGCTGGGAATCAAAGCCGGGACCTCTGGATTTGAAACCGGGGTGGTCTTAACCACTAATAATAATGGTTCTTTTATAAGAAAAGCTGGACTGTTTTGTGATACATTTTTTTGAAATGTTGTTTTCTTTTTAGGGTTCCGTAGCCAAATGGCAAAAAACGGAACCCTTATGGATTCGTCATGTCTGTCTGTCTGTCTGTCTGTCCGTCCGTATGTCACAGCCACTTTTTTCCGAAACTATAAGAACATACTGTTGAAACTTGGTAAGTAGATGTATTCTGTGAACCGCATTAAGATTTTCACACAAAAATAGAAAAAAAAACAATAAATCTTGGGGGTTCCCCATACTTAGAACTGAAACTGAAGAAAATTGTTTTTTTTCATCAAACCCATAGGTGTGGGAATTTATGGATAGGTCTTCAAAAATGATATTGAGGTTTCTAATATCATTTTTTTCTAAACTGAATAGTTTACGCGAGAGACACTTCCAAAGTGGTAAAATGTGTGTCCCCCTGTAGCTTCTAAAATAAGAGAATAATAAGACTAAAAAAATACATACCATGCAAACTGCCACCGAAAATTGGTTAGAACGAGATCTAGTAAGAAGTTATTTTTTCATACGTCATAAAGTACGAAACCCTTCGTGCGCGAGTCCGACTCGCACTTGGCCTGTTTTTTGTATGTGATTTGTCCCAAATAAATGTTTTTTCTTCTTCTTTCGATTCAACTCTGTTGGTTTAGTCGTAAGATTACCGGTCTGCAATCCCCTTGCAGATTTAAAACTAAGGTACTTTCAAAGGAGGAGCTCGATGGCGCAGTGGTTATCGCGCCCATTGTGCTATTGCTACAGTAAAGCAATTTTCGAAAAGGTCGGTCCTCAGATTTGTGACCAAAAATATTTCATCTGGAGCTCCTCTGTGCTTTGGAAGGCACGTAAAACCGTTGGCTCCGGCTGCATTAGCAGCCGTTAACAACCACCAATCCGCACTCGGCCCGCGTGGTGGTTTATGGCCCGTTCATAGGGAAGGCTTGTGCCCCAGCAGTGGGGACATAAAAAATGAGCTGATGATGATGATAATGAATAACCACGTTAGCGCACTAGACCCGCGTGGTGGTGGTGGTTTAAAGCTCGTTCTTCCGTAGTGTTTCCATCCATCGGGAAAGCTTGTGCCCCAGCAGTGGGGGATATAAAATGAGCTGGGGGGTAACCACGAGATCTTATAGCAGTATTATTGCAGTTGTGAAAACGAGATGCGTGTAGCGGTGAATATACATACGTCTCTTTTCCACAACTGCAATAATACTGCTATATGAGCTCAGAGCCAAGGGGCTGGTAAAGTAGGTAAGTAGAAACTGTTCATCACCTGGAAATCAAGTTATTGATGGATACTGGCTATATTTTCTTCCTGCCCTGCCCCCCAACCGCCTAACTGTCTCGCTTTCGATCGCTTTGAAGGCGAGACCCTCGCATTGCTTTCTAATATAATATCGAAATACAATACCGAATAATATCGAAAGCTATAGCCTATAGCTTTCGATATGATGACATTTCGAAACGTAAACATTAACTCTGCGTAAATTTTAGCAAAAAAATAGAAATTGGCAATTTAAAGTAACAAAAAGTACGTATTTATAAAAAGTGTAACACAATAAACACCAGTGATTGTTATCTAAAGTACTACAACACAAAAAAATACGTTATATGGTGCATTATAAGGAAAACTAAAAACTTTGATATATCATCAAATATAAGTGTTTCAAAGTGATAAAATACTACATACACATAACTCCTAAAAAACAATAAAGACAAAACAGTGTACAGCCAAATTCAATCCAGTGATTTTGTTAATAACCTTAAAACAGAAAATAAAAAGCGATTAAGTGCAGTGTCAATTCAAAACATTGGACCTTGGGACTCGCATCATTAGTGATCAACCGCTTATTGTGCGTACGATACACTATTTTCGCCGCTCACCTCAATCCTCTCGTGGTGCAACGGTGTACCCTATAGACTTAATACCGGCTCGCTTGCGGCCCGGTGTTCAAACCCCAGCGGGATTAATCTTTTTGTGGTCACTAAACATTTTTCTGGATACATTATCATACAAGTTTATAACTCTTTAATCAGCAAGATGAGAAAATGTGCGGGGTGTCATGCTGAAATCTCGGACCGGAGATTTCTTACTTGCCACATTTGCAAAGATGCCTACGACCTCGAATGTGCAAACGTCCCTGAAAAGCGCTTCTACAACACAATGTCACCAGAGCGTAGGAATAAATGGCAGTGTCAATCTTGCCGGTGTAAACTACCAAAAGTTAATAATATGAATACTCCAGTGCGCTCGCCTCACTACTTAGATACTGCTATACATGATGATTTGGACACAATAAATGTAACATTAAGAGGCGATCAGTTCCGCAAAGCTCAAAAAGCACCGAAAGCGAAGATCGTAATATGTCAACCGCAACTAGATATATCTGTTGACGATCAAATGCATAGTGACAAATCAATATTGGGAGACACAATGACTTCTTCAACCAGCCCTTCGCGAGATGACCACAAAGAACCAACAAACCCTATTACTTTGGAAAATATCAGCATACTACTTAGTCAAAAGCTAGATAATAATAAGGATTCAATTATTTCTGAACTAAAAAAGGTTATCCAACATGAAGTAAACAACGCTATCTCAAACCTTAGATTGGAATTTACACAGAAAACTAATACGCTACAGTCTGAACAAAAAGTGTTAGAAGAAAAAATATGTTATATAAACGAGAAAATAGTAGAATTAGAAACTAGCAGTACTAAATTACAGGATGAATTAAAACAAATACAAATACAGAATAACTCATCCACAGCTGAAAACTTTTCACATAACGATAATAGTAAAAAACTAGTATTACACGGACTCGAAGAAATATACGGCGAATCAGAACACGATATTTGCAATCGAGTAACCAACATATTTCATGACATATTACAAGTTAATTTGGTTGGATATATCGAAGATATAAGGCGCATTGGCAGACGTGGATACCGAAGGCCTCTAGTTATAGAACTACTCAGCAAGAAGATGACCAAATATATTCTAAACAACTACAACTACTTTAAAAACACTGGTATATCAATTACAGAGTTTTTAGATCTAGAAAGCTTGAAAAAGAAAAAAGAGCTACGAGTAAAGCTATTGGAAGCACGCAAGAATGGCCACCACGCTGTTATAAAACACGACACTTTGATAATCAATGGCAAGGAATACAATCACACATTACCTAAAGCGCAGGAAGAGATAAACCAATCATTTAACGTCACCTACAACAACAGCAAATCACTAAATTCCACTCACTTCAAGCAACAAATCTTCACTGACCAAAGCAGCCACAATAAAATGAACTCGATGGAAAATGTAGTTGCAAAACGGACATTTCGGAACTTTTAACATTATAGTTCAGAATGTCCAAAGCCTCAAGAATAAAACACATGTCATAGAAAACTTACTTAGTGACAACACCTTTCAAGCTATATGTCTTTGTGAAACCTGGATTACGGATGATCAAAAGAACCTGATACAATTTAATGACTATTTGTTTGCGGCAGACTTTTATAGACGTGAGCATCGGGGAGGTGGAGTAGCTATACTGCTCAAGGATGACATCAAATTTAATGAACGAAAAGATATCACAACCCTATCCAGGGAATTTGTAGTCGAGTGTTGTGCAATTGAATTAGAACCTAACATACTACTGATTAATATATATAGAGCGGACCGCGAGATTGACATATTCTTTGATTTCATGGGTAATCTTCTAAATAAACTAAAATTTGAAATTCACAAACATATAATCGTAACTGGCGATTATAACATTAACATAATGAAGGTCTCAAATGACTCCCTTAAGTTGATAAATATGATGTTGGAACTTAATCTCCATCAAATCATTAATGAACCCACACGAGTAACGCAAACTAGCTCAACGTGTATCGACCTTTTATTTACTAACTCTCATTTGCATACTGTTAGAGTTGATGACCTAGGCATATCTGACCATAAAGGTTTAGTATTTAAATTGCCTCCTAATTCCATTGAACCCCGTGACAAAGTATCAGTAATAATTAAAAGATGTTTTACGGAATCTAACATGTTATCTTTTAAACTCGCGTTAGGAAAATTAAATTGGAATCATTTAATTACACACAATTGTGATGTCAACAAAAATTTTAATACATTTCAACACAAATTAGAAGAACTACTTAATAACTGCATTCCACTTAAAAATATAAAAATTAAAACCAAGAGAAAACCAACTTGGATCACTAAAGGCCTCAAAAATTCGTGTATTCATAAAAGATTATTAAAAATAGTAGTTAATAAAACAAGTAATTTCATTCTCCTAAACCACTATAAATTATATACAAAAATGCTAAAAAAATGTGTAAAAACATCAAAAAAGATCAACTATGTAAATAAAATGAAGTCTTCAGATAATAAAACAAAAACAATGTGGTCCATTATAAACCAAGTCACTGGCACAAACTCTAAAAAACGGTTCAATAATATAACCCTTAAAAAAGGAAACATAAAAGTAGATTGCCCCCTTAAAGTCGCAAACCAATTCAATGATTACTTTGAATTCGTTGGTAAATCATCAACGACATCACAATCACAGTCCTGTGATTGCGAAGTACTAGCACCCACCATAAATTCTATGTTTTTGCAGCCGGTCACTGAAAGCGAAATTCGCTCAATCATACAAAAGCTACCTAATAAATACAGTCATGGGTGTGACGGCATACCTCCAGTCCTATTAAAGATCTGTTGCAATGAATTAGTACCTATATTAACCAAACTAGTAAACCAATCTTTCGATGAAGCCACTTTTCCCGATAAACTCAAATTAGGCAAAATTATACCAATTTTCAAAAAGGGTGGAAGCCATGAAGACCCTGGCCACTACCGACCGATAACTCTTCTTCCCACGATATCAAAAGTCTTTGAGAAGCCCATGTCAATTCGCATATGCAACTTTTTAGAGAAGTTCAACATACTCGATGAGAATCAGTATGGATTCCGTAAAAAGCGTTCAACGGCACTTGCAGTATATAAATACGTCCAAGAGATTCTTGACTGCATTAGAGACAAAAAATACGGAGTAGGTTTGCTGTTGGATATGTCTAAAGCCTACGACAAAGTGTCCCATTCAATACTATTGAAAAAACTTCAAGGAGTTGGGATCCGCGGTAACGCCCATCAATGGCTAAAGTCCTATCTCCAAAACAGACAACAATATGTCCAAATAGAAAACCACAATAAAGACACTGGCGAGTTGCTTAGTTTTCGATCCGACGTCGTAACTGTTAGTAATTCTATCCCCCAAGGTAGTATTCTGGGATGTATATTATTTATCATATATATCAATGACTTACCTAGAATCACAGACGAAAAATGTATAATATTTGCAGATGATGTGTCGCTTTTATTTAAGTGCACTAATGATTGTGAATTACTTAATATAAAAAAGTCCTTTATTAAAGTAATCAATTGGCTAGATAAACATAATTTGGTAATAAATAATAAAAAAACAAAGTTAATACAATTTAGACCATATCAGAAACGACCCATAAATTTAAATAGCTTGTCAAAAGACCTTAATATAAAAGAGGTAAGCCATATCGGTCTACTAGGGCTAACGTTAGACTCTCATCTAAATTGGAAAAACCACGTTCAAAAAATTAGATCAAAACTGTCACAATTTTTATATGCCTTGAGTATATTAAAAACTAACACAGACTCAAAGTGCGCGATCTCTGCCTACTACGCGTACGCTAACTCCTGGCTGCGTTACGGAGTCATTCTTTGGGGACAGAGTACCGAAGCTCATGATCTGTTCGTAATGCAAAAAAAATGTATACGAATCATAGTAAACATCCGCCAGCCAAATAGTTGTAGACCTCACTTTATCAAGGAAAAGATTTTAACCCTACCATCTCTGTACATTCTAGAAGTAACACGATTTGTAAGAAAACATTTAAGATTGTTCGAATTTAATAAAAATAGTCGCCGAAGTACTAAATTAGTAATACCAGAGCCTAAATTAGAAATGTTTAAAAGTAGCCCGTATTACCGTTGCATACTAATATTTAATAAAATACCTGATAGTATAAAGTTCGAGGAAAAAGATATAATGTTTAACAGGAAACTCAAAGACTTGCTTATAAACAAATGCTACTATTCAATCACAGAATTCTTTGCTGATAAAAGCCTTAAATAAATTATTAATTTATAACTATTTAAATGTCAATCTCGTAACTGCCCTTCGATAATAGATATCTAAAATACAAAGATTTTAAAAATTATATTAGAATAATAAAATAGTTTTATATAATGAATAATAAATAGTTTTGCCCTCGATCTCAGATAATTGTAATACCTACCTAGATTTAAGTAAATTTTATTCGAATTCTAATTTTGCTATGCCCTTACAGGGCTCATGTAACTTACTAACAATTTATATAAGACCTTAATTTTGTGTACATGACAGCTGAATATAATACAATACAATACAATAATACAATACAATATTGCTTTCATATTGCTTTCGAAATGACAAGATAACGCCTCCTCCTCGCCTCGCCTTCAAAGCGATCGAAAGCGAGAGAGTTAGGCGGTCGGTCCTATGCTACTTGGGGTCGGCGCAAAATGTCCGTTGTTGCCATGGTTTTGGCAAAGTATTTTCGGCCGGCCGCCTGCTTGACACCAACCCTCCTTGGGAATGCTAGTAGTGGTCTACCCGCCACTGCGCGGGTGACCCAGGGTGCTTTTCGATATGCACACGGTCTTAAACTCTCTTATATCGCCTTTTACGATACCCACGGGAAGAGATGGGTTGGTGCTCCTTTCGTTCGACACCACACGGATACTGGCTATATAAAGATACTATTTGAATACTTAAAAGAACAAGTATTTTTTAGCGTGTATCCGTCGTCTTAACGATACATCGTGAATATGATACGCGACGCGCATTAACATGTAACTACTATATATGGAGACCCAGAAGGTAATCTTACCACATACCGCGCTCGAGCAACGCAGACTTAGACAACCTCTCAACATCATCATTAGCTCATTTTATGTCCCCACTGCTGGGGCACGAGCCTTCTTTATGGATTGATAGGGAAAGCGGGTCATAAACCACCACGCAGGCCCAGTGCGGGTTGGTGGTTGTTAACGACTGCTAATGCAGCCAGGACCAACGGCTTTACGTGCCTTCCGAAGCACGGAGGAGCTCGAGATGATAAATTTTTGTCATCTTTGCGAAAGTTGCTTAACCTCAGCACTCGCAGACCGGGCGCGTTAACCACTGCGCCATCGATCTCCTCCGACAACCTCTCAGGTCATGAACGTCGAATAATTCCACGGAGATTCCGTGTCCGTGATAGGTCGTCCATGTGTGCGTTGCTCGAGCTCGTTTGTACGAAGCTTACCTTCTGCATTCTCCTTACTCTGTGGTGTGCCCGTCCGTCCCATGTGTGCGAGCTGCGAGTGCGTGCGACGCAAAAATGCGACATGCCGCCTTGCTTGAGTATCGCACAGGGAAAGCTGTTGACACGACTCCATGTAACATGATATGGTAATATCGTGGTGGGACCCATTTCAGGGCCACTAGTTTTAAGTTTTTCTATGTTATGCATCAACTTATTGTTTTCTTTGTGTGGCATTTACATTTTAAAATATTTTATAAAAACAAAATAAATAAAACATTTAAAAATATATGAAAAAAGGGGTCCGCCGGCGTCGGGACCAGGGTCCAAGCTACCGGTGGTTAGGGCTCCAGAGACAGGATATATTATATATTGTTATGAATAAATTGGTTAAAGCATGAAAAACATCAAGTGTAGAAATAAGTACTTATTTTTTTATTGCTTACTGGTAAGCACTTGATTCTTATCGCACCGGATGTTACGTGATGATAATGCCGAAGATGTAAGCGTACTTCACCCAGGATCGTCATCTACTGAAGCACTGGCTATCTAATCTGTATACTGGCATTGGCTATCTTATCTTATCTGGGGAGAGGGCGCTAGTTGCGCGTGCTTAACATCGACTGTGCAATTAATTAGTGTTTTTAATAATCAGAAGCGCTGAAAACCCCTGCTGCTGCCTTCGGACTTGCGACGCGCGCGCTATTTGCGTTGGGTCGGCTCTAGCATCACGCACGTAAAGGTCGTCAAGTCACTTGATTATTGTTTATCACGATTACGATGGCTTCGCGGACCACTTGGAAAGCTTCCGGGGACCACCAATGGTCCGCGTACCACCAGTTAAGAACCACTGCAGCTAGAGCCTCTACAATTACACAAAATAAGGAGACTGCTGAGGGTAAGCTTCATACAAACGCGTTCAAGCAACGCACACATAGACAACCCCTCGCGGACACGGAATCTAGCAACAGCTGCGCTCGGACTGGTCTGATATGGTCCGAGATTTGCTAGAGAGCGGTATGTATTAATTTTTTTTTGAGAGAGTTTGCTGATTGCCTCAGACGGCGTTTTCAGCTTCACCGAGCTTTTTTGGGGGCGGCGAGGAACGTAAAGGGTCCCTCAAGCCGTGTGAAACGAATCACCTTTGGAGGTTTTCTGGAGGGAACGGCATCGCGCACTAGTGCGCGTCCCCGTGCCCTACTAGATTCTCCGAAGGGTTCGGATCGGATCGGGGGGCGGAACCACCCGAGGGCGCCTCTAAAGGCTCGGACCTCGGCTCGGGTAGACCGGGCCGTGGAGGAGGAGAGAAGCGCCCAGGTACATGTCTGTACCTGGTATAGAGCGCGTGTGAACCGGTTCTTCGTACCCTTGTTCTACGAGTACGGTGTCTTGGACCTAAGCTAGTGTGCATGTTTAGTGTATTCTGTAAATGTGTAGTGACATTTAGAGGATCAAGCGGGGGGTATGTATTAAGCTAACTGTATCGGCTGCCAAAGGTAGGCAATGCCGGTACAGCAATGGGAGCTGAAGGATTAGGGAGACTTACTTGATACTATGGGGAAACTCGAGCAGATTTTAATGGCGTAGCCACGATTCGATTGTCGTGGGGATGGAGCTGAGCCAGCAGAAGTCTCTTCTTCTTCTTCTAGATAATATCTATTTACAACTATAGCACGTATTAGTTCGTGCGCGCACACACCCACACACACGCGCACACGCACTTTATGAAGAGGGTTTCACCCACACAATTGAATATTTGAGCCGAATGCACTATCAAAGCGGTTAAGTACCGACCGGTAGGCTATCGAACGAGATAATTCTAGAAGGTTTGAGCGGATCGGAACTCGGCTTGTGTCGAACGACGTCAAGGGCGGGCCGATCGAGCCAGACTACCTTCGCCGTAGTCGCCGCCGGCTTGTGCAGCGTATCTTTTAGTTGAATGAGTGGTTGGGTGAACAAGCGAATGAGAATGTCGCGTTTCTGGCGCGAAAACAAAAAACAAAAAAAAAAGCATAACCTTCTTCAATCTGTTTATTAGGTGGTTAAACACTCTCAGCAATGTGCGAAAGATACATTATTTTGAACTTTGAAAATACTAAACATTAGCCATTCGCAACAAAATTATTTGTCGCTGTTCCTAACATAAAGGCGGTCCAGTCCACGCCACCTCTGTTCCCAACTTCCCCAACTACAAGGTGAATGAACCCACGAAACGCACGCACACACGCAAAGACACACACACAAACACACTGACACACACACGCACACACTGCCACGCCAGGACACGTTGTCGTAGGTTAGTTGACTTATCGCGATCGTATTATCGCTTTTTAATTTAGTTGCGGGCGAAGGGATCGATTGACGAAATACCTTTCTATAAAAAGGAGTGGAAAGTTCCCCGCGATGACTTAATTTTGTTTATTTGTAACCACCTCTGAGATCGAGTGGTTAGACTAACTGTCTCAGACCCAGAGTTCCCATGTTCGATTCCCAGCACTTGTTTGTACTAAAATTTGAAACCTACAGAATGGATATCGCGCGTAACTGTTTCTATCTGTCGCATACGCAACTATCTAAAAATAGAGCTTCATATTAATTTAGTAGAATCCTTTATTCTATTCAAATTTAATTACGCTGATATCGTCTATGGCCCGAGACTTCTAGCAAGGTCTGAAAAATCTGATTCAAAAAGTACAAAATGCCTGTGCAAAATTTTGCTACAATATCCAACTATATACATCAATCGAGGAAAACTTTTGAACATGGCTTCTCGACGCTACATAAATTTTGCCACTCTACTTTTCGGTATAACGACGCGAAGGCCACCATATTTTTTTCCAAAGCTTAATTGATCTTCTCGTATACGTTTAGGTCAACTTCTGCTTCAGGGACATAAAACTACAGTATTCAAAGAAAGATTTAAATATACCGCCGTTAAGATATGGAACAATATCCCACCACCTATTTGCAGTTCATCATCCGTTACTACATTCCGGCGAAAAATTAAAGAATATGTTTTCAATTGCCAAATTGATGGTGTATCAGATTATGATTATTTTAAATTAAAATTAACTGCTTGTTTTTATTCTATTTTATAAATCTATATAGGTATATAAGGTCACTTTTTATCAACTGCAAATATTTTGACAAAACAAAAAAAAACATTCAGGCTAGTTATTTTTTTTAATTTTCCAGACACAAAAATTGTAATATTTTTAAGAGCGGCCTCTCTGTCGGTTTTTTTTTAATGAAACTAGGGGCATGTGTAAGCGGTGAAGGCAATTCGCCTCTCTGTTTCGGCTCCTTTGAACTGAAACTATCGAAAGTGCTTTATTTTTCTTTTTAATCAAATTGTCTTTTGGCGTTTTTCTTGAAAACTAGCGTATAAAAATTAAAGGTTCTTTCATAAAAATAGTTTATATATGTTGTTGAATTTATCCTCAAAATATTTGCAGTTGATCAAATGTGACCTTATATGTATATATAATATATTCCAAAAATAATTATAAGTATGTCTAATAATTCATTAATAAATTAATAATTTAAACTTGTTACTTTATCACAACAATAGCAACAAGAGTTTTTCACAACAACAGATATTTTGTTTTTGTTTTGTACTTTTATTGTTTTAATTTTTATTTATGGGTCCAGCTTAAAATCAGCTTTGTGGCTACAAGCTACAACATGAGCTGAGCTGGTGAACCCTTTCAGGTGTTACTCAATATACCTTAGATATAAGAAACCTATTGTAATGTTAATGTATTGGAAGCACTGAATAAATAATAACTTATTTACCTACTTACTATATTTTCTAAATATATCGCCATGATAACAATGTTAGTAAACTTCTTGGCGGTAAAGTGAAGAGTCATGTCTGCGGTTTTGATAATATTAATGTGAAATAATGGTGGATTATTAACCGTTAAGTGTTCGTGAGTGTGTATGAGCGTTGGCAAATGAAACAAAACAGTGCAACGTCACTTTTCAAATTATCTCAAGATGTCCGCCCGAGGACTAAAGCCCCACACATCTTTACTAAGATACTCGAGGGGTTGGGGGGTATATCATTTCTCACTTCTCATTTCTATTATCATTGATCATCATCATACAGGAAAGAAATATTGTTTATTTATGTATTACTTCTAAGAAAAAATATTTTGACACTGGCTAAATGTGCTAATCGCACGAAGCCATCAACTAAAGGAAAAAAAAACAATGTTAGTAGCATTGTAGTGGTTTGGCAGCTAGAGGTAAGAATCCAGTGCCTCAGTCGTTGAGGATTCCCGGTAAAGTGCTTCCACCTTTGACCTTTTCATCACGTGACATCAGATGATATGAAGGCCCACATAGCGCAACAAACTTACTTACTAGTAACGGATTCAAAGTTGAGGTCAATATTGAGGTAGTAAGGACCATGGGCAAAGAGCTCGAACTTCTTATGGATGATGAGTGAAGAGGCAAAAGCTTCTTTATTCTGGTCACGTCATAAGAAGTGCAAAATACAACCTGCTCCAGCTTATTAGAAGGCAAAAGAAACGTTAGATCCAACCTTCTCTGAGAAAAGGAATGCTACGAAGAAGAGTAACGGATTTTAAAAAAGATATTGGGTAGTGGCACCGGTGATCAACAGACACCAGTACTCAACAGGAACCAGTGATGGACATTTAAAAAAGAGGTCAGCAACTGATTTTAGCAGCAGACTAGGTGGAACGACGATCTACGCAAGGTGGCTGGCAATGCTTAAAACACTTCATTTTTTATTTTTATTGAAAAATCTAAAGATCGATTTAATTATTAATTGTTATATTTATTGCTTTAAGAATAACGTTTACCCCCAAAAAAACCCTCTTCCCTTTTTTACTCCTTTATGGGAAAATAAACAAAATTCCTGAGACAAGTAATTCTTTATATCTTTTCAAAAAGCCAAATACCAATTTCCATGTATTTTACTTCAAAACTGACGGACTTTCATACAAACTTTCACCCCCTATTTGACACCCTAAGGGTAAAATATTCGTAAAATCCTTTCTTAGTGGCTGGTTACGTCACTCAATTAACCTACACTCCAAATTTCATCTAATTAGCTCCAGTGGTTTCGGCTCGGCGATGATAAATCAGTCAGTCAGGACAAGTCATTATAATGTATATAGATTATAACTTTCTACCCCTTTTTAACCCCGTCAGGGGATGAATTTCAATAAAATACGAAACACGTCTTCCATCAATTCTGTTAAAAAAGAATTAGGTATGAAAATTTTTAAGTAGATTGGACCAAGGTATCACATTGTCAAAAAGAAGGTGTAAAAATAGGTAATATCGTATTAAATAAACAAAATATATATCTAGTATCAAAAGGAACGTTTACAATTAGTCCGATCCATAAATTCATAACACACTATACTTAGTTTTTTCTACAATATCATATTAAGTTGGGCAAAAATCATGAAAACGAGTGGCGGCGTTAGTTGATATCTTCTAGTAAATTAAGTACCTCTGATTTTGTCTAAACAATCACCAATGTCTAAACTACAAATCGTCCGTCTCACATTTTCGATTTATCAAGCGGTTATTTAAATTATTATTTTTCAAAAATTCCTCATACAAAATTAGTATGGCCGCGCGGCATCAAATAAACATGGACGAAGACATTTCAAATAAAATATATGACACTTATCTATCACTTACGGACGGCGCGCTCTTAATAAATAGAAGTATCTAGTAGTGGCACCAGCGATAGACAGGAACCAGTGATCAACATGTTATGTTTTTTAATCATTCTAATTAATCATTTGAATACAGTTAACCTGATTCCTTGCTGTCATCGCGTAAAATTTCAATGAAAATCTATGTTATTTTTTTGTGACGAAACCTATGTCAAACACTGGGCTTAAAATGTCGAACACTCGTTACTTGCTTTCTTAATAGTTAATCATCACTAAAAACACACTTATAAATTAAAATCCCACCTTTTTGAAATTAATACTAAAAACTGCTACCAATGCCAAGTACCGGTCGTATAAATAATGCATTTATTTAATGAAACGCCAGTACAATCGTTAACTAGGTAACTCAATCAAGCTTTAAGTAATAAGACTAATAAGCGAACAATCCCAATAGGCATTTTTAATGGGGCAGAAATCTCGGGTCGTTAACCCACCTTACCCTATGTTATCTACCCTACCCTCCTAGATTAGCGAAAAAAATCTAAAATGGCGTATTGTTTTGCTAAAGCTAGTGTTGGCACAAAGGGTGGGTTTCCAGGATTTTAGTTAGAGGTAGGGTTCCGCCAATGGCTGCCTTGTCAGGTATAGATAGGGGATGGTTTGTTACAACGAGCGGGAAGCGCTTCATAGACAAATGTAAGCGCTTTACCAATGAGTATAAAATAAAATAAATATTTTTTTTTCTGTAGAAAGTTGTAAGGATTAAGCATGTTTAACGAAACGTTGTTAACAAAGAGAAAAGTGAATGTTTTTTTCTCTTTTTATTTTGTTTTTAACAAAAATGCTACATTTTAAATATATCTTTTTGCGCTCTTCTTGACACTTATTACCTAACACTAATTACTACATATTGTTACTAAAATGTGAAGTGGGAGAATAAAAAAGAGAAAGATATTATTAGATTTCTTAAAAATTACTCCTTTTAGTTAAAATAAATAACAATAATAATTATAAAAAAATATTAAGTCTTCATTTAGCGTTTTTCCATATAGATCGAATGTCACCATATTAAGAAATAAAGGTACCTGCATGTTTTATACAAGCATCGTTTAGGTAAAAGAGGATAATAGTCTTTACATAAAAGGCAGCAATCATAAATAACTCCTTTTTTCAACTGTTTTTTGGACTTCATCTTGTTTCTCTGTTATGTATTCGCGTAACGACATAAATAGTAGCATTTTCAGGTACTCCTTTCTGGCTACATGTGTAGAGCGAAAATTATTTATGTAGCCACTTTGATTTAACGTTATAACTATGTTTTAGGCTTCGATCAGTAAATACATTAATGATTGAAGGTTTTAGGTTTCCTACGATAAATAACTCCTTTTATGGTACTCCTTTCTAGCTGCATGACTAGACCAAAAAGTATTTAGTCATTCTAATTCCAAATGAGGTTGAAGCACACAATTGAAAATTTTTAAAAAGAACACCAAGCCGGCCTCGATTTGGTGTTCTTTTTTTAAATAGATATTAAAACAGATTTTGCTTCAAACCTAATGAGGTTACTTTAATACTTTTTGGTCGTCATCTAGCGGTGTTGTTTTCCTATGAAGCGCTTTACGCTGCCCTCTCTCCCAGTCGCATCTAGCCCCGTGCCCCATCCGCTCGCACGCATTATTGCAGTTTGATGAATTGCCCCACAAGCCTTTATATGCCGACCGGTCGTTCAACCTGGTGGAAAAATGTTACGGCCAAGCGTGAGCGGTTATAATAAATTTTAATTACAAATGTATAGAGCATTCGATTTTGATACAGAAAAATGGGAAGTATTTCAACAGAGTGGTATTTTACCCACATGTAAAAATAAGACAAAAATAGGACAAACGCGGATGAGGTAGAAACGTCCACAAAACATGCATGGGTATTAAGGGTAGGGTGTGCAGCCAACACAAGTTGCTGTGGAGATCCTATCATAAATATAAATATGAATTTTAGCAAAGGAAAGCAATTAATATCTCTTTACTTTCGCACCAAGAAGGTTAGACCCTTAAAATACTCTATGGTCGCACCAAACCGGGCGGGGTCCGGCTAATGAATTTGCAAAAAAAAGAAAAAAGAAGGTCCAACTAAAAAATGGCCGTGCGGGCACAGGGCAGTGGGCAATAGTTAAAAACGGTAATGGTTAAATCAGCAACCGGACCGGTTGCGCTGCGCCTGAGTTTTTGTGCGGGCAGGTGACGGGATGCCGACTCCTCTTATTGCGCGGTCAACCACCCTGGCCGGCCGAGATGTGTTGCAGTTACTGATTTTATGTGCGATTCGGTTTTGGTTCGGATCATTTTCTATTTGCCGACCGTTGCTGACTTATTATTACGTTATTTTGATTTTGTTTTTTTTTTGCAATTTTTTGCTATACTTTTGTCTTTAATATTTGTAAAAATATTATGATCGGATGTTAGTGACGTTAGTTGTTGACATTGAATGGGCGCCTTTGGCTTTCAAAGTAAAAAGTGTTGAATAATTTCGGCGGGCTGGTTAGAACTACGATAGCTCAATTGGAAGATGTCAGAAGGGTGCAGGTTCCAAACCTGCTCGTGAAAATTTTTTCAACATTTGTGTTTTTGTAATTTGTTCGCAACAAAATTTGCGTTAAAAATTATTTGAACATTTTATACTTTTGTTATTGAATAAATTGTTTTTGTAAATATATAGGTACTAGTAGGTACTATTAATAAAGAGGTAAAGTTTGTTTGTTTGTTTGTTTGCGCAGGGTAATCCCTGGAACTACTAGTCTAATTCCAAAAAATCTTTCACTGACAGAATGCTACATTTCATGCGGGTAAGATACTTAGGCTATATTTTTTAAAAGTTTATTTAAAGTTTAAAATCCTAATTCCACACGGACGAAGTCACGAGTGAAGTGCTAGTCAAATATAAATATGTTTTTTTCTTTTTTTCCTATGGCTTCTTGTTTATTTCCATCTTTTGTAAGTCTTTCTTTATGTCAATTAAAATAGGCTAAACCGTTATCATTTGTCTTATTTCTATAATTAGTAATATAGGTAATTATATTCTTTAGGTTATTATTGTTCTATTCTATACAATTAGCATAATGCCTTAGGTTTTATCACAACTAGAAAGATTATAATTTTATTCCTATTTATGGTTCTCCGTGTCATTGTGGGAATGTGGATTTATGAAAACAAGTTTAAACACTAAACACTGCTGGCATATTTTATTAAGGACATGTTTTAATGTATATCGAAATTGAAAATAGCACTTTAAATTCATAGACGCCATGCCTTTACTAGGATTCTAAGATGAAATTCACGACCGTGAAACAACATTGTTGAAACCACGATGCATTGGATGTATAGTTTAGAGTGAAAACAAATAATGTATTCATTACAAAAGACTGTGCGTTTGTGAGCTCCTTTGCCTGTTCGTCAATTTTTCTTTATTTAAATCATTTATGTTACTGACGGTTTTTAAAAGGATTTATTGGCGCGGAAAGTGAAAAGACAAGTTTGCTGTTTAGTTTTATCTTGCAAAATGTGTGTTTTCTGAATACTAATGTGAAATAATAGATAGTGGACTATAAAGTATGAAGTGTTCGTCAAATAAGTATTAACAAAAAAATTCTAGAACAATTTTCTTACTTATCGTAACATATCTTCAAAAACTAATCAACTCTATCTATATTCCTATTTGCCATAAATGTACAAAAAGGTTTTTGTATATAACCAAATCCTAATACATGTGCAGCCATCTTGATTCTAAACATTCTAAGCGACACGTCTCCACCAATAGCACACGCACAAAAGAAAAAACAAAAGCATTCGACAAAAACGGCAAACCAGTTAATTCCAGTTTGAAATTCGACTCCCGAATCACGTATGCGCACACGACCTACCGCAACGCGTTATCGACCAAACAAATGACTGTTACATAAAAATTACGAACACACGCGCTTAGGAACGAGATTCGAGCGCTCGCGTGCGTGTGTGCGAACGTCGCGCTCGGAATTCGTAAGTAATAAAAATTCATGGAACGATATTTTTAAAACGTGAGTCCGTCCATCCATTCGCATTCTATACAAAGCGCGAAACAGATAATTTTTGTCACGAACACATGCACAGAACAGTGTGCACATACATGTAATACGCAAAAATTTAAAAAGAGTTCGCCGAATGAGATAATCGGTATTCATCACGCACACGAAAATGAATGGGGCCGCGTGTGGGTGCGAGCGGGACGGCGTCACTTCCTCCGTTTCGTTCGGCCAAAATGCGGCCGATATAAGAATGACGCTTCTAAGGCCATTGACCTTCAGGGTGGAGTCAGTTTGGCCGGAGCTTTTTTGTTTTGATGCAAATTTATTTTATTATAAAATGGCGGTATCCTGTTGCTGGCGCTAGAATAATGGCATAATTTATAATTATGATTTAATTACTTAATTACATAAGTGCCCTTATAAAGAAATCATAAATGGAGCAAATTAAGTTTTGTCATACGTAATAAGATACAAATCGTTAGACTCCACAACTACTAAACATAGATAAAAATCTAGAAAAACAATATTTTTACCAAAAATTATTATTATAATAAATAATATTTTGTCGTACACTGTTCGAGTCGTCGACCGCGCCAAGGCTGCGACGAATATGCGCATGCGCAGGCGTCGCGTCGCGTCGATCCGATTGCATTTGACAAAAACCGTCTGTCCGCAGCGGGACAGGCGACAGCGAGCTAATTCAGTTTTTGCGCGCGTAATAGATCCATTGTAGCGCCTGCGCACCAGTTTTGTGTCTGTCTTTGTTTTTTTTGATAATTTCTATAGACAAAGGAATTCATTAACATGCAAAAAGAAAAAACATATTTTTTTAAGATCCTTACGGCTTACTTGGTCTTCATCTGACTTGGTGTTAAGCGGTGATAAGGTCGAAGGTTAAAGCGCAATTTACCCAGCGTCCTCAACAACTGAGGCACTGGCTATCTGATCTTAACAACACTAACGTTGATGTTATGGTTACCGCGACATATTTAGATAAGGTGTTGGTGGCGATCCTGGCAGATCACCAACTAAACCAGTATCTACTAATGTACTAATCTAACCGACCTTTCGGTCTGAGACCGGTGGTCTTACTACTAGATTACAAAGGAGCTAACTTACCTCATTTCATCATACTCTCTTTGATAACATTATTTTAAATCTTTCGATCGAGGAGCTTGATGGCGCGCCCGGTCTGCGAGTGCTGAGGTTAAGCAACTCTCGCAAGGGCCAGTCATCAAATGGGTGACCAATAACTTATCATCTCGAGCTCCTCCGTGCTTCGGAAGGCACGTGAAGCCGTTGGTCCCGGCTGCATTCGCAGTCGTTAACAACCACCAATCTACACCGCCGCGTGGTGGTTTATGACCTGTTCTCTCTTTCCATCCATAGGGAAGGCTCGTGCCCCAACAGTGGGGACATAAAATGAGCTGATGATGATGATGATGTTGATGAAATCTTTCGCTAGTATGACTGTAGCCTCTGTGGCGGAACAATTCTCTAGTGGCGACCGCGTACCGGAAAGCGCAGTGTGGGCAGGCCTCCAACAAGGTGGACCGATGATCTGGTGAAAGTCACGGGTAGCTGCTGGATGCGAGCAGCACAAAACCGGTCGTTGTGGAGATCCTTTGGGGAAGGCCTTTGTCCAGCAGTGGACGTCTTTTGGCTGAGATGATGATGACGTTGAAATCTTAACAAACTTTTGAAGCTAACGGATGTCCACTTCTGATAATTTATCTTTGTGCCTTTTTGATTTATAATGTGGCATATTAGTTTCGTAGTTATAATTAAAAAACATTAGCTCTAATTATGAGCAGCATAACTTTTATACGCATTAAAGCAAAAAGCATATTTTCCATGTATTTCTAACAATTACCGATAATTTGAAATGCATACTCTTATTAAGCTTAAGATTAAATTGTCTTTACTGGAAAAAATCTCTCCCAAAGATAAGGCTTACCTTTGTTTAGGTCCAGTGTGTAAATTGGTTTAAAAGACGGAGATAAATAAAAAAAGCCTCCGGAGTTTCTTGCCAGCACTTCTCGGTCGAAACCTCTCCCAATATCCGGACTGGTGGTAGATTCAGTAAACTAAATTTTATTTTTTTATTAAGTATTTGTATTTTATACTTAGTTTTGACATCAATAAGTGCCTGTAAAGGTCTATATTGAATAAACGATTTGACTTTGACTTTTACTTTGTAAAAAAATTACTTATTGATTAGCAATTTTTTTTTCATTTTTTTTATTTTTAGTGCTAGGTTAGGTCAGCTACGCCGGCAGCTGTGACAGGTGTGAAGGCTAGAACCAGACCGGTCTAGACCTAATAAGGCTCGGACGTTAGACTTAGTGCTTGGAATTATTCAATAGTGGATCAGTTCCACAGTTTTTGGGTTCCAATGTCAAATGAGATTTTTTTCCGTTTTATGTTGTAGCTCACAAAAGCAGTTGTTTTTATTATAACCAGGGTGCCAAGTGCGAGTTACATTCGCCATTCGATCACGTTAGCGAAAACGAGAAATTGTATGGCAAATTTTAACTCCTCTCGTATGCCGCCAGGAGGCGCTGTTTCGATGCCATACTAATTTTCGTTTTCGTAAACGTAATCGAATGAATACGGATTGTAAACAAAACTCACACTAGGCACCTTGATTATAAATAAAATTTTATATCATCATCATCAACCTATACTAGTCAATAAAATTAAACAAAAAAAAAATATTTTTTTTTTTCCTTTTTTTCCTTTTTTTTTATAGTTGTCAACAATTTTGGTAAATGTTGTGCGCAATTCTAATTGGGCACAGGCATGTACTTTTTTTTTTGTCAATGTTATTATTGTAAGTTTTCTGTTTGATGTCCGTTATTGTGCCTATGTATAAATAAATAAATAAATAAATAATAATATAAAAAAAATACAAAATTTAAATAAATTTTAATTTTAATTTTTTTTTCTAATACAATTTTAATCGTAAATCACAACTAATATTTTAACATCCCAACTAAAAAGTAGGTAGTGATTTCAGTGTTCGAAACTTTAAGCCAAGCGTTGGACGCATTTTTCATCGCTAAAAAATAACGTTGGTTGTGATTGAAGTTTTATTGGATGACTGCTAGGACTATCAGATTGTCTGTATTCAATTGTTAGTAAAAACTACAATAGGTTGCTATCACCTATTTAAATGATTAAAGGAAAACAAATGTCGATGACTGGTTCCTACCCAACACTGGATGTCACTACACTAAAATAAAAAAAATGCTCCAAAAGTGATACGTTTGATACAAAAGAAAACGAGTTCTGTCAGACCATTGCCTGACTGAACCATTGACTGATTAATTATCTCTCTTATTTTTTTTAAAGATTTATTTATTTATAAAGATTAAAGATTTTGTTAGATTTCATGATTTTTCTTATAACCATGAAACAATGTTTTTTTTAAAGATATTCTATTCTCATTATTGTGGATGTCGATTTCCAAAAGTGAGAAATTTACGTTGGTTCGATCCTAGAAGTGGTAAAATAAATACTTACACAAACATTTTAATGCAGTTTCAAAATGAGACATTTATAACTATTTAAACTATCATAGTCACTTGCAATAGAGTAATTTTTAACGGGATTAATTATTAATGAGACATTTCTTTTCTATAATAACTATTTATTTACCCTCACATAAATACGGAACTCTTTGTTTGAAATTCGCACTAGACAAGTTAGAATCAAGAAACACCACCGACTTATACGGACATACCTACGTACCCATAAACATAACGTGATAGAATATTAAAAATGCCAATTTAATTAATTTAACAAAATTAATATATTTAAATTAAAAATTAGTATATTATATCGAGGAGCTCGATGGCGCAGCGGCTAGCGCGTTCGGCTTGCGGTCTTGCCCGCTAAGCAACTTTCGCAATGCCGGGTCGCCTGATGGGTGACCAATTAAAAACATCTCGAGCTCCTCCGTGCTTCGGAAGGCACGTTAAGCCGTTGGTCCCGGTTGTTGTCGTAAGATGGCTGTCGTTAAAACCCACCAACCCGCATTGGGCCAGCGTGGTGGGTTATGGCCCAATATCCCCACGTGCTACTGATCATGTGGGAGGCCTGTGCCCAGCAGTGGGACGCTTATAGGCTGGTGATGATGATGATGATGAATATATTACAACTAGCTGACCGGCGGACTTCGTACAGTTTCCATAACAACAAAACAAACTAAACGTTGACAGTTTCCATGACAACAAAACAAACAAATCATTCGTCCGCTTAAGAACACCCGTATCCTATGATGGACCCCTATAGCAGCGCCACCTACCGGGTTCAATTGTGAATCTAAACTGTTCTCGAATACGCTTGAAGACACAGAAAATTTCATCCAAATCAGTCCAGCCGTTTAGAAGGAGTTCAATAACATACACACGCACAGAAGATTTATATATATAAAGATTACAAGTATTTAAACTATACTATTTTAATTCTACCACAAAATAAGGATACCCAGAAATTAAGCTTAATTGAAACCAATGAAAAGATTTTAAAAATAAAACGTAGTCTATGGTGTAGGTAGACCATAGACTACATGTATATAGAGATTTTCATTCGTATTTTATTGGTTTATCCGTTACGAGAGTTGGCAGTGAACGGGCAGGTTCATGCATACATGCGTTTAGGGTGGGCTACTGGTTGCAAAACAGATCAAAAGTTACTATGTTATTAATCAGTAGGGCGTTGGCACCAGTGCTCGACAGGAATCACTGATCGACATATTTTTGTATTAATAAATAAAAAAATTAAATAAAAAAAAACAAAAAACCCGTCTGCTTAAAAAATTATAAGTAACTAAATAGAAAATGAACTGGAAAAGCCGGAACAAAATAAAAATTCAATTTATGCAACATCATTATTTATTACTATTATAACTTATTATTTTTTAAGCAGGCGGGTTTTTTTGTATTTTAAAATTTTTATTTTACGACATTTTAAGTTAGATAAAATTTTGGAATCCTTGTGTTGAGCCCTCTAATTTGACACCCATAATGTCGTATTAAAAACAATATATATTATTGACCAACTCCAATGGCGTCGCACAGCCGCCATGTTTTTTTTAACGTCACCTATTTAAGAACACTTGGGCAGCAAAGACGAATCTAACGATACCTCAATTATGTAAATCTGTTCAGCGGTTCTGGAGATATGAAGTAATAAAGAATATTACATACAAGATAGGCGCGAAAAACAATACCCCCTCCTTTGCAATCGGGTAAAAAGGGGGGTCAACAACAGATTTTAGTATTTATTTAGCAACAATTGAATACATACCAACTAGCTCAGCGTAGTGTTACCTAGCTGTGACCCCGTAAAACTTAATGAAAATTTATGTTATTAAACCTTTGCCTTTGTGGTCTAGTGGCTAAGACCACCGGTGTAGACCAGAGGTCCAGGGTTTGATTCCCAGCGGGGAGTACATGACTGTGTACTCGGTTTGGTTGGTGGTAGGGCTTGTTTTGTCCGCCTGGCTAGCTACCACCATCTTATTTATATATGTCGCATAACATCAATGTTTGTAGCATTGTTGTGTTCCGGCAGCTAGATATTAGATATCCAGTGCCTCACTAGTTGAGAATCCCGGTTGAAGTGCGCTTCCATCATTGGCCTTATCATCACTTAACATCAGGTGAGATCAAGGCACTGTGCTTACCCGAAAAATACATTTAAAAAAAAAATATGTTCCCAAATTTCTAATTCTGTTTCGAAAAGCAAAACAAAAGAAAACATTTTTTTTTTTTAATTTCAAACAACACGCACTCCATCTGCCGACGGTCCCAACATTGATGTCCAACCGATTGGAACTGTCGATTGGGCAATTACCTGCCGCAGCCTGATCATAGAGCGCACTGTCTGTTCACTGTCTATGTCACTGTTCAGTGTTCAGTGTTCAGTGTTCAGTGTAACGTGCTCGACGAGGCACTGGCCAAATTGAGCGTGCGCGGAGCTTTGAGATTATGAAAAATAAACCGTGTTCCAAATTCAAAAACCTGCATGTCGATGAATAATTTATTTTTATAGAGGGTCGCGCGTCGTAAATAGGTTTTTATCGTTCGCCCTGTCTATGGTTTGTATGTTGCGTTGATTTAGAATTAGAATGAATGAAGCTGATAAGATACTAATATTATAAAGCGGAAACCTTTGTATTTTTGTATGTATGTATGTATGTATGTATGTGTGTATGTGTTTGCAACGAATAAACTCAAAAACTACTGGACCGATTTAAAAAACTCTTTCACCATTAGAATGCTACATTAGCGCTGAGTAACATAGGCTATTTTTTTAAAAGTACTAAAAACAATACAAAATGATTTGTTTGATTTGTTGTCATGGAAACCATTGATATATATTTAACTCAGTGATGGAAACTGTCAAAGCGGTACGAAGTCCGCCGGGTCAGCTAGTCTATATAGTATTTTATATATATTATAGTGATTATATGTCAGGTAAATATTACCTAGTATTTTGTTTTAAAGGCAACTTTCGCGATGTGTGGGTGAACAAACGGTGAGTAAATGATGTAAGAATGTCGTTAATATTCGTAATCCAAGATGAAAACTGTATGATCTATCAGAGGGCCTTTTTGGAATTCGATCACGTTAACGAAAACGACAATTTGTACGCCAGGAATGCCAATGGCATACTAATTTTCGTTTTCGAAAGCGTAATCGAATGAACACGAATAGTTAACAAAACTCACACTAGGTACCCAGTCATCATCAGCTCATTTAACGTCCCCACTGCTGGGGCACGAGCCTTCCCTATGGATGGATAGGGAGAACGGGCCATAAACCACCACGCGGGCCCAGTTCGGGTTGGCGGTTGTTAACGACTGCTAATGCAGCCGGGACCAACGGCTTTACGTGCCTTCCGAAGCACGGAGGAGCTCGAGATGGTTAATTTTTGGACACCCATCCGATGACCGGCCTTTGCGAAAGTTGCTTAACCTCGGCACTCGCAGACCGGGCGCGTTAACCACTGCGCCATCGAGGTACCCAGTAGCTTACCTATAACTGAGAGATCTTTTATTTCTGTCAGTCGAGATTTTTTTATTCTGCCAGTGGAGAGTTACTAATGACTTGTTTTTTGCATAGCTATTGTCTGTAACCATAACTTTACTTTAAATTTTTATTTAGTTGATGGCTTCGTGCGATTAGCACATTTAGCCAGTGTCAAAGTAAACTAAACTATATATTTTCTTTCCTGTATGATGATGATGAATGATAATAGAAATTAGAAGTGAGAAATAATATACCCCAAACCCCTCGAGTATCTCAGTAAAGATGACTCTTCACTGTCCCGCCAAGAACCAAGTATAACTTTTTTTTTTTTTCATTTTGTTGATGGCTTCGTGCGATTAGCACATTTAGCCAGTGTCAAAGTAATTTTTCTAACAAGTAATACATAAATAAACAATATTTCTATTCAGTATGATGATGATGAATGATAATAGAAATGAGAAATGATATACCACCCAGCCCCTCCAGTATCTCAGTAAAGATGTGAGGCTTTACTAAGTCCTCGGGCGGACTTTTTGAGAGAATTTGAAAAGTGACGTTGCACTGTTTTGTTTCATTTGCCAACACTCATGCACACTCACGAACACTTAACGGTTACTAATCCACCATTATTTCACATTAATATTCGACATAACACAAATTTTAGAAAATAAAACAGAACCGCAGACATGACTCTTCACTTTCCCGCCAAGAAGTTCCCAACCATAACTTACTTAAATCGAAAGTCTTCCTTATAGATAAAAGAGCTAGGGGAGTGTCGAGTGGAAGGAACCATTCCATAGACAAAAATAAAGCTTTCCGATTGACACTTGTACAGATTTCATTGGTTACAATTTGCCAGTGAGCCCTAAACAATCCGGGCTAATGGCCCAGTTAACGGACTATGTAATTGCCGGGAATAAACGAGGGGTTCAGTGTAAGCCGCGGATTAGCGGCGTCTGTCTAGTTAATTAATTGAAAAGCGACATGGTACAGTCGGCGTGCAAAAACTGTGATCGGTAACGAAAATTCTTTTTTGAGATTAATTTTTAATATTGATTAGTTTTAATATACTTAAACATTGTGTAACGTAGCGTTACAAACATCTGAATGCAAATACTTTTTGCCACGATAAACTCATTAACTACATTCTTTTGTATTCGCGTGCGGTGCGCGTCCAGCTTGACCTTCCGTTGCTCCCCACCCGCGTTCGCCTGGCGGCGCACGGCGACACGGCGCGCGGCCATCGTTTCGTTCCTCAGACTGATTTTTAACTCTAAGGCGAATCCACGCCAGCCTGAGTCGCGCGCGCACTAAATGTTATACCGCGATCTTAAGAAACTTAAAAATAATCTTAATTACTTAAGTGTGTCTTTGTGTTCCCATACTGGGTAAGTTGTGCAAGTGATTTTTGTGCTTTATTGTGTATTGTAAAGGTCTTAGAATTTAGTTGAATTTGTAATAACCGTTAAGGTACGAGTGCTTCGCAATTTAACGGTTACACTTGTTTGTTGTAATTGATTGTAGTAATTTCTTTTTATTGGCTGTTAATTAATTCTAATCTAGCTATCCGCCTAGCCGTTGCTGATTTCTTTTTTTAAACTGCCACCTGTATATCACTTCCCCTTGTGCTAGCTAAATTTCGTAGATCTGAAGTGCCTCATAATCCGTAGGTCCACACATATCTTATCAAGACATGAATCATAACCTGTTTGATCGGGCGATTTCAGGAACACCCGTGGGAGTGCAAACTTAGAACCGGTTCTCTGGCAGTTGACCCTACTCATTAATGAAGAGTGAAACACGGGCCCTGGGTGCTGAGCTGCTCGATACACGTCGTCGACACCTGACGGAGACTGAGGAGAGTGGGGTATTTTGGGACCGGGACGGCATACAATATTGTGACCTAGGCAGCTTCAACCCTTACTAAAATTAAATTTTTGATTCTTTCTAAATTTGCCGCATTTTATTTTAAACCTCAAAATAAACGCGACAATGGCGCCCGTATACGTGGTCAAAAGGTCATAATTTGTATGCTGTCTAGGTTTTCTACATTTTAGTTTGGTATCTTGGTGTTGGATTTGCTTGGTGTGCTGTATCTGTAAAAACGATCGTGTTAATTTTCAACTGATGTGCCTAATTTTCTCCTAACCTCAATTTTTTTTTATTTAATTTTTGTACCCGCATAATTGTTATTTTTATTATATTTGTTGTTAGTGTCTGTATACAATTAAATAATGGAGTATTTTTTTTAATTATACTTAATTGTTGAAACTAATCGAGGCACATTAGTTGAAGCAAATAGGAAAGTACTGTAGTATACTAGTGATACATTTGGTTTCACTTGTTTTTTTTTTACTTTTATTTTTTTGTTGTAGTGTAGTTACAGTTTTTGCAAAACACTATCTGTTCTGTAGCAAAAGTTGATTATTGTAACAGAACGGTATAGGGCTTGGCTAATTGTGTTTGGATTTTCTTTACTGATGTTGAATTTTTTTGCTATTATTTGCACAACATACCCAATATAGTTTATTTTTTTTCCTGATAATTATATTCAAATAAGTAGAATGGCTCACCCTATAAAATATTTACTCTTACAAAAAGCGGAATTGAGTTATGAGGTTGCTATTCGAGGCGAAACACCTTCTGACAGTGTGGAGGGGTTGCGACGACAGGTCACAAAATTAACTCAGCTGTATGCTGCCGACGAAATACTTGATTCTGTTTTTGATTTTTCTGATGATGTTGATGGTTGTAATGTTACATTGGAAAAAGTTAGAGCTAATCTTGATTCTCTTATAGTTAATTATAATGAATCACTTTTCAATAGAACTAAATCATGGTTAAATCATTTGCATTATAGGATTCAAAGAATTGAGAAGACGGAAATCGATGAAGATTCCGCTCTTTTAGATAAGATTCACAGGAGCTTTGATAATTACAATGCTATTATGAAGGGATTTTCTGTGCCTAGTACTAGTGAACCTAAAACTTTAACTCCTCCAACTGCTAGTTTGGACAAACCAAACATTGCTGGCTTAAACATATCGGTTACTTGCGACCGCAGTACTAGTGACCTATCTAAATTAAAATTTGACGGCAAGTCTTGTGTCCGCGCTTTTATTCAAAAAATTGAAGAATTTCGTATCTCTAGGGGTTTTTCTGAGAGTAAAATGCTTCTTTCTGCTATTGATATATTTATTGGTGATGCACTCCATTGGTTCCGCAGTGTGAAAAGTCAACTGAATGATTGGCAGTCTTTGATATATCGTCTCAAGGAGGATTTTGATATTCCTGACTTTGATTACCGTATGTTATCTGAGATACGGGACCGGACTCAAGGAATTGATGAGACTATTACCATATATCTGTCCATTATAGAAGGCATGTTCTCTCGCTTGAGTAGGCCTATGACCGATGAGGATAAACTTGATATTATACTGCATAACATACGTCCTTGCTATTCCACTATCATTGCGGCTAGCCCACATATAAAGTCTGTGGAAGAATTGCGAATGGTTTGTAGGAACTATGAACGTATTAAGGTTCGCTCTGATAATTATAGAGAGCCACCTTCTTTTAATTCTAAACTGTTAGCTCCCGAGTTTTGTTATCAGTCGCAAAGGCGTAAGGAGAATAATAGGAATTTTTACGGTCAGTCTAGCCATGTAAACCAATCAAACACTTTCAAAAATGATGTTCAATTTAAGCCTACTTATGAAATTTCTGCACCTTATTGCTTTCGGTGTCGTGTCAATACACATTCAATGAGAGATTGCACGGCCGAACGTACGATTTTGTGTTTCGGTTGTGGGGAGAAAGGTGTTCGTAAACCGGATTGTCTTAAATGTAAAAAAAGTAAAGCTTCTGATAAGCTAGATTCAAAAAACTAAATATTGAAAATTGCAGAAAGACATTAGCTAATAATTTTGATAGCTCGGATTGGAATGATTGGCTGGTGTTTCTTAGAAAATTCTTTTCTGATTGTCATACTTCTGTTTCTGCAATTTTCAATTCAAGACCGAGTCATGACCCTCGTCCCTATGTTAGAATTTCTATCACTAATGATGTCTCGGTGTACGGTTTACTTGACTCCGGTTCAGCTGTGACCGTTTTAGGCAGGAATTTTCATAAAAAGTTACTTCATTATGATCTGACGTTATGTACTGATGAAAAAATTTCTGTTACTGCGGCTGGTGGTCAGAAAATAAATTCTATCGGTTACATTCTCTTGCCAGTGATGTTTGAAGATAAATTCTCGGTGATTAAGGCGCATGCTATTCCGGAGATCGAAACTACGTTGATTTTGGGTATTGACTTCTGGAACGCTTTCAATCTTTGTCCAAAACATCTTAGGAACGCTGAGAATTTATTCGAAAGTGATCCCGGTTTGTCGGAAATGTCAAACTCCGTTGATATTCACTTACATGCATATGAAAATCTAGACGTTTCGCAGAAAGTGACGGCCGATGAGATTGTCGAGAAGTTCCGTAAGATATCCTTTACAGAGAAGGGACTAGGGAGAACCAATCTAATTCAACATCATATAGACACTGGTGTAGCACAACCAATTAGGCAACGTTACTATCGGATGTCTCCTGAAAAGCAGAGAATCATCACCGAGCAGGTTGATGAAATGCTTGGTCTAGATGTAATTGAGCCATGTGAAAGCCCATGGTCTTCTCCAGTTTTGGTTGTAGGAAAAAAAGATGGGAAACCTCGCATCTGCTTGGACAGTAGAAAACTGAACTCAGTGACGAAGAAGGACGCATATAGTTTGCCTTACGTCTCTGAGATTCTGGATAATCTTAAGGATGCTAGATATCTGTCTAGCATTGACTTATCTAAAGCTTTTTGGCAAATATTAATAAGAGAACAGGATCGAGAGAAGACTGCGTTTTTTGTGCCTGGGCGTGGTACCTTTATGTTCAAAGTAACTGCTTTTGGACTTACCAATGCTCCAGCTACTCAGCAAAGGTTAGTGGATCTTCTCTTCGGGCCTGAATTCGAATGTAAAGTGTATTCCTATCTCGATGACGTAATCATTATAAGTAAAACCTTCGAAGAACATGTTTTGCTTCTTCAGCGTGTATTCGAGAAGCTTCATTTGGCAAACCTAACTATAAACCTTGAGAAGAGTCAGTTTTTCAGGAGTAAACTACGCTATCTCGGCTATGTTGTGGATGCACAAGGCTTGCGTACTGACCCCGACAAGGTCAAAAGTATACTGAATTACCCTACCCCTACAAACAGGAAGGAAGTTAAGCGGTTCCTAGGTACAGCTTCCTGGTACAGACGCTTTATACCTCAATTTAGTACAGTCGCAGGTCCTTTAAACAAGCTCACATCCACCAAAAAGACTTCGCCGACCTTTGCGTGGTCCCCTGAAGCTGAAAAAGCTTTTCTCGAATTAAAGTCTCGTCTTGTTCAAGCACCAGTGTTGGCTTGTCCTAATTTTGAATGCTCGTTTGAGGTGCATACTGACGCCAGCAGCTTCGGCGTCGGTGCGATGCTGGCGCAAACAATTTCTGGGGTTGAACACCCAATAGCCTACATGAGCCGTTCTCTTACAAAACAAGAGCAAAACTACAGCACAACAGAGCGAGAAGCTCTCGCTGTGTTAACTGCTCTCGAGCACTGGCGGTGTTACCTCGAGAATGGCAAAGCTTTTAAGGTGTTCACTGATCACTCATCTCTTAAATGGTTCTTGTCTCTCTCAAATCCCACTGGGCGACTCGCAAGGTGGGGTATACGGTTATCTGCGTTTGATTTTGAGATAGAGCATCGTCGGGGAAAAGATAATGTTGTTCCGGATGCTCTTTCTAGAAGTGTTCCAGTCAGTGTCATTGATAATAACGCTTCTACTGTATCTACCCAAGATCAATGGTACCTGAAGATTTTAAATGGTTGCCAAGAGTCTCCTATTAGTTATCCTAACTATAAAGTGGAGAAAGGCGCTTTATATAGGTACATGAAGAGTAATAATATTCTCACTACAGAGTTCGCTTGGAAGGAAGTTATACCACAAGAGAGTCGAGAAGTAACTATTAAACTATGTCACTCAGAGCCAACTGCTGGGCATTTCGGTGTGTTTAAGACGTATAAACGCTTGACACTTCGATTTTACTGGCCTGGTATGTACTCTGACGTTGTAAAGTTTGTTACCCAATGCGACACCTGTCTTGCATACAAGCTGCCTTCTCATGGAATTCTGGGAAAGATGGGTAGACCAAAAGACATTTCTCGTCCATTCCAAGCGCTTTCAATTGACTTGGTTGGCCCGTTACCTAATACTAGAAAACAAAATCAATATATCTTTGTGGTTACATGCTGCTTTTCAAAGTACTGTTTTCTATTCCCACTTCGCAGAGCTACTTCAGATTTAATTTGTAAACATTTAGAAAATGACGTTTTCCTCGTACATGGCGTTCCGCAAACTATTATTCTGGATAATGGCAGCCAGTTCATTAGTCGAGAGTTAGATAAACTTTTCAAAAAGTATAAAATACCCAATATTCATTTTACTCCCAGGTACACGCCTCAAATCAATACAGTCGAAAGATATAATAAAACTGTAATTACGGCTGTGTCTACTTTTGTAGATAATGACCACAGAACTTGGGACCTGAATTTACCACAAATTCAATTTGCAATTAACAGTTCAGTTAATGAAAGTACTGGATATACACCTGCATTTCTGGTTCATGGCAGGGAATTGGTTACCTGTGGATCCCATTATTTGGAAAATACTGACTATGATCACTTAATCTTTGTGCCACGTGATGCTTATGCTGAGAACTTGGGTTACTTGGCTGAAATTTTTGGTAAAGTTCAGGCCTCGCTATGGCATGCGCATATTAAGAATACTCAGCGTTACGATCTGCGCCGCAAGGAATTTGAGTTTAAAGTAGGAGATGTTGTTTGGAAGCGCTGCTACTTCCAAAGTGACAAGGATGCTCATTTTAGTAAAAAGTTGGCACCTAAATATCAAAAATGCCGAATCAAAGAAAGGCGATCGCCTTTGGTCTATGTGTTGGAGGATATGAATGGTCGTGACATTGGCGTTTGGCATATCAAAGACCTTAAAATAGTTGGTAGCTCTCTGAAAAACTGATTTTTTTTTTGAGTTTTCATTCGGATTTTGATATATGTCAAACTCCTCTTTTAGGAGAGGGGGTACTGTAACGTAGCGTTACAAACATCTGAATGCAAATACTTTTTGCCACGATAAACTCATTAACTACATTCTTTTGTATTCGCGTGCGGTGCGCGTCCAGCTTGACCTTCCGTTGCTCCCCACCCGCGTTCGCCTGGCGGCGCACGGCGACACGGCGCGCGGCCATCGTTTCGTTCCTCAGACTGATTTTTAACTCTAAGGCGAATCCACGCCAGCCTGAGTCGCGCGCGCACTAAATGTTATACCGCGATCTTAAGAAACTTAAAAATAATCTTAATTACTTAAGTGTGTCTTTGTGTTCCCATACTGGGTAAGTTGTGCAAGTGATTTTTGTGCTTTATTGTGTATTGTAAAGGTCTTAGAATTTAGTTGAATTTGTAATAACCGTTAAGGTACGAGTGCTTCGCAATTTAACGGTTACACTTGTTTGTTGTAATTGATTGTAGTAATTTCTTTTTATTGGCTGTTAATTAATTCTAATCTAGCTATCCGCCTAGCCGTTGCTGATTTCTTTTTTTAAACTGCCACCTGTATATCACTTCCCCTTGTGCTAGCTAAATTTCGTAGATCTGAAGTGCCTCATAATCCGTAGGTCCACACATATCTTATCAAGACATGAATCATAACCTGTTTGATCGGGCGATTTCAGGAACACCCGTGGGAGTGCAAACTTAGAACCGGTTCTCTGGCAGTTGACCCTACTCATTAATGAAGAGTGAAACACGGGCCCTGGGTGCTGAGCTGCTCGATACACGTCGTCGACACCTGACGGAGACTGAGGAGAGTGGGGTATTTTGGGACCGGGACGGCATACAATATTGTGACCTAGGCAGCTTCAACCCTTACTAAAATTAAATTTTTGATTCTTTCTAAATTTGCCGCATTTTATTTTAAACCTCAAAATAAACGCGACAATTGCATGCCCGTTATGGGTACATTGTTGTAGTTCAAATGCACTGCCTCCTCAACCGCAAATCTATACAGTTTAAGCAATAAACTATGTTCTATTCTATTCTATTCTACTCTATTCAGTTGAAAAATTCACCTGCAACCAACCTACTGCCTTTTATTTTAGAATATTTTTTTAGCTTTTAATTATTTCGGACGCTTTGCAGGGACAAATCAATTTCAAATAGATCGATAGAGGAAGATGATAGCTTATTAGGCACACTGTATTGTTAGCCAAGAAAGTGCCAGATTTAACAAAACTTCCTTGTCATAGAGAAAATATATCTATACTAATATTATAAAGCTGAAGAGTTTGTTTGTTTGTTTGTTTGGTTGAACGCGCTTATCTCAGGAACTACTGGTTCGAATTGAAAAAATATTTTTGTGTTGGATAGTCCATTTATTGAGAAAGGCTATAGGCTATATTACATCACGCTATGACTATTAACGCGGGTAAAACCGCGGGGCACAGCTAGTCGTGTATATTTTTATAAGGCACCATTATTCGACTGGGACCAGTGACCGGCACTTTTTTCTTTGGAGCATTAGAAATAGGGGTGAGCAACTGATTGTGATTTTAGCGACAGTTGGATACAAACCACCTGGTTTCTAGCTGTGATCCCGTAAAACTTCAAATTAATTCTATATTATATTTAGGCACTTGTTTTAGAGAGTCTAGCACTGGTGTTACTATGATAGTGACTGACAGTTGGTGACATCAAACGACAATAAGCTTGACCCCGTCACCAATGACGTAGGTAGTCTTAAACTGGTAGATGTTTTCTTACGCACACTGTACATCCGATTCGCGACGCAATGGCTACTAAATGTTAATTACTTGTCTCAGATTTTGTTGTACAGTGAATGCAGATTACTAAATCTATGCAGATACTAGTGCATTGTCATCAGTAAAGTGTCTGTTTATGTGAACACCCGTATTCCGTTACAAACCTTTTCGAACTAACATGGACCTTACGAGTACATTAGAGTGAAAATGAACGAGTTTCATTCATAGAGTCATATTTTTCTGGATATCCACTATTAGGGCGATTTTTCTGTGCAGGAGTCAGTGGCTATAACCACCTCTTTTGTTTTTGACAAATTTTCTGGATATCCACCATTAGCAATCTTAAGAAAGAAATGAATTTCTAATTAAGCTTAAACAATAAACTAAAACAAATGGCTTTATAAGCTATATATGTCCGTATGCTCGATCAACGCACACATGGACCCTCTCACAAACACGGATCTCAGAACAGCTCGGAACAGTCCGAGCGCAGCTGTTGCGAGATATCGTATCTGTGAGAAGTTGTACATGAGTGCGTGCCACGAATTATGGAGACTGCAGAAGATAAGCGGGGTTAAAGTTACTCGCGTCCGTAGGTTTACCCTTGAGCCTCTACACGTGACCCCTGGGTCAATGTAGCCAAATGAGTGACACTGTCTGAGTGGTAGAGCCACGCTGCGTTGCAGCACGAAATGGGCCGGCTCGCCCGGCGTAATACCACCCTCTCACAGAATATCGGCGTGAAACAATGTGTTTCGTCCGGTGAGTGAAAGTACCGAAGGCCCATCTCTCACCCTTCCCCCCTCCCAATTCCTACTCCCTCCTCAAGATCCAACTCCTTCCTCGAGGCCGGCAACGCATCTGCGATTACTTTGGCTTTGCGGGTGTCTATGGGCGGCGGTGATTACTTTCCATCAGGTGCCCCGCCTGCTCGTTTGCCTTCTTTTAACATAAAAAAAGCTTCATTCATGACGCGCCTTGCAATACATACATAATATGAAGAATTGAAAAAAAAAACGGTCGTTGTTGAGAGCCTTGGGGGAGACGTTTGTCCAGCAGTGGACGTCTTTTGGCTGAGACGATGATGATGAAGAATTGAAAATCTAAGAGTAATGAAGAAAAAAAAATTAAAACGTCATCGTCTGTTGATGACGTTTGAATAGGAATTTGATGATCTGCGAAAAAATTAAGAAATGGGGTATAAATAATACAAATCGGCATCTTATGAAGGTACAAATAATAAAGACAGTGCCTCAGTAGTTGAGGATGCCGGGTGAAGTGTGCTTCCACCCGGCCTTATCATCACTTAGCATAATTTTTTTTTTTGGAGAGAGATTGCTGATTGCCTCAGATGGCATTTTCAGCTTCACCAGGCTTGTTTGGGGGCGGCGAGGAACGTAAAGGGTCCCTTAAGCTGTGTGAAACGAATCACCTTCGGAGGTTTTCTAGAGGGAACGGCATCGCGCACTGGTGCGCGTTCCCGTGCCCTGCTAGATTCTCCGAAGGGTCCGGATCGGATCGGAACTTATCATCAGGCGAGATGAAGGCCAAGTGCTTCATCATCATCATCTCAGCCCGCAGATACCAACTGCTTAACATAGGCCTCTTTTCGTATCTGCCACTCATCTCTGTCCCAAGCCATACGCATCCACGGCTTTCCCGAGCCTAGTGCTTACTCGTCTATACTAATATTATAAAGAGGAAAGCTTTGTATTTTTGTATGTATGTATGCAAAGAATAAACTCATAAACTATTAGACCGATTTAAAAAATTCTTTCATCATTAGAATGCTACATTAGCGCTGAGTAAAATAGGCTATATTAAAAAAGTCCACCCGTGCGAAGCAAGGACGGGCCGCTAGTAAGATAAAAAAAGACATGGCAATACGCAGTATAGACATGGCATGTAATGGGAATATGATCGAGTAGGAGGAACGGCCTCATTCGACAGATCCTAATCAGGATTGAGATGACGTACCAACACAGCTGTAGCGGGGATGATAAGTAAGTTATGGTGCGTTGGATATTGTGGGAGGGGGAGGGGGGGTCGCCTTAGGTGCGACTGAGCGCTTCCAGTTTATGTGGGCCATAAATAGAGAGTGCTCGTAACGGAGCCGCATTAGTTGGGGGCTACTGTTGGTTCTCGATCATCAGCGTGTAAGTACCTTTTACTACGTGAGAGACGTGAGCGAACTAAATTTAATCTGGTAGTGGACTTTAGGTGTCCACGGGGCAACTCGCTTGAGACACTAGTCTTAAGAGTTCCGGATGAAGAATGCGCTTCGGCGCTTCCTGATCTGGCGTTATGACCTGACGTTGATGATCCCTTGTCCGAGTTAGTTTTTTTTATATTACCGGTAAAGCACAGTGCCTTGATCTCACCTGATATTAAGTGATGATAAGGCCAATGATGGAAGTGCACTTCACCCGGGATCCTCAACTAGTGAGGCACTGGCTATCTTATCTCTTACTTCATCTGCAAGTAAAATAACCAATATCCTTCAGAAATGCAAATTACCAAGTTGTGACAACCCAATTTTAATTTTAAGCATTCATTCCTTCGATCAATTGTTGATCGAAGATTCATTCTCAACTTATTTTATCACACATATTTAGATAAGATGGTTGTAGCTAGCAAGGCGGACAATCAAGCCCTACTATCAACCAAACCCGGGACTTCTGGGTTTAAACCGGTGGTCTTAGCCACTAGACTACAGAGAGGCGGTTAGCCTGCGGTAGTTAGTTTGCTTGCGCAAGGTTGTCTGACACCTTGTTGTACACCTAACGGTCGGTAAGGCGTGTCATTCGTATTGATGAGCAGGCAAATGTCTTCTTTTTATTAATATTAAGCAAAACCGGAAACCAGATGCGAAGACAGCTAGTGGATCAGGATTCTATTTGATTCGACGTCCTCACCTCGCCGACTTGCAAGTTACAAAGACAGAGCAAACACAGTCCTTCTGTTTCGGATAAGCCGTCCCCAGGAGTCCCATTCTTTTCCTAGCCAGAGCGTCACAGTCACACAGTAGGTGCTGCATTGACTCCGTTTCCTCTCCACATGCCCTACACAAGCTATTTGTTAATAGATGCATTCTGTGGAGCATTTGTTTTGTGGCATAGTGCCCTGTTAAGGCACCGATGGTTAATCGGGCCTGCCTTCTACTGCCTCCGCATATGAACTTACTTCGTCCTAAGGCGTTTTCACCTAGGAAGGATTCGGAGTGTTTCATACCCGGCTGCTCCTTCCATTCGATGCCATGCCAGTTTAATAAACACAGTTAAATAAAACGAAAAGAAAAACGAAAATAAACAAAAAGTAGTGTGTGAGGTCAAGAAGGACCAAGGTTCTTCCTCAGCATGAAAACCCACTGCTATGCCTACCTTTTAAAGGCCGGCAACGCATCTGCGATTCCTCTGGTCTTGCAGAGGTGTCCATGGGCGGCGGTGATTGATTCCCATCAGGTGACCCGCCTGCTTGTTTGCCTCCTTCTAATATAAAACAAAAAAAAACCTTTATACTACTGAGAGAGGAACTCGATGGCGCAGTGGTTAACGCGCCCGGTCTGCGACTGCTGAGGTTAAGCAACTTTCGCAAAAGCCGGTCATCGGATGGGTGACCAAAAATTTATCATCTTGAGCTCCTCCGTGCTTCAGAAGGCACGTAAAGCCGTTGGTCCCGGCTGCATTAACAGTCCTTAACAATCACCAATCCGCACTGGGCCCGCGTGGTGGTTTATGGCCCGTTCTCCCTATCCATCCATAGGGAAGGCTCGTGCCCCAGCAGTGGGGATATTAAAATGAGCTGATGATGATGATGATGACTACTGACGTTAATAGGCTATGAATAGGCTTGCACATATGTCATTTTAAAAGGCAATGATCTGTTACCTATTTTTATGTGTTTGACTATAAGCTTACCCTATTAAATAAATAAATAAATAAATAAGTAAAAAAAGCTTCTGGCGCCTAAATAAAAATATCTTAAAAACACAGGGGCACCTGGCCCGAAATGTCAGAGGGGTGCAGGTTCAGATCCTGCTCGTGGAATTTTTTTTTACATTTGTGTTTTTATAATTTGTTCGCAACAAAATTTGCGTTAAAAAATATTTGAACATTTAAAAATATCTTATCAAAAATCTACCATCTAATGTTCGTGGTAGGGGCGTCGCGTCATACGCAGGCTCCTGTATGGCCGTGTTAAAATTTTATATCCGTTTTAAAAGTTCTTGTGGCCGAAACTTCAATTTTCGATCTGGAACTAAAGTCTACGTACCCTTGAGGTAGCGCGCCTGTCGTTAAAGTGCTGGTAAGTGTGTTACATTCATCCTTCATGTACTAAGGCGAATGGAGAAAGAAATAAGATATGTTTTCAACATTACTTTTTGTTGTTAGACGCCTTAGCCACAAAATAAGGAGACTTTATCCGTCTCTGTGGTCTAGTGGTTAAGGCCACCGGTTTAGACCCAGAAGTCTCGGGTTCGATTCCCAGCGGAGGGTACATGTTTGTGTACTCGGTTTGGTTGGTGGCAGGACATGTTTGTCCGCCTGGCTAGCTACCTGTTGCGCAGGGTTCCAGTTCTATATGGTCGCCATGCTAAATAATACAAATTTCTTTCTTTGATAGCTATGTTTATGAGTAGATAATATAATAAGTTGAACAATAAATGTGAATTTGAGCGTCCACATACGGACGGGACGGGCGAGCGAGTGTCTGGCCGCCGCTGGCGGCGATAATGGCGTCGTAGGGATGTGCCACGCACGTAGTGTTGGCAACACTACCACCATCTTATCTAAATATGTCGCCATAACATTAATGTTTGTAGCATTGTTGTGTTTCGGCAGCCAGAGATAAGATAGCCAGTGCCTCACTACATGTATGAGGATCCCGGGTGAAGGGCGCTTCCACCAATTGGCCTTATCATCACTTAACATCAGGTGAGATCAAGGCAATGTGCTTACTAGTAAATATATATTAAAAAAAAGAAATTTGAAGCAGATGGACTGTATCCAATTGTTGGTAAAGTATAAAATTTGTTACTGACCCCTAATTATTTTAATGATAAAAGAAATAAAATGTCAATCTCTGGTTCCTGTCGAACAATAGTGCCACTGCCCACTCTATGCCAAAGTTAGGAAAGATAGACTGTAGAACAATAATGCTGGCTGCGTCTATCATATTAATTTATCATATTAATTAGCTTACTCAATTTTAACTTAAATTTCTATTTATTTACTGTGAAACGAAATATACATCCCTCCCACCCTTTTTTCCTATGACACCTGTCAAAAAAACGATACAATCTATGGTTCGGTCCGAGTGCGCCGCATGCGAGATGCATGATTAAAAAACATAAAATATATATAAAACCGCAAAGAAAGTGATGTTGTTCCTGAAAAGTGCATCGGATCCTGGCTCCACAAAATACTGAATGAATAGACTACCCACCAGCGATCACCAAAAGTAAAAAGACAGGTATTCCTCTTCCTTCCAAATGCTATTACTAAAGGCTATTATGTATAGGAAAAAGAATAAAACAGGAATAACTATCTTAGTCTTAAGTAATTACTAACACATCATGTAATATAAAATGTATTGATTTTTATTATATGAAATAAATGTTTACTTATAATAATAACGCAACTTATTTATCACAACACCGATTTCAATGTTTTTTGTTGTTGAAACAATTTTATTTCGGTCCCATTTCATTTGATAAGTTTTTGTCTGACGCTACAACTGAATTGTCTATCTATCTTTCTAATTTTGTGTTACATTTCCGCGTTTGCTACAGAGGGATGTAGCTGCTACGAACCAGTTGCTACGACGTAGCACGCCAGGATATCTACGACACCCAATAACATCAATGAAGATGTAATAAGAAACAAATGATCAGCCATATTGTTGAGTATAGTAAATAGCCTATAACTGTCCCACAGCTGGGCAAAGGCCTCCATCATTGAAATCAAGTCATCACTACAATTGATGGGTAATGGCTTAATCACCACGTACCAAATACGGGTTGGTGATCACAAACCCGGGCTATGCATCGAAAAATCCGAAATACTGTACTCATCATCATCATCAGCTCATTTAATGTCCCCACTGCTGGGGCACGAGCCTTCCCTATGGATGAATAGGGAGAACGGGCCATAAACCACCACGCGGGCCCAGTGCGGATTGGTGATTGTTAACGACTGCTAATGCAGCCGGAACCAACTGCTTTACGTGCATTCCGAAGCACGGAAGAGCTCGAGATGATAAATTTTTGGTCACCCATCCGATGACCGGCCTCTGCGAAAGTTGCTTAACCTCAGCACTCGCAGACCGGGCGCGTTAACCACTGCGCCATCGAGCTCCTCAAATACTGTATCCAACCTGGTAATTGAACCCGGGAGCTTCGGATATCGGACCGAGCGATTTACCACTCGGCCACCGAGGCATTTGTTGTTGATTTCGAATATACGGGTTCCGACTTCTCTATACCAATCTTATGGTGGGAGTGCACTTGACGCAGTGGTCTGCAATTGTTGAAGTTAAGCCTTACCCTTGCAGAGGCTGGTTATCAGATGGGTGACCAAAAATTTACCATCTCAAGCTCCTCCGTGCTTCGGAAGGCACGTAAAGCCATTGGTCCCGGCTGCATTAGCAGTCGTTAACCACCAATCCGCACTGGGCCCGCGTGGTGGTTTATGGCCCGTTCTCTCTGTAGTGATTCCATCCATTTTTTTTTAAATATTGGCTCGTCATAGTGACCACATCCTGCTTTATGGTAAGCTGCCGATGCAGTCCAAAATAATGAGAGTGCTCCTCACCGTGGAACAAGCACGGTAACAAGCGCACCCATTCATGACGGCCTGCATAAATGCCGTTTCACGCCCCGCTTAAAAGACCCGGGACTATAGGAGCTGGGAAACACATCTATAGGCTCGTTAAGCTTGTACCCCAGCAGTGGGAACACAAATGAGCTGGTGATGACGACGAGCAAACTTTGCCCCTTAATACAAATCAACCAGCCTTTCCCCTGTACATTTTTATGTATAGATCTCTGTATTTAACATCTATTAGATATCGATCTGGATCTTCTAGCTACGGCCTCAGCCAGAGCATAATAGTCCACAGGAGTCTATATCAAATCATAAACGTGGCTATAGCTGGCCGCATATTCATTTAAATGTTACCCATATCGAATGATGAAAGGAGCCATGGATAAATAGTATACTGGACTACTGGAAACGACAATTTCTAATGCATGTTTATTTTCTCGTGCTGGTCTGAGACGTGAAAAGAATGTATGTAGGTATATTTGATTTTATTTTGCTTAATTTTAATTGGTTTTTATTTTATTTGAATTTAAATTTGTATAATTTTAATACTATGCAAATTTTTATATCGTAATTTATTAACATGTCACAAGGGTTGCAGTGTAGCAACCCCAACACGAGTATTTCACAATTACTTATCTGGGTTTGTTTCTCATTTACTTGGAATGTAATATTTGTGTTAATGAAAACCAATTTTTCTTTTTTTATTATTTTATCAAACTGTTAACTTCCCTTGTATGTCGTAACAGCCGACTAAGAGACAAGGGTTTCAATGCTCGCACATCAGGCGATTGGCTAGCAACCCATCACTGATGTTATCTGTTCCACTTTGGAATCCTACTTTGTTTATGCTAAATGTAGCGTCAGGTCACTAATGGCGAATAGATATACGTAAAATTGGTAATTTTGATGCTCTGTAGACAGACAGAGCTCCTGCCGTTTTTCGGAAAAAACACGTATGAGTATCATCATTATCATCAGCCAAAAGACGTCCACTGCTGGACAAAGGCCTCCCCTAAGGATCTCCATAACGACCGGTTTTGTGCTGCTCGCATCCAGCGGCATGTATGTATGTGCGTTTTTTTAACTTTTTGGTACACTATTTTAGTAGCCAATCTAAGTCTACCGTAAAAGACATTGTCCAGAGAAGAACCGTCAAGAAATGCAGCAAGAGCTTTTTAGTTTATTGGAAAACTACCTCTCTATCTGAAGCATTAAGGCACAGGTATGGTACAGGTCAGGTAATTATAATAATCACGTTTAACATAGATAATAATAACAAAGCTATTGCAGTACAAAAATACAAATTTACATATCATTATTTTTAGTTCCACAAATAAAAATCTAACTTTTTTAAAACGTTTTCTTTTAACTGGCAATATCTTGCAATTCCTTTAAGCAATATAAAGTTTCATTAAAATTGGCTAAAGATTTGAAAAAAATAGTAGTTTAAAGTGTAAAATTACTCTAGAGGAACTAGATTCGGCAAAGTAAGGACGGCTAGTGAGGCACAATCCTGTTCCACTAGCCCTTGAATCATTTACCAACACATCCATAAAAAAAAAACAAAAATTAGTTGCCGCTTCTAGCTTTATCTCTATCACCGTGTCGCCAGCACAGTTTCGCAGCGACTATTTTCACCGGGACACTATCGCCGCTGTCGGAAGCCGTCGCAACACTTCGTGTGTTTCCGTATGAATGGTGGGGGGTGGGGGGGAATAATGAACGCTTATTATTATCGATATCGTATCGATTCTGGGGAAAAAGTTTTTTGTTTGTAACTCTATGGGGGAAGCTGCGTGCGATGTTACGAGACTACGAGTCATGCGAGATTCGTATTCGAGGGATTGATTAAAACCTTTTTCACTGTTTTTTTTTCTTTTTATAATGCGTAATTTTATACGATTTGAAAATATAAATTCAAACATTGTTTTAATGTCTTTTATTTACCGTTTAGGTCTCTGTATTTTTTAAAGTAAGTTTTATTAAAATTGTTTGATAGAATTATATATTATTGGTAGAGTCCCATTCAAAGATACATCACCAGCTCATTTGTATGTCCCCACTGGCTCAGCACCGCAGCCCAGCACAGCCCACTGCCCAGCACCACAGGGAGAACGGGTCATAAACCACCACTCGGGTCCAGTACGGGGCTATGGTTAATAACGACTGCTAATGCAGCCGGGACCAACGGCTTTACGTGCCTTCCGAAGCACGGAGGAGCTCGACATGTAAATTTTGGGTCACCCATACAATGACCAGCATTTGCGAAAGTGGCTTTCACCAATTGCAGACAGGGCGCGTTAACCACTGCGCCATCGAGCTCCTCAATTTACATTTGCCTGTGAGACAGGCTAACGCTTAGCTCAGGCACCAGTCTCAAACAATTTTTATTTGTAACAAAACGTTGTTTTTTTATCTTTAGATGTACGTTTAAGATTGTGGAAATAAATAAAGAATTACTTACCTAAAATAAACACAAATGTTCAAAAAATTTCCATGAGCAGATTTTGAACCTGCACCCTTCTGACATACCGGGTCATGTGCTCTTCCAATTGAGCTATCGTCGAATCGATTTGAGAAAATTATTACCTGTAAAAATATTATGATCGGATGTTAGTGACGGTAGTTGTTGACATTGAATGGGCGCCTTTGGCTTTCAAAGTAAAAAGCCGAAATCATTCAACAATTGACTGACCCGGTATGTCAGAAGGGTGCAGGTTCAAATCTTGCTCGTGGAAATTTTTTCAACATTTGTGTTTTTGTAATTTGTTCGCAACAAAATTTGCGTAAAAATTAATTAAACATTTTATAAATTACTTACCTACCTTACGTTACCTAGTAATGACGTAGATATTGTTAAATCGCAAATCGTTACGCGCTCGCAACGTCCACGTTACTTAACGGTAGACGCTAATAAGATTTGTAAAACAAAATACCAGCCAACTCGTGCCACTATGGCGTAGTGGTGACGAGTCAGGGATAGTTTCAGTTCTATTACCGACAGCTGTAGTTAGACAAATGAATATATATATATTTTTATATATAATTAAATAATTTTCTTATCTTAGACCAAGATACAGACGAAAAACGGGGTTACTTTTCAATCTATTGTTTAATTGGGAACTATTTTAGAACTATTAATTCGATTTTCACATATTATCTTATGGCATGATCACGTAGCTAATTAGACTGGAGTCCCTTATTACATTTACTAAGCTGTTTCTTGAAATATTCGAAGTTGTCGGCCAACCTAAAGAACAAGATTATTGAAATAAATAATTGAATAAAGTAACAAATTAATTAAACGTTTATTAATATCCACTCAACACATACTCGTACACAAGAAGAAGAATAAGAAAAATATTTATTGTCAAGATGACTGTCGGAAAATGCTATTTTTAGTTCCTGTTGTTTTTTTAATGTGACTTTGTGTATGTGTTGTGTATTACCAATAAATGTTTATTCATTAATTCATTCAAAAAACTAAAAATAACAAAACTAATTGGTTTTTTAATCTTCTCCGTATTTCTTTTTGACATGTTTGTCCTATTGTTAAAAGCCAAATAAATGTGTCTGTATTCACTAAGTTATATGTTGTTAGAAATTTTTTAATGTTACTAGAAAAGATCGACCAGTCTTAGGAGGCTCGAGCGGAAATCGAACACGACCCTTCGATTACCGGTTCAATGCTCTGACCGCTGAGCTTTTTAGATCGCAGAAGACTCCTTGAATTTTTCTAGTACTTTTTGCTTTACGATATGAGTAAATGTTTTGAATTGCCTTATTTATTAAAAGTACCTATCTGTAGTTTAACCACAAAGAATGTGAATTTTATTTAAAACTAACGGCCGCCCGCAGTTTCACCTGCGTGGTTCCCGTTCCCGTAAGAATATCGGGATAAAAATTCTATGTGTTAGTCCAGGTTACAAACTATCTGTATGCCGAATTTCATCCAAATCCATCCATCCGTTGCAGCGTGAAGAAGCAACAAATATACACACATACATACAAACTTTGGCATTTATAATATTAGTGTGATAAGATTAAAATTTTTATACTTATATAAAAAAATATGCGAGATTTTAACCAAAAACGCGATGTGCAACGGAGTGAAGCTACCCGCAGGTTCGGAAGCTCGCGAAATAAATTGACTTAGCGTTGAAACTGAAGCCTCAAAACTGCGTAATGCGACGCCGAGCCCGTTGTTTATACAACCCCGCCGCCGTCGACGCCACCCGCTAAAACAATCCCGCTTCAATATTAGAAGTTTAACTTTAAACCTTCCAACTGCAGAATATTCCGTGCTTCGGTACGAAAAGCCGGTGGACCCAGCTGCATCAGCAGTCTTTAACAATCACTCAAATAAACCACACAAATTTTAGGTTCCTGAGTTTCTTACCAGCTCTCCTCGGTCGGAGGCTCTCCCAATATCCGAGCTGATAGTGTATTCAGTAGTGGTTCATTATCCATTTGCATAAAAATTTAAACCATAAAATATCTTGGCATATGGTAATTTATACAGCATAATTGTTTTACTAATAAATACAATCACCATAATCATGTTTAAGCACAAAATTCACAATAATTTTAAGTGATAGGTAATTACTTTCTTTCTGAAATACTATAATCATTTTTTTTAACCCAGAGAAATCTGCTCTCAGGCCGTCTCGACCGACCTGTAACCTAACCTAACCTAACCTTTATGACGAAATACTATTATGCGACTGTACACTATGCTTAAAAACTTTATGCAAATTATAATTATGCATAAATATATAAGTCTTAATTATAATTATGCCACAATACATATGCTGCAAAAAATCAATTATGCCAAAGTAATATTATGCAAAAAAAACATGCCAAATTCGTTATGCCAAACTATTTTAGGAATAAATATACATTATGTCAACGAAAGGTGGTATACCTTTCGTTTAGTTTAAACAAAATTTTACTTACTTTCGTTTTAAGGGCGCTTGGGTAGCTACCACCATCTTATCTTTAGATGTCGCCAAAACATCAATCTTTCGACAGTTATTAGAAATAAAATAACCAGCTCCTCAGAAGCTGAGGATTCCGGGTATAGTGCGCTTTCGCCTTTGGCTTTATCATCACCTAACATCAAGTACTATGAAGGCCAAGCACTTACCTGTGAGAAATAAATAAAAAATGACTGCAGACACAAAGCAGATGAGACCAACGATTGAATGCCTTCCGAAGCATTTATTTAATTATTATTATTTTCAGCCTATATCGTCCCACTTCAGGGCAAAGGCCTAAAGAAGCATTAAAGAAGATTAAAAACAAGTCCAGATGCCTCCAGCCCACACCAGGAACAGAGCGAAGTCCTTGGAATCCATACAGGATCAATTTAACAAATCACTTAAAATAGGAGATGACGAACAATCTAGATGGAATGTGCCCTCGTCTGCCGCCCACACTGGCTAGACGTTCCAGACAGATTTAGGACTAGGTTAGGAACGGACTGAATTGTGATAGATTACAACCAAAAGTTGGGTAGCTGCTCTATTCGTTGAGAATTATCCTCGGCTCCTGCTAACAATGGTGGTCCTGCGTTGGCATGATCAACGCTACATATAGACTCTGTTTAGGATTATTGAGGTGACGAGTCAGGGATAGTTTCAGTTCTATTACCGACAGCTGTAGCTAGAGAAATGAATATTTATTTTTTAAATTTACGCGAAATCATCTTCTACCAAACATAGACGAAGAAGATATAAGAAACCGGGGTTACTTTTTAATCTTTTATTACACTGACTGGTTAGACCTTTTAATTCGATTTGCCACAAACTAAATCGTCGCAGAAAAATTAGGTATGTGTAAATATTTGCCAAACTTCTATTATTAAAAAGTAAATTTGTCATACTTGAATTTAGATTTGTGTCGAACTTACACATATTTTTAATGCATGGGACAAATTTACTTTCAATGTATGTAGTGTTCAAAAATGTGAACTTACTTTTGTTTGTGTAACATCTTTCCGCTTGCTTTCTATATAAGCAATTTGTGGGAGTGATTTCGTGAAATGGGACGGAGGTATGTGTAACAGTGTAACAGGAAGTCGGGGAAGCGCGCAAGCGCGCGCCATTTTGTAAATTTGAAATCGATGTTATGAACATGACATATTATTATTATATGTGACATAATATGTCATTTGACTATCAAAGGTCATTTTGATACGTCAAATGTCTTCTAATGAGTATTTACTGCATTTATTTTATAGTTATAAAGTAATGTAATACCTGACCCATTTTTTTCAGATATAATGTTAAAATTGCTTATTACTAAAGTGAGATGTCAAATGTTACACATCATATGCGACTACTGTAAGGCTCACTCATTTTTTTTAAATTGCTTTTAATTGTTTTTAATATGTATTCTACTCGTATTTTAACATAGTATAAGATAGTACAGACGCTTGCACATAAACCTATCCAAAACTGTCAAACTTCAATAAATTTTCAACCTTATCTCTAAACCATTAAGTTCAAAGTCTATTGAGGTAATTTGACAGTTTGACAGTTTGACAGTTTGGTAGGCTGATTTGCTGTACATAAATAATGCAAGCTATTTGTGGATTACTGTCTAGTCTAGCTGAGGAGCTCGATGGCGCAGTGGTTAACGCGCCCGGTCTGCGAGTGCTGAGGTTAAGCAACTTCCGCAAAGGCCGGTCATCGGATGGATGACCAAAAATGTATCACCTCAAGCTCCTCCGTGCTTCGGAAGGCACGTAAAGCTGTTGGTCCCGGCTGTATTAGCAGTCGTTAACAACCACCAATCCGCAGTGGGCCCGCGTGGTGGTTTATGGCCCGTTCTCCCTATCCATCCATAGGGAAGGCTCGTGCCCCAGTAGTAGGGACATAAAATGAGCTGATGATGATGATGATGATGATCAAGTCTTACTAAATTGTTAAATTCTCATAGCTGTTTTCACTTACCACCAGGTAACATGAAGGCCAAACGCATACCCAATGTGGAAAACAGTGTTTATTTCCACAGCATCGATCAGCGTGGGATGGTCTAAATCAGTGGAATCATCAGGCGGGTTAGTGGTGGATAACGATCGCTAACGCAGCCGGGATGGCTTTACTTGCCTTGCGAAACACGGAAATGTGTAATTGGAGTGTGGAATTCGTACATTTTGTACTTATTAAATTTTGGTTTTACAAAATGGAACTTCAATAAAGGCCGATTCGCACACGGCGATAAATTGCAAGCACAAATTAAGCCCAAAGCTGGGAGTGCACGAAGGCTAATTGGACAATATTACTTTCACCTGGAGTGTAGGGTGACCGTCGTTTAATGCTATTGTGGATTTAGTTCTGCTATTTTTAATTATGTGTTGGTGGCTTGATTTTCATATTATTTTCGATAATGGAATCATTGAAGCACTTGACCTCCATCCCATTTGATGGTGATGATAGTGCTGGAGAAAGCATTTCACCCGGATCTGCAATTATTAAAGATCGCATTTTTTGGAACATACTTTGTCATAATAACTATCGAATTCAATCATGAATTGTTGTCGTTAACAACCACCGCACCGCACTGGGCCCGCGTGGTGGTTTATGGCCCGTTCTCTCTATCCATCCATAGAGAAGTCTCGTGCCCCAGCAGTGGGGACGTAAAATGAGTTGATGATGATGATGATGATGACAGTTATGAATTAGTTTATTGGATTTCTTTTCAAACATTTTTACCGTATTTCAATAAGGATTACGAACACATAGTGACGTAAACTCGTTTTAGTAATCTATGGTTTTATAAAGGTTTTTCTTAAAGTGTATTTTTATGGTCACCCTACCTTTTACTGATGACACAGTGAACGCGACCTCTGACGAACAATTTCCCATTTGTATTATGGTTTATAAACAACTTTAGTAGGTACAAAACATTTTAGTAAAGGGTAAGGCACACTAACGCCACCAATTGATATTTGACAATTACTCACGGACCGGATCTTTTTTTTAAACATTGCGTACCGTCCGACAACAGGAAAGCATCCATAGTATTTATTTAATAATTGTGCACTACTTTTTGTTGCGTGGTTTATTCACAAAACGGGCTATCGCATTTATTCACAAACAATGGCCACTTTTGGTGTTAGCGAATGAATACAAAAACAAACCTTAAAGTGGTGCACAATTATTAAATAATATATGTTTGCCTAGTGTTGGAAGGTCCGCAATGTTTGAAAAAAAATCCAGTTTAGCAGTTATCAAATTAAATCAATTAGCGGCGCTAGTGTGCCTTACCCTTCGCGTATTTTCTTAGAGAGTTATTGTATAGTTCACACGTACGCGTACGCGCGTACAAAGAATGTATATATATTAATACTTACGTGTAGCAAAAACTTTGTACGCGTTTTTACGAAAATTTGCGCGGACGGAAGGGTATGAAATTTCGCACACTTATAGTTTATATAAAGAAGGTTATCCAAATGTCAATATTTTTTTTAATTATGCATAAAAAATACATTAAATCAACAAAAACAACATTACACACACTACCATGTATTTGACACACACGTATTGATTGTCTTTAAACCGGCCGACATCTGTCAATGCCAATCCAACCTCACATTCTATCTTTTTGAATTTTTCATTGCTTAGGATACAATCCGTGCAGCCTTAATAAAATTAAGGTCGAATTTCGACCAATAGGCGACCACTAGTATAAAAATTCTGTTATATAAATAATAATTGAATAACTTTCGCAAAAGCCGGTCATCGGATAGGTGACCAACAAGTTTATTATTTCGAGCTACTCCGTGCTTCGTGCATCGGTCCCTCTTCCCATCATCTTGGAACCCTTGTCTCTCAGTCAACATGCACGGGAAGTTGGGCACCGACTTCACGTGCCCTCCGAAGCACAAATGAGAGAAAGACAGCCTTAAAATGTTACGAAACCACATACAAAAAAAAAAACTAGAACAATAGGTTAAAACCATTTACATTATAACTGTATACTTATTTAACCAATTAACCCGTTATTAACCTTGTGAAAGCCGAGAAGGACAAGCTCAGTAAGTACCTTGACTTGGCTCACGAGGTTACCGCCATGTGGGATGTGGATTCAACCATTATTGTACCGATAGTCGTTTCGGTCGAACGGTCTGATAGCGAAGAGCCTCGATCAACACCTAGAGAGGCTCTCGCTGAAAGGTTGGGTTAAGGGTCAGATGCAAAAGGCAGTACTCCTAGACACGGCACGTATTGTCAGAAGGTTCCTCACTCTGCAGCCCTGACCACCGGTAGCTTGGGCCCTGCCCCGCTGCTAATGGTGCTCTAGGATTGGGTTTTTATAATGTTTTATTGTTTTTATATTAAAATATTGTAAAAACCTAGTTTTAAGAAAGAAAATAAATAAAGATGATAATAATAATAATAATAATTGTTTATTTGCCATAAATAGGGTATAATACAGTTGGTCAAAGAATACAATGTCGCTTAAACCTATTTAGCCGTAAGCTACAGCATGCAAAATATTTAGGAAGAGAAATACTTAATTAATCTAAATAGAGTCTATGCATCCACCACATCTACTTTCGTTTCAAAAATTCATCAACCGAGTAAAATGTATTTTCAAGCAACCATTGACGCAGGACACTTTTAAATTTCCTCAGCAATTTAATCAGAAAACATTTTATGTTTTCTGGATTTGGTTTTTGGTTTCTATTGATCCGGGAATTGATCTAGGACCTCCGGATGTCAGTCCGAACGCCTATAAAACAAATATAAAAATTATAACTTATCATTATAATGTGCTAAAGTAGAAAATCAAACTTAAAACAGAAACCGTATTTTTTACATAACGAAATACAGAATCCAATCAATAAAGTACTATCACGTAAAAACACGTACTCACCGATACATATCTTCAAGAGTCGAAGTAAGATACATTAGTACTTGGCACTATAAGTATTTCTAAGTCGTTGACATTAAGTAGAGTGGTGGGACTTAGTACCAAAACGTCCATGGGAATTCCGTACAAGTGCTGGATATTGCTTAATTAACTTAAAAGCATATGACGCCTGCGCAAGTAACGGGAAGAAGCGTGGTCAAGGTTTTGAAATTTTATAATTATGGATATAATTTTGTTGCAAACAAATTAAAAAGTGTTTTATATTATTTTTGAATTTTCCATTCACAATACTATTATATATAAGGTCACATTTTATCAACTGCAAATATTTTGAGGATAAATTCAACAACGTAATATAAACTATTTTATGAAAAAACCTTAAATTTTTATACGCTAGTTTTCAAGAATAACGCCAAAAGACATTTCGATTAAAAAGAAAAATAAAGCACTTTCGGTAGTTTCAATTCAAAGGAACCGAAACAGAGAGGCCGCAATGCCTTCACCGCTTACACGTGCCCCTAGTTTCATTTAAAGGAGCCGACAGAGAGGCCGCTCTTAAAAATATTACAATTTTGTGTCAGAAAAAGTAAAAAAAAAATGAAACTGAATTTTTGAAGTGAAAGCTTCTTTAGCGGCGTTGTGCACTTTTTTTGGAATGGGTAAAAAATGTTAAACTCGCGTGACAGGGACACGTGACCTGATCGAAAATTCGTAAGACGGATGGAGAGTAGACAGCTGGCGCGGCGTAATATAAATTTTTAATATAACTTACTTTTTAATGTAATATAAATTGTCATGTTTGTGTACGATAGCCCAATAAATAAATATTGTATTTTACCACATAAATGAGAGTACTTTTATACTGATAATTAAAGCAATTCGTGTAAAATTATTCCCTAACCATTCCAAAATATCAAAAATGCACAACGTTAATATTCAAGTTTTCACTTCTGCCAGCACTCCCAAGCGCAACCCGTCGTTTTTTTAAAAAAATTTTTTAATGCCTTTTTTCTCTGATATAATTAGATGATATGTCAAAATATTTACAGTTGATAAAATATGACCTTATATACTGTTCAACTGTTGGTTTTATTTGGAGGGATTTTGCTATTTGCCACTCGCCATTTTCAGCTTCACCAGACTTTTTGAGGGCAGCGAGAAACTTAATGGGTTCCTCATGACGTGTGAAACGAAGCACACCGTCAGAGGTTTTCTAAAGGGAACGGCATCACATACTAGTGCATGTCCCCGTGCCCTATTAGATTTTTCGAGGGTTCGGTTCGAATCGGGGAAAGGAACAACCCGAGGGCGCCTCTAAAGGCTCGGATTTCGGCTCGGGTTGACCGGGCCATGGTGGTGGGGAGAAACGCCTAGGTACATTTCTGTACCTGGTATAGAGCGCGTGTGAACTGGCTCGTCGTACCCTTGCTCTACGAGTACGGTGTCTTGGGCCTCAACTAGTGTGCATGTTTAGTGTATTCTGTAAATGTTAAAAGTTTTAAAATATAATCTCTTCAGCCCATCCCAAATACCATCGCCCAAACTAAAACTAAAGTTAATAGGATGAAAAAGAACCAAAATATACAACAATGGCGCCGGCATCGACGTCCGCCGTGTTTGCTTTCTAAACTCGTTAGCGAATTGTGCTCCTTTGATGGCACTACGATTTGAACGTTTTCTTTCTATAGTACGCAAGTATTATTAAGTATTATGCATTGCATTGTGGTGACGCGGGCATGCAATGCAATGCATGTGATCGGACAGGCGACGCCAGGCCACGGCAGTCTTCATCGGATGCGACGGTTCCCACGGCCTGTTGGCCTGGTCTGGCAGGATCGGGCCTGCCAAAAATCAGGCCGTGGGACCCCGGCTTAACGGCGAGATCACTCAAAATTTGTGATTTTGATTTTCTGCCTTATACTCCTTTTTGGAAGAATTGCCTCAGTATTAGATTCGGCTTTATCTTTACTTAACACGGGGTGAGGTGAAGGCGAAGTGCTTACCCGTAAGATATAAAAAAGGACGAAAGTATGTATGTATGTATATATATATATTTCAAGAAAGAGATGTTCCAGTAACGCGCACAGAGTAACATCTATAGTTTTTTTCTGCAGTGTGGTTTGGTTTGGCAAAATCCACACTTGACGTGAGTGCCACCCCTAACATGTCGTAATAGTCCATAGTACAGTCAGCTCGACAAATGTGGCGCGTCGCCTCACGACACTGACAAACAGCGATAATTAGTTTTAAAAATTGCGCGCCCATTGTACCTTACACTTGAGGCCGAGGAAAATGTGTTTTGTCTATTTTAATTTAATTTTTATTTACAGTCATAAAAATTAAATCCCATAGGGGATCTCTTGATCCTTGTTGTATGGAGTTTATTTTAACTATACATACTTACTTATAGGGAAAAAAGGGGAAAACAGGAAGCAAAGAAATGTTTCCTTTTGAAACTGCATCTCAAATAATAAGGTTCTTATTTAAAACTGTTTCTTTTTGTTACTTAAAAAATACATGTTTTTGTTTGTTATACTAACTATACTCTTCTGATTTAATTCTTTTTGGGTATTTGTACCTAATATAAATGTTGGTAGTCGTCAGTAAGACTACTTACTTTTTATTTCATTATTAAAGTATGTAAAAGATTTCAATGATGGAGGCCTTTGCCCAGCAGTGGGACAGCTATAGGCTATTTACTTACTTTAATTACTTACTAAAATATTTCTAGTTATAAAATTATGAAATTTTAAAATTTTCCGAAATTATGTAATAAGTATTATTTATTTCATAATTTTAACTTGTTGCTCATACTAATTGCTTGATTTTAATGAAATATGTCACAATCAGATCTTCCAACTGCAGTAGCTCAGTAGAAGGAGCAGTTTTTATTTTTTTTAGCTGTTGTGATCTATCTTTTTTGTTTTAAATTAGCTTCAATTACTATGAAATTTAATTTTGCTGTCCAATTGTTTTGCTCGCCAGTGTACCTCACACTAAATAGGGTACGTTAGGGCAACACCAGAGTCTGGAGTGTGTTCTTTTGAACAGCCGTACATCGTGTGTGACATAAGCGTTGCAAACATCGCCCCTATTACTAGCAATATAAGAGCGGGCTCGAGTTCAAATTGTTACGGTTGATATGTGGTTGGCTGTACTACAGGGGTATTCTTTTGAAAAAAGGTTGTATGTTACAATATAATTCTGTTGTTGTGTATACATGCGTTTAATAATATATACTACATGTTATTTGAATTTGAATTCGGTCTCCGGAAATGGGAGTCTCGTTGCTGAGTGATCTCGAACGGCGGACTTATACAAGGTGATTTTATAATAAGTGCAAATAACCTTGAAAACTTTGGTTGGTCACATATTTTTGACACTTGATTGACATGCCGCCTATGAATCTATACTATTAATAAAGAGGTAACGTTTGTGACTTAGTTTGTTTGTCTGTATGTCGGGGCTAATCTCTGGAACTACTGGTCCAATTCCAAAAAATCTTTCACACATAGAATGCTGCATCCCTTGCGGGTACTCTTCAGCCTATTGCCATTCACTGCTGAACGTAAGCCTTCCTTAAAAAGCGCCAAACATCCCGGTCCTGCGCAGTCCGCATCCATCCACCACCCGCCATCTTTTTCAAGTCGTCGGACCACCGCGCAGCAGGGCGTCCTACACTGCGTTTGCTTAAACGCGGTCTCCACTCTAGGACACGTCTGCTTCAACGATCATCGGTCCTTCTGCAGACATGACTGGCCCACTTCCACTTCAAGGTGCCGATTCTGCGAGCTATGTCGGTGACCTTAGTTCTCTGTCGAATAACTTCGTTGCGGATTATAACAGCCAGAGAAACCCTAAGCATCGTTCGCTCCATCGCACGCTGAGCGACTTTGAACTGGTGGACCAGCCCTATTGTGAGTGTCCACGTTTCTGCCCTGTAGGTTATTACAGGCAGGACGCACTGATTGAAAAGTTTCGTTTTCAAGCATTGGGGAATCGACGACTGAAAAATATTACGTAGCTTCCCAAACGCCGCCCAGCCCAGACGAATGTTTCTGTCCGCCTCTTTCTTGAAGTTGTGCCTACCCAGTTTGTGAGTTAGTTTGCGACTTAGCGAGTATCTCTGGCTTTGAGGTAACGGTAGTACCTTGAGATGTTTTGAGCTTTGTGAGGTGACAACTGGAGTGGTGAGACTTGGCGAATACCTTCGAACCCTTGTTTTTTGAGATTACATCCTCAACGGTGCGGGTATTTGGACATCGGGTATCCCGCCTAATTAGCCTCTTCACTTCCCTGTTCAGTGCCTGACGCTCAGATGGTGTGGCGGATGCCTGTTCTCGACGTTTTCTCATGGTTTCATCAGGTCCAGAGTCTCATTTGAGAGCTTTGTCTTGTGTCTTTCGCTCTTCCGTCGAAAATGCTTGTTGCCTACGTCGCGGATGTCCGCAGCAGACTATTGGTAGCGTCATCAATGTCCACCGTGGTTACCAACAGGGCAAATCGGTTTTGTAGCTCGAGCTGGAAGTTTTCAGAACCAGCTTTGAAGGAGCATTGTGGGTCTGACAGTCAACTTCATTAAGCGCGCTCGTTATAATTTGACATTAATATTCAGAGTGCCTTTTACCAGTCGGTGATCACAGAAACATCTCTAAATATTTGGCGCTGGATTTAGTGTGAAGGTCGCTGGTAGCCACTGGATGCGAGCAGCACAAAACCGGTCGTTGTGGAGATCCTTGGGGGAGGCCTTTGTCCAGCAGTGGACGTTTTGGCTGAGATTATGATGATATGCAGATATGGTGATCTATGTCCATAGTTATATATTTATTATACCCGTGACTGAAACATATGGAATAGAGTGAATATAAAATAAATAGTATATTAGAGAATGCACACAAAAATGCGCAAATGAATTAATTCTGCGCGCGTACTCTTGACACCTATTGACTAAATGCTAATGCCACGCGCACACAGCCAAGCCACAAAATAAGGAGGACCTAGAAGGTAGGACATATCGCACTCGAGCAACTAACATATAGACCCTATGCACGGACGCGGATCTTGGAACAGTCCGAGCGCAGCTGTTGCGGGATTCAGTGTCCGTGAGAGGTTGTCTATGTGTGATTTGCTCGAGCGCATCTGTATGAAGCTAGCCTTCTGCACTCTTCTTATTTTGTCGCCAAGCTTAGGGTTGATGATGCATTAGCATGCAAAACATGACGACAATGTAATTATAGGTAGGTATAAGCTAAATATTGTCTGTAGGTATATGGTTAGGTTAGTATAGGACTGACATGTCGTATCTTCTCTACCTCTTATTATACCTAACTATGTATAATTGGAATAATTGAAATTGATTTTTTTATAATTTTGCATGCTGTATATTCAGCGAAACGTGTTGGCCAATGCTAATTACCTATAACTTTACAACAACTACATATATGACCATGTTTCTAGCAAAATAAAAGTTATTCTATTCTACCAAAGGTTCTTTAGAAAAAAAAGAAATGATAATAGGTATTTTAAAAGAAAAAGGCAAAAATTAAGTTTTCTTCCATAAAAAGTAAAAAAGTGCACTTTAAGACCACCTTCTAATCAAAATAAAAAATAAACTTCAAATTCCAATGGATTGTTTGAATTATTCAGAATGTTTTATGTTCCATAAAATAGCGAAGTCCGAAACGCTTCATACATTTCACATGGACGGCGCTATTTTATCTGCTAGGTATACTATTTTAAAATTTCCACAATCGTCTGTCGTCGGCGACTTGATTGAGACTATTTTTTCATAGTCCCTAACGTTAAAAAATAATTATGGTTATATATAGTTTTACTCAGTGTTGGAAAAAATCCACGAGCGGGATTCGAAGCCGCAACCCGTGACATGCCGGGTCAGGTACACCACTGACTATGCTATCGTAGCTCTTTTTTTAAATTTGAAAAAAAAAATGTAAGACTTTGTAAGTCCGCAATGAGACAACCCTGACGTCACGCACACTGCGACATCACCCGCACTCCTGCGTCGACGGCCATTAGAATTCGGTCACACTCACCCATCACAAGTTTGGCCGTGAATCTAAGCTTCGTTTATTTATTTGTAAATGATCAAAACTACACAGGTTTTCGGTGATAAAGATAAGATAAAAAGATTTTTATTTTATTACAACTTCAGATCTTCAGTTTTTTTAGAAACTAAAAAAAATTATTTGTAAGCAAAGGCCCAGCAAGGTTTCAAAATTCCTTTTTTTTGACAGCAACAACATTACGACAGTTTTTTAAACAAAAGAGTTTGTTGGGAACAAGGCCGCAAGATCAATGCTTTTATAATTATTAAAATAAATGTTTAGCGTTAGTACAAATTATTTTTAGACCAATAACACATCTCTGTGACTACGAACTCTGCAAAGGTATCGAAATATTTAAATAATTTCATTTCTTATACAAAAAAATAATAAACGCAACTTATCTTCTTAAAATAACAAAAATACATTTCTAATTATAAACTACACTTAAGCGCTATTAATACTAATTTGAAAAACTCATTATAATTAATTAAAATAACCACAGATAACACTTACAAATTTTAATGCACTAACCCAACCAATTTTAATAGCATTAGGTAAGTACACACACAAGCAGCCTTACAGAGTCGTTAAATACCTACGTGATGTCATAATTCAGCACATCAATTAGTTAACTACTTCATATTATAGTTAATCTTTGTAAATAATTCAAATCATAGACAATTATTAAAATTATCAAAAAAAATCTCTAGATAACATAGCACTATACTTCAACAACACACACACAGACACAGTCATAGTCGTATGCGCGTGAGTCTAATGCCATTAGAAATTCGGCCACTCGCGCGCATCACGAAATTTGGAGAGACGCCATTGGCCGGAGCGTTGTTAGAAAAAAATTAGAAGGCTCCTACCATTGGTCGCAGTTAGACATTAGTTTGACATTGATCTATGACGATAATTCCTTTGGCAAATATATTAACATTTCGTTGTAATGATAATTTGGTAGTAATGCGTGACACGTTTGCGATATTAACTATGGCTAAAAATGTTTAAAAATGCTTAAAATAGTTTTTTGTATGTACTTTTATCTTTACTATCTTGTTATTATTATCTTCTACTATTAGTATCTTTGACCTTCACTCACTGTAAAACGGCCGTCGCAACGGGTTAAAGTGATTGTTTTGTATTTTTTTTTACAGTTGGAGAACCCGAGCGTGACATTCGTTTATGTTACTCTTTATCCTGATCAAATGTAATATTAGATACTTACATATTTTTAACTTTTATAATAATGTTACTACAGTGTTGAAGAGTTCCTAAATAAAAAATTTATATAATATTTTAAATGTAATTTTAGTGTAGTTTTAATGTATTTTAATATAATGTTCAATGTTATTTCAAATGTAATTAAATAATTATTATTCAAGATCTGCTGCATGCAGTCACTTTCTCAATTTTTGCATACCTTCAATGGTAAAATATGTTGTGTCACACCCCCATTTTTTTCACCCTGTACACATGTTTATGTAAATAATTTTTATTTTATTTTATTTTTATAATGGCAATTTTGTAAATAAATAACTACAATAACAAAAAAAACTTTTAACAAACTTATAAAGTATAAGTAAAAAGTATTCAACCTATTAATATACTAAACACAAAAGAAAGAGGAAAAATTGTGGACCCCTTTGAAACTCCAAAGCCATAACAAAAAAAAAGTAGGGACCACAGAAATCCATCTCCATCTTGTCTTAATACCTAAAGAAACATATATGCACTTATACACACAAACACTCACACACACACGAGATCCGACCTGTTCCTTTATATCTAACGCTCGCCCCACTCTCGCGCTGCCGAAATTTGAAACTCGTTAGACGATTGGTTCCGCCATCTTGGTCCTTTTGACGTCTATACTGGTTAGAACAAATGGTGGGGGCCATTTTGAATTCGTTTACATTTTTATAGGATAGGGTAAACGGCTCTTTGTAGAGAGGGGGGAGGTTTATGTTATGATATAAATTAATATTCATTATTTTCAGTAACTGACTATGATGTGAGGATAGACACAAAAAGACAGAGGACATATATTTTAATACCTAATAAAAAGTTGCAATTGGATTTTTTTGAAAAAGGGAGGTTATTTTGTTGGTTGTTTATTTTAAAAAAAGACAGTGCATTTTGTAAACAATCTCAGTGCCTTCAATTAAGTTCACGTAAACAAGTCAGATTAATTGCTCGACATTGGCATTAATTGAAAGTGGAAAAAGTAGGAAGTAGCGTCGATAAAAGTGTTGTTACCATTTTGAAAATTGCACAGTTCAAGGTGAGCGATCCATGATGCAGAATCACAAAGGAAACTTGAAACAGGGTCAATATCAATAATGCTACGACCGAACGCGACGGCCCGGAGCCAGCTGTGCCAACCTTGACAACACAAAAAAATAAGAGACCCCAAAACGCACGCACACGAACACAACAACAGGTTTACCAACACAAACGATTTCGTGGTCGGGCCGCACGCACACAACAACAATAGGCCCCAATTCGAATTCCGAACGCGCTCAGCACAGTTTCCGCAATGGCGGCGCGGTCAACGACCCCAGTTTTGGAGGGCGCCGGTGACGTCACGACGCTGACCTGCCTCACGCGACCTTGAATTTGGTCGCGCCGTACGCCCCGGCCCCTTTGTTTCGGCGTCGGATTTTCGGGAATCGCGGAAGGGAGCGTCTATTTAAATATGGAACCGCTCGACGGGGTATTGTTTTTCTCTTGTTCCCCATTCGAAATTGGAACGAACACTCATTGTTGGTTAATCATTATTTTAACGGCCAATGGGCCGGTAACCGTTTTCTTCGTTTTTAAAATTAGTTTTCGGTTCCACGACTACTTATTTAAGCTCTAGTCATATGACAAGGTTTTGTTTAACATAATTCGTTATACTCCGCTATACATTGCTGATGCGCAGTCATTATTAATTTTATGAGCCCATAAATTTTGAGATACCTAGCAAATACAAATATAAAATATCTACTTTAAGATTATCTCCCCATGTGCTGTGGTTGACGTGGGAAGGCATGGCCCAGTAGTGGGATAGCGGCGATCAATTATTATACTTAGTTGAACGTAGACTGTAGAATAAAGACTAACTATTTAAAATTTGAAAACTACGCTTGCTTAAATTAAATAAATTGTTCCTATTTGTTTTATACTGTAGTAAAATACCTATCAGCTTCACAAGGCCAGACATTGTGTAGACCATTATCCTTATCGTCATCCTCAAACAACAGCACATGGGGGGAGATCAGGCTGAATTCAGTAAGCTGGTACAATACGGTTTAATGTTTGTCAGCCATCTTACAATAACCAGGAGCAAAGGCTTAACGATCCTTCACAGAGGAGCTACAGACATTTTTAATATGAACACCAATCAGTAAACCGATGTTATACAAGTTGCCTAACTTGCAAGATCACAACACTAGTCTCCACTCAGCGCATCAAGTATAGACATAACAAAGCGAAAGCAGATCGTGTCGACACAATTTTGGTTGTTCAAAAGGTTTACAACGCCTGCGGTCTGGCAGCCAGCCAAAATATGATACTGCATCGCCAAAGATAAGATTACACTTCTTTTCGCAGAAAGAAACGGGGTAGAGCGAGACGGCGCACCGATAACGTACGTGCGAGAGAGACAGTGTCATACAAATTCCAAATAAGCAGACGTGATTCAGGGGTCGTTGACCCGCTATTTGATGATGCATTGCTATTCGTGTTGTATGGTGCGCAGATTAACCCTCGAAAGTAAAAGTGGACGATTAAGTCATATGGAGCGGTAAATGTAAGTGTAACAATACGGAGAAGCTCGATGACGCAGTGGTTAACGGTCTGCGATCGCTGAAGTTAAGCAACTCTCGCAAGTTGGTTATCGGATGGGTGACCAAAAAATTATCATCTATAGCCGTCGGCAGATGATCAGCATGTGCTGTGATAAAAAAGCAACTGTTAACACAGCGTCGGTTTTCAGAACACTTAGATATACCTATATTTATCTATTATTTTGAATTTAGGCTGGCAAGCGAGCAGGCAAGCTAAATGATGGGAACTGGTCAACGCCGTCCATGGACGTCTGCAGCATCCTGGTAGCTGCAAGCGTTACCGTCTTTGAGAGCCCTACACACATTATATACGCTTCTTGAAGAAGATTAATTGTTATAGATACAAATCTCTCTGACGACGTTACGATCACACGGATTGAGGAACCCTATAAGTTTCTCGTCTTCCCCAAAAAAGTCAGGTGACGCTGAAAAGGCAGAATGAGGCCATGAGCAAACTCTCTCAAAAAAAAGGGAAACACCTTTGAAGAAAGAAGGGAGAACTAGCGCGAACGTTGTTTTGTGCTTGCAGATTTCCTATCAACAACGACGTAGAGGTCTGCCTCTTTGGCTGATGGTAGACTCGAAGATGGCATCACTTTTGAAAAGTTCTTCTGATTGACACTCCCCGTTATAAAGGAGATGTTTAATTTTATGCCAACACCCTGTACATTTACTAAAAAAATTAAAAAAATACATGTATTTAGTTAAAATAAGTAATACTTACTTCAATACGCTTTATCGTTTTTATGTAAAAATGTAAAAAGAAACCGAAAGACACGTTGTTTTGAATGCTACTTGACATTGGCGGAATACCTCTGCCATCACGAAAGTTGATTTATTTTAATGTTTCAGATAATTCTGACATGAAAGCTATTCATTTATTTCATCATCATCATCATCATCAGCCTATAAACGCCCTACTCCTGGGCACAGGCCTCCCACATGATTAGTAGCACGTGGGGATATTGGGCCGTAACCCACCACGCTGGCCCAATGCGGGTTGGTGGATTTATTTGAAGAAAATCATTTCGAATAAGCTTATTACATACATTAGCTATCTTTCGGTATTGTGTACAAAGTGTTGGCATTTTCTACATACAAATTATATCTCCTTATAAAGAAGAGTGCTCAGAAGAACGTTGTAACTAACGCGCTATAAGCTAAGTAGAGCTTCATACATAGTTCCCACGACACAATTCAAAATTTAAATATCAATTATTTTTTCCAGTACATGGCAACTTTTTGACCCTACAACTTTTTCATCCAACCTTCGTCCTTTCTCCATAGTAATCAACACTTTACAGTCGTATTCCATCCCGCACATAGATATTTAGTGACTCGTTCTTTGTCGCACCTCCAAAAGATGGAAAAGTCTACCAGCCTACGTTTTCCTTCCTTCTTAAGATATGAAGTCCTTCAAACGAGGCGTGAAGAGGCACCTTGGGAGCCGGCAGGGTGATGGTGACTGATGGACTCCATTTCCCCTCAACATCAGGTATCAGGTGGGGTGGAGTCAGTTGTCGCGCTAGTTAGTTATGAAGAGTAGCCGTAGAAGTGGTGGAAATAGATTCATGGAGATGAGAGATTCTGGGACGGTGTTTCCCAGACTTTGACAAGGTACAAAAATATAACTATAATATCACATACACATCACAGTACCACTTTCTCCCTTTCGCTGTAGAGACTTCTGGAGTGTGGGGCACGGAAGCGAAATCTTTTATTGCTAAAGCTAAAGCTAGGGCACCGTTTAGCGGATCGTGGGTACGATCGCCGCTGCGGGTCATACCTGGTTCAGAGACTCTCCCTGGCAATACAACGTGGTAACGCTGCTGGTATCATGGGAACCTTTGAGCCGGGGGTGGTCCATGGTAGTCTTTTAGATTAAGGTAAAAAATTTAATTATTATAATTATTTGTATGTATGAATTTATATTTTTGTTCACATAGTGTTGCAATAATTATTTAATAAAAAAAATACTATAATATTGGACTCGATAATAGGTAAGTTATAATATTGGCTAATGTTTTTGCACACCGTACCGGGCGACCTAAATGCTGTCGCGCGCAAAAGTCGCGTCGAACGCGTCGCGTCGCTATCTCGCGGCACTGACCCGCTCAATGACAAACCTACGTACTGGGGACGACAGATTTTATGTGGCACTTGTATATGGACAGTTCTTCTTCATCTACGAGTACAAGGTACTTCCTCCACTAAGTATATCACAGTTGCACTAATATTCGACACTAACCCAGTGTTCGAAAATAGCTTTCTTCGCCAATTTTACTGGATTACAGCCAGGTATAGTATTCTATCTGTATTTAACAAGGGGTGCCGCGCGGAATTTCGAAAATTTACGTGTTTTTAAGTCACTGGTGCTAGGCGCTGAATAGGTCATATACATTAAAAGGACTAGTGTAGGTTAGCTTGATCCTTTCACAAGACCATGGTTGTCTGTGAAACAAATACCCAGAAACTGCATAAAAATTACGTAAAAGTAATGATATCTAAAAACTTATTTCTTCTGAAACTTTGTAAATATAGCACAAATGAAACAAAGATCCGACATCGAAATGTTTGTATTGATATTCCGCAGGCCACTGTTGTCTTATTTTTCAATTAAAAAATATGAATAAGAAAATATTAAGACTTTTATTATTTTTTACCCAAACGCCTATGATTTTACGAAAGTAAACATTGCTCTAATTAAATCACCAGCCTACTCTGTACAGATATTAGCGTGCGTGCGTATTCTTGTCGTGCGCCGTTGTCACACCACTGCCACGCGCCGCTCGCTCGCTATCATAAAGAAACTTGAAACTCGCAGTTTTGCGTCCGCGCTGCACCCCCTTAAGTAAAAAAAATGTTGCTGACTGGTTCTTGTCGGACACTGGTGCCTAGCAGAGTGGATTAAAACAAATTGGCGATTTTAAATTACCTTTAAGTACTTACTTATTTATTAAGTTTATTTGAATAAAGAAATTCAAACTTTGCATTTGAACTTCTTAAGAAAGAAAAATACTGTGCTTACACATAATTTGCAAGTCGCAACCATGATTGTTCTGCTCTCAAAATGAGCTCGTTTGGATGAACCTCGTATGCTAAGCTACGTTTGCAGTGGCTGCCCACCGAATGGGTGACCTAATAATGTGCCTCTAGCTCCACCGTACTTCGTAATGCATATTGAACCGATAGTACCGTTTGGTATTAGATGGCAGTCCCTTAAACCTAACATTGAGTCGACCGGCGGCGTGGTAGTTAATGGTTTGATCTCCATGTACTATTGCTTGAATATAGGGAAAGGCCAGAGCCCTGAATATAATAAGATGCAGTCGAACCATGCATAATTGTAAGGCTGTGGCAAATAACAGGGTTTGTGGGTCTCCTAATCACTCCTAGTTTCGTAATCACTGAGCCATAGACCCATATATATTTGAATAGATAGAAAGTTTCATTCAGTCAATAAAAGTTTTATTCATTCATTCATTCATTAATTCACCCTTTGCTTGGAACATCCAAGTGTATACACCCTTATATACACCCTTTGTGTATACTGTTTGTTTTTGTTATTTAAAGTTATTTATTATTATTATATTAAATATCATGGATATTATATAATTATACGCAAATTTTGTTGCGAACACTTTACAATTTGAAAAATGTTACGTAAACATTTTCACGAGCGGGATTTGAACCAGCACCCTCTGACAATCCCGATTAGGTGTCCTTCTAACCACGCTCCATTTCCATAACCACACTTTTCCAAATTATTGTCAAAGATGAGTTAGGAAAAGGCAAGATTTATGTGTAAACGCACCCTTATAGTTTATATAGAGAAGGATTGCAGATGTTTTTTTTTTTTTTTAATTTACGACTAAAAATACATTAAAGCATTTAAAAACTATTTATAAACAAAAACTATTTAAGCATTATTTAGTTAATCATGGTTTTGTCTCTTTTTCTCAAATTCAAAATGACGTTTGTGTGACATTGACAAAACAATATTTAACTAAATAATGCCTATATATTTTTTTATGAATAAGGGGGTAAATCAATAAAACAAACATTACACACACTACCATGTATTTGACACACACGCATATATACTCTTTTCAAAAATTTCAAAAATGGAAGAGGAGCGGCTGAAATCTGTCAATGCCAATCCAAACTCACATTCTATATTTTTTAATTTTTCATTGCTTAGGATACAATCCGTGCAATTACTGCGATCCTATCGTCAGAGAACGGTTTTATAAAGTACTTACCTTGTAGGATCTACTTAGATGAGGCTTATCGTAAACAAGTATTTGGCACAAAATAAGGAGAATTACAGAAGGTAAGCTATACATACCGCGCTCGAGCAACGCACACATAGACCCTAACACTGACACGAATCTCAGAACAGCTCAGAACAGTCCGAGCGCAGCTGTTGCGAGATTCCGTGTCCGTGAGAGTTTACCTATGTGTTCATCAAAAGAGTAGCTGCTAAGTTTCTTGCTGGAGTTTTCTTAGCAGAATCAACCTTCCGAACCAGCAGTAGAATCGCAGTACATATAATATATTGTTTATTAAATTATATATTTTAAGTATTATTGTGTGTACTTATATTATTTTTTAATATACTTTTGTGAATTTTTTTATGTAACTAGGTACTTGACGTTCATTAGTAAATGAAATGAAATGAAATGAAATGAAATGATATGAAAATGAAATGAAATATATTTTATTTGCGCTTGAGAAAGGTACATTTTTGGTCTTAATCTCGTTTTCTTCTCTTTCTCAGCTGACAATGTAGCATGCAAATATCTTTTACCAGTACAATTTATATGCCTAAATTGAATAAAGACTTTTTCATTTCATTTCATTTCATCGCTCATGCGCGTTTGTATGAATCTTACATTCTGTGGGTCTTCTTATTTTGTGTCTTTAGTTAAACGTCCAATCAGCGACGTCTGTGAAGGTCACCACAAAATTATGCATGGCGTTCGTCCACTGAATTAAAATATTTCGAATTCAATTATCGCTATAAGTACTTTGTAATAAAGTTTTTAATGAACAAACTACTTATAAATATCTTAATAGTTGATATGTTCCTAAACTGTAATACTTACTAATAATGAAAAAGTCATTGATTGACATACCTAAAAAACAATAAAATATGTATATCAAAAAATGGTAAATAGAAATAAGTGGCACAGAAATAGGGTAGTAACACCGGTGATCGCTAGGAACCAATTATCGACATTTCTACTCTTTAATCGTTAGAAATGGGGGTAATCAACAGGTCTTTGACTTCAGCAACATTGAATACAGACCAGTCGTCAAATTTAAATTCAATTCTATGTTTTTTTTTGCGACGAAACCTATGTTGAACACTGGGCTTAAACTGTCGATCACTAGTGATACTACTATATATCATGCACCTCCCATCACTCGAATTTTTCTGCTAAACAAAAGCTAATATAACATAAAATAATATTTTAATGATAAATCATCAACTAATTAATATATTTATAATAAAATAAATAATATATATTATATTTTAACAGACAATAAATTATAAATAAAGTAAGTAAAGAACTTACTTTACTATTATATTTACGATATTTACTTAAATATTCTATGTAAGTACCGCTGGGCAAATGACATAAAAATACATCGGTATAATATTCCAATATAACATTATATATTAATTTTTTATGAATGATAATTATAATACAATTTGGGGGTTAAAGTTACTCGCGTGCTAAATGAGGACACCGTCTGAGTGGTAGAGCCACGCTGCGTTGCAGCACGGAATGGGCCGGCTCGCCCGGCGTAATACCACCCTCTCACAGAATATCGGCGTGAAACAATGGCACTCGTTGCTGTTGTGTTTCGTCTGGTGAGTGAAAGTACCGGAGGCCCATCTCTCACCCCTCCCCCCTCCCAATTCCTACTCCTTCCTCAAGATCCAACTCCTTCCTTAAGGCCGGCAACGCATCAGCGATTACTTTGGTTTTGCGGGTGTCCATGGGTGGCGGTGAGTACTTTGACCCGCCTGCTCATATCATGCAACATAAAAAAAAAATAATGTCTTCTCTTCCTTTCCTACTAAGCTGCGCTGGGCACGACAGGGTCCATAATTGATCCATTGTAAAAACCTACCATCTTATTGTGTAAACAATCAAGCTGTTCTGTGATACCAATAAAACAAAATCTTCCTATCTTTCTATCAGGTACTCCATAGCTAGTGGAACAGGATGGTGCCTCACCAGTCGTCCTCGCGTTGCTGACCCGCAAGTTGCTTCTTCACACCACTTTTTTTTTAATATTTACGGGTAAGCACAGTGCCTTGATCACACCTGATGTTAAGTGATGATAAGGCCAATGGTGGAAGCGCACGTCACCCGGGATCCTCAACTAATGAGGCACTGGCTATCATATCTCTAGCTGCCGGAACACAACAATGCTACAAACATTGATGTTATGGCGACATATTTAGATAAGATGGTGGTAGCTATCCAGGCGGACAAACAAGTCCTACCACCAACCAAACCGAGTACACAAACATGTGCCCCCGCTGGGAATCGAACCCGGGACCTTTGGGTCTAAACCGGTGGTCTTAACCACTTGACCACAGAGGCGGTTGAAAGGTTCGTTTATAGGACTCCATGTTGTTTATAGGAAGGAGAGAATACTCAATACTGAATACTTTATTGCATTCCATAATGTTACAGTGGTTAACGCGCCCGGTCTGCGAGTGCTGAGGTTGAGCAACTTTCACTAAGGCCGGTCATCGGATGGGTGACCAAAAATGTACAATCTCGAGTTCCTCCATGCTTCGGAAGGCACGTAAAGCCGTTGGTCCCGGCTGCATTAGCAGTCGTTAACAACCACCAATCCGCACTGGGCCTGCGTGGTGGTTTACGGCCCGTTCTCCCTATGCATCCATAGGGAAGGCTCGTGCCTCAGCAGTGGGGACATATAAATGAGCTGATGATGATTATGATAATGATAATTTTTTACAAATGATTACGCTCCACCTGGGCGTTATACCAAAATATGTCAAAAGTTATTCCACTGTCACGTGCCTGTCACTCTTTCCGTGCACATCAGACTACCACACTGTCAAATTTCCTCAATATACTATGAACTTCAATCCACACTGGGCCCTCGCGCCCCGTGGTGGTTTATGGCCCGTTCCCCCTATCCATCCATAGGGAAGGCTCGTGCCCCAGCACTGGGGACATAAATGAGCTGATGATGATGAATGACATAACAAAACACAATTAACATATAAGTAGATAGAACATGAAAATAAGTTAATAAAATCTGGACTCTGCTTCTGCTTAACGCTTACTTATCAGCACGAAATAAGGGGTCCCTTTATGGTAAGCTTAAGAGAAAATATTAAGGTCGACTGATTATATGAAAAGTAGACAAAGTCAAAGTATCGTAGTCCCCTGATTACTCCTCCAAAACTGGACCGATTTAATTACTTATTTCATTAAAAATTAAAGGAAGGCTTTGGCTGTGTCCCTATGTTTTGCTTTTTTTATAATTTAATTATTAAAAAAGATCGCCAACCCGCCTGCCAAGCGTGGCGATTACGGCAAATACCCCTCATGGAGATCCGTGGGGGAGGCCTTTGTCCAGCAGTGGACGACTTTTGGCTGAGATGATGATGATGCTGATAATTAAAAAAGATATGAACCTTTAAAAACCTTAAAAATTGGCCAGATTTTCGCGTGTTCAGACATCCAGCAAAAAAATTTGACGAGATTATATAAAAAAAGCAAAACATAGGGACACAGCCAAAGCCTTCCTTTATTTATTAATGAACAAAAACTAAATAAATCGGTCCAGTTTTGGAGGAGGAGTCAGGGGACTACGAAACGTTGATTTTGTCTACTTTTCATGTAATCAGTCGACCTTAGTATTTCCTCATAAAACAGCTGCGCTCGGACTTGTTCGAGATGGTCCAAGATTATGTGTCCGTAGAGGTTGTCAATGCGTGAGTTGCGCGAGCGCATTTGTGTGATGCTTAGGTACCTACCTTCTGCAATGTCCTTTTTAGTGACATCAGGCAGAGCTGGGGTTGCCGCCTTTTTTTGTGCAAATAAAGTACTTACATTGGTTATAAAGAAGTAGAAAAAAAAGTATTTACATTGTGTCAAAATAAAGTACGATTATTTATTTCGCTTAAAACATACTTCTCATTAAATGTTTAAATAATTTTTAACGCAAATTTTGTTGCGAACAAATTACAAAAACACAAATGTTAAAAAAATTTCCACGAGCAGGATTTGAACCTGCACCCTTCTGACATTCCGGGTCAGGTGCTCTTCCAATTGAGCTATCGTGGTTCTAACCAGCCCGCCGAAATTATTCAACACTTTTTACTTTGAAAGCCAAAGGCGTCCATTCAACGTCAACAACTACCGTCACTAATATCATAATATTTTTACAAATATTAAAGATCAGTTAAGAAGTAAGCAAGCTATTTGAATGGAGTTTGGCCAATAAAATGGAATTCAACTCTACCAAGTGTTTTGTAATGAGTTTTGGTCGAATGAGGCGACCCATCACCTTTGAGTATAAAATTAATGGCAACACCGTAACAAGACCCACAACTATCAAAGACCTGGGAGTCACATTTGACAAGAACCTTACATTTCATAGTCATATTAACACGGTCGCCAAGGAGTCATTTCAGCGTCTGGGCTTCGTTCTCAGAAATGCGCGGGATTTCAAAAATGAACACGTGATCCGCCTTTTGTTTAGTGCGTTGGTGCGGAGCAAGCTTGAAGCGAGTTCATGCGTGTGGAATCCTCATGAGAAGACTTACGCTCTGCTTTTGGAAAAGATGCAGAAGGCTTTTCTGCGTTTCCTGTACAAACATAATAAAGGTTTTTATCCATATATGTATCCCACAAATTTTCTATTAGGGTGTCTCGGCTTTAATTCACTGGAAACTAGGCGAGCTTATGATCAGGTCATAAGCATGTTCAAAATATGTCGTGGCATTGTGGATGCACCAGATCTCCATAATGAGTTGATTCGGCTTTATGTCCCGAATAATTACCACCGCAATAGGAGACACAAACTGTTAGCTGTACCCGCTTGTCGGACGGTGTCCCGCGCTACGTCTCCCGTGCCGCGCGCGCTCTCCGCAATCAACGCACTTGTGCAGGCCAACCCGGACCTTGATATTTTCGCAGATGAATGGAAGGTGGTCACATCTGTGTCTCTTGCTTTTTGTGAACGTACCTAGTTGCATACTTTACCATGTTATTATTTTTATTAACACTTTTTTAATAATTATTTTTATTGTTATTATTGTTATTTTTTTAATTGCTTTTTCATATATTTTTAATTTTTAATTTTATTCTTATGTTTGTGATTATTTTCTTTTAATTAATTAATTGTATTAATAGGTATCTTGATTAGTGTAATTGGTGTTTGTAACCGTGCTAGTCAAGTAAATAAATAAATAAATAAATAAATTTGTCGCAGATTCCAAAAACCATTTTGATACTTTTTATGTTCTTATTTTTATACTTTTTTTGAATATTGACATTTTTATAGATTTTGCTTTTGGCTGTGGTTCTTTGGCTGTCTTGTGTTGTGATTGGTATCGTGTGTGTAAAGCTAATATAATATAGAAAAAATCCCACTTATTTCCTGTTTTTGATCATTTTAGTCCATTAGTTCCTCCCATTAATAGTTGTCGTTTTCACTATTTATAAATGTTCAAATAATTTTTAACGCAAATTTTGTTGCGAACAAATTACAAAAACACATGTTGAAAAACTTCTCATTGCTTTTAGCAGTTATTAACAAATAATTATTACAGGTAAATAGTTGCACAGCAACTTTTTTGTGTGTTATATGTAAAAAGGATCATAGAAAAATAAAATACTTATGTGAAATAAGATATTTTCGCGTACTTTATTTTACATAAAGTATAGAGTACAATTACCCGAAATAACGTAGGCGTAACGTGATAACCCTAGGTAGAGCAGAGTTGTTTGTTATCTCTACTATAAAATAAAAACTAATTTTATTACACAAATTGTACGCTATTTCAAAACGGTGAATGTATCAGATAGCAAAACTAACAGCAAATATGTTATCGTATTTATCAGTCACACACCTCTGTGTCAGTGTTTCACAAATGTTGGTCGGTCATTGCCCTTTTAAGGATCCGTAGGAGAATGATGGAGCCTTTATAGAACATAGCTTATTATGTATTTAAGCTATGTAATCCTCGATAGTTACCTGCGCCCGTTCTTCTTCACAGCTAAAAGACGTCCTGAATACCATCCAGGTAGGCAAAACATTTTAAAACGATTCAAAAACGCTATGTAATTAAATAAGGTTTTATTTTAGTTTTATTTTTATTTTATTTCAAAGTTTTTTGTTTGTTCGCGAAATAAATAAAACGGAAATAAATATTTTATACAGATAAACAAATTACATAAATTTTGATAATATTAAAACTAAAACAACTAAAAAACATAATACAGTAGGTACTATATTTTTTTTATACAAAGAAAAGCTGAAACGTATTTCAGTTAATCAGCAAGAATACTGAAGCCATGATTAAATCAGTATAAGCTTGACCTCTTTGCTTTTCCAATATCACAAAAGAAGAAAGTAACATAAAAAATAGCGTTCTTGGCGGGAAAGTGAAGAGTCATGTCTGCGGTTTTGTTTTATTTTCTAAAATTTGTGTTATATGTGAAATACTGGTGGATTATTAACCGTTAAGTGTTCGTGAGTGTGCATGAGTGTTGGCAAATGAAACAAAACAGTGCAACGTCACTTTTCAAATTCTCTCAAGAAGTCCGCCCGAGGACTTAGTAAAGCCCCACATCTTTACTGAAATACTCGAGGGGTTGGGGGTATATCATTTCTCACTTCTCATTTCTATTATCATTCATCATCAACGTACAGGAAAGAAATATGTATTACAGTAAGAAAAATTACTTTGACACTGGCTAAATGTGCTAATCGCACAAAGCCATCATCTAAAGGAAAAAAAAAACAAAAAAACAAAGTTAGCATCGATTTGATTATTTGTTATCTCCTTTGCCTTTCCTACAACAGACAGACGAAAAGAACTAAAAAAAAATATTGTACAATCATTTTTACTATAATCTTTAAATCGGAGCTTCTAATTGTCGATTGTCTGATACGCCAGACTTTATAAGTATATGAGTATAAGCCTGTCGGCGATAACTGCCGCCTCAATGTCAAAAAACAAACATGCGTAACTATGTAAGTACCGATTCGTTATTTAGTATGTACTATACCCGAATAATATTCTGTCTAGACTGAGAAGTTACTTATGTACAGTCGTACAGATAAAAAAGCGACGGGTTGCACTCTGGGAGTGCCGGCAGAAGTGAAAACTTGAATATTAACGTTGTGCATTTTTGATATTTTGGAATGGTTAGGGAATAATTTTGCACGAATTGCTTTAATTATCAGTATAAAAGTACTCTCATTTATGTGGTAGAATACAATATTTATTTATTGGGCTATCGTACACAAACATGACAATTTATATTACATTAAAAAGTTATATTAAGTTATATTAAAAATTTATATTACGCCGCGCCAGCTGTCTACTCTCCATCCGTCTTACGAATTTTCGATCAGGTCATGTGTCCTGACGCGAGTTTAACATTTTTTACCCATTCCTCTACTCTCCATCCGTCTTACGAATTTTCGATCAGGTCACGTGTCCTGACGCGAGTTTAACATTTTTTACCCATTCCAAAAAAAGTGCACAACGCCGTTAAAGAAGTTTTCACTTCAAAAAAACCGAGCGAGCCTTACAGTAGTCCCATAAGATGTGTAACATTTAACATCTCACCTTAGTAATAAGCAATCTTAACATTATATTCTGAAAAAAATGGATCAGTTAAGTATTACATCATTTTATAACTATAAAATAAATGCAGTAAATAGTATGCAAGAGCAGACCAGCCTCCACAGACGGCACCCGTTCACGAGTATGACATATGAATCAGCCATCGCTTTGCTCAACCATATTTTAGGGAATGTAACGACCCGACGCACATCCCACCAGATTCCACTGCAGAGACAATAAAGAGAACATGACACCCAAGCTTCGATTGCCATGGGGTGTTCGTGATGAAGGTAAAATAGTAAGTGTAGTTGCTGTTATAATTTGTTTTAAGTTCGCCTGGCTTACTACTGTCATCTTATAGTTGTCATAACGACAATGTTGGATGCATTGTTGTGTTTTGACTGTTCCTTAGTTATTAAGGTTTCCAGGTTGAAAACTTTCTACCTTTTTCCTTGTAGTCACTTACGTCTTCAAAAGTGATATTGAAAAGTTATAATTTTTGTTACATATCTACTTCATTATCAGCTCATTTCACTGCTGGGGTACGAGCTTCCCAGCACAAGGGGAACGGGCCATAAACCACCACGCGGGCCCAGTGAGAACTGGAACGAACGAGTGCGAACAGAGTACAAACAGAACGATATCCCGTGGTAAACTCCAACTATTCAATAGCAATAATGTATACAAGTCAATAGTGCTGTTTAAATAGTTTTTGTAAAACGCAATTATTTGTTAGAGTCGCATACGTCACACCGATAAGAGAGTCGCAAAAAATATTGCTATTTGTTGTTATTGAACGAAATCAATAAAAGCAACATGTTGACCCAGATGTTTCGAGGTGAACAACCCTTCGACTCCTATGATCTTGGATGCATAATGTTTGGTTTACACGTGGTAGGTATCATTTGTTCAGTGTTTAACCCATTTAGTTTAATACTGTATTTTTTATTACTGATGAGCATCCATGGGGTTGAGGAGCTCGGTGAGGAGGTTAACGCGCCCGTTCTGCAATTGCCAAGGTTAAGCAATCTTCGCAAATGCCGGTCATCGGATGGGTGACCCAAAATTATTATCTCGAGCTCCTCCGTGCTTCGGAAGGCACGTAAAGCCGTTGGTCCCGGCTGCATTAGCAGTCGTTAACAACCACTAATCCGCACTGGGCCCGCGTGGTGGTTTATGGCTCTTTGGTGTTTCATTGGGATGGCTCGTGCCTCAGTAGTGGGACATGAAATGAGCTGGTGATGAAAAGGTTTACTAAGATATCTCCATCAATGATCAACGCCATATCTTATGTTGATTTGCACAGTTCAATTTATCAAGTAGTATTAGTTGTAATGTAAGAATATAATATCATATAATATAATAACATATAGTGTACATAAATAATAATAGTAATACTATATGTATCTGTATAGCTGACACTAGCATTTAAGCAATTATTGTAACTAACTTAATATGGACTACGGTTTAAAATAAATAATTTGAATTGAATTGAATTAATAGTTTCCAGCAGGTACCTAAGTACCTACCTAAAATTAATATTTTCCAGCAATTTAACGATTTAGTCGTACCCAGTTGTAAACTGAAGTTCTTTATCACCAACCTTGGATATAAATCTGTGAAAATAACCACCGAATGAGTTTTTAGCGCAAACCGAAACGGTCGACCAATTTTATGTCTGAACTCTGCCTACTCTGCAAGGTTATCTAAGTTAGGTACGAAATATTTTTCAAATTCAATATTCAAATACAAATGTATTTATTGCAAATTAAGTGTATATCTTAGACCATGTAAAACTCTGCTTAATAATTTATGACCCTTTTTTAAAAAGACTAAACATAGGTACAGGTATTATATTTTTTTAAAACAACACTACGTAAATATAGTTCGAAATATTCTTTTTAAACTAAGTTAATAAGTACTTTATTGCGTAACGAAAAAGGTAACAGTATATGCAAGTCTCATTGCTAACAAAGAGTATCTCTTAATTCTACTTTTTCAAGTGTATACACAAATATTATTACAATTATTTCAGTCAAGACATTATATTGACTTTATAACCAATAAAAAAAAATATTTTAATTTATCATCTACTTATAATCTAGGTATAAAAAAAAAAAACATTTTTCTTTTAGCCAAACTTAAACTAAAAACCTACATTTTAGCTACTTGTGAGTTTTAAAGAGTTCTGGTTGCTTATCGTAAATTTTGATACACATCATAAAAGTATTATTAAATATAAGTGCGAGTTTAGCAGAAGGCTTATGGAGCTTGTTCCACATAAAAGAATAAGTTTATAATCTAGTTTAAACATTTTATAGTTAAACCCCTTCAGTTCCTTAGAACTGTATAGGTACCCTTAGGTAGATGATTAAATATTTTCCGTTCAGCTCAGCTCCTATCAGCTCCCCATACGTAAACCAAAAATTGGTATTGCTTAAATTGATGACATAATAACAATAAGGTTGGGTCAAGGGTCAGATACAAAAGGCAGTACTCCTTGACACGGCACGTTTTGTCAGGAGGTTCCTCACTCTGCAGCCCTAACCACCGATAGCTTGGGTCTATCCCCGCTGCCGGTGGCAACCTAAGTTAAGATTTTTATAATATTTTATATAAAATATTGTGAAAAAAAATTTTTAAGATGTATATTTAGGTAATAAAGAGAATAATAATAATACGATCGACTAATTTTTCATCTGTTTCTTGTAAACAGGAAAAAACACGTAAAAAACAGGAATAAAATAATATTTGTACGTATGAATAACATTTTTAAGAACACCTATTAATAGTTCCGAAAAACATAATTTTCCTCATATTAAATTTGGGCACCGTTTAATTAAGAAGTGTTTCATGTCATCTTAATTTTTTTTGAGAGAGTTATGCTTATTGCTTGCCTTTGGGCATTTTTAGCTTTACCGGGCTAATTTGGAGGCGGCGAGAAACTTAAAGGGTTCTTCAAGCCGTGTCAAACGAAGCACCGTCAGAGGTTTTTTAGAGGGAACGGCATCACGTATTAGTGCGTGTCCCCGTGCCCTACTAGTTTCTCCGAGAGGTTCGGATCGGATCGGGGAGCGGAACAACCCGACGGCGTCTCTAAAGGCTCGGACCTCGGCTCGGGTTGACCAGGCCGTGGGGGTGGGGAGAAGCGCCCAGGTGCAGGTCTGTATTTGGTATAGAGCGCGTGTGAACCGGCTCGTCGTAACCTTGTTCCACGAGAACGGAGTCTTGGGCCTAAACTAGTGTACATGTTTAGTGCATTCTGTAAATGTGTAGTGACATTCAGAGGATCGGGCGAGGATTCAAGCATACTGTCTGGTGAACCTGTTTAGGCGCTGAATACTCTGAAACTCTTTTTCAAGTATATTTTCAATAAAAAGTATACTACGTACAAAGCCAAGACAAAAATTTATGTTAGAAGACTATATTTGCAACTATGTTATCGTTTTCAAAATGGAGAATTTTTAAATTTTCTCTATAGAAAAAATTACAAAGTCACTTCTCTAAACACAAAAAACAGATAGTCACGCGTGTATATATTATTATAATGAATTATCCTTCTGTTAAAATTAGATTGACCCAGTATGAATCAACGTCAAATATTTTGTCAAAAACAATTAGTGTCACACTGAATCACTGACGAATTGTGTTTTTTTTCAAACAAGTTATAAGGAAAACCAAAATATCTGTTAATATATTTTTTAAACGCATTCGGATGTTTTTGTTTATAATTGGCGTTGTTCATTTATCAAAAGCGTGGCTTCACCCATGTAATTATGATTTATTACTAATTTATTTACGCGTTTTCTCCAAAAACACTGCATTTGACCGGGAAAAAAATTAACCTATGTCATTCACCAGTTTTCACACATTTCTGTAAAAAAGAAACACATTAATCCGTTCCTCCGTTTTACAGATAAAGCAGCACAAACAGACAATTTTAAATTTTTATAGATTTCTTACTTATTGTTTCTTGAAGGAGTTAGTATAGGATATTGTTGCTGATCTGCTTCGGGAGGCAGAATGTTTGAAAGAGTAAATGGATGTAGTGCAAGCGGAGGGATTCCTCGGGAGGCACGTAAAGCCGTTGGTCCCGGCTGCATTAGCAGTCGTTAACAACCACCAATCCGCACTGGGCCCGCGTGCTGGTTTATAGCCCGTTCTGCCTATCCAACCATAAGGAAGGTTCATGCCCCAGCAGTGGAAACATAAAATGAGCTGATGATTGATGAAGCGGAGGGATTAAACGAGGATTAAACGAGGGATTAAAGAGGAACGAAGTGTATAATGGAAGATTTTGATAAAGTCGTCTTACAGTACATCTATTTTCTTAATGTCTCTCTAAGTTCGTGTTTCGGCTGTCGTCGGATTTTGTCAGTTATAGAGTAAATTTTTACTTTAATTTTTAAGTGTTAATTGCTATACTTAAGCTGAATTAAATATTTATATAAAATACAGTGAAAAAATTAAACGCCCACCCGACCCAGCCAGGAATCGAACCTGGGTCTTCCGCAATCCGGGCGGCTGCACTGACCATTATGCTTACGTCAGCCTTCTCGGTAGCATAATGGACAGTGCAGCCGCCCGGATTGCGGAAGACCCAGGTTCGATTCCTGGCTGGGTCGGGTAGACGTTTATTTTTTTTTACTGTATTTTTTATAAATATTTAGTTATAGAGTACCTATATAGAGTTGCTAAACTCTTTTTACTTGTTATTAAATTATTTTAGAATGAGGGGAAAGTCTATTGTGTCATACGTGACTTGATTTACGATTTAAAGTTATACAGCTCTATATTTCACGCACAAAGTAAAAATAAAATAACTCTATGATCAGTGATGCCTTGGTGGCTGAGTGGCAGAGCGCTCGGCCCGGTACCCGAAGGTCTTAGGTTCAATTCCCAGGTCGGGCAGTGTGTTTCGGATTTTTTTAATGCATAGCTCGGCTTTGTGATCATCAACCCACATTTGGCAAGCGTGGTGATTAAGCCATAACCCATCAAGTGTCGTGATGACTTGATTTAATGATGGAGGCCTTTGCCCAGCAGTGGGATAGTTATATGCTATTTACTTTACTTTTCTATGATCAGGGTCATTCTTCGCAGATCTAACGCCGAACGGATAAATAATGCAATATTAGCATTATTCTTTTGTACATAAGTCTGTAAAACATAAGGTGTGCCGTCACATTCTGTATAACAATGATTTACCACAATTAACGTAGAACAATGAGAAAATAATTATCATAAATATATTTATTTTAGTAACACAATTTTAGTCATACCTCTGCAATCACCTGTGCTAATAATTCATTACGACGGCGCTGGAAAGAGATGGATGTGCCGATAATGGGTTAAAAGTGAGAGAGAGAGAGATGCCAGACCGACGGTTAGGGTTGTCCAAAAGAAAGTTGGTAAGTTTCTGTAAAAAAAAAATATTTGCAATAATAACAAAAGAAAAACATTTATACTACGCGTGGTTACAGATTACTGTTGTAAAGAATGGATCGAGATAACATGTTATTCAAGACACCAATGCCTCGATTATTTTACTATAAAACGTCCACTATTGTATCTCAGTAGCCTGATGTTTTGGGGGTTACTCGCGTCCGTAGGCTTACTCTTGAGACCCTACACGTGACCCCTGGGTGGTGCTAAATGAGTGACACTGTCTGAGTGCTGGAGCCACGCTGCGTTGCAGCACGAAATGGGCCGGCTTGCCCGGCGTAATACCACCCTCTCACAAAATATCGGCGTGAAACAATGGAACTCGTTGCTGTTGTGTTTCGTCTGGTGAGTGAAAGTACCGGAGGCCCATCTCTTACCCCTCACCCCTCCCAATTCCTACTTCCTCCTCAAGATCCAACTCCTTCCTCAAGGCCGGCAACGCATCTGCGATTACCCGGAACACAACAATGCTACAAACATTAACGTTATGGCGACATATTTAGATAAAATGGTGGTAGCTAGCTCAGCGGTCAAACGAACTATCACAAACATCTATCAAAATCGTCAATTAAATGACTTTAAGTCATGGTAATGCTATAACTTCTATATGTCTATTGTGGTGTCCCATTTATTTTGTGACGACTAAATACTGTTTTCTACCTCCAGGCACCATTATTTTGCATTGCTGTATTCCAGTTTAAAGAGTACTAAGTACCCAGTTTACAGGCATAGACGTGTAACGTTGTCATTGGAATTTACTCTACGTTATATTTTTATGTTATGCATTTGATAGCCTCCTTGGTAGTTTTAAAAACTATCTGTCAAATTTATATGAACGGTTCTGAAAAAGAATACTTTGAATGTCATGCCATTTTCATGGAATTTTATTTCGGTTTTGATATGATCATTCTTTAAAAATTCTTCAGTCTAACAACATTGTTTTAATATTGATTGTTTAGTTAAAATGTTTAAAATATTTAATATGTGTATGTGTTGTGAAAAACCTGTAGCTAAAAACAGGTAACTTGAATCCTTTATGAAATATTTGTAAGTAATGTTTTGGCTTGGACTTTTTGATACTGATTTATTGTTTTTCTCCTTTTAGGTTTTTCTCTTTAGTTTAAAATTTATCCGATTAAACTTTTACCTGTGTATTTCCTGAGGTTTTATAGCCATCAGACCTCAGACGCATAAGAACGTGGTCGTGGTCGTGGTCTCCGAAGCACATAGTACTCTTGCTATCCGCGCGTCCACTCCTTGCGACTGCGGTGGTCGTAGCCTTTAATAAAGCAGGCTATGCTCGTTTTTCAGCTAATTATCATAAAATCTCCTCGGAGAATCTAGTAGGAGACGTGACACTCTTGCGTTATAATAGTAATAAGATTTATTATTTCAAGCTATATTGGGATTTATACAAATACTTTAGTCTAACACACAAATCGTCGGCTTACTGCAAGAACATAGTCATACAGAATACTTTAACAAATCAATTATTTGTATTCCTTTGATCGTAATCGATAGGTATCCAATAAGGTTGTGTCATTATAAGTATGGAAGATTTAATGAAAAAATATTTCTCTCATAATATAGTTATGATGGCATCTAAAACATTTTTATTTATTTATTAAGAGACAAACAGTTATAACACAAAGAAAAGAAATGTATTTAAAATTCCTTAAATGTAAATAGACCTCTTAAGTTATATTAAGAAACAGCACAATATAAAACAAAACATACAAACAATTAAAAACATTATTAATTAGCATTAATAAACATACTTACAGAAACAAAAAATAAAAATAGTATCAAAACAGAAACCAAAAAGTCATTAAGACTAAGACTGTATGGACGTACTCCTCTGCCCTACATGCACGGGCCTTACTTAAAAAACAAAAAAAAACAACATCAACAAAAATAAAGCATCCGATACGAAATAGTTTTTAATGTCACTTAATTAGTTCTTGCATTATCCGGTGATGCCATCCCCTCTAGAAACCTTTTGATGATGTTTCTATAAGCAACCCTTTGAAGTTTACGCTGTTATAAGGTCACAACCAATCAGCAAACATTTTGCAAAAAAAAGAAAAATTGTCGGCTTAGTAACACACAAAAAACACACAAAGAGCTTGCCTCCGAGTGACAGCCCTAACCATGACCTTACACAAGTGACGTTGTAGACGGGTCACTGACACGATAAGCGTACTTATCACCGAAAATTCGTGAACACATGCATTATTCGGCAGTGGAGTCGCTTATGGATTAATAACAACCGATAAGGAATGTATGCAGCTAATTATTTACATTTCGCGTGATAAAAGGTGTGTCTATATGCGGATTAAGAGTTTAAATGAGGTTTGTGGAGGAACTTTCACTGTGGTCGGGTCGGGATGGGTTGGCAATTACGTAACGTATAAACGATCGTAAGTTATAGCTCCCACCTTGCATTTGACATGTGTTGTACGTCGTAAAGTGATAGAGTCGAGATTACTAGTTTTAAATCTATATTAATAACAGCTATATATCCTCATGTGAAAGCTGAGCCATTCCCCTTTGCCTCTAACCTTGTGTCACTTTTTATGTTTTTTTTTGTTATAATTTTTTGAGGCAATAAATTATTTCATTATTCATTATTATTCAAGTAGCTGTTAAAATGGTTGTCCGTAGCGTTATAGGCTTCCCAAGTATGAATACCTCCAGCGACAGACATACCGTAGGTTAACATGTTAAAAAAAACTCTACGTATAAAGTACCTTCGGATTCAAAAGTATCACCGTTCTATTATATTACCTTTCTATTTTCTCTTCAGTATACAATGTAAAGTGAACGAAAAAACACAAACTTCAGAAGTTCCCACTTTTAAATGAAGTTCGAAATACGAATTCCATCCACGTTCGGGGAAATGTCAAGACAAAAAGCCGGCCCTTCGACAAAATGAGTTAACAAGTGTACCTACTTGCTGAAAGTAAAAGCTCACTCACACCATCAAATGCGGTTCGTACACAGACCTGACCTTTCCCAACGTAATGGACGCGCCGCCGAATACTGAGGTCGATGACCGCCTGCGCCGACCCCGTGGCCGCGCCGCATTCGGCAGGACGAGTTTAAAAAACAATATTTATGTACACAACAACTCGCAGAGATCACTTTCGCTGAATGAAAATGAACGACGAAATTCCGAATTTGAATTTTTAGTGGATGGAACGCCACGCGGTGGCAATGGCGTTTTGAATTTCGAACGTGTCCGCTGAGTGATTTCAGTGTCGGTCGGGAATGCGAATATTTTTAAATATTTCACGTCCGTTCTTTTGTTTTCGCTGGAGTCCCTTCGTTTTACGTGAAATGTTTGGCACTCCATTTGTTGTTATTAGATCCTTTTTAATCTAGTAAAATGAATTAAATAAAGTAAACCAGGAAGTCAGTGAGATCAGTAATATAACAGGATGTTGGTGTTTTGTAACACATGCTAGGTAGGTACTAACTGTTATTTTAATACTAAAGGATGCGGGCGACCGACGACGTTTCTTTAATAATTGTTTCGTTTTATTTATTTTATGTTATTTGTTATTTTGTAATCTAATTCGTTTATAATTAGTTTAAGAATGTTTATATGTAGGTACTATATGTTATTTTGATAACAATTATTCATCTTATATAATAAAAATGTTTGCTAAAGAGAAAAAATGTAGATTAAAATAGAACATCATATTTTGTTTTATTCGACTAGACGCAATAAAAGCGCTGAATTTGCAATATTGGCAAATTGGCAATATTAAAAAGAACACACAAGGGGAACACGGACCTGAAACCCGTATCTTTTGCAGGTATAAAAACCTACCAAGGTGCCTTTAACAGGGTAATAAGTAGATATTATAACACTTTCAATTGGAAAACATGACTGTCTTTCCTAAGACGTGTTTAACAAAATGACACCTGTGTGTAAAACAGAGGACTTTCTTGAGTTGAGGATTAATTGTTTATTAAAAAATGAAGAGAGTTAAATTAAACAATTGGTTTTTATATATTCAGATGATTTAGATGGTAACAAAAAAAAACACGTTTCCATTATTTTTACTGTCAATAATTGAAAAAAGAAAAGAAAAGCAGATTTATTCGACAGCGTGAACAATTAGAAAAGTCTCTTGTGAAATTTGGCCTAGTTATTTTCGCTGTCACCAGCAAGATTCAACTGAGAACATTTGTTAGTTTATGCCGCCTTGCCAATGTGTCCATTATTCATTATCGTTAGCCTAATGTCACACACTGGTAACAAGCCTTGGCTTTTCTACATGTACCACAGAAAGAACAATGAGATTCGTCGATGTTTCCTCCAACTGGCGATATTTTAATAAAAACAAATGACGACGCAAATGCGCTGTTTACAAAACAAAAGAAAATCCTGATAAATTCCTAATTCAAACTTGCCGTTTCGCCTTGTTCTTTATTTGAAATAAGTAGGTCTGTATATGAAGGTTTTCTTTCGTAACTTAGGATGTTTGAGGTTTTGTTTTGTAACGTTTGGAACGGTCAAAAGTTGGACAGGCCTACATGATTCAATCTTTAATGTTTGTTATACGTAACTTAAATAAAATAATATGCCGGCGGCGCGTCACCGGCGCGCATCGCTCGGCGTGCACTAGCGCTGCATCCGTATGAACTTGAGTTAAGTCTGTGTGAATGTCATCTAGCCTCAGTGCTATAGCGGTCCCGTGCACGCATGCACGATCTATGCAACGCGCGCCAACAGAAACAAAACAATACAGTATTAAAAGATGACAGCTACGATTCAAAAGCCCGATGCTCGAATTTAGATGTGAAATGCTCAAATCGAGCACGCGAGTGAAAGAGACGAACATACCAGCCCCGCGTCCGCTATTTCGGTGACGTAGGCCGGTGCATAGCGAAATATAATGAAAAGTGGCATTCAGTAAATTCGTTGTGTTTACGCGCGTTGCTAGTTTATTTAGTTAACGGTGGTGTTTTTTTTTCCTTTCTTTGCAACCGCTATCTCGCAGTGGCGCCCCCTACGCCTCTGTCCTATATTCCCGCGTAGCACACTGTACACATGGTTGTAATTCATGGAGCTGTCAAAACAATAACCTCGCGTTGTGTGTGTATTGTTGGCCGATAAAAGTTTGGACGAGAGCTCGTGCGGCGATGTGAGTTGGTGTCGCCGCGTTTTCAACGCGGTGTGGAAGGAACTGTGGCCGGGGAACAGCAACGCGGAAAATTGAGCTAGCGGTGTGTTTTTTCCAAACTTAACCTACGACAATCTTCAGTTGCGCGCGAGCTCTGCCCGCACGCGCCCCGCCGCGTCCGCGCCCGCCGAAAACTCCCGAATGGACCACGAAACAGCGGATACCGCTAAATTCGAATATCGAACTCTACACGCGTGCTGTGCTCGAATCGTTCCATTTTCGAACGCGGCCGAATAGTGGTTGCCGCGCGTTCGATGACCTCATAAAGTGAAACTATTTTTTTCTTTCACTTTGCTCAATTTTGTGATGTAGACTTAGTGCCTTCTCCGTACAAACTAATGGAATTTTGTGATGTCAAAGTGCAAAGTAATATAAACTAGGTTAAAGTGTTCGTGAACTTAGTTGGATATAGAAACTTCATGGAACAATCGATGTGTGCTTATGGACAAATACTGCGCTGCCTTCGCTAGGTAAGTCACTGATCTGAAAAAGTATCTACTCATTCGCATTTCGATAAGTCATGATAATTATTGTTAGTCTACGAACGCCAATCTTAATCTATGAACTTGATTGAACGGAGTGAAGATAGCCGCGAGTGGATTGCATTGCGGCCGTGTGCGTTCAATCCAGCCAATGTCGCTATCACAAACTTCATGTCGCGAGTTAGTGCACGCAAAAAACAATGAAAACTCATTACTTTAAGGTTGATATTTGTCCATCGGAGCTATTTTGGGTTGACGAACTTGTTAGGGATATTTTTGTATTTTAAATGGCACATTGGTGGTTTTGAACGGCTTTTCCTTGCACCGTAGTTGGTCCAATGGCCTTCGTGCTATCACTGTCTAGGCACTAACCTAAACCTAGCTGTAGATAGGTTTACGACTGGCTTGATAATAATTAATGAATTTCGCTATTGACTTGACGTTAAAAAATGTCATGAATAATTTATGATTGCTAATTCCCTTATAGAGACTCGTAGACGCGCTTTTAAACAAACTTAAAGAGAAGAAAAACTCTATTTCAATTATGGAGAGTTCCTTTTTAATTAAATGAGAGTCCAAGAAGGGTATAGCCTTTTTTGAATACGACTGAGTTGGCTATCGACAATGAGGGCAAGTGGACAGCACATCCTAATGTCACCTGTCCATTCACACCGTGCCATCCTATTAACATCTTGAAGACCTCTAAGAATTTGTAATTATCTATAGGTACGGAACACAGTATGGTAACAGAACACAACAATTCAGAAAACTGCATTTTTTGCGACAAAAGGAGGTATACCACCTATGACTTTTAAACTGAAGAAAAAAGAAAGCTATAAAGAATTAGATTATATCTTATTTAATATTCTTTTTTCGAATATAAACTCTACAGTTCTACCTCTACCATTTTAAACTTATATAAAAAGAAAACGATATTGATTCTATTTTCGAAATCATAACCAAAGTAGAATAAGAAGCATTACTTCTTCATAAATTTTAAAGACTGAAAAGAGTTTCGAACGTTCTTATTTTAAAATCATTAACCATAGAGGTTCATTCATTCTCACCGCGAAGTCACAACCTTCGCGTCGTCCTAGCCGTAATCGGGTAAGCGGACAGGTGCACAGAAACCGGTGGGGATGTATCTACTAGAAAAAGGTGGTGCAAAAAAAAAATATGCAGAGATCGTTGATCCTTAGGCGGCCATTAAACACATGAATAATATGATCGGTTACCTGCCAAGGTATTTAGGTTTGATATTTTATTATGTAATACTGTAACTTGAGATACATAGAACCAGTTTCAGGATATCTTGGCGTGTGTAAGAATTATTTTTTACAAGAATTTCATATTCACCTATATGAGAAAACTTTAATCAAAATAATATAATCTTTTTAATTTTAATTAGTTTCATTGTGTTAAGTTAATTTATGTTACATTTCAATAATACTATTAAGTATGTAGGTACTCTATTTCAGTTTTATCTTTTTTTGTATGTCTTAAGATAACATTTGATTGAATTAAATGTAACGTACAAACTATTGTTCAATAGAGGACGATAGAAGGGCGATATATAAATGTGACGAAGAAAATTTTACGGTTTCTGATAAAGGAAACTTATTTGAGGTAATATATTTACAATCTATAGTGTATAGGGCAAATACATAAAAATTTACAATAATAATAAACAATGGATGCATTGTGTATTTTTGTAAATTTTTGCACATTTCAGTATCCTATACATCCAATTTCAATCACACATTGACATGACACATTTTAGGTCACCCATCCGATAACCGACTTTTGCGAAAAAAACTTAACTTTAGCAATCGCAGACCAGGCCCGATAACTATTGCGCCATTTAGCTGCCTCAAAACAATTCAAACATACAACTTTCGATATACCTATTTAATTTAATTTGGAGTAAGGTAAATGTCATACAATAATTTTAATCGAGCATTTGATTGCGGAAGACTATTGTGTACCTAAATGTACATTTAATCACGCTAATATTATAAATGCGAAAGTTTGTGTGTGTGTGTGTATATTTGTTGCTTCTTCACGCTGCAACGGATGGATGGATTTGGATAAAATTCGGCATACAGATTTATAACCAGGATTAACACATAGGATAGTTTTTATCCCGATATTCCCAAGGGAATGAAACTCATACCTTTTCTCTATATTTGGTTCCACAATTTACTATACTTAAGTCTTGGATTTGATGTTGGGAATAGAACCTATTTGGTAGTTTTTTATATTTTTTATTGAAATTTTGACAGACTTTTGAAATTTGACACGGTACGAAGTCCGTCGGTACACGTTTAGATTTATTTTAAATATTCATTGTAGGTATAACAATTGATTATGCATTATCGCCCAAATTACCCATAAACTAAAGTATAAATAAATCGACTGGTAAAAATGTTGTTGAGCTTGACGGTAAAGTTGTGGATTTGAATTGCAATCGTATTATCTAAATAACATATGTACAGACCTATAATGGGATTTAAGAACTATATGTCTCTATTCCCTGTTGAAATGGAGACAGTGGGACTATAAAAGACAAGTTGACCGACCCCAGATAAAATAGAAAGATGACATCAGAAAGATAGATAGAGAAGATAAAATAGAACGAAGTGGAGGGGGTTGAAGGAGGGCTACACCAAACAGGTCGAAGAAGGCTTGAGATGATGATTATGATGATATGAGAAAACTTAAATATTATAGTACATACATTAAAAATTATTTATGTTGTCGTACAAGAAAGAATACGTGAAGATGCTTAGCTCTCCCCGTTCATAGAGAGTGCTGTTAATGATACAGAACGAGCTCATCTTCTTGCCGTTTCGGAGAGGGAGGCGGGCTTTTGGCTACATGCCATACCATCACCCAACCCCTACACTCACGTTGTCAGTTTGCTTACGCCTGGGCATTAAAACAAATGAACCTCATCTTTGCCTTGCGGGACTGAAGTGGATATTTTTGGGCACCATAGTCTTTCTTGCCTGCGAAGCGCTGGTCGTCTGTAACGACACCCGAATCTAAACGACGTCATTCGCTGTGCGCTTTCCACCGTCAATGTACCAGCTGTATTGGACCCAATGGGCTGACTCGTGACGATGGAAAGAGGCCCGATGGAATGACGCTCGTTGCCTGGTCGCAGGGTCGATCCCTGGTGTGGGATGCGACGTGCGTGGACACCCTAGCTCCATCCCACATTAGGACGACCTCGGTTAGTGCTGGCGCGGCAGCTTCAGCGGCTGAGGACCTCAAACGGCGTATATATAGTTCTCTAAGCCATGGGCACATATTTGCGCCGTTTGGGGTTGAAACTTTGGGACCATGGGGATCGGCAGCTCGAAAACTTTATCAAGAAATTTCCGCTCGCCTTAGTTTAAGCCAGCGTCTAAGTTTGGTCATCCAAAGAGGCAACGCCGCCAGCGTCCTGGACACTCTCCCGCTTGGCAGCGATTTGGAGTCCCTTTTGATTTGTAAAAATTATGTGTATATTTTTATTTCTATTTCCTTTTTAATTTATGTTGTAAATAAATAAATAAAATATCAATAAACAGATTGAGCTTCAGAAACTAATATAATATTTTTATTAATATATATTTTTTAGGTTAATGTAAAAAGTAAGGGTGTTTTATTATTGTGCATGTTGTGTTTTTCTATAAGCTGTTAGATGTTAGAGCATTTAGTTTATACAATTTAGTTGTTTTTTTTATGAGTGTGTAATGTTTTAACGTTGAAGAATCAAAATAAATAAATAAATAAATAATAAACAAATCAAACTTTGTGGGTAATTTTGTTTCGCACCATTATAACAGGGTGACCGAATAAAACTGCGTCGACTGATATGCACAATATGACGGTGATTAAAACGGGTGGCCTTTCGCTCGCCTAAAATTAATTGTCCTAATTTTATTGTCCTGTAAGGCTTAAACTTGTTACGCACAATATTTGTTTCGCCTAACCGTTTTAGCAAAATATAAATTTTGACCTAATAATTCAAAAGCCTAATTTTAAAATGTCTATAGGTATCAAATGCACAAAAATCTTTGGTATACGTTAAATATAACGATAAATTTTAAACCTTAACCTTGTTATTTGTAAGATTTTTTCAGATAACTATTAGTAGGTTAGGTTAGGTTAGGTTATACTTTGCATTATATAAGTAGCTTGTGGGAGGGAGTGCAGGGGACTTGCCCCCCTGCTCGGGGTGGTATCACTATAAAGAAAAAAGTACGAAAATTACAGCTGTTGGTTAGGTTAGGTTAGGTTATGTTAGACTTGTTACCAGGCGAAACGTAGCGAGCGAAGCGAGCGGAGCAAAACAATGCTTGCTACTTTCTTGGTGCATACTAACTACATGCTTGTTTGCATGCTTGCGTACTTGCTTGCACGCTTGCTTGCATGTTTGCCTTTGTCTAGCTATTTTGCTAAATACAAAAACTATTAATAATACAAAAATCTTTTTATTACTTATTATAGGTCAACACTTGACTTGCATCTTAATTATATTAACATTGATGTTCTGGCGACAGATGGTTGTAACTAGCTAGGCAGACTTATAACAAACCAACAAGTACGACCAACTAAACAAAGTAAAAAATATTCTAGTGGAATTCGAACACGGGATCTCTGAATCAGAAACCGGTGCTTTTAACCACTAGACCACAGAGGCGGTTGTTAATGATGTTTCATAATGTCTCTGTATCTCAGCTTTGTCCTTGTATTTATTTGACTAATTAACAATTTAAGCCTATCATTAATGAACATGGCAAATCAACATCGCAACTTTGTGGGAATTACCAAAAATAAGGAAAATAACACAGATTCATCCCAATGTTGTGTGTAATTATTATTTTTATTCTTAGCGAGAACTAATTTTTTATCTTAATCATCATCATCATCATCATCATCATCAGCTCATTTTATGTCCCCATTGCTGGGGTACGAGCCTTCCCTATGGATGAATAACTGAACGGGCCATAAACCACCACGCCGGCCCAGTGCGGTGCGGTGGTTCTTAACGACTGATATTGCAGCCGGGAGCAACAACGCCTTTACGTGCCTTCCGAAGCACGAAGGAGCTCGAGATGTTAACTTTTGATCACCCATCTAATGACCGGCCTTTGCGAAAGTTGCTTAACCCTGGACATTTATTTATTATTTATTATTAATTGCAAAAATACAACATTCCCACGTCATGATCATTACCATAACTTATCCCCATACGCTTTAAATATAGATAACGAGAAATCTAAAAACGAATCTAAACTAAAATTGACATTATGAATTATTCGTGTAGCCTTCAATTTAGCCTGTCACAAATATGACAGACAGGTTGACATAGTGATTGCCTGCAACTGTAACCGACCATTATTGCATTCGGTTGAAATATGTAATGCGTTTGTTCATTTATCGATATGATAACGCATAAGTACTTTACAAATTGAATTGGGGGTTCGAACAATTGAAATTGACGTGTATATTTATATTTGTATGTAAAGGGAAATACCGATCACTCACTGACTTGACTGATTGCGAAATAAACAAACTGCTTCAACTCTCCGTCGCGAACTAAGAAATTGTAATCAAATGGCGTTTCCGTTGATTTCGAAACGTCTATCGTCGTTAAACAAAATTTGTTGACTTACATAACCAGACCTCTAAGAAGAGAGGTAGGCTTATTACCGAAAAAGCAACCAGTTGTCAATTGTACAATTGCAACGCGACTTGCGGTTGAAAAATTGGTATTACGGACAGAACTCAATGTATGTAAACTATTACATACATTTTAATCGCAAATGCACTAAGCGAGCGATCATTTGGCGATTTATCAATACAAATTTATCAACCGCAACTAGAGCGGTCGCGTTCTTCGTACTCCGTGTGACGGTCTCCGTGCATCGGAAGGCACGTAAAGCCGTTGGTCCCGGCTGCATTAGCAGTCAACAACCATTAACCCGGACTGAGCCCGCGTGGTGGTTTACGGCCCGTTCTTCCTATCCATCCATAGGGCACACTCGTGCCCCAGCAGTGGGGACATAAAGAAGCTGATGATGATGATGTTTTTTTTCGGTGATAAGCCTGCCGCTCGTTTATCTCCACTCTTTTCATCATCATAATCAGCTCGAATCAGTCCACTGCTTGATGAACGTCTCTCCTAATACTGAATCCGATCTTCTCTTGTCATACACCTGCTGCCATTTTTTTTATTTTGGAGAGAGTTCTATATTAATTGCCGAGTCGCTGTATGAAACATCAAGGTGCCAATTGAAAAGCATTCATATAGGCACAGGTGCCCTCATGAGAACTGACACTGATTTTACAATCATACTCAGCGTCTTATACCGCTTATACCACGGCGAGTGCTCTAAAGAACTCTTTAATTTATCCCTCCTTCTCCCTTCCTCCATAGGAGTACGCGTGCTGCTCTCCGGAGTAACCGCTGTACTATCTCGAACATCGCGCACAAAGAAATTTGGTGACTCGTTTCTTTGTCGCAATTCCAAAAGATGGAATAGTCTACAAAAGCATACGTTTTCCTTTCTTTCTATGACATGGGGTCCTTCAAACGAGGCGTGAAGGCACCTTGTGGGTCGGCAGGGTGGAGTGTGACTGATGCTGCGTTGTTTTCACGCTGCACCAGTTGTCCTTACGTCTGGACTCCGTTTCCACTTAACATCAGGTGGAGTGGAGTCATATTTTGCCGAGCTAGGTAGTTAAAATAAAACTGCTGAAGACATTATAATAAATTGGCCAGCCGTAGACACTTTAAATTGTTTTTTTTTTGTTATCAAATTTGCATTGTATTTTGCTATCGTCCCGTGTATGTGAAATTAAATTACTTATTTAGTTCAGAAACTTGTCGCTGACTGTATCTGGTACAATGACTTTTGTTACGACAAAATCGGTTGTTATAACTTAATTGAAAATCGAGTGCCTCCACCACGGGGGCATCACACACAGGGGGCCTAACCCACGAACCCATATGCGACAACATCACAAACATTGTTCTGATCCCAAGATAAGTACCTATTATAAAGCATTCGTTTCATAGAAATCAGAAACAACGACGGTACCACAATCACCCAGACCCGACACAATATCGAAAAGTTCGTTTTCGATATTGATCCGACCAGGAATCGAAACCGGGACCTCAGAGTTAGCGCCGCCCAAAGTCCGGCGTGCAAGCCACTCGGCTACGGAGGTTGTCACCGTGTTGATTTGAAATAGACGTGTTTTCTTTTCCTTTCTTTCAAAGATCTACTAAACTAGTTATTTCCTATCTATACTGTACATAAAAATACTTACGTTTATTTTACTGTTGACGATAACGATAAAAATAACCAATTAAAACCAATAAAAATTCAGCGCTCACGTCAGCCTTCCCGGTAGCATAGCGGTCAGTGCAGCTGCCCGGATTGCGGAAGACCCAGGTACGATTCCTGGCTGGGTCGGGTAGGCGTTTAATTTTTTCACTGTATTTTATAAATTTTATAATTCAGCTTCAGTGCAGCAATTAGCACTTAAAAGTAAAAATTAACCAATATACCTTTAAGTCAACTGCAACGAAACCTTTTATCACTATCAACGGTAGGTAGCGATTCAAAAATAACCAACAGTTAGAGACCTATTAAATCAACAGTTTAGCCGACCGCTACCACAAGCAACGCTGGAAGTATCGATCGCCGAACCAAAATGTCCGCATTTAAATAATTTAAGCGTAATTTGGTGCCAAATCGATACTAACTGGACACGACACTGTCATGTTGAGTGCAATGCAACGATTGCTTAGTGTTGTACTTTTTTTCGGACTGCCTAGTGCGACTTTCATACGCCATTCGATTACGTTAACGAAAACGAGAGTTTGTATGGCAAAATTTTATCTCTACTTGTATGTTGCCAGGAGCTGCTTCAATGCCATTATAATTTTCGTTTTCGTAAACGTAATCGAATGAATACGGATGGTAAACAAAAATCACACTAGGTACTGGGCATTGAATGAAGGAGGTTTAATGGCGAGTACGCTGTGGTTATGTGTGTGGAGGAGCTCGATGGTGCAGTGGTTAACGCGCCCGGTCTGCGAGTGCTGAGGTTATACAACTTTCGCAAAGGCACGTAAAGCCGTGGGTCCCGGCTGCATTAGCAGTCGTTAACAACCACCAACCCGCACTGGGCCCGCGTAGTGGTTTATGGCCCGTTCTCCCTATCCATCCATAGGGAAGGCTCGTGCCCCAGCAGTGGGGACAAAAATGAGCTGATGATAATGTGGTTATATATCATTTGTTGCAAACAAATCACAATTTTAAATTTTAAAAAATTTCCACGAGCTGGTTTGAACCCGCACATGCCAGGTCAGGTGCACTACCTACTATGCTATCGTGGCTCTGTTCAACCCACCGAAATGTAGATTATGCAGATAGTCTTCTTTTGTAAGCCATAGGAGCCTTATTCAATGTCGACAAATACGTTATCAACCTCTATTTTTACAATTATTAATATAATGTAATAATATTTAATAATATTTCATTATTGTTCCTTTACAAACATCTTAAAATAATATGTAGCCTAAGATTGCGAAGGACTGGTACTTGAAAAGGGTTCGTATAAAACCTGTACTACAGGCCACTAGGCCCCTCTAGCAGAAAGGATATAAAGCAAATTTATGACAAGTAATGAAATTAAGGAAATATATGATATTAACTACTAATTGATGATATTAAAGATCAGTTTTGGTTGTATGTTTTTGGGTAATAGGGTACTTTTTAGTATCGGCGGATTCTATTAATACTGAATCGCTTGCTTGTGACTAGCTACGTTTAATAGAAGCATCAACATCGCGCTTTTTAGCTATTTTATCTGAGACTTATGATCTAACTACAAGACCATAGAGGCTGTTTTCAAATAATTACGTGATAACTATAAATTAATCACACTTTTTTTTGTAAATGCCCATTCTTCTCCACAGCTAAAAAATAGACGTCCTGAATGGGTAGTAGGTGAAAAAATGTGTGAAAAAAGCACTTTTCTTAAGTTTATTTTAATGAAAAAAAATACTTTGACTTTGACTGTTCATAATTACTTGCGTTTTTTTTTTCGTATTTTTTCATTTTCATTTTTTCGTGTATCAACCCTCATCTAAATATGTCGCTACAAACAATTACTCGATGGAGGACCTCGATGGCGCAGTAGTTAACGCGCCCGGTCTGCGAGTGCTGAGGTTAAGCAACTTTCACAAAGGCCGGTAATCGGATGGGTGACCAAAAGTTTATCATCTCGAGCTCCTCCGTGCTTCGGAAGGCACGTAAAGCCATTGGTTCAGCCCGTTCTCCCTATCCATCCATAGAGAAGGCTCGTGCCCCAGCAGTGGGGACATAAAATGAGCTGATGATGATGATGATGATGAACTAATAACATCATTGTCAGTAGCATTGTTGTGTTCCAACAGTTAGAGAAAAGATAGGCAGTTCGTCAGTGGTTGAGGATTCAGGGTGAAGTGCACTTCCACCTTCAGCCTTATCATCACTTAACATCAAGTGAGATGAAGGCCAAAGTCTTCTTTTTCTTTTTCTTTCTCAACCGTTATCCACCCAATGCTGAGTGAAGGTCTCTTCTAGAGTCAAAGTCTTAACCGTAATTAATTAAAAAGAAAAAGAGCAAAGATTAACGAAAATGTGTTTTAAAGAACACATTGTTTTATCAAATTTGAAACATTAGCTAAAACAATTTTCGGTTGCGCCACGCCACCATCACTAAATATGGACTGCAAAAGGTAAGCTTCGTACAAATGCGCTCGAGCAACGCACATATAGACAACCTGTCCGGAAAGTACCGGAGGCCCATCTCTCACCCCTCCCCCCTCCTAAAAATCCAACTCCTTCCTCAAGGCCGGCAACGCATCTGCGATTACTTTGGTTTTGCGGGTGTCGATGGGCGGCGGTGATCATTGAGCGATTTGTGTCCGTAACACCAACTTATCAACCGCAACTAGAGTAGTCGCGTTGCAATTGTAAGTACAATTGACAACTGGTTGCTTTTTTCAGTAATAAGCCTGCGTGCTGAATCTGGAGGCCTAGTGTGAGTTTTGTTTACCGTTATCCGTATTCATTCGATTACGTTTACGAAAACGAAAATTTGAATGGCATTGAAGCAGCGCCTCCTGGCGGCACACGAGAAGAGTTAAAAGTCATACAAATTCTCGTTTTCGTTATCGTTAACGAATGGCAAATGAAACTCACACTTGGCACCTTGATCTGATATTGTTCGAGATTTCGTGTCCGTGCGACTGTCTATTTGTGCGTTGCTCAAGCGCGGTACGTATCTGGACGACTGTCGCTGCGTCTAATCGCACTGTCGCACCACTGTCGTGCGCGTGCACACACGACGACAGCGGTGCGACAGTTGTAAGCGTCAGTTTCGCGACTCCCCTAACTTGTCGTCGCGACTCTGCGACTGACGCCAAGACAAGCGAAGCTTTGAACAAAATATATGAAAATTGTCGGCCGCAGCCCGTTGTCGCGTCTAGCCGTCGAGCTGACGCAGTCAAAACCTTACCTTCTCGGTCTCCATATTTCGCGCCACCATGCAGTCCGACCATTATCCGTTATCGTGGTTCGGGGTCGGCTTTGTGTCGTTCAGCCGTAGCCGTAGTGTTTTTTTGTGACGTTTTTCCATTGCCCTAGTATTAGGTTTTGTCACGGAAGCCGAATATTTTGTGGCCATTAGTGCATTTGTAAACCAGCCGGTGTGGGTGCAGGGAATTTTGTCAGGTTTTTTATGAGTCACCGCACCGGCATTTTGTGTGCTCGTAAATCAAATAGGAACGTTTGTTGTGTTTTCATGTAATAGGTAGAGCTACAGAAAACATTGAGTTAACAATTTCTCTTTAAATTTCATAAATCATAAAAATGTTTATTGTTTCCTCATGTAATATTTACGAGATGTTACATCAATTAAAAGCGCTGTACATGACCCAGTTTGGCCACAATAATATGAATTAAATTAAATTCATCATCATCATCATCATCTCAGCCAAAAAGACGTCCACTGCTGGACAAAGGCCTCCCTCAAGGATAATTAATTTTGAGGGGAATTTGCCATAATCGCCACGCTTGGCAGGCGGGTTGGCGATCGCAGTAAGGTGAGAATAATCACAGAGAGACGCTGCTGCCCATCCTCTGGAATGCTCCCATAGTCGCCTTCTACGACACCCACGAGAAGAAATGGGGATGGGGATGGGGATGGATTAAATTAAATGAACTTTATTAAATTAATTAACAATATTAATTACATAAAAATATAGCTAAGGAACTAAAAAAAGTCTCATTGATTAAATTTACATTATATCTATATTAATATTATAAAGCTGAAGAGTTTGTTTGTTTGTCTGGTTGAACGCGCTAATCTCAAGAACTACTGGTTCGAATTGAAAAAATATTTTTGTGTTGAATAGTCCATTTATTGAGGAAGGCTATAGGCTACATCACGCTATGACTAATAGTAGTGGAGCAGCAACGAAAAATGTTGCAAAAACAAGAAAATTAGATTGTTCGCTATTTAACGCGGGTGAAACCGCGGGGTACAGCTAGTTTTTTTTATATTGAAGTTGAGAAATTATTCAGCTCTACTGATGTTAATCAGAAACAGAATCCAGATGCTGCACAGCTAGTGGAGCTTCACAGGATTGTACCTCACTAGCCTAGTTCTGGTCGTGACGCCATGTTGTAGGAAGGAGGACAAACATGCGGTTTTTAGGGTTCCGTACCCAAAGGGAAAAACGGGACCTTATTACTAAGACTCTGCCGTCCGTCCGTCCGTCCGTCCGTCCGTCCCCGTCCGTCCGTCCGTCCGTCCGTCCGTCCGTCCGTCCGTCCGTCCGTCCGTCCGTCCGTCCGTCCGTCCGTCTGTCTGTCTGTCTGTCTGTCTGTCTGTCTGTCTGTCTGTCTGTCTGTCTGTCTGTCTGTCTGTCTGTCTGTCTGTCTGTCTGTCCGTCTGTCTGTCTGTCTGTCTGTCTGTCTGTCTGTCTGTCTGTCTGTCCGTCTGTCACCAGGCTGTATCTCATGAACCGTGATAAGTTGAAATTTTCACAGATGATGTATTTCTGTTGCAACAATTATACTAAAAAACAGAATAAAATAAATATTTAAGGGGGCTCCCATACAACAAACGTGATTTTTTCCCAATTTTTTTCACGGTAGCAGGTAGAAACTTGAAATATTTTTATAGATAACGGTACGGAACCCTTCGTGCGCTAGTACGACTCGCTCTTGCCGGTTTTAAAAAAATATATTTTACGGGTAAGCAGAGTGCCTTCGTTTCACTTGATGTTAAGTGACGATAAAGCCAATAGTGGAAGCATACTTTATCCGGAAACCTCAACTACTGAGGCACTGACTATCTTATCTCTAGCTGCCAGAACACAACAATGCTACAGACATTGATGTAATGATTGATGCTACATACCTAGTATCATAGGATAGAATAACTGTTTACTTGGTTCAATACATGCGTAGGTATACTAGCTTAATATTAAAGTAAAAACCTCAGTATCAAAGAGACCAGTCGTGATGAGGCCTTGTGGGCCGGCAGAGTGAAGTGACTGATGCTGCTTTATTTTCGCGCTGCACCAGTAGGGTTACTCTTGAAACACAATTGCAATAATCAATTTCCAATCACAAATCTAAAAAATTCAAATGGCACTCTTAAAAGCGATAATAGCGCCACATTGGAATTAAATTGCGTTGAAATTGAGTGAACAAATTATTATCGAGATGGGGCGTTCCGAAATTGCGAAACTTATCCCAATATCGATACATATTAATCGCATTGGAATTGTATTGAGATTGAGTTTGCGTCAAGAGTAGCCCACCAGTTGTGTTCGCGTGTGGACTCCATTTCCACTTAATAACAGGTGGAGTAGAGTGACGTCATTTTCTGTGTAATGCAACAAAAAGGAAAAAAAGACTTCCGCATAATTATCCGAGACAATTTATAACTTTATTGACGTGTATTGTCGAAATTTTTATTATTAGCTATTATTTATTCTTGAATATATTGATTAATTTATGATTAATCATCATCTCAGCCAAAGGACGTCCACTGCTGGACAAAGACCTCCCCCAAGGATCTCCACAACGACCGGTTTTGTGCTGCTCGCATCCAGCGGCTTCCCGCGACCTTCACCAGATCGTCGGTCCACCTTGTTGGAGGCCTGCCCACACTGCGCTTTCCGGTACGCGGTCGCCACTCGAGGACTGCTCCGCCCCAGCGGCCATCAGTCCTGCGAGCAATGTGCCCTGCCCACTGCCACTTGAGCTTAGCAATTCTTCGGGCTATGTCGGTGATTAATGATTAATATTAATTTTATTTTATAGAGAATTATTGTGTGTGTTTCTTTTTGTGTAACGCCTGTAAAGGTGGGCGCCAGTGAAACTATACTCGTTTTAGCTTTGAGATTAGGTTTTGTTTACAATAAAATGTACCTATCTGTGTTCCTTGGACAATAAATAAATCGAATGTAATCTAATTACGGCTCGTTTTATACCTAGGTCATTTTATTTTATGACCCAGTTTAAACGTAAAAATATATATTTTCAAATCATTTTACTTTTTTATCATTTTGTTGATGGCTTCGTGCGATTAGCACATTTAGCCAGTGTCAAAGTAATATTTCTAACAAGTAATACATTTCTTTTCTGTATGATGATGATGAATGATAATAGAAATGAGAAGTGAGAAATGATATACCCCCAACCCCTCAAGTATCTCAGTAAAGATGTGGGGTGGGATGTTTACTAAGTCCTCGGGCGGACTTCTTGAGAGAATTTGAAAAGTGACGTTGCACTGTTTTGTTTCATTTGCCAACACTCATGCACACTCACGAACACTTAACGGTTAATAATCCACCATTTTTTCACATAATTATTCGACATAACACAGATTTTAGAAAAAAAAACAAAACCGCAGACATGACTCTTCACTTTCCCGCCAAGAAGTCCATCATTTTACTTACTAATTATTAACTTTATTGCTAGTGATGCATTGACAGCGAATATTCGAGTTTTCCAAACAGTCATACTAACCAAATATCATGACGGCACTCGTCAAAAATATTTGAGTAGGTAAGTACTCTAGGTACCTAAACCCAGTGCTAAACCACAGTACACAAACATAATATATTGTTTTGTTTAGGTTTGAAATTGATTATTTGGGGCTTACCCTCACAATTATTATTAAGATATCGGTTGGATGATGTATTGTGTGTTGTTGTTGCTAGTTACTTTTGGGTTAGTCTGGTGTGAAGTATACTAATTATAGATTGTAAAGTTGTATAGTATCATCATCATCATCATCTCAGCCAAATAGACGTCCACTGCTGGACAAGGGCCTCCCTCAAGGATCAATCATTTTGAGGGGAATTTGCCATAATCGCCACGCTTAGCAGGCGGGTTGGCGATCGCAGTAAGGTGAGAATAATCACAGAGAGACGCTGCTGCCCATTCTCTAGAATGGTCCCATAGTCGTCTTCTACGACACCCACAATATGTACAGTATAGTCGATTTTAATTAAGAGTATTAAGATGTAACACTAAAAAGTGAGAAAGGTAATGTTTTGACAAAAAAATAAATAACACAAGATGTAAATAAAATGAATACTTAGTATATGGAGTATGTAGCTCGATGGCGCAGTGGTTAACGCGCCCGGTCTGCGAGTGCTGAGGTTAAGCAACTTTCGCAAAGGCCGGTCATCGGATGGGTGACCAATTTATCATCTCGCGCTTCTCCGTGCTTCGGGAGGCACATTAGCAGTCGTTAACAACCACCAATCCGCACTGGGCCTGCGTGGTGGTTTATGGCCCGTTCTCCCTATCCATCCATAGGGTAGGCTCGTGCCCCAGCAGTGGGGACATAAAATGAGCTGATGATGATGATGATGATGATGATGACTTAGTATATTTAAAAGACGTAAATACTCATATAGATAGAAACATGATAAAGGAAGGAAAGAAGTTAATGTTGAGTGCAGCTACCTAAATATATAAAGAAAGATATAAATATAAAGCGTGAAAAGAGAAAAAAGACTTTCTTTTTATTATTTACGTACGGTATTTTTTTTTATTAATATACTGACGTGAAATGTAGGTACTTACCTACTTTTAAACTTGCCTTGGTGCCTTTTTTGAGTTTGGTCAACAAGTTTTTTAGGTTATCAGCAAAATGTAGCTGAAATAGATAATATAATAAGATGAATTGTAAATGTTTTTTTTTTGAGTTTTGCTTACATACAAAGTTTTCTAGCAAAATTTAGCTGTAATAATAAAGTAAGAATACGATCCTCAACATTATTTGAAAAAGGAACAAATCGTTCGAATCACTCCTCTGCTATTATCTTTGAACAACCGTTCCGAGCTCCCGGAACGCGCCCATACAATTTTAAACGCAAGAAAAGTCATCACCCGCTTTCAAGATGGCCGCCGCCGTTATTTTTTGTCTATCGCTAACGGCCAGGCGAATGCTAGAACCAGTTTCTTACGCGTTTCATACTAACCTTGTCATTAGACCCGCCAAGACATTTTTGAAGTTGGAACACCGTCTTAACTCTGTATAACTGTGTTCCATTTTTGAACTGTATTTCTAAGTGCGTTAAAGCTCAACTTCTCTTGCCGATGCTAATGAAATGTGGCCGTTTGGAGTTGCTTCGTGGGAATTTTCGTCACAACACCACATTCCCCCACTAGTGCAGTGACATCGGCGAAAGTATGCTTTATCTGGGGATATTTTTTTTAAACGCTTCACGGAAAATACTTCGAATGAAACTTAATGCCGTTTCTGTGGTTAGAGATGTAACTACTAGAGTCACAAATGCAATATATTTTTGTGTAATTGGTTAATTACAATTTAATGTGTAACCTTAGCTATAATACATCTTAAAATATATTAGGTAAAAATTAAAAAGAAATCAAAAGACATTAATATTTATTAGCAGTTCCTTTAATATGTGTCTTTGTAAGTATTTTGGTAGACATTTAAACAAGTAACATTTTTTACTTTAAAATTTTAACAAGTACCTAATTTACAAGTTCCTTTAATGTTTATCTATGTCAGTACTTTTGTAGACCATTGACAACAATAATTACGTACAATTACTAAGTTACTCCATTTTACAAAATATCTGATACAAACTAAACAACCTCTTAAATAAACATATTTTTGTAACACTAACCAACTATAATCAACCTATCATTATTTAATTAAAACTTCTTCGAGTAATGTGATTCCCATCGAAACCTCACAGAGCAAACATCCTTGCAGTTAGTTCACTGTATCTGTTTCACGATTACAAGGTGTCCTTATCTATTCAATGGCACCCTTCGCACTATTTACTAGTCACCAGTGTAACGAGACCCTCACGATTTACTAGGTCTCGTCTAATAGGTTGTTAGCAGTTCTAATCGCGTGGGGTCAAGAGAGATTGGTTTACGAGCGCTCTCCGAATTGCTCCGAATATAGCCGAACGTATCTAATATGGCGTCGATCGCGTCACGGTTTTGAGGTTAAGGTTTGACATTTCCAGCCGTTCTAAACTTAAACATAGCCTATTCGCGCGTCCTCTACAAACGTTATTTAGCGAGCATTAGAGTTGTTTTTCGCTTGTTTTGAAGCTCATGTACGCTTGGTCGGTAAGTAAATGGCGCGTAGACGGTTGTCATTTTCTTACGATGTAATAAGAGGTCTTGATCTTTACATTGAATTCGCGGGCTGCAGTATTATTTAACTACGAGTTTCGCGCATGCGCAGTTCTCACGGATCCGTTGGCTGCCATTATAGCTTTTTAATAAGAGGCCAGTGTGTAGAATTAAGCGTCTTTTTAGTTCAGGTTGATGATCCCGCTCCGGTGGTTAGAATGCAGTTTTGCTTTGAGTGAAACAGGACTTGCTGTTGTATTTTGAAATAAGAACTAGCCGACCGCTTTAATATCTCTATCTTATTTATGTATTCATACGTAGAAACTTTTTAAATAAATCAGAAGGAACGTTGATTTTCTCTTATAACAATAAAAGTTGTTGAACTGAGTTTTTATACTTTTATTTTTTACTAGCTGACCCGGCGGACTTCGTACAGCTTTGACAGTTTCCATCATTGAGTTAAATATATATCAATAGTTTCCATGACAACAAAGCAAACAAATCATTTTGTATTGGAAAATTAAATTGTCTTTTTTTGTATTTTATTTAATATATTTTTTTAATATAGCCTTTGTTACTCAGCGCTAATGTAGCATCGTAATGGTGAAATAATTTTTTAAATCGGTCCAGGGGGGGGCGGGGGAATTGAATCTCACCGGTAATGATGATCTCGTAGTAAAAAGTGTCATGAAATACACTATGAAATACTATAAGTAATGTTTTTTGCATTATTTAGTTTGATTTTTAAAATACTTTTGAGAATTTACGGCATTTAAAATTAGTAGGTACCTTTAACTTTGCATACGAGAAAAAGGAGCAATCGTGATTCATATAGAAAGAAACGTTATTCGGAAAATCCTGGGTCCAATAAGAAGGAAAGATGGCAGCTGAAGATCGAGTCCAGAAAAACGCAGAGATTGAAGACCTCGTGACCCACAGACTCCGCTGGCTCGGTCACATGCTGCGAATGGAGGAGCGTCAAGAGAGCATACTTGCGTCGACCGATCGGGCGCGACCGATTGGTCGCCCCAGGTACCACTGGAGCGATAGGGTAGAAGCTGACCTGCGCGACCTCGGAGCCGTCAATTGGCAAGAGACTGCAATGGACAGGGGAACGTGACGAGTCCTCGTTTCGGAGGCCAAGACTCACTTTGGGTCTCACCCTGCGCCAATGCAGTCAGCAGCAATGACTGATGAGGTAATGGATGATATAGATTGATGTGGTGATGATATTCCCCTCGAACTTTTTGAGATTGTGTAAGTATCTTTACTGATTTTTTTTGGAGTGAGTTTGCTGATATCCTCAGGCTCCAGGCAGCGTTAGACTTTGGATCTTTACTGGTAGGGCTTTACTGAGCAATCGCACGAACTTCTTGAGAGAAGTTTTGAAAAGTGATGATGCATTTTCATGCACGTTTACGAACAATTAACTACTTAAATAATAAAGTCAGCATAATGCTGAGTCGGGATAGTGCTGAGTCTGATGCTGAGCCGTTTAGGGTAATTTTTTTTTAAATTATGTTTTCTTTTTTTGTGTGTAATGTATTAATGTGTTTTGTCCCAAATAAATGATTTTCTTTCTCTATCCTTCAGTGGGTACCACCATCATAGTCAGCTCATTTTATGTCCCCACTGCTGGGGCACGAGCCTTCCCTATGGATGTATAGGGAGAAAGGGCCATAAACCACCATCCGGGCCTAGTGCGGATTGGTGGTTGTTAACGACTGCTAATGCAGCCGGGACCAACGGCTTTACGTGCCTTCCGAAGCACGGAGGAGCTCGAGATGAAAAATGTTTTTTTAAATTACCCATCCGATGACTGGCCTTGCGAATGCTTAACTTCAGCAATCGCAGACCGGGCGCGATTACCACTGCGCCATCGAGTTCCTCCGGAACATATAATTTTTCGCAAATTTTGTTGCAAACAAATAACAATTTGGAAAAGTGTTTTCCAAATTGTCAGGTTACACGTATTATTTCATTGGTCTGGTTTAAACTGGCTTCGTCTCATTTTTGTTCAATCCATAACCTAAGTTTGACTTTTTATTGTTTTTTATTGTTGGTGGCGCCCGCCTCTTACTGCTTTACCACAAAACGATGGCTAAAGTTGAAAGCAGATGCTGTCACTTTTTAGCTAATATTTTTAGACAGAGACACAATATTTTAAACACGTATTTAGCCATTGTTTAACTTTTAACACTGTTTTGTTTTGTTTACCGTAGACTATGGACGCTTACAACACCAGAAGAATCATACACGGGTTGGCGACCCTGCGTGCAAAACCTTTTTACGATCTTCCTAAGTCTTCATTTTGATATAACGATTCGATTGTGTAATATAAATAATCAAACTTTGCCGTAGACAAAAATTTGGATCTTCTAGAACATTAATCGAACGACAATCGATTGTACGAAAATCCATCGGTCACATCCGAACGAGCGCAAATGGAAACTCGCGAACAATGCGCCCTTATCACCGCGATTATGGCGCGAACCGATACTGGGCGCTAAGACGGCGCTTTCACACACTGTGAGAATCAACTGAAGTTATTTTGTCTGTCTTTATGTTATATGCTATATAAAAACACAAAATTATACGGACGGAATAGATTGTAAGAGAAGTAATAAAAATAAAACATTTTTTTAAACTAAATTAAATCAATTTGTGAAACAAACGCGAGTAGATTCGTAATTGTTGTTTTATTTCAAAACAGAATTGGCTTCGCTGATTGGACAGTGACCACCCTAATGCATATCTTTGCCTCAAGAAGCGTTAATTTTTATTGCTAAATTCCGATTGATTGTTTGATAGGCTACCTTACCTAGTACTTACTAGATTTAGTAAAATTGCGGGACGTAATAGAGCCAGAACTGAAGCTTCAGTGTTGACAGCGTTGTCAAAGAATTCTATCAGCAGCCTGTTTACGCTTGTAGCACAAGTGCATTCGTTTCGTCAAAATATTTCTACGAGTTAACTTCAACCAATTTTTTTCTAAATTTGCTTTGGATCTAATGTCGAAGTTACGGAAAAATATTATGGACTAAAATTTTCATTGTTTACTATTATGATAATGCGTGATCGATGATGGATGTTGAATGTTAAGTATAAACACGTGAATTTTCCCCGATTTTTTTATTTATTTCTTAATAAGTATTTGGCCAATACACATTTTTAAAAAGAAAACATTACTGAAAACTGGCCTTTGAACTTTCTTAAGAAGTCCGATCATAATGTAGCAAATATAACTTTTTTCAAATAATTTTGAATTTGACTTCGATAGAAATACATCATTAAAAGTACCTACTCGATAAAAATTCATAGTAGTCGAAAGCAACACATCAAAATAATATGTAAAATTAAAGCGAGTAGATCCGTAATAAATAGTTTCATCACAAATCCGACGACGTTTTAGCGGCCCAACGTTTGCGTTCTCAATTTAAAATCCGTTCGGGGAACACGAAAAGATAACAAAAATTTCCGCGCCAATTCCGGGGAAGGACACTTGAGCTATTGTTTGGTGGCGCGTTTCGGCGAACCGGCGCGCAGTCGAAGTTCTGTTTCAAATTTGAATTTGGAACATATTAAACTTTATTCCCAGCCCATGTTTGGCGGCAGTCACAATATGAGTGTCAACTTTTCCGCTTCCAACGTAATGCCAACATGGAGATAATGTACCATAGAGAAGAAGTTAAATGTAGACTTCCATTATTTTCTTTTGTTGTTCATCTCGTTTCGTTTGTATCAAATAAACATTTTTCCATTCCATTTTATTCTATTCTAATTTAGGTGATTAGTTTATTTCGGCAACCGTTTCGTTTAAAACTTAGTTGGTATGTATTAGTATTATAGTATTCGCCATATTCGACCTTTTTATTTCCGCGTAAGGAGATCCTTTTCATTTTTCACTGGCCGTTTGAATATTTCAAAATATTACATTTAGCCTATGGAACCGTACAGGTCATAATAAAAAAAAAAGCCTATGGAATTCTTTTTGATTTTGACGGATTATGATTTTGATGTTTTGCTCTCCGTGTTTTGAGAATTGGATAAAAATTATTAAGAATTGTTTTTTGCTCAAGAATCAAGAATTTCAGTTTACCAGTTTTTCTTCAGATCCTGGTCTTGCAAACAGACAAACAAAGACAATCAAATTTGGTTGTTATTATTCAGCCCTAGTGAGTGTCCTTTTTTATTTTCAATTATTCTCAATTATTCTTTCTTTCGCAAATGGGGAAAGGTTTTGTATGTTTTTTTTTTTTAGTTTTTAGTTTTTCCTCTTTAGTTTCAGGGCTGACGGGTTTACCGAGTTTTCAACCCGTTATTTTGATTACACCTTTTGATGCTCCGTGTACCCGTATATACATTTGGATCTTCGTTTTGCCGTCCTTCATTTAAAGGACGGCCAGAGCTGAGTTCACCTTTATACCTATGCTTCTCAAGACCTTTTTTTTTAAAAAAGTATCCCTAACGGTGTCTGTAGTCTTTTAGGCTTTTAATTTTGTATTTTTCATAACTAATTCCCCTAAATTCTAAAATTGAGTCATTAGTAGCTCATCCTGCCATTTTTCCCAAGCATATTTCGGCTTTGTTTGATGTTATTAGGTTTGGTGTTTTTATTATTAATTAGTTAATTAATCCTTTATTGTACAAAGAAATTACATTTAAACACACGTAACACAGGACATATACAAAGGTGAGCTTATCTCTAGAAGAGATCTCTTCCAGCCAACCCTAGCTGTAGTGTAATGAACAAGTATGCGGGACTATAAATTGTAAATGTTAGGTGTTAAATAATGTTTCTATAAAATTAATATCCTGTACTTGCGTACCTACCGTAAGAGCGCGCGCGTGTAACTTTAAAAAAAATATGTAATATATATTTAGCACGTTATAATACATACCCTCACGTTTTTTTCCCAAAAAAGGGTAGACAGAGCATAAAAGTCACCAATTTTGAGTAAACTCACCGTTAGTGAACCCGACGCCACACTAAAAATTTCAAAATTCTAAATTCAAAATTTAAAATTCTACATTCAAAATTTAAAATTTAAAATTCAAAATCATTTATTCAGATTAGGCTACAAATAGTTCTTATGAACGTCATTATGTCATCGGTTAGCACAACCAAAGTAGTGGAATAGATAACATCAGTGATGGGTTGCTACGTTGCTAGCTGATCGCCTGATGAGTGAGCATCTTGGAAACCTTGTGTCTTAGTCTCTTCGATACATTATTTTCACGTCTCAGACCAACATGGAAGCTTTATACGTTAAAATCTCCTTTTATTTTCTTTTTATTGCGTTAAAGCAACAAATTATAAAACAAACTTGCAATGTAAAAGAGAACATGGATACTGAATAGGCACTTAGATTTGTGTAATGGCCAATAGCCACATAATTAACTTTCTAGAAACTTTCTTAACATACGTCTTAATATTTGATTGGTCTTCAATAATCTATGCGTTTGCTAATATCAAATTAGTATTGCTTTCTTCTAACCTTTAGCTAGATGGAATAAGTGTTAAAGTTGCATGTTATGAGCTATGCGCAATATGTTGTCGCCTGTACCAAATAGCAACCTGTGAACAGTTGCTTTTGCGACGGAAACGGCAAATTGATCGTTGAGTGTACCAAATGGAAATAGCAAGTATATAATATATAAGCTCGATGGCGCAGGAGGAGCTTGATGGCGTATTGGTTAACGTGCTCGGTCTTTGATAGCTGAAGTTAAGCAACTTTTGCAAAGGCCGGTTATCGGATGGGTGACCAAAAATTTATCATTTCGAGCTCCTCCGTGATTCGGTAGACACGTACAGCCGTCAGTCCTGGCTGCATTAGCAGTCGTTTACTACTACCGCACCGCACTGGGCCCGCGTGGTGGTTTATGACCTGTTCTCCTATCCATCCGTAGGGAAGGCTCGTGCCCCAGCAGTGGGGACATAAAATGAGCTGGCCAGTGGGGAGATAAAATCAGCTTTGGGCCCGTGGTGGTTGATGGCCGCCCGCTCTTCCAAGGGTGTTTCTGTATTTGTTAAGCTCAACTAGTTACTATATCTACCTAGTTCGGATTTTAGGAGATCCTTCAACTTCAAGCTTGCAAGAAACTCAGGAGTCTCACCTTTTATCTCCTCCATTAAGTAATTAATCATTCATTGAGTATTCTATTCATAAATTATTAATTATTTTGTGTAAGTAAAATACCATTAGTGTACTGTTTTTTTTATCTTATTCTGTTCTGTACTTATTCTGTTTTTCTATGGATTTATGCTTTGTTTCTTTTTTTTAATTGTCTATTAGTATCTGTGTAGCAGTCATTGAGTATTCTGTGTATCTATCATTAAGTATTCTTGATATGTCAAGTATTGTTAATATTCTTGATATCGGTGTGCGACGAGGCGTTGTCGTGGTGAAGGAGGATCCTACTGCGAGGTCGTTACCGAACTTTTTCCAAGACAAGTGGCAAACAATTGTTAGTGTACCACTTTGCAGTAACTGTTTTTCGATCCTCTAAAACAAATGTTGTGTCTTTCGAAGTACGATGCCACCATCTTTTTTCCCACGCTTCAACCTCTCTTCACTTTAGTTGGCAACGAACACAGCATTTGAGTCACATCCGTTAAATCTTTGAACCATTTCACGGCACCAATCAACACGACGGAGTTTTTGGGCCTCTGTCAAATTATGAGGTATCTACCGGGCACAAAGCATCCTGACCGCTAAATGTTCATGGAGGATTTTGTGCACTTGACTCATACCGATGCCTAAGCTTGTCCGAATCTGCTGATAGGTTAGGTACTCTTTTGTCAGTCTCTATCATACGCTGCACAACATTGATGTTATCTTCAGTCATTGCCGTAGAAGGCCGTCCCTCACGCAGATCATCGTCGGTGAGATTATTGCGACCACGTTTAAACTCATTAAACCAGTTGTAGACAGTGGCACGAGATGGGGCTTCATCGTAAAAGGCCAATCGAAGTCTATTATAACTTTTTTCTTAACTTAAATGACATCGAAAGTCATATAAAATCATTGCACGAAAATTTTTTCGCGTTAAATTCATGCTGACGTAACACAGACAATTTTCAATTTGCCGCCAAATCCTAAAACAAATGACAAATGAATGAAAATACATAACAATAATATTGGCAAAGAGATCCATTTTCAAAATTTGAAGTTATTTTTTATTATATCGTTTACAAGTGGCTAGTTCTAAAAACTTTCAGTGTCGCCCTCGTATTTGAATACATACCGCCCGGCGCTGCGGTGAAACGGTGACGGGCGCACGGTTTAGTTTCGGTTCGATTCCGTGTAATATCTGTGATTTCGCTGACGGCGCGCTGCGCACTCCATAATACGGACAGCAAAAGAGGTTTACGTTTAAAGAAAATAAACAAAATTGTTTTAAGCATCAAACAATAAGATAAAGAATTAGGTAATATGTATTATGAACATGATACGAAAAGTTAACCCTTTCCTAATACTTTAACAAAGAGCAAGCAAGCTTCGAAAAGTTATTTCATGTATTGTCTCTTTCTTTCTAATTTGAAATGAAGTTTACATGAGACGCTAACAAAACATGGAATAAATGGAAAAAACATAAAAACTATTCCAAGCTTATAGTTCTCTGTTTTTTAAGTACCTAAGGCTCTAAATGTTCAATGCAAACAACTTAGTAACGGCATACTACCTCTTTAAATATCGGGTATACAGGGAGAATACAGATGCAAAATTGACACAGCCATGGACTAAACTGCATATTTTCTCCTACGTCTGCGAAGCAAATCTTCATCCGCCATCACATTCTTAACCTACTAGTGTAAGTCTAACAGCATATTTTTTTTGGTTCTCCAATAATACTTTTTTTTGTCTATGAACAACTTACATTTAATATTGGACTAGCATTTTGTGCGCAACTTCGTCGGCGTGACAATAAAAAAAAAACTCTTTTTATAAAAAAAAATATAGCCTATGTTATTCGCAAAGAATGTAGCATTCTATCAGTGAAATAATTTTGGGAATCGGACCAGTAATCACAGAGATTACCCTCTGCAAACAAACAAACAAACAAAGTTACAAACTTTACCTCTTTATTAATAGTATAATGTTTCCCACACTCACACCAATTATCTAGCCCCAAGAAAAGCTTCCTTAAGAAACTCGTTATATGGTTAACTAGACAACGGATAAACATACTTAATATACTTAAATACATACTTATTATACATAGAAAACACCCAGACCCGAAACAATATAGAAAAACAGGTATTTCTAAATTGATCCGACCGGGGATCGAACCCGGGACCTCAGAGATAGCGACACCATGAAAACCGGTGTGCAAGCCACTCGACCAAGGAGTCGTCGATATAGATATTGATATAGATATCTATAGATAGAATTTTATATAAAAAACTAGCATTGTTTAAAATTCTCGAATTAATATAAATAAGTTATCTAATAACACGCAAAGCCTGTGTACTTACCAACTTTTTAAAAATACTTATAAAAAAAAAATTTAGTCCAATATCTACTGTTTTGCCGACGGTACCACTTTCCGGCGAGTATCCGTACCGTTGTCCCGCGGCTTCGCAACTTCTATGCCGACCGTACTTTCATTTAGTTTGTGAAGTGTTTTGGAAGCCGGCCTAAACGTCACAGTGCACTTAGGGCTGCCACTCTGTAGAATAGCTAACTCTTTAGTTGTTACAAAACGGGTTGTATTCAATCGATCACCAAACTAACCTAACCTAACCCACAAAAATACTAAGTTAGCACCTAAAAATACTAAGTTAACACCTAAACTACTATTTAGATGCTAACTTACCATTTTAGGTGCTAAGCCTACTATTTTTTTGTGGATCAATTTATTATTTCTCTTAGAAAACTAATAGAATATGATGCTGGATGCGAGCAGCACAAAGTCAGTCGTGGAGCCTTTGTCCAGCAGTGGATGTCTTTTGGCTAAGATGGCGATAATGATGAATAGAAAAGTATATTGTCATAGTTAAAACAATTATTCAAATTGCACAGGTAGGTCACGAAGCAAGGAGATCCCAGATGGTAAGCTTAATATAAATGAAGAGCTCGATGGCGCAGTTAACGCGACCAGTCTGCAATTGCTAAGGTTAAGCAACTTTCGCAAAAGCCGGTCATCAGATGGGTGACCAAAACTTTATCAGCTCGTGCTCCTCCGTGCTTCGGAAGGCACGTAAAGCCGTTGGTCCCGGCTGCATTGGCAGTCGTTAATAACCACCGCACTGCATTGGACCCGCTTGGTGGTTTACGGCCCGTTCTCCCCATCGATCCATAGGGAAGGCGTAATATATACCGCGTTTGAGCAACGCGCACATAGATCCTCTCATGAACACGGAATCTCGGTCCATCTCAAACCAGTCCGAGCGCAGCTGTTCCGAGATTCCGTGTCCGTGAAAGTTTGTATATGTGTGCGTTGCTCGAGTGCGTTTGTATGCACCTTACTTTTTGCAGTTTCCATATTTTGTGTCGGGTTTAGTTTCTAAAATTATTTTAACATGATAAAGTGTGAGCGAAAACAATTGCTATGATTTTTCCGCCATTTTCTATATTGTTTTTATTTACAACTGTGGTAAGGTGCTGTATATTACTATTTTTGATGTGTAACATCTTTCCGTTCGCTTTCTATATAAGCAATTTGTGGGAGTGATTTCGTGAAATGGGACGGAAGTATGTGTAACAGTGTAACAGGAAGTCGGGGAAGCGCGCAAGCGCGTGCCATTTTGTAAATTTAAAATCGATACTAAGAACATGACATATATTATTATATGTGACATATTGTGTCATTTGACTATAAAAGGTCATTTTGATATGTCCAATGTCTTCTAATGAGTATTTACAGCATTTATTTTATAGTTATAAAATGATGTAATACCTGACCCATTTTTTTAATAATATAATGTTAAAATTGCTTATTACTAAGGTGAGATGTCAAATCTACATCATATGCGACTACTGTAAGGCTCACTCGTTTTTTTTTCTCTACTTTATATACTCCATTGTTGCCCAACTTTGCTGAAGTGCATTTCTTCCATTTTGCAACACACAACTGGCAACTAGCAACCCTAACCCACTACCCCGACACTGGTATCACTTGCGTGAATAGTATTAAAGTTTTGCAGTAGAAGTGTACTGATCTGTTCCACAGTTTGGGAACCACAATCCCAATCGACCGTTGCTCCATAGTTTGGAAACCGCAATCAAAATAGATTTGTTAAAATGTTTGCTACAGGTGTAATGAATATTATATTTTTTAAATTGTAGTGTTGACGTTTATCGTCCCATGTGAAGTATAAAAACTGTTTTTGCTGCAGCGTTGGAATCAAGCCTCAAAAAATAGTAGGATTTGGAAGTTAAAATAGTAGTATTTTCCACAAAATAGTAGTATTTTTTATTACCATAGAAAAAATTGAGATTCTTACATTATATGCAAATATAGTGAAAAAAACTTAAAAAATCACCTATTCACCATAATATGAATAAGTAATATTCAGTACAATATCTACTTAAGGCATTCATTTTTCTTTTAACAAACGTACCATTTCCTCGGTAGGAGTTGCACGATTGAACTGAAAATTATTTTAGATAAATAATTTCACTCGTTTTAATTTGTAACCGTTATCGTTAGTGTTCCATTCCATTTAAAATATAACTATCTTCGTTATATATACCTATCTTCATTATAATACAGCCAAATTATTAGTGTTTGACTTTTCTAAAGAAGAAATAGTAGTATTTTACCGTACTTGCGATAGTATGTAGTACATAGGGTGAAATAATATTACAAATACTACTATAGTAGTACGAATTCCAACACTGATTAGCTGCCTAACTTCCCGTGCGTGTCGTAAGAGCCGATTAAGGGCCAAGGGTTCCAAGATGCTCCCACATCAGGCGGTCGGCTGCAACCTATCACTGATATTATCTTTCCACCCCGGAACTCTACTTTGTTTATGCTAAATATGGCGTCGTGTCACTAATGGCGATTATATTAAAATTGGTGATTTCGATGTGTGTAGGAGTTTCTTGCGACCATTCTTCTCCACAGCTAAGCTGCGTCCAATCGTTGGACATTTATAGTATCATGATGAGTGCTTTAAAGTATCAACTACCAGCTCATTTTACAAAGTGTAACAAAAAAAACCACACGCTTTATATTTGTTGCGCACAGACTTTAGAAAAGCCTTAACCTTACTGTGGAACATCTAATCATCATCTCATCATCATCTCAGCCAAATAGACGTCCACTGCTGGACAAAGGCCTCCCTCAAGGATAAATCATTTTGAGGGGAATTTGCCATAATCGCCATGCTTGGCAGGCGGGTTGGCGATCGCAGTGAGGTGAGAATAATCACAGAGAGACGCTGCTGCCCATCCTCTGGAGTGTTCCCATAGTCGCCTTCTACGACACCCACGGGAAGAGATGGGGTGGTCCAATTCTTTACCCCCGGCACCACACGGGGAAGATTTTTGATTTCAGCAACAATTGATACAGACCACCTGCTTACCAGTTGTCATCCAGTAAAATTTCGATGTAAGTATAATTCTATTTTTTTTGGCGACCAAATCTGGTGTCCAACGCTAGGTTACTGTGTCGCACACTGCTACCACTAGATACCCAACATATAACAAAGTCTGAGTAAAAAAAGCACTGTGTTGTGCTTTTTTGTCCCGCATAATAGCCTGGAAGCGGCCGGGTACCCGTCGGAACTTTAATTTCCTCGCCAGCTCTTGGACAATGCGCATTTATTGTAGCATGTACACCGGCCATTTTATTACCGTTGTGGTACTGTATGTCAGTGCGTCGATGATAGCCAGCTAATTCAGTTGCAAGTGTTAAAATAAATTTAAAAAAACAATGCCTGGCGGTAGGAGGCTACTCAGAACCCTAATAAGTAAGACGCTTACGTAATGCATGTAGAATATTGCTGAAGTATCTTAGAATACTATAAAACGGAGGAAATGATCAATTGTCCCGTTTGTTTAGATTATTCTATACATAAAAAAAAACAAAAAGAGAAAGAAATCCGGATTCAATCGTAATACTCGTCTTTATACAAAACACGAGATCAATGAGCACATGTAAATATCTTGGGTATAAACGACCGCAATACACCATCCGGGTCCAAAGACCCTACCTAACATTTGAGGGTTAACTTTCAGTATTTTTTAACAACCTAATAGCAGCCGAGGTGAATTTCAACTGAAATTTGCGGATAATTACGGATAGTGCAATTTCACGGCGGGCGCCACTCTTAAATGGTCTAGTTTGTCGGAGAATGCACCCGGGAGTCCGGAGGTCCGGGGGAGATCAGACACAGAAAGTTATATATGTAGGTATTGTAACAAGGAGCGTTTCGGGTAGTAATCTTGCAAGCTAATCGAATTTTACAATGCCCTATAAAGACCAATGCTGGGCCAATGCCTCCACCATTGAAAGATCTTTAATTGATGAGTGGGTGACCACAGAATGGGGGATGTCAAAAAGTTATCAAAAGGTGAGATAGGATGTTAAAACTTTGTTCAAACGTGATTAAGCTAAAACCTATCTATTGTAATAATAAATTATTATTTTTATGTCCTCACGGCTGGGGCACGAGCCTCACTCTATGGAATACAACAGGGAAAACGGCTTAACGTGCCTTCCGAAGCACGGAAGTGGGACAGAAGCAGGGAGTGGGTTAGTGGCCCAGTAGGTAGTAGCTATTACTAACTTAGTAAACAGAGTGATATGACGCTGCAAAATCGCTGTAAGGGCTCACTGTAATTACCAGTTAGCCGAAATGGATGTCGCTCGAAAGCTGTGGAGACGACATTGTCAATAGAAAATTTGGGAAACAATTTTATTTTTCAATTTTTGACAAATTTTCCTGTCATCTATTACGAATAATCCTGCCCGTTGCATTAAATAATCGTAACCGTATCCGTTGCATGATATTGTTATTTCACAATAAATGATACGGCAAGCTTCTCCTACCATGTAGACTGCACTGTATAAAAATTAAAAATAAAATATTAGACGACAAACACTTGTTTTATGGAAATCAAAAACAACGACGGTACCACAACCACCCAGACCCGAAACAATATCGAAAAGTTCGTTTTCGACATTGACCCGACCGGGAATCGAACCCGGGACCTCAGAGTAAGCGCCGCTTAAAGTCCATTAAGTCACTTGGCTACGGAGGTCGTCAACTTTGACATGAAAACCGAAACAACAAGCTGCTCCTATAATACCTATGGACTGGCTTTGAGACAAGGATTAATCCATAACAGGGTCGGCAACGTGTGAGTGACACCTCTGGTGTTGCAAACATCTATACGAGTAGGTTAAGATAACCGCTTATCATCAAATATTTTATATAAAATACAGTGAAAAAAATTCAACGCCCACCCGACCCAGCCAGGAATCGAACCTGGGTCTTCCGCAATCCGGGCGGCTGCACTGACCGTTATGCTACCGGGAAGGCTGCCTTGCTGGGTCGGGTGGGCGTTTAATTTTTTTTCACTGTATTTTATATAAAATATTGAATTCAGCTTAAGTGTTTAACACTTAAAAATAAAAAGTAAAAATTCGCTTATCATCACTTCATTAGGCGGGATGTATGCCTGTTTACCACCGTGGTGGTATTATATTAAGATATATGGTTGGTGGTAGTTCTTGTTAGTAATGTCGCCATAACATCAATGTCTGTAGCATTGTTGTGTTCCGGCAGCTAGAGATAAGATAGCCAGTGCCTCAGTAGTTGAGGATTTCGGGTGAAGTGCGCCTTCACTGTCAGCTTTATCATCGCTTAACATCAGGTGTGATGAAGGTAAAGTTCTTACCCGTACTTTAGAAATAAAAGAACAAAAAAACCCGCTTAATAGTACGAAAACTGTTTATAGCGATAAGTCTACTCTACGGGTATTTTGTTTTCAACCAAACCTTTCTGTCACAAATCGTCTGGCTGATTGGAATACCGGGAAAAATTAGTTGGAAGCTAGCACCCCTACCAAAAGTACATTCGAGTAATACTCGCTAGAGACAACGTTAGTTTTTTGTTCGCCGACTTTAGAGCCCCCTAGTTTTTGTTTTTAGAAAGACGTTGATGTTGGTATCGGTATGTGTGAAGCTTGATGGCGCAGTGGTTAACGCGCCCGGTCTGCGGTTGCTAAGCTTAAGCAACTTTCGCAAAGGCCGTTCATCGGATGAGTGACCGAAAATGTATCATCTCCAGCTTCTCCGTGCTTCTAAAGGCACGCAAAGCCGTTGGTCCCGTCTGCATTAGCAATCGTTAACAACTACCGCACCGCACTAGGCCCGCGTGGTGGTTTATGACCTGTTCTCCTATCCATCCATAGGGAAGGCTCGTGCCCCAGCAGTGGGGACATAATATGAGCTGATGATAATAATGATGAATGTGTATGCTTTAATAAACTTTAAAGACCGTTACTATCGGTATACTAATAAGGTAGATTATTTAATAGGATTTTATTTTGTTGTTTTGTATAACTTGCTGGTGTGTTGGAAACCTTTTCAGTTAACTTGTATGTGTTTGTTATAAATAAATAAATGCTATATCGTTTACCAATACTATCGTATACCGATAGTAAATATCGAGAGAGCATGAAACCGAACTCATGGTATGGGCAATGCAGCCACTAAAATCCACGCGGAGGCCACGTTAAATGACGAAAAACGTCAGAAAACGAAAATGACGTAAATGACGAAGCTTGTTGTCGTTGCCTCGCACGTGCCTGTGGCAGTTTTTTATGTTTTAGGTTTCCATCGGTGAATAGAGGGATGTTTTGGACACTAATAGCTTCGTATACGAGTACGTATGTGTTAAGAGTGCTAAGTGAGAATTCTATTTGAAATTCGACCACATTACGAAAATTAAAGTTTATTTGACATGGAGGCAGCGTTGCAAACGAGATGAGTTAAAGCGATACAAACTCTCGTTTTCGTTAACGAGATCGAAATGCAAATATAACTGGTACTAAAGTACTATAGTATTAAGTATTCATTAAGACGACCTCTTTGGTCGAGTGGCTTGCACACCGGTTTTCATGGTGTCGCTATCTCTGAGGTCCCGGGTTCGATCCCCGGTCGGATCAATTTAGAAATACCTGTTTTTCTATATTGTTTCGGGTCTGGGTGTTTCCTATGTATAATAAGTATGTATTTAAGTATATTAAGTATGTTTATCCGTTGTCTAGTTAACCATATAACGAGTTTCTTAAGGAAGCTTTTCTTGGGGCTAGATAATTGGTGTGAGTGTGGGAAACATTTATTATTATTTATTATAGTATTATACTTTGTATAAAGATTGTTTGTTTAAAGCAATTTTGTCAATATTACATCTACCATGTCATTTCTGCACCTGATGGACTGGTAGAAAATGACATGCACTTGGCCATGTAGTATTTTGTTGCAAAAGTTTAAATAAATAAATAATAAATAAATAAAGATATAATATTTAAATAACTAACAACATAACAAGAGGTTTTGCCATTGAAAATGGTTATCAGATGCAAATCGGCTGAGACGTATTTTTGGCCATAGCTCCGAGGATTTTGGGTGAATCGAGATGGAAATAGTACTAAGAGTTGAGGAATTTATCGAGACACGTGTGAGCGTTTGAATGTTGTAAATTAACTAGAAACTTTTTTTGGAATTTTGAAAAATGTAAAAAGATCGGGTTTTTGGGGAGTGTTTGTATACTAAATTGTAAATATTTAAAAAAAACAGACTTAAGAAAAAATGAAAAAAAGTGTCCTAGGGTATTAGTTTAGCTACAAAACGGCGAAAAAATTTTGAAAATCGGTCAAATAATTGTGACCTATGGTGGTCCCTTTAGATTTGGTATTGTAGAAAAACGGGTATTTCCGTATATAAAAAATGATGTAGCTTCTTTGTAAATTGTTGTATTCATTTTCAATGCTTCAGAGCATCTTGCGGGGACTGCGAAATCTGTGAAACTTTTTTGTTATATATCTATACTAATATTATAAAGAGGAAACCTTTGTATTTTTGTATGTATGTATGTTTGCAACGAATAAACTCAAAAACTACAAGACCGATTTAAAAAATTCTTTCACCATTAGAATGCAACACTAAGCGCTGAGTAACATAGGCTATATTTAAAAAAAGTCCACCCGTGCGAAGCAGGGACGGGCCGCTAGTATTTAATAAACTTGGTATTTAGTAATGAATTGTACCTAGTATTATTCAGGCTTTATTGTAGATGCATTTTCGGCTTCTATGCAAATAGTTTCGCGTGTTAAACTACAGTAAACATTGGCCATTGTAACTGTGGTTTCGGCTAACAAGCTTATATACCGGTATTGAAAAGGTTCACTTACCTATGATTTGGTAATTGGTATATTTTCCAAGCTTAAAAGACTAATTTGAAACTGTAAAAACACACTCAAGAGTCTTCATCCCAGTTTTGATGAAAACTAAAAAGAAAAAGTTAGATTTTTAAATATCTATCTTTCTAGCCAGGAATCAAACCCGCTGGTTTAAAAAAAATAACCCAAACAAAAACACTGTAGGTATCTGTTTTCCTCTCTCCCATAATAATGTCGTGTCGTGCTTTGGAAGGCACGTTAAGCCGTTGTTGCTAGTACACCGGCACCAACGGCTCAACGTTGCCTTCCAAAGCCGGAGTAGCTCTGAATATATCAATTTGGTCACCCATCCGGTGACCAGGCATTGAGAAAGTTGCTTAACATGCAATATCACAACATCGAACTCTCATTAATAGATATTCATCATCAGCTCATTTTATATCTAAATCTTTATACTTATTTTATATCTAATCTTTATATTTTATATCTAGAATCTAGATTTATGCTCTATGCACAGGATGGGCGGCAAAGAGAAGAGAGACGACCAGGGGAACGTTTTATTCCAGCTTCTTTTGAGGAAAAAATACCTTTCGGCGGTGGATCTGTTATGGTTTGGACTGGAATCTCTTTAAAGAGTCGCACGGAGTTAGTGCTGATAGAAAATGGTACGCTTACTAGTGCAAGATATGTAGAAGAGATCCTTAATGAGTATGCGTATGAGAATTTTCACCCATATTAATCAAGTATGGGCCCATACTTGATTAATATGGGTGAAAATTCCATATTTATGCATGACAATGCTAGGCCACATACAGCTCAAATTGTAAATGAGTATATTCAGGACGTTGGCATCAATTGCATGGACTGGCTATTGAGAAGCCCGGATCTAAATCCGATTGAGCACGCTTGGAACGAGCTCGGAAAGCATGTGAGAAATCGAAACCCCGCCCCTGCTACACTTAGAGATCTGAAACACGTGTTAGTGGAAGAATGGAACTATATCCCGCAACATCGCATAACAAACTTAATAAACAGCATGCCCAATCGTCTGGCAGCTGTAAGAAGAGCCCGTGGAGGCACTATAAAGTATTAATATTGCTTTAAAGTTCGTTTTTATGTGGTGTGTGAGGTAATGTCTTTTAATTTTTCAACGCAAAAAGTTTTGATAATTTGTTAAACGTAATTTTAATAAATAAACAAATAACGTTTCCACCATTTAGTGTAGTTATTATTAACTATGAAATTATTTACAACATACAGTGTCATTCATGCTGCTAACTCTATTATGTTAAGAGATATTCTATTTTTTTTTTACTTTTTTTATTTTAAGTGCTAATTGCTGCACTGTATTTTATAAGTATTTAGATATTCTAATATTTCGTACTGACCCGTATTAGCTGACCGGCGGACTTTGTACCGCTTTGACAGTTTCCATGACAACAAAACAAACAAATCATTCGTCCGCTTAAGAACACCCGTATGATAGACCCCTATAGCAACGCCACCTACAGGGTCCAAATGTAAATCTAACCCATTCTCGAATCCACTTGAACACAGACAAAATTTCATCCAAATCGGTCCAGCCCTTTAAAAGGAGTTCAATTTCATACACACGCACTTCTGTGATTTATATATAGATATAAAGATATTTTTTTAATTATATTTGCACATACATGGATTCCTACATAATGAGTACACTCCGATATATTCTATAGATTTTTTTGATGTGCAATTTTCGTAATAGTATTTGATGGTATCAAATTTAAGCTCAAGTAAATCCAGAATTATAATGAAACGAGCTGGAGCTACTATTATTATTTTAGATATGCAGGTAAACAAAAGTTAATTAATTTCCAGTGACGTGTAAGTGTAAGTTTTACAGCCCAACTATATCACAAAATAGTAAGATACAATCTTTTTCTTATCAATAATTAGTTATCTATATATTAATTACGTGAAGCAAAAACTTTGTACCCCTTTTTACGAGAAATTGCGCGGACTTTACGGAGGAGTTTGAAATTTCGCACAATCATAGTTTATATAGTAGAGAAAAATTGCAGAATGTTCATATTTTTTTTAAATTATGCATAAAAATATATTAAACCAATAAAACAAACGTTACACACACTACCATGTATTTGACACACACGCATAATACTCTTTTCAAAACTTTCAAAAATGGAAGAGGAGCGGCCGAAATCTGTCAATGCCAATCCAAACTCACATTCTATCTTTTTAAATTTTTCATTGCTTAGGATACAATCCGTGCAGCTTTAATAAAATTACGGTTGAATTCGACCACTGGGCGTCCACTAGTAACAATAATATGACACTATTTAAATTATCACAAAATGGCCACGCAAGGTCTTTGTAAAGTCCCATCTCAACCAAAACTTAAAAGGATTTAAATATCTCTCTTCTCATAATACACTCAGTCAGCATGTAATAGGCACCCGATATCAATAGCTAGATAGTGCGTACACGAGTTAGGTACCGAATCGGCGACCTAGATCTGTGACCTTGTGTCCAATGTGCTATGTAGGCTTCTATGCATCTGTGTTCAACTCACTTTTAGAGATTCGCGGTGCACAAAGTGAAATTAATTTAATTAATTAACAAATCTAATTATTTGTTATTTTCTAGAGTTTACGCGAACACTACACATTGAAATGAAACAACTTTTACGGATCTCTTTTACGGATTTCTAATGAGTATTTACTGCATTCTTTTTATGATTTGAAAAAAAATATACGGAGTCGGAAGCGCGCATTTAAAATCGATTAAAAACAAGACATTATTATTTTAAGTGACATAATTGTGTCATCATTTTGATATGTCAAATGTCATGCATGAGTTTTTACTGCATTCTCTTTATGATTTGTAAAACAATATACATAATTGTTAATTCTATATTCTATTTTCTATTGTAATATTGATTTCAAAAGGTGCGTTTATTTTACACATTACTTTTTAATGTTTAACATTTTTAATGTGCGAGTAGATCCGTAAAAGTTGTTTCATTTCAAATCTAGTTATTTAACAGGCAAAGGGATGTATTTTCCCAGCAAATTTTGAACTTTATGTCATTGAGATAAGATTGAAAACCATTGAAATATTCAAACGTGTTATGCCCGTTAAAGGGTTAAATGTTATGACCAAAGCACTTCCAGGGTGCCTAGTGCTAGTTTTACTTGCTGTTCGACCACTTTAACTTTTATCGTCTCTGTGGTCGAGTGGTTTAGAACACGGGTCTCAGGTCTCAGGTTCGATTCCCAGCGGGGGTATGTGTTTGTGTGCAAGTTTTGGTTGGTAGTTGGACTTTTTTTCCGCCAGGCTAACTACCACCATCTTATCTAAATATGTATGCAATGTTTGAAACATTAGCAGCTAGAGATAGCGATAGAGCGATAGAGATAGAGGTAGCCAGTGTCTCAGTAGTCTACTACTAAGGCACTGGCTACCTCTACTCTACTGGTTCCGGGTAGATGACGTCACTCTAAATCCAATATGGCGGACTAAGTTTTTGGACGACAACCTTTTATATCATAAAAATTGTGTAATGACGTTATAAGTTGATAGTAAAAGTTTTAAAGTAAAAAATTTTTTTTTCTTTTTAGCGCATTTAAATAAAAGCTTGTTTTTTAAAAAGGTTTTTTTTAAACGATTAAAAGAAAAAACTGTCGATTACTGGTTCCTGTCGATCACTAGTGCCACTACCCTGTTTATTATTAGTATTGGTACGGAACCCTAAAAGTTATGGATTTTGTGCAGCTGTGGGCCCGTAGCGCGACCGCGCTAGCGGCAAGGCCAACCACTCTATCACGAATTGGGTAGACAGAAATAATCCAACATTTAATGTTACTATATTACTCCTAAAGGATTTTTTTTATAGATAGATAGATTTATTGCACACACAAATGGAAAACAAATAACAAAAATGTTAATACAGAGGTGGGCAAAGGCGGTCTTATCTCTTCCAGACAACCTTTGAGTCATAGGACCACTGAAAGAAAAATGAACGGTAGTAAAGCAACAAGCAGTTTAAATTACCACATTTTTTATTTAATATAAGTAGTAGCATTGTTAATGTGAAAATTAAAATTATAAAATATTTAAAGTTTTTTTTTTAAATTTACGATTGATAAGCACGGTTACATACACCAGTTACACTAATCAAGAAACATATTAATACAATTAATTAATTAAAAGATATATAAAAAGAAAACTATGCGGTTACCATAATAATATGTTTGCACTAACTTACAAAACAACGCTACATGCTCGCATAGCAAAAATTTTACAACATAGTAGTCCGAACTGAACTATGTGTTCATTGCATAACAAAAAAATAGTTCAAGTTTCATACGAAATATTGATGGTTCTCACGCCTCGCTCAAAAGGAATTCCAAGCTGAATTTAACGAAGAGTTTTGCTGTTTCAGAAAAAAAAACAATTGGAAAAATAACATTACTTTTATGTTGTGAAAGTGTAATAATAATAGTATGTAGTAATAAAATAATAAAACCTAATTTTTCTCTTTACTATAATTAGGAGATAGGTACAAAAGGCTTAATATACTATTAAGACACTCTAGAGAGAGAGAGACCTATCATTTGGGAGAGACTGGTGCCTGAAGTAGGTTTCATAAGAAACCTGCAAGTTTAGCGAAAAAAGTATGGCAGCGACGTTAGTCAAAACTACTAAATATATTTATTATTATTTTTTTTAAATAAAAATATTTTTAGAAAAAAAAACCAAAGTTCTTGGAAGGTTTGGTATAAAGGTATGCCTATGTAGTTGTCGTTAATAACCGTTAAAAATTTTTGTTTAAAATAGAACGCAAATGTTTTAAATTGCATTAAAAAAACATTCCAGTGAGATATATTTTTTGTACCACTTTCGTAAAATCCGGATTCAGGTGCCCTTCTAATTAGCTACCGTGATTGTATCTGCCACTTGTTTTCGTCAAGACCATCCAGTTACTTTTAAAAATTATTAAAGTCTTCATCATCATCATCTCATCCAAAAGACGTCGTCCACTGCTGGACAAAGGCCTCCCCCAAGGATCTCCACAACGACCGGTTTTGTGCTGCTCGCATCCAGCGGCTTCCCGCGACCTTTACCAGATCGTCGGTCCACCTTGTTGGAGTCCTGCCCACACTGCGCTTTCCGGTAAAGCCTTATTGAATGTCAACAACAACGTCTTCAGTGGCAGGCCGGGAATGGATGGTTCCACATCCATCATAGGATCTCGTCACACCTAAAAATTTGTCGAATTTGGTCACAAATACTTTTGTAGATAACAGTTTAGTAGTCACTAAACGATGGCGCAGTGGTTAACGCGCTCGTTCTGCGAGTGCTGAGGTTAAGCAACTTTCGCAAAGGCCGGTCATCGGATGGGTGACCAAAAATTTATCATCTCGAGCTCCTCCGTGCTTCGGAAGGCACGTTAAGCCGTTGGTTCCAGCTGCATTAGCAGTCGTTAACAACCACCAATCCGCACTGGACCCGCGTGGTGGTTCATGGCCCGTTCTCCCTATCCATCCATAGGGAAGGCCCGTGCCCCAGCAGTGGGGACATAAATGAGCTGATGATGATGATGATGAAACGAATGTGCTTCTATTAAAAAGATGTATCGAGCTGATGGAAATGAGAACCTGAAAACTGTAAACTGAAACCATTGTCTTTGTAACAGAGATAACTTCGTCCGTGAATGACTGAGCACAGTTCAGTTCTCCAAGTTACTCAGGATGATTCACTAGCATATTTGGTGCCTAATACCTTAAAAAATAACCAGGAAACGTACCTTCATAAACATACAACAGTGTTCAAACTTGATCGTCTTGATGCGTCATCAGTTCGCCGATGAATGGACTTTGAGCCTCGATTGTTTGTGTGTCATTAGGTCGAGCAGGCGAACTGTGTTTAGGTGCAGTAACACAAAAATATCTGTCACTCGATATCTCTGTGTCACATTATACATAATACAGTAATGTATTTATAACCTTTCGTTTCTAAGCGTTTGAAAGAAAAACTCTCGATGAATTCAATGTACAAGTTAATATATTAGTTGGTTTACTCTGTGCCTGTTATTAACATTTTTAAAGCTTAAAAAAAAACTAAACTAAACTTATATTTTGTGATTCCTGTTGCATAATACATGCCGTGGCAGCTTATAAATAAGACAACACTATAGGTAGCTAAGATAGACTGATGATGATGATCATGATGATGATAGGTAGCTTGTAATTTTGAAGTGTGTCAATGCGTTGTTTTGGTGTATTACTATGTTCTTGCTAGCTGTCCTTCAATAAATAAATAAATACTGTATTTATTATAGCCTAAACTGAAACAAACACTTTAACTATGTTAAATTTAAAACTGCTTAGCACGCTTACGCGCAAAGTGCTTAAAAAGCGGTAAAAAGGCACGGTTAAGGTAAAGTACTAATATTGCATTACACGGAGTTACACTAACGCCGATGGAGCTCGATGATTGCTAAAGTTAAGTAACTTTTCCAAAGGCCGGTGATCGGATGGGTGACCAAAAATGTATCATGTCGAGCTTCTCCGTGCTTCGGAAGGCAGGTAAAGCCGTTGGTCCTGGATGCGTTAGCAGTCGTTAACAACCACCAATCCGCACTGGGCTCGTGTGGTGATTTAAGGCCCGTTCTCCCTACCCATCGGTAGGAAAGGCTCGTGCCCAGCAGTGGGGACATAAAATGAGCTGGCGATGATAATGGTGATGTGTGACACATAATAAGGAGTTTGTGTTTTCTTCACGTATTTAAATATAGATAAAATATTCTTACAAAATCTGTTGTCTGCCTATCTCAAATCGTTTGATAGACAAAACTCCAGGAAAGACTATCCGGTCATTTAGCAGGTTGTTGCAAACAAGTCCTTATTGCTATATTAATAACATGCCATTTGCTATAAAAGTGTTTCGCACTTTCTCACGTTGCATTACACCTACGCCTTACCGCAAAATAAATAGACCCCAGAAAGTAAGCTTGATACATAGGCCATCTTAACGTCCGGTGAAGCTGAAAATGCCTAATAGCTAAATCAGTAAATTCTCTCCAAAAAAAATCAACCCATCTCGAACCAGTCCGAGCGCAGGTGTCCATAAGAGGTTGTCAGGAGCTCGATGGCGCAGTGGTTAACGCGCCCAGTCTGCGATTGCTAAGATGAGGCAACTTTAACGAAGGCCGGTCATTGGATGGGTGACCAAATATTTATCATCTAACGGAAGGCAGGTAAAGCCGTTGGTCCCAGCTACTTAAGTAATCGTTAACAACCAATAAACGCACTGGGCCCGCGTGGCAGTTAATGGCCCGTTCTCCCTATCCATCCATAGGGAATGCTCGTGCCCCAACAGTGGGGACATGTAATGAGCTGATGATGATGATGAGAGGTTGTCAGGAGCTCGATAGCGCAATGGTTAACGCGCCCAGTCTGTGATTGCTCAAATTAAGCAACTTTAACGAAGGCCAGTCATTGGATGGGTGACCAAATATTTATCATCTCACGGAAGGCAGGTAAAGCCGTTGGTCCCAGCTACATAAGTAGTCGTTAACAACCAATAAACGCACTGAGCCCGCGTGGTGGTTTATGACCTGTTCTTCCTATCCATCCATAGGGAAGGCTCGTGCCCCAGCAGTGTGGATATTAAACGAGCTGATGATGATGATAAGAGATGATCTATGTTTTCGAGCGTTTTATGAAGCTCACCTTCTGCAGTATCCTTATTTTGTGACCTCACTACTGTTGCGATAACGAATTTCGTTGTCAGCTGCAATGGCCTTGACTGCATACAATTCGTCTAGACTAGATGAATATAAATGAGAATGATTATGCCTATGACCTACATGTTAACTCGTACGGGCTGCCATTTTTGTTTTCAGAAACATTTAAAATAAAATAATACATATAAAACTCTCGTATCACAAGTTAGTTGCCATACTCCTCTGAAACGGCTCGATTGATTTAAAAACAGGTACAAAGTTTTTGCTTCACGTATTAATATATCATCACTACATAGTATAAAACAAAGTCGCTTTCTCTGTCCCTATGTCCCTTTGTGTGCTTAGATCTTTAAAACTACGCAACGGATTTTGATGCGGTTTTTTTTAATAGATAGAGTGATTCAAGAGGAAGGTTTATATGTATAATACATGCATATAGTAGAGCAACACTGATAATATCAGCATTGCAACCGTGCGAAGCCGGGGGCGGGTCGCTAGTAGATTATAAAGAGGAAACCTTAATTCTTTCACCATTAGAATGCTACATTAGCGCTGAGTAACATAGGTTATATTAAAAAGAAATGTCCACCCGTGCGAAGCAGGGACGGCCCGCTAGTTAATAATACATTAAGTATATCATTGTGAAAGCAATAACACAAAAATGCAAACAACTAACAATGACACAAAAAACCATTTCATAAAAATAGAAAATTTTATGACCTCCGTAGCCGAGTGGCTTGCACGCCGGACTTTGGGCGGCGCTAACTCTGAGGTTCCGGGTTCGATACCCGGTCAAGTCAATGTCGAAAATTAATTTTTCGATATTGTGTCGGGTCTGGTTGATTGTGGTACCGTCGTTGTTTCTGATTTCCATAAAACGAGTGCCTTATTTAGCTACCCTTGGGATCAGAACAATGTATGGGATGTTGTCTAATATTTATATTTATTTATAAGTAGGATAGGATTCCAGAATATTTTTATATAATATTTTTATTTTACAAAACCGTTGAAGAAACTTCCATATTTCAATATTAAGTACCTGGTTTTTTTACGGATAAAACGACGTTTTCTAAAAATGAAACCTAGCCAGATCGATTTGTCGCCCCCGAAACCCCCTACATACAAAATTTCATAAAAATCGTTGGAGCCGTTTCCGAGATTCAGAATAAAAATAAGAATAAAAGACATTTATTGGGATCACATAACAAAACACACAATTAAATACAACATGTATGTAACAAAAAGAATTAAACAAAAACCGGCCAAGTGCGAGTCGGACTCGCGCACGGAGGGTTCCGTACTTTATGACGTATTAAAAAAAAAATACTTACTAGATCTCGTTCAAACCAATTTTCGGTGGAAGTTTGCATGGTAATGTACATCATATATTTTTTTTAGTTTTATCATTCTTTTATTTTAGAAGTTACAGGGGACACACACATTTTACCACTTTGGAAGTGTCTCTCGCGTAAACTATTCAGTTTAGAAAAAAATGATATTAAAAACCTCAATATCATTTTTGAAGACCTATCCAAAGATACCCCACACGTATGGGTTTGATAAAAAAAATTCCAAAAACACAAATGTTAAAAAAAAAATTGAGTTTCAGTTCTGAGTATGGGGAACCCCCAAAATTTATTGTTTTTTTTTTCTATTTTTGTGTGAAAATCTTAATGCGGTTCTCAGAATACTAATAGAGTTTACTTACCAAGTTTCAACAGTATAGTTCTTATAGTTTCGGAAAAAAGTGGCTGTGACATTCGGACGGACAGACAGACAGACAGACATGACGAATCCATAAGGGTTCCGTTTTTTGCCATTTGACCATGGAACCCTAAAAATAATAACAATTGACATTGTGCTCTGTTATGTGATGCCAATACTGTGCACAGCTCATTATATATAGCTCAGATTATATACATAGGTACATACATATATACAAGAATTGATCGTTTAAAGGTATTGTATGTACATAAAGCATTTACGTAATTATAAGGCTTCCTATTAAACATGGCAAGACAACTGGTTTTAATTAACAATTCATTTGCTGAACTGATTATGTCAGTAATAATCGGTCTAGACGTTAGATGTTAGACGTCTAGACGTTTCTTAACCGCCTCTGTGGTTTAGTGGTTAAGACCACTGATTTAGACCCAGAGGTCTCGGGTTCGATTCCCAGCGGGGGATACGTTCATTGTTGTGTACTCGGCTTGTTTGCCCGCCTGGCTAGCTACCACCATCTTATCTAAATATGTCCCAAACACCCATATTTTTAAATATAGCCCTGCTCTAAGCAAAAACATTATGAGGTCAACTAGCCCGCTAACATATTTACGCACCCCACTGTACCTGCAAATTTCTAGACGACCTAGTGCACGTGTGTGGCCCTAACAATAGGGCTTCCATTCCAAACATGACCTATTGATCTATTCAGTATTAAACAGAAGGTCGCCTAACAAAAGCATTTGTTTAAAATCCTTGTCGCGTGAGAATGGAGCGCGTTTTGTTTTCGCCATCACTCAAAAGTTGCATAAGAATAATATAATAGGTGTTTTGATAGAACATCCTGAGTTTACTGGCCATGTGATATCATTGGTGGAAATTGGAAATTCTTGAAAACGCGTCACTCTGGTGCAAAGGTCGCGTGACACTTGTTGTTGAAGCCTTCTCATTTTTAGACGACTTCAAAAATTTTGTTGAATGTTTGTGAAAAACACAAATGTTGAAAAAATTTCCACGAGCAGGATTTGAACCTGCACCCTTCTGACATTCCGGGTCAGGTGCTCCTCCAATTGAGCTATCGTGTTTCTAACCAGCCCGCCGAAATTATTCAACACTTTTTACTTTGAAAGCCATTTCAAAGTAAAAAGTTTTGAATAATTTCGGCTCATTTTATGTCTCCACTGCTGGGGCACGAGCCTTCCCTATGGATGGATGGGGAGAACGGGCCATAAACCACCACGCGGGCCCAGTGCTGATTGGCGGTTGTTAACGACTGCTAATGCAGCCGGGACCAACGGCTTTACGTGCCTTCCGAAGCACGGAAGAGCTCGAGATGAAAAATTTTTGGTCACCCATCCGATGACCGGCCGTTGCGAAAGTTGCTTAACCTCAGCACTCGCAGACCGGGCGCGTTAACCACTGCGCCATCGAGCTCCTCCCTCAAAGTATGACAAACAAAAAATTTGTCTTATTTATAACACTTATTATGTACCTACTCTATTATATAACATATACATAAACAGTTATTTAAGTCAATAACTGGTGCAGTAACTAAATCAGGTGCAGCACATTCTGTCAGTAATTAGTAATCTGCTTAGCCGCGCTGTTTCAAAGGGAAGCCATTTTACATAAACAAAATCCAATATAGTCGGTGTGGGTGTGTGCAAGTCTTTACCGCCAAGGTAGCACCGTATTCGTAGTCGACACTCTAATGTGAAGGTTCGAGTTTTATGTAACATTCGAAAAAGTTACCGAAGTAAGAGTGGCATTGAAGCAGCTTCTGAGGTCCGTGTGTGAGTACCTAAGTATATGCCATCAGACAACGTTAATAGATAACGAAAATGAGAATTTACGTCGCTTTGAAGCATCTCCTGGGTGACTTGTGCGAGCTTTATACGCCATTCGACCATTTTTACGAAAACGAGATGTTAATTAATTTATTTATTTACTAGCTGACCCGGCGGACCGCTTTGACAGTTTCCATCATTGAGTTAAATAATGGTTTCTATGACAACAAAACAAACAATTCATTTAGTATTGGAAAATTAAATTGTCGTTTTTTGTATTTTTTTTTAATATAGTCTATGTTACTCAGCGCTAATGTAGCATTCTAATGGTGAAATATTTTTTTAAATCGGTCCAGTAGTTTTTGAGTATATTGAGGTATTTCATTTCTTTTTGTAGATAGTACCTATCTACACCTATTATTCCATACATAAACAGGTACACTGATTCATTAACTGCAAATGTAACTTTGTAATCCTATACATTTATATGGGACTACAAAGTAATTTATGCAGTTGGTGTATCTAGAAAACTGGACCGAAATTGCAAAATATTTTAGTTTTTCCTTGAATTATACACTAAACACTAATTGTATTCTAAATTTGAAGCTTCTATGTCTGCTAGAAAAGCCTTAGAATTTTAATGATCGGTCAGTCAGTCAGTGAGTAAGTGAGTTACAAAATCAAGAAACTTTGTCTAGTTATAATTCTTAAACTACTGGTTCAAATTGAATGAAATTTGAAATATACAGTGTTTATACAATGCCTGCTTGGTTACTGAAAATTCAGGCTTCTAGGTTCATCCACAATGAAGTTATAGGGGATCGAAAATAGCCAAACTGTAACTGTTTCTAGAAAAGGATAGTACGGCCGTGCCGCTTTTTTGCTCGACTTGGCGGTATATTATAACGCAGCTATTCGGGTCCCTTACTATGAATGCGGCCGCCTGTAGATTTCATACTTGTTGATTCGGGCGGGCTTCGCATCTGATGTAACGGCTGTATTCGCGACACGGGCTCAGCTTCACTTGGCGCGTAAGCCCACTTCGTAATTGGCTGGTTTTGTATCCGCACGTTACTGGTAAAGTCATGAGTTACCGACCCCGAAGGTCTTAAATGGAATATTCTGTTACGGCATGTTACTAGTAGGCTCAAAAAACACGAACTACGGATCCATACTTTGTATAAGTCAACGTAGGTATACCTCATTCATATAACATTTATTAAATTAAACGCAAGCAAATTCCTAAAAAGTTTTTATGTCAGTACAATATTGAAATAGAACAACTTTTTACGGATCTACTCGCGTTTATTATCCTGACGTTTCGAACCCTTTGCAGGGTCCGCGGTAATGTTCGCGTAAACTTTAGAAAACAATATCAGTCAGTACCTACAATATGTTAAACGAAAACAGCAATAAACTCGTGAAGGTTCTAATCACGATTGCGAAACCTTTTTAGAGATTGAACAGAAAAATATGCGTTTTTCCATTTAAACGTGTGACATTCGCCGTATCTGTTCCACTCAGTTAGCCGAGCCACCCCTATTGATTTTGTGCGCCCCACTTTTGCAACCCACCCCCCCTAAGCCCTCCTTCCGTAGCTAAGACAATGCACTTGGTTAAATTTCTAGGAAAAGAGTATTGGGTAAGGAGTGCGTAATGCCTGTGTTTATTTGTATCGGGAAATCGAATGAGACGGAATTACGGTTGACCTATTTGTTCTGGCACCGGTGTTCGACACAGTTACCCAGTGTTCGACATCAATAAATAATTTTGAAATTTTACTGGATGATTGCTAAGAGCATGGTGGTCTGGATTCAAATGCTAAAATCAAAAATCAAAATTAAAAAAAAAATCAAAATTCAAAATCATTTATTCAGTGTAGGCTACAAGTAGCTCCTATGAATGTCACTATGCCATCGGTTCGTAAGTCTACTCTGGGCGGGAGATCTTGTGCAAGTTTTAAACGCAAAACAATGCTTGACATCAATAATAGTTCAAACAATAACAAACAACACCAAAAACTATGAAAAACAAATATACCTACCTATCTATACTAATATTATAAAGAGGAAAGCTTTGTATTTTTGTATGTAGATATGTATGTATGTTTGCAACGAATAAACTCAAAAACTACTGGACCGATTTAAAAAAATCTTTCACCATTAGAATGCTACATTAGCGCTGAGTAACATAGACTATATTTAAAAAAAAAAGAAATGCGGTAGGTACGAAGTCCGCCGGGTCATCTAGTCACACATAATGATATTGAAACTAAGAAAAGCATTGAACATATCACTCATTTTGTTTTGTTGTTTGATGTTGGCAACTTGATTAGTTCCGAAGTAATTCTTAAGATAGATAAGAAGTCTTGAGAATTTGCATTCCAAAACAATAATAATTCGTTTCTATAGCTACTACCATTATAGCGTAACGGTTAGGTAGATGCTCGGGTTGAATCGTGTTGAATCGGGGTTCGATTACCTATAGCTCCGAACTACTGACGTGAACTCAAATACAAATTCAAATTCAAATAATTTATTGCACACATGCGGTATAAAAGTTATTCATTCATTCTTTCATTCATTTATTTTCAAGCATCATGGCTCATTTGGGTTAGTTACAATAATTAGCTTAAACTATGTTAGTAAAATTAACAAATTCAATAAAATTAAATACAAATACCTACATGGCAATAAAATTAATAAATTAAATTAAATATTAATCAAAATTATATTTAAATTATTAAAACAAATCAATTGTTAAAATCAATTATTAAAATAATCAAACAAAACAAAGAAATTGTTATAACTTTATTTTTACAGTAGGTACATACCTACTTTAATGCTAACTACTTGTTTCTAATTGTTTTCTAAAGTTTACGCAAACACTACACATTTAAATGTAACTTTAACATTTATTTTTAGCGTTTATTTCATACATTAGTTTTATTGAATGCTTATCCTGACGTTTCGAACCCTTTGCAGGGTCCGTGGTCACAGGGAGACTGAGGTGATGGTCGTCTCAAAATTAGTTGGTAGCTTGTATACCTACCCTCATTTTAATTTAATAATCTGCATGTATAAGTACCTACTTAAATAATAATTAACGTTTAAGCTTGCCAGTTAAGTTATTATTAAACAATTTTATTTAATATATAACCTATTACTAGAAACCTTTTTACACGAGCAACTTAAAATAAAACCTCTTCCGCCCAATTGCGTCGCGTACTAAGCAATAATATGACATTTCCAATACTTCCTCTCTGTGGGCCGACGGCGACGTCTCAGGGCTTGGATCGAACAAAATCAATACAATAGAAGTGTTTTTACGTGGCCGTCTGTCTGTGCGACCGGGATCCGGGAGGAGCAACAGTTAGCGCATACCCGCTGGCAGAATTGGAACGGGACATAATAAAAGTGCCTCTTGCGTTGAAACCTTTAGTAATTGATTTTACTTTTGAACATTTTTAAAGCGCTCAATGATTTCCGATTGCAGACCACAAAATGTATTTTATCTAACTTGACTTTCTCGATTTTATTTTATGACATCTGATCAGTTTTTTATTCTAATGTAAATAATTGTATTATATCATTATTTGTATATTTGCATGCTATGTAAAATGGCTAAATAGGTTAAGCTCCATTTTGTTTTCACAATATGCATAATATTGTACCTAACACCTTTACTGTAACCCTATTTAGAGCAAATAAAAATATTTGTATTTGTATTTGTATTTGTAAAAGTATTACTGTCCCACTTCTGAAGCTAGGCAAAGTCCTCCATCATTGACATCCAATCATCGCTTCAATTGAAGGGTAATGGCTTAATCACCACGCTTGCCAAATGCCAAATTTTGTTGCACAACAAATTACAAAAACACAAATGTTGAAAAAATTCCCACGAGCAGGATTTGAACCTGCTCCCTTCTAACATACCGGGTCAGGTGCTCTCCCAATTGAGCTATCGTGGTTCTAACCAGCCCGCCGAAATTATTCAACACTATTTACTTTTTACTTTGAAAGCCAAAGGCGCCCATTCAAGTAATAAGTAAATGTCAGAAGGGTGCAGATTCAAATCCTGCTAGTGGGAATTTTTTCAACATTTGTGTTTTTGTAATTCGAAACTACACTTTGTCCGACCTGGGCATTGAACTCGGGAGCCTATATCTTAACCAGATTCATAATAAGCGCATTTCCATTTGAGATGAACACACAACTGTAAGACGTAGAGATAATAAATTCTGTTAGCAAAGCAACACAATAAAAATAAATAAATGTTGAAAAGTGTTGAAAAAATTTACACGAGCGGGATTCGAACCCTCTAGACCGTGTACGGGTTCGCAACAAAATTTGCGTAAAATTATATAAACCACGATATTAAATGTTAAGTATTAACAAGCAGACATCGCAAATTCCAAAGCAACATAGTTGTATACATCTCGACTCGCTTTGAAATTTAATTAGACCTAGTTTTGCTAAATTAACATTTCTCCAATGGCGGCCTTGCAAGTTCGTGATTGACAGATAACACGGTAGGACATCTTTTCAAACGTTAACCTTATATTTCTTTTTTCTTTTTGTTTATTGGGTAATTTTATTCTAAATATTTTTTTATTGACATTATATTCTTAACATTATGCAAACATTTAATGCGACGTGATGCTCTGTAATGAAGCCTAAAAACAAACAAATACTTGCAACTAGTCATTTAGTCATATTTAGACATATTCCAACTAAACTGGGTAGGTCTACCTAGCGAATCCGCCAAAAAATCTAAATTCCTCTGCACTCGTTTATTAGATATTTTTTATATTCTTTATTTATGGCACAATACTATATTGAGTTGCATATTTTAAAATCCCGCCAATCAGAACTGATCAGACACTTTGACTCTAACAAAATTTGAAATTGCTACCCAACGACACCCCACACTATGGGGTAAACGAGAAAAAAAACTACATCCGCACTTCACGTGTAGGGGAGTAACCTAAAAAAAATATTTTTCAAAATTTTACTTCACCACTTTGTCGGCGTGATTAATATGTATATCCATGCCAAATTACAGCTTTCTAGTACTAAGAGTCTATGAGCTAGGCTGGGGCCGGACAGACAGACAGACATACAGACAAGGCGAAACTATAAGGGTTCCTTGTTGACTACTGCCTGATTTATGATAAGGCCGAAGGTGGAAGCGCACTTCAACCAGAATCCTCAACTACTGAGGCACTGGCTACTTTATATCTAGCTGCCGGAACACAACAATGCTACAAACATTGATGTTATGGTAAGTCCACATTAAGTGACATGTCGTTAGAAAATTATCAGTACTAGTGGTCGCCCAGTGGTCGAAATTCGACCGTAATTTTATTAAGGCTGCACGGATTGTATACTAAGCATTGAAAAATTAAAAAAGATAGAATGTGAGTTTGGATTGGCATTGACAGATGTCGGCCGCATTAAAGACAAACAATACGTGTGTGTCAAATTCATGGTTAGTGTGTGTAGTGTTGTTTTTGTTGATTTAATGTATTTTTTATGCATAATTTTAAAAAAAACATTCGGATAACATTCTCTATATAAACTATAAGTGTGCGAAATTTCATACTCCTCCGTCTCGCGCAAGTTTCGTAAAAACGGGTACAAAGTTTTTGCTTCGCGTATTAATATATAGATAAGGTTTTTTTTTGACACTTTACGTCCACACTAATAAAACACGCTAGATAAATGCTATATAACATGTTTTGTCGTATAGTCTGGACTCACCTTAGCGCTCGATACTAATATTAAGGCTATGTCGAACGTATCCAAGGAGATCGTACTGTCGTGCCTCGCACTATGCATCAAGGTCATTCTGTTGTTTCGCGTAAGATGTCACCAATCAGTATGTATTTATGTTACAGGTTCTGAATGAGTATTGCTTCGGCTATATTAAAAGACTAGTTGTGCCCCGCGGTTTCAACCGCGTAAATATTATCCAGTTTTTGCAACAATTTTCATTGCTGCTCCACTCCTATTAGTCATAGCGTGATGTAATATAGCCTATAGCCTTCCTCAATAAATGGACTATTCAACACAAACATATTTTTTCAATTCGAACCAGTAGTTCTTGAGATTAGCGCGTTCAACCAAACAAACAAACAAACAAACTTTTCAGCTTTATAATATTGGTATATATAAATTGTTTTTATGATTTGCAGATGCCTGCACGTCAACCTATCCAAAACTGTCGAATGCCTTCAATAAATATTCAACCATATGCCATAGAATTAAAGGTCAAAGTCCATTGAAGAAGTTTGACAGTTATACATCTATACATATAATAAAATACAATAAATAAAATATAATAAAGCTAAAGAGGGTCGAAAGTCTGTACATGGAAGATATTCGAAGAAAAGTTGTCTTGGGATACTTAGAATCGATAACAGAACACGTTCCAACAGTTTTTAGAATTTTTGTCTGTTTGTCTGTTTATTTGACCGCGCATCACGTGAAAATTTCTAAACGGATTTGGATGAAACTTTGCACATAGACAGACCATGACCCGGACTAGGATATAGGATACTTTTTATCTCGGTAACAAGTTCCTGTGGGATAGTGTAGTCTTCGCGAACGAAGTCTAAAATAATAAAGAAGAATAAAATATGAAATAGGAGAAGTTTTTTAAACTTTTTGGTACTTTTTATATCCTCTGTGGTCTCTTGGTAAGTCTAAGTGTTCGGTGACCTTGAAGGCTATATTTAATAGGTGTTACGCTACATTTAGAATAGGAATAAGTGTGCATGGATGGCCAAACTAAAACAGTATCGGTAAAACAACCTAAACCGCTGGACCTAGGAAGCTGAATTTTTATTTATTTATTTAATCTTTATTGCACAATAAAAAATCAGTGCAAAAGGTGGACTTAATGTAAAATGGCATTCTCTACCAGTCGACCTAAGGGCTAAGCAGAAAATACAACGTGTAACAGAAAGGTGTGGTAAAAATGAAAAGATTCAAATTGTATCCAATCTAAATCTTGTATGTGTTGTTACTAAGACATACTTATTCATTTTTATTTGTTATGTAATTCTTTATTGATTGTTATTTCTGTTGTGATGTGACACAGCACAGTACCTGCTTTACCCAGCCACACTTTTCAAGCATTTTTCAAGAGTACTAATTAGGTACTAAATATTCATACAACTAATCGCAGCTAACAATGGCTGCCACAAGTGGTCCCGCCATTATAGCGTTATAACAGTCTGGCTGTTTAAATATAACTTTGAAATAGAAGAGGTACTAATTTTTTTACAAAAGGTATCAAATAGTACCAATTCAGTACTAAACACTGCAATATGAATTGATAGAATTCAGGACCTACCCCCCAACCGCCTAACACTCGCTTTCGATCGCTTTGAAAGCGAGGCCCTTCGCCTGGCTTTCTAATATAATATCGAAATATAATATCGAATAATATCGAAAGCTATAGCCTATAGTTTTCGATATTGCTTTCATATTGCTTTCGAAATGACAAGATGACGCCTCCTCCACGCCTCGCCTTCAAAGCGATCGAAAGCGAGAGAGTTAGGCGGTCGACCCCCTGGTCCCGCCATTATAATGGTTACCAAAATAAACAAGTTACAGCCCTATTGTTTCAATGACCTCTGTGTACTCACATTTATGATCACTGCATGACAAATTAAAATTGAATAATTATGCCTTAGTAACATTTCAAACAAGATCTAGTTCGGCTACGTTTTGGATCTTTTAATTTTTACCTCACCTTTTTGTTACATTTGCAGGCAGCTTCCTTTCATGACATAGGCAAGATGGAGGTAGGACGGGATTTTCTAAAATTCCCTCCAGGTTCACAACACGCGGCCAAAGTCGCGGGCAGTCGCTAGTTTTATGAATATAGAGTATTCTTTGTAAATAAAAGCTCACTTTAATCGTGTACTTACAATGGTTCAGTAAATAAATAAGCTTCTCGTTAATCAATCAAAGGGACATTTAATTACAGCGTAACCTAATTGGTCCGCCATTGAACATTTGCTTGAATTCCCACCTTTTATGATAAAAGAAAAGGTATATCGATTTTTGAATAATTTCCTGCATTTTATAAGTCACGATACGACTAACAAGTTCGGTTTTTTTAATAGATGGTGCTTGCGACCTTTGGTAGGCATAGTCATAGTCGTCATATATTTATTGCATCATGTTGTTATGATACATAGATCTAACATTTTTATAAATATTCTATTAAAAGAAACATATTCCTTGGTTTTGTGTAGGATCCTTTAAACCTAGCTTCAGCTACAATGGAAGTTTTAGAGGCAAGGAAAGATAAACTGAATTATCATTATATTTAAATCCATGTCGCCAAGCCGCTTTTACTGTAATGTATTCTATTAACTCCATTATCGGGAACTGCTTAATTTTAATCTCACTGGACAGTAAGTCAAGACAAAGATGAGACGGAGATTTTTTATTGTACAATCGACAAATTTTAAGGATATCCAGTTACAAACATTTGGCGATCGTAGTTAACTCCGCCTACCATGAAGATGACCATAGAATGATCAATAGTAAACCTTCCGACCTTTTTTTTGTCAAAGCCATTTGTTTTAGTTCATTGTTAAAGCTTAAATAGAAATTCATTTCTTTCTTAAGAATCCTAATGGTGGATATCCTGAAAATTTGTCAAAAACAAAAGGGGCGGGTATAGCCACTGACTCCTGTACAGAAAAATCGCTCTAATGGTGGATATCCAGAAAATTTGTTGTACAAGTGACGATAAAGCCGAAATTTTAAGCACATTTTACCCGGAATCCTCAACTACTAAGCTTCTAGTGGAGGTAATGCAAAGTAGATATCATCAACATCGGCCTGAAAGAGTCCTACTGCTGACTTAGGCCTTTCCACATGAATCACATGGGAAGATTCGGCCATAATCAACCACAGCGGCTGTAATTACAATGACAATTCACCAAGTCAATACTCGACTATTGAGATCACTGACAATCTGGTTTAGCATGAAGCATTTGAACGTATGTATAATACAATTGGTATGTTCCACAGACTTCTGCACAATTTTTAACCTTGGTCTTTAGAATCTATGGTAATGTAATGCAATACGAAGCCCTTTTTATACAGTTGAATGTTGATCGGTTTTAAGATACGTTTAGTTGGTTTAATGACGTTTTAGTTCAGACAAATATGTATTAGATGTGTTTCGATAAATACTAAGATTATTTTGGCTTTTTATTTGAAGTTTATGACATTATTTATAACTTAGAGGTCACGAACAACCTAGAACCACTACAAATGCATAAAGTTTCGATATGGTTGAAATTGGAAGCGCTCTTCAACGGAATCCTCAATTACTGATGAACTGTTTGTCTTATTATATCTGTCAAAATAACGTTATTGTTAATAGTGATATTTAGGCATACTTATAAAGTCACAGTTAAAGTCAAAATCAAATATACCCCTACTACCTACTTTGATTATGCTAAATGTGTCGTCGAGATCACTAACGGCGAGTTTACTCAAAATTGGCGATATTGATGCTGTCTACCCGTTAGTAGGAGGACGTGAGAGTATGTATGTTTTGACGAGCAACGAAGCCGAGTGGCTTGCACGCCGGACTTTGGACGGCGCTAACTCTGAGGTCCCGCGCTCAATTCCCGATCGGGTCAATATCGAAAACGAACTTTTCGATATTGTATCTGGTCTGGGTGGTTGTGGTGGTACCGTCATTGTTTCTGATTTCCATAAAACGAGTGCTTTCGCTACTTACCTTGGAAACAGAACAATGTATGTGATGTTGCCTAAAATATATATATTTTTAATATTTTATGTAGGTAGGTATGTAATTTTTTACGAAGTTTGAGGTCATTTAGCTCACGATCACGCCACGACTCGAGTCGTCTCCAATTAGGAGACCATCGGCGTTCCACCCATGCTTACCCACAGATGTTGTTGCATTACTTATTTTCTTATAGTAGGGAACATTCTTTGACTTTTATAAGTTGTTGACATACGCTAACTTGGTAACTTGGTAACTTGGCAATTGAGTGGCCGCAACTGCCTGAAGTTCCTGAATTCCTGAAATTGATGATTTCAGGCTTTTGTTGTGCACAGAAGTTGAACATCTTCAGTCACTCATGTAATAGTCCGATATGCATAGTCGTTTGTGGTACAAAAGCCCTCATCATCATCATCATCAGCTCATTTAATGTCCCCACTGCTGGGGCACGAGCCTTCCCTATGGATGGATAGGGAGAACGGGCCATAAACCACCACGCGGGCCCAGTGCGGGTTGGTGGTTTGTAACGACCACTAATACAGCCGGGACCAACGGCTTTACGTGCCTTCCGAAGCATGTATGTATGCATGATATTTTTTTTGATTTTATTAAGCGCTTTGAATTGGTGTATCCTATTCTTCCTGTCCATCCATAAGGAAGGCTCGTGCCCCAGCAGTGGGGATAAAAATGAGCTGATGATGATGATGATGGTAATGATGATTGGTGTATCAATTGTAGGGATGACTTGATTACAATGAAGGAAGCCTTCACCCAGCTGTGGGACAATCATAGGCTTCTTTTTACTATATTTTGAATGATAGGAAAAATAAATTTTGTTAGTTCAGTTTTGTATTCAGAAAGTTACAAGATAAAATTTTACTAGAAAAAAAAATATCTTGTAAGGAAAATAACGTTTTTTTAAAAAATCCATCCAAGTTATTTGGAATATCCTCATTATCCTAACATACCGGATTGAAATTGAATTAGTGGGCGATGTTGGAGTCACCTGGCCTTTCGCACAGATAAAGAAATGTAATATGAAGACAATTTGCTGAAAATTACAGGGCTCGAGCGCAGTTTTTATTGCCCTTTGTGGCTTTTAATGTTATCACGTAATTAAGCGAGAATATAGTATAATGGAATTTTGTTTATCTATACTATTATTATAAAGAGGAAACCTTTGTATTTTCGTATGTATGTATGTTTGAAACGAATAAACTCAAAAACTACTGGACCGATTTAAAAAAATCTTTCACTATTACAATGCTACATTAGCACTGAGTAACATAGGCTATATTTTAAAAAAAGAAAAAAAGAAATGCGGTACTATGTCTGCCGGGTTAGCTAGTTATTATATATAATACTAGCTGACCCGGCGGACTTTGTACCGCTTTGACAATTTCTATGACAGTAAAACAAACAAATCGTTAAATACTTTACGCGTGAAAACGTAAACAAACAAACAAACTCACTTTTTTTAAAAATAAGTATCCTATGTCCATAATGATACTCTTGAGAATATGTGTACAAAATTTCATGATGGTCGGTTGAATAGTTAACGCGTGAAAGCGTTACAAACAACAGACCTTCCTCCATAGGAGTACACGTGCTGCTCTCCGGAGTCACCGCTTCACTGTCTCAAATATTCCATCGCGCACTAAGAAATTTGGTGACTCGTTTCTTTGTCGCACCTCCAAAACATGGAATAGTTTGCCAGCACACGTTTTCCCTCCTTCCTATGATATGGGGTCCTTCAAACGAGGCGTGAAGAGGCACCTTGTGGGCCGGCAAAGTGAGGATAACTGATGCTGCGTTGTTTTCACGCTGCACCAGTTGTCGTCGCATCTGGAATCCATATTCGCTTAACATCAGGTGAATTGGAGTCATTTGCCGTGCTACGTATAAAAAAAAAAGACAAACAAACAAACTCACTTTTTTTTAATAATAAGTATCCTGTGTCCTTAATTCAACTCTTGAGAATGTGTACAAAATTTCATGATGGTCTTAATTTCGTGTTTTTAATATTAGTTAGGATTTATGAATAGCGGGAGCAGGACTATTTTGCAATCATGTAGTTCTAAAGTTACTTGACTAAGTTATTAGCAAGATTTGACAATTTAAAAAAAAATGCTATTATTAATAAAAGTAACAGTGAGAATGCGCAGAAAAATAATCTTTAATTAAGTATGCAAATCAATCAAATGGATCAGAAATGAGATCCGCAGAACAACTAAAGTAACTGGCATAGCCCAAAGAGTTGCTAAGCTCAAGTGGCAGTGGGCAGGGCATATTGCTTGAAGAACTGATGGCCGCTGAGGTAGAATAGTCCTTGAGTGGCGACCGCGTACCGGAAAGCACAGTGTGGGCAGGCCTCCAACAAGGTGGACCGACGATCTGGTGAAGGTCGCGAGAAGCGGCTGGATGCGAGTAGCACAAAACCGATCGTTGTGGAGATCCTTGGGGGAGGCCTTTGTCCAGCAGTGGACGTCTTTTGACTGAGATGATGATGATGATGATGATGATGATGAGTAAGCAAAAAAGCACGTTGATTTAAATTGCTTGAAATATAGTAATAATAATTGTTTATTTTTTAACATTTGAAATCAAAATTGATTTTGGCGCTGCTGATAACCCAAAAAACATGGTTTTAAAGATGTTGTCTTTTTATGCTTTTTATGACAAAAACAAAAGTTTTTTTAAACTTTTTGAAACCTAGGTTAATGGTGATAAATCGTATAATATGGTATTCATAAAAAAATTAAAAAAAAAAAATTATTTTACCAAAATAGTACTCTTCAAAAGTTGTTTGTGACTGTACTTTTCAAAATCAGAAAGTAATATATATAAAGTAATACTCGTGTTACTAAATAAACAATTAATAAATGCTTACTTTTAATTAAATTTATCTATTTATTTATATTTTCTTTGAAAATAGGAATTCCAAAGCCGCCTGAGTCTGTACGCGAGGTGCACCACCTGTGGCTTCGTAAATTTAGTGTATTCCCGTCCCTCTCGCACCCACTACAGACCCCTATACCCGTTTCGGTCCCTCGTGTTTTCACAAATAAGTTGCATCCGAAAACAACATAGAAAACTACGGAGGAGTGCCGGTGCAAAATCGATCTTAGCACTCTGTAAATAGAGAAGGTTTTCAGCTACCAGTTTGTGGGTAGAATATTCTTTGTTGGCTCCACTGAAAGTTTCAGACTGGTGGATCGTAGGAAATGTGCTGGGCTGTTGTATTCTATGATTGTAATATAACGCGATTTAAAATAAACAGTGCTGTTCAAACCTAAACGTTGGTTTTGTCGATAAAAACCTCATTATCATATCATCAAGATCTGTTAACATAAGTCATCATCATCTATGATATACAAATTACAATTATATTCTACAATATTTTCCCCAAAGTTTGAAATTGGATATGGCAACTTCCCTATGGATGGATAGGGAGAACGGGCCATGAACCACCACGCGGGCCAGGTGCGGTGCGCTACGGGACCAAGGGCTTTACGTGCCTTCCGAAGCACAGACGAGTTTGGGATGATAAATATTTGGTCACCCATCCCATGATCGGCCTTTACGAAAGTTGTATAACCTTAGCAATCGAAGACCGAGCGCTTTAACCACTGCACAATCGAGCACCTCATGGCAACCAAAAAATAACATTAACAACATTGTGCGTTTTCGTAGCCATTGTTTACTGACTTTTTTTGAAAATAAAATTCAGCAGTTACTTCCATTCAAAATAACTTTTTTTGTTGAAAGTTTTTTGCTAATAGTATTTAAACTTTGTTGTTATTTTATTAACCAATTTCAGGGCAGAATAAACAAAACTTTTTTTATATTATTATTCTTTATAGGCAGGTATTTGACCGCGATCTCGTCTGATGGTAAGCGATGATGCGGCCTAGGATATAGCATTCTTGCCTCGATAATGCCTGTTCACCCTTGCCTTAAAAATGTCCAGGTTGTACGTTTCAGGAAACAGATCCGCAGGAAAGGAGTTCCAGTCTAAGGAGTGGAACTCCTTTCCTGCTAAGGCTGTCCAGCTAAGGCTGTCCGCATCAAAAATGATGACGTAAAGCGCTTTGTGCGTATAGGCGGTATGTTGACAGCATAAGGGTGTGTGGTGCCGGGGGTTAAGAATTGCACCACCCCGTCTTTTCCCGTGGGTGTCGTAGAAGGCGACTATGGGACCATTCCAGAGGATGGGCAGCAGCGTCTCTCTGTGATTATTCTCACCTTACTGCGATCGCCAACCCGCCTGCCAAGCGTGGCGATTATGGCAAATTCCCCTCAAAATGATTTATCCTTGAGGGAGGCCTTTGTCCAGCAGTGGACGTCTTGTCTGAGATGATGATGATGATGATGATAAGGGTGTGATCTTAGTCCGCGTCTAGTTCCCCGAAAATGAAAAGGAGAAAGTGGTATCAGTTCGTGTTCAAACTTCTTGAATCAAACACCAGTGTAAATTACACAAGATGGTGTAATTTTAAACCTTTAATTCGGTTTTAAGGTTTACAACTGCTGTACAAAAGAAAGTACAGACACCTGCACAACATCGACCTTCCAAAACATCCATCCATCCATATTCATAAAGTTCTTTTTTCTTTTAGTTGATGGCTTCGTGCGATTAGCACATTTAGCCAGTGTCAATGTGATTTTTCTTACAAGTAATACATAAATAAACAATATATTTTTTCCTGTATGATAATGATGAATGATAACAGAAATGAGAAGTGAGAAATGATATACCCCCCAACCCCTTGAGTATCTCAGTAAAGATGTGGGGCTTTACTAAGTCCTCGGGCGGACTTCTTGAGAGACTTTGAAAAGTGACGTTGCACTGTTTTGTTCCATTTGCCAACACTCGTGCACACTCACGATTACTTAAGCGCTAATATTCCACCATAATTTCACATTAATATTCGACATAACACAAATTTTAGAAAATAAAACAAAACCGCAGACATGACTCTTCACTTTCCCGCCAAGAAGTCGTACCATGTTTTGTTTTAACCTTTTGCAGGGGCAGTCACAGAGAAAAGTAATGACATAAAAATAATTAATTCGGTGTCACACACGACTGCACATGCGCCTGCACATCTGACTACCACAAACTGTTTTTCCTCAAAAGACTTTGAACTTTATGATGTACGCATATGTTTGAAAATATTGAAGAAATTTGACAGCGATTTTTCTGTGCAGGAGTCAGTGGCTATACCCGCCCCTTTTGTTTTTGACAAATTTTCGGAATATCCACCATTAGGAATCTTAAGAAAAAATGAATTTCTATTTAACACGTTGATTGCCTTCAAACCAGACACAATAGAAGTTTAATTGTCGCCCCTAAAAAAAAGGTTATCCTTAAGCTTTGTCGATAGTACGTACTATCAACAAAGCTTAAGGATAGCCAGTTACAAACATTTTTGCCTTAACGTGGCGATCGTAGTTAACGCCTACCATGAAGATGACCATAGAATGACCAATAGTGAACCTTCCGACCTTTTTTTTTGTCAAAGCTATTTGTTTTAGTTCATTGTTAAAGCCTCATTGTAAACGCCGGACCCCGCACAAGTGCGGGGCGACAATTAAACTTCTATTGTGTCTGGTTTTAAGGCAATCAATGTGTTAAATAGAACTTCATTTCTTTCTTAAGATTCCTAATGGTGGATATCCAGAAAATTTGTCAAAAACAAAAGGGGCGGGTATAGCCACTGACTCCTGCACAGAAAAATCGCCCTAATGGGGGATATCCAGACATTTTGTTGATAGTAAAGTGCGATTCAAATAAGATGGCGGCTGTGAAGTTAGTCACAAGTCGCGTCGCTGTAGCGAATTTAAGGTGTTAGCGGGATGTTACGGGTGAGTTTTGACTGCAATCTGCGCGCACCAGTGCTCGCTGCATGCTTCACAGCCGCCATCCTATTTGAATCGCATTGTACCACCAATTTTTTTGTATATGAAACATATGAAAGAGTTTTCCAATATTTGACGATGTTAAAGGAAGGGAGATATGAAATGCCTTTGCTTTAGTTTTTGACCGTTCTTCTAAGCACAAGATCTCCTGCCCTACGAGTATAACTTACAAACAGATAGCGTCCATAATGGCTTAACGAGTTCAATGTAAAAGCAATGTAGGTTAAACCAAATAAAACATTTCGTAACGTATATAACAGTAACCCAAATCCCACTGAACGCTGACATCGATAAACTTTCCACCACTGCCCCTAGCCGTTGCATTGTACCCGTTCGTAAGCTGACTTAATCCGGGACGGGCCGGCTTGTTACAAATTCATGCAGTTTCGGGGGACGCGGGACACCACACTAACACTACAAAATAAGGATACTGCAGAAGGTGAGCTTTGTATAAACACGCTTGAGTACAACACACATAGACAACTTTCACGGACACGGAATCTCGGAACAGCCGCGCGTGTACTGGTATGCTACTCTTGACGCAAACTCAATCTCAATACAATTCCAATCCCAAATCTAAAAAAATTAAAATGGCACTCTTAAAAGCGATAATAGCGCTACATTGGAAATGAGTGAACAAATTATTATCGAGATGGGGCGTTCCGAAATTGCGAAACTTATCCCAATATCGATACATATTAATCCCATTGGAATTGTATTGAGATTGAGTGAGCCTACCAGGTAGGCTACTCTTGACGCTCTCGATAATAATTTGTTCACTCCATTTCCACTCAATTTAATTCCAATGTGGCGCTATTATCGCTTTTAAGAGTGCCATTTGAATTTTTTAGATTTGGGATTGGAAATTGATTATTGCAATTGTGTTTCAAGAGTAACCCACCTGTTCCGAGAGCGTGTTTGTGAGAGGGTCTATGTGTTTATTGCTCCCTCGTCTGCGGCACAATGGCGCGAACGCAGAACGCACTAGACAGGGTATGGAATTTATTGAATAATTTTAATAAATCCTTCGGTCAACATGTAGCTAACTATTTTATTTCAAATATAGATAGTCAATGTACCTTATTATATTGTAATTTATTATTGAAACACTTAGTAACTTTTTATTTTTCACAGGCAACAGAGACAAACAGTCAGTACTTTTATCAACATTTGACGAACGATTATTCGAAATCAGAACTGTTTGTCAACGTTTTTTCTTTAGATAAAAGTTCTAAATACAATAAAACACATTATAAACATAAAAATAACTTACCCTTATAGAGATTTATTGGTTAAAAAACTGTCTAATAACACTTCAAATTTTGACTCCGCACCGGCCGATGTTTGATTTTTAAACTCGTCATAAAAACGGTTGGATTGGTCAGAGTGAACGGATTCACCCAATCAGTGAATACCTAGTTCATTTATCAGAGTAGAAAAGAATTTAGACTGTATTGCATTGTATTTATTCCGAAAATTGCAAAAAACTGAACACAGGTGACAAGCGAGCTGATAAGCTTGGGTGTAAGAGCTGGTCTGCTCTAAAGCCCTTGAAAGGTCAAGCCTACCTTCTAGGTCTCCTTGTTTTCTGCTAACAGAGAGAGCCTCGGTTAACCTGTTGATTTGTTTGCGATACTATTGCTGTGTGTTAAAATGCTGGCTAGTTCAAATAAATATTTTGTAGCGAACAAATTTTTACAATTGGGAAAAAATTTCAAATATTGTTCGTGTCATGACCATAATTATCACAAGCGTTACGTCCTCACTGCTGAGTACAAGCCTTCAATATGGATGAAAACAAACAGGGAAATACTGTAAACCACCACGCGGACCCAGTGCGGACCGGTGGTTATTAACGACTGCTAATGCAGCCGGGACCAACGGCTTTACGTGCCTTCCGAAGCACGGAGGAGCTCGAGATGATACATTTTTGGGCACACATCTAATGCCTGTTCCTCAGTGGTTAAGGGGGTGCAGCGCGGAATTTGAAAATTTACGTGTTTTTAAGTCACTGGTGCTAGGCGCTGAATAGGTCTTATACATTATAATAATAATAATAATAATAAATCATTTATTTCGGAATATGTTGTACATCTTCCATATTAGTTATTTGTAAGTAACAATGATGACTTATAACTATGTTAATTTTAGTACTATACAAACACAAAAACTTATTTATTTTGCAGCCAGGTTCGAGGACATTAAAAGGACTAGTGTAGGTTAGCTTGATCCTTTCATAAGGTCATGGTTGTCTTGGAATTTGAAACAATTACCCAGAAACTGCATAAACATTACGTAAAATCATGATATCTAAAAACTTATTTCTTCAGAAACTTTGTAAATATAGCACAAATGAAACAATGATCCTACATCAAAATGTTTGTATTGATATTCCGCAGGTCACTGTTGTCTTATTTTTTAATTAAAAAACATGAATATGAAAATATTAAGACTTTTATAATTTTTTACCCAAACGCCTATGATTTTACGAAAGTAAACATTGCTCTAATTAAATCACCAGCCTACTCTGTACAGATATTAGTATGCGTGCGTATTCTTGTCGTGCGCCGTTGTCACACCACTGCCACGCGCCGCTCGCTCGCTATCATAAAGAAACTTGAAACTCGCAGTTTTGCGTCCGCGCTGCACCCCCTTAAGAATTCCGAAATTACGAAATACTAATGAACTTACGACCGCTTGCGCTGTTTTATCATGGATCATCCATTATGAGTATGTTTATGCTTGAATTGAACAAATACAGGCTTATTTGCCGCCGCCGTCGGTCGGTTAGCAACAGTCAAAAAGGATTAACAGTAGGATATCTTTTAATCGTCTTATCAAGCCTATTTTGTCTCTAGTTTCATTAATTTGGCACCCTCTAGTAAGTTTAGGATAAAGGAGAAGTGTCAGATGTCTTTGCGCAAGTAAAAGGCGCACAGTGAATGATCTACGTCATAACGCCTGGGGCACGGAAGAGTTTGAGATATCTCTAATTTGGTATCCAGTGTTTGACATTGTGAAAATGGCGTATGAGCCATCGAGCTCCTCCAAACTTATCTACTGTACATATTTGCACTATGCAAGTTTCCGTTAAAACTAAGAATTACAGATTCACCCACAAGCCAGTTTCTAAGATCACGGGTCATGCTTTCACTCCATAGAGGAATGCCGTGTCTATGGACGGGTTTTAGACAATCCCATTATTAGAAACCCTTGCTGTTTGGTTGCTGTAAAACTTTATGGTGCTAAAACTATCTGTGAATCCGACCTAAGGAGGTTTTACATAGGATTTGCATTAAACCGTTTTATATTGTTATAGTTTTTATTATAGTCGACATTTCTATTTAATTAAAAGTATGGGGCGGTTTTCTTCTTTGCTTTATATAGTTATTTTACTGGTCCTTGGTCTTGCGCTCACTCTTCTCCACAGCTAAAAAATAGACGTCCTGAATGGGTAGTAGGAAAAAAAATGTTTGGACAATTCAAAAGCGCTTTTTTGAAGTTTATTTGAATAAAAAAAAACGACTTTGACTTTAACTTTGTAGAAACGATATTCTTGCATAGAAACTGTACCTATGGGAATTACGAACTTTTTTTTAGGTCAAACCTGAAAACAGTTTGTAATTATTGTCGTTTGTATTTAATATATCATAATGTAATTAATTATATTTTTTGTCGTCGTCCCTATTAAATAAAATTCAAAAATAGGTAAGTACCTACTGTAAAAAATAAGATCTTGCGACACGCAACCTTTAGCAGATAACGTATAGCTATCATCACCATCTTCATCATCAACCAGTAAAATGGGCAATCGAAGAGTAAAGAGACGCTGCGTTTGAAATGTTTGGTCACCTAACAAAAATATCTCGACCTCTTCCGTGTTTCGAAAGGCACGTTCAGCCGTTGGTCTTCATGGTCCCGATATCTTTATGCAGGAAAGCCTGTAGGAAATCCTCGTCCCATTGGTGGGATTGCATGAGAGTGAACATTGAAATTTTACCCAAATTAGGTCATCATTTTTTTAGAACAATAGTAGGCTATTGGCATCTATGTTCGACAGAGTTTTCGTCGCCAAAAATAACATAGTTTTCCATTGAAATATTACGGAATGACAACAAAGAAACAGGTCTTCGGTATTCAATTGTTGCTATAGAGTGAAATCAGTAGCTGAATCTTTTTTTTAATGAATAAAAGACAAAAATGTCGACTACTGGTGCCTGTCGAACATTGGTGCCACTAGGTAGGCAGCTAGGTACCTAACGTAAGTACGTAAAATACAAGTAAAACATCATTAGACAACCTTGAAACTGAATTTATTTGCTGCACACAACTATTTACAACGATTTAACACAACTAACAAGATATATCTGGAGCGAATCAAAACGCAACGCGATAACAAAACTCGGGCGTATCAAAACAAAATGGCCACCAAACTGTTATCGTTCATGGCAACAGCATAGACAATTTACTAGGAAGCGAGCGCTTTTGACATTGCGCCCGACCTTGGCGCGCTTTTCTCTGATTGGCGGGCCCGCCAAGATGGCGCCCGCGTCGCTCTGTCATTGTTTCTATCAATTAGATGACCGGTTTCGTGCGTTTTTCATATCGACTATGTAAATAGTAGGCATTTGCATTTGAGACTGCGCAGTTATGTTGGCAAATTGGTTGGGTATTTAATGTTTTGTTTTAAATGGTACGATGTTAAGCTTAATTAGACAATCAAGATAGGTGACTCTATAAAATTTCGAGAGCTCGATGCCGTTTGGTATTCCAAGTTTAGCAACATTCGCAAAGTCGTGTCAATGGATGGGTGATCCAGGTAAAATGTCTTGAGCTCGTACATGCTTCAGAAGGTTAATAAAGCCGTTGATTCCTTAAGACCTTTTATTAAAAAGAAAAATGTTACGCTGTCAACTTTTCCGCCATTTTCGAACGCAATCTGTCCCTTTTTAAAAACCGCAAAGAAGTCAAACACCATAGAGTATACACAGCGACATTTAAGGTGCAGTTAAAAAGTTAAATGTTAATAATTCACCTCTGTGAGCTCCTAAAGGGGGATAAGAGGGGGGAAGCGAATAAAAAAACACACGCCACTTGATCTCAAAGCGCCTGAACTGGAGATCCGCCGTCGTTAATGATAGAATATCTTCGTGCAAGGACAGACGGATAAATCTTAATTTGAATGTTGTTTTGGTGAAAATGTATTAAAACCTCTTATCTGTTATATTAAATAGTTATTTTGCACGCCTTCTTGTATCAGAGGCGAAAGCCTTCTTGAGACTTCAGTTCAAGATGAATAAGTAGAGGGTATTTTGTTTTTAGTTTCGACGCCAAAGGTGAAAGCGTACTTGAGGTATTAACACAGAATAAATGTATAATGAGGAACTTGTTATAGTTATAAGATATATTAAATAAGCTATAGTATAAAAAAGATAAATAAGATATAGTTGTTAAAGTTTAAATAAGATATAATAAATCATCATCATCATCATCATCAGCTCATTTTTATGTCCCCACTGTTAAACCACCACGCGGGCCCAGTTGGTGGTTGTTAACGACTGCTAATGCAGCCGGGACCAACGGCTTTACGTGCCTTCCGAAGCACGGAGGAGCTCGAGATGATAAATTTTTGGTCACCCATCCGATGACCGGCCTTTGCGAAAATTGCTTAACCTCAGCACTCGCAGACCGGGCGCGTTAACCACTGCGTCATCGAGCTCCTCATATTTCTTATTCTTACTCTTAAACGGATATAATAAATGCAAAATGCAGATAATAAGAATTTGTTATATCTAACAATGCTACTAACATTGTAGCATTGTTGTGTTACAAAAGTGTGTCAGTAGCACGGTGGTGTTCAAACCAGGTGTTGGTAGTCAGGTGAACCAAAAAGAAGCCCTAAGGCCTAAAACCGGCACACTTACATGTGTGGCAGAAAAACTAACTCTTCAAAAATGCAATAGTGACATAACGGATACTTTCATTTAATACACATTAAGTATGGAAATTTAAAATTTTCTAAAGTTTTTTTTTTTTTTTTATACGTAGCACGGCAAATGACTCCAATTCACCTGATGTTAAGTAAATATGGAATCCAGATGCAACGATAACTGGTGCAGCGTGAGAACAGCGCAGCGTCAGTCATCCTCACTTTGCCGGCCCACAAGGTGCCTCTTCACGCCTCGTTTGAAGGACCCCATATCATAGGAAGGAGGGAAAACGTGTGCTGGCAAACTATTCCATGTTTTGGAGGTGCGACATAAAAACGAGTCACCAAATTTCTTAGTGCGCGATGGAATATTAGAGACAGTGAAGCGGTGACTCCGGAGAGCAGCACGTGTACTCCTATGGAAGAAGGGAGAGGGTGGGATGAGGTCAAAGAGTTCTTCAGAGCACTCGCGAAGTTTACGAGAACAGAAAACATTAAAATGAAACACTGTACGGATCTAATGGCGTCGGATTTAAACATTTTATGATTTGATTTTTTAATTTTATCATGACGTTTGAGTTATTTATTTGCGAGTGGGTACTTTCCGCTTAGTTTATCCCACTGTAGGGCAAAAGCCTCTTCTTTCCACTTGTTTATCTCTGTCTACCTCAGCAGTCGGCCAATCTGGTTGGTATATGTCCAGCTCGTCACGCAATCTTTCCTGAAAAAGTAAAATCCAGTTTACGAAGAAGTTGAGGATTCTAAGATTTCCAAGCGAAGTGCGTCTCTACCTTCGCCCTTATTATCAATTACCATCATATGAGATTAAGGTCAATCGTTTCCATATTTAAATAAATAAAGAAAGGAATAAAAACATTTATTGATATCACTTTACAAAACACAAGTTAATACAATAACAACAAAAATAAATAAATAGATATATATATATAACATATTGCGCACTGTTATGTGATACCAATACTGTGCCCAGCTCAGTATCGCAGCAAGCGGAACCTGCTGCACTGATGTTCTGCTGAACACAGCATTGACAACATGGCACAGAAAAACAAACAAAATATGAAAAAAACAACAATAAAAAATTTTATAAAAAAAAAAAAACAAGTATGTAACAAAATAAATAAGCAATAATAAAACGCATATTAGCACAAACAAATAATACATACAATATGGCGCATGCTGTTAAGAAAATTAATCTTAAAGATACGATCATAAGAGTCGAAGATTCCTTTTGTTGGAAGCATTTAATTAAATAAGATTGGCATAAAACCCACACTTTATAAGAAATTAGGTCAGTGGGTAAGGGTTCAAATCCGACTCGTAGAAATTTTTACAACACTTTCTTTAAGTATTTTATCTACTTTCAATAAAAATTGTGTTAAATATAGACAAGTATATGTAATTATATACATAAGTATATCGTTTTAACGCTTCTCTACGTTTGAGATATCTGTGCCCAATAGTGAGCATAGATAGTCCAACTGATAATTAAGTAGTGTTAAAAAAAGACAACATCAAAGAGGTTCCAACTATAAAAATATAACTGACTCTAACTTTAGTAATTTTTCTTGATTTGTTACAGTCTCATTGCAGACAAGACAGTACGCCATTTTGTCTCAAAACAGAAACGTCAAAAAAAGTACAAAACTCTTACAGCTAGATCAGTTTTATCGTTCATAATAATTAAACGCAGGTACCGTATAATAAGGAGAAACTAAGGCTCGAAAAATTGATAAAGGGTGGTACCCCCCTCCTATTGATCGGGCTCTGAACCACCCTGAGTGTATAACTATAAAAAGCGTAACAAATTTTCGTCTTAAGAAAAGGAAAAGAAAAAATGTATACAGCCACCCTTAGGGGGGGCCTCCCTAGTGCCCAGGGGGTGGGAGAGTGCATTTTTCTCGCGGTCTCTCTCACTCCTCGGACCTAAGATGTTACAAAGGATTCTTTGTTACCAGTCGAACTTAATTAGGTTTCGCATATTCAACCCGTTTCGGTGCACGAAACCTTTTTGGTGCATTCCAAATTCAAATTTGGGCGGGAATCACCATCTTGCAAGGGTTAATGGACGCCATCTTAGCCGTCGATTTAACTCGATATTAAAAAGGCGACGTAGTAGGCGACGATGGCAAAATCCATCCTTAAATGTGTTTTTCTACCCCTTTGCCCGTAGGGAGTATCTTTTTAATAATTAGTTTACGCTAACATGATTTAGGTGCTTATTATATTTTACGCTTCCCGGCTTACGTGCATGTAATATTCTCTTTAGACTTTAAGATCAAGTGAAAATCAAGTGTAGCTGGAAAATTTCGTTGGTATGGACGATCCTGACTGATTATTCTCGTATGTGTGTTAAAGGCTGTTGATGTTTGAACATGAAGTTTGTGCTCCGAAAAAGTAAAATAAGAAAACTCTGCAAGAGTAAATTCTCTTTGCTTGCACCAAAAAGAAATAAACATTCGAGCGTAGAGCAAAGAGTTTGCGTTAACATTTGGTCAAACTATTATATATAATATATTTTCGTAGTATGTGTTACCCTTTCGTTCGCTGTAAAAGCCATAGGCAGCCAAATAGTTTCTGACAAGAAATTAAATGGACTCCGTTAGCTTTTCTTTTAAAGTAAATGTAAGAAAAACCTTAACCTACATTATAGTTGCCAGTGTTTATAATAACGTGTCGTCTACTGTACCTACTAGCGACATACTTTTTGTTTACATATTTTTACTTGTTGCGTAGATTCGCGATGACACCAGTGTCGCTTGACCTCTCCCCGTTACTGCTACTATCACAATTGGGTGCCACAATACACAGGTTCTTGTTCTCGGAAACGAAATTTCTCCTTTATAGAGTCAACTCGATAGCGTAATCTTAGAAACATACTGTACCTATTCTAAAATGTGTTTTTTGTTACAGTAGTTTAAGGTGGTGATGTCTTTTTGATACGATCGTAAATGTTAAGCGGTTTTGAGCATTTTCGGATAGGATGGGTGACCAAAATTTTGCCGACAAACAGAAGGTTAAAAAAAGAAAACACGTTAATATGTCAGATAGCCTATCTCAGTAAGTATCGTGCCTGTCATTCGATTGGTAAAAATTTTCATATAATAAAATGTAGACACTTATTTAATATAGTTATTAGTCATACTATTAAAAGGCGATGAAATAGGGTAGTGGCACCAGTGTTCAGCAGGAACCGGTGTTCGACAGGAACCAGTGATCGACAAGTTGTCCAGCTTCCTTGTCATCCTGTAAAATTTCAATAAAATTTTATATTGTTTTTTGGCGACGAAAACACCAGTTTTCGACACCCACCAATACTGGGTTACTATGTCGAACATTGGTGCCATTATGATACTCTAAACTTGAGGCTATGGTTTACCTTTCACTATGGTTCAGCAGGTTCAAAATTGAGCACATTATTTTCAGCAACCTAGCCCATTGTCGACAAATAAATAATAATTTAGAACTTGTGTTTATAAATAAGGTAAGGTAGGTATATACATGTAGTAAATTGTTTACTATGTCTATCTCTGTTTTGCTTTTTTAATAATGCAATGGAATCATCCAACAAATTTGATAAATCATAATCAGTCAACTGCTCAACGAAATTACATTTCTCATACACAACCGTAACACAACTATATCAAAAGAAAACAGCAAAGGGAACGAAAAAAAAAAGTAATGAACGCTTCAGCAAAAAGGATTTATCTGCACAAGAAAATGTTGCGTCCATCTTTCTTTGCTGTTCTTTTTTCAAAATAAATCAACACTAAAACGCTCTCTGTACAAAAACCACCCAATATCCTTCTATTCCGTACTAAAATATTCACGGAGACCACAAAATTCAATTTGTACTCAGAAACTGCTCTCCTTATACCCGCAGACGTACAAAATGAAAACATGCTTCGGAAAAAAGAGGGGGGCACTGTACCAGGAATTAAACCCGGGTGGGGTGGGTGTGGGAAGAAGCTGGGATGATTAATTATTAGTTTGTGTGTGTTCCAAAGATATCGTCGTTCTAGGGCGTTGTTTGCTGGTGTGCCCGCGTAAGGTTAAGTTTCATAAAAATGGATGATGCAATTCGAAATTCGAATTTTGTTTGTTTCTCTTTTTTGTTTTTTTGTTTTATTGATATGAAACTTCATTTCAATTGATCCTCCTTTCTCTATATGTGCTTTGTTTCTAATGATTTCCGAATCACAAAGATTCAAATAAAAGTATTTATTGTTTTTAATAATTTTGTGTGTGTTCAGAAATCGTCGCTCTATAGGGAGTGATGGCGAAAGGTTGTTTCATAAAAACGGATGACGTAATTCGAAATTCGAATTATTGTTTTTAAACTTTCTTTATCTACACTTTGTGAACGATTACCGAATCATAGCTTATTCAAAATAAAAGTATTTTTTTTGTATTCTATATTTTATGAGGGTTAATTTCAATCGTTCCTCTTTATGCTTATACACTCTAGCTAGGCAAAATAAAAAACAAGTACGAACACCAACCAAACCGAGAAAAAAAATACTCCAACCGGAAATCGATCCCGGGGACCTCTGGGCCTGAAACCGGTATCAAACTAGATCACAGTAGCGTTTCATATAATTTTGAAGCCGTATAAAAAGCATCCTTTCATTCCTTATTAGTTAAGTACCGCTCGCGTCCTTACTCCCTTGAAATTTGCTCTGTCGTGAATTCCCGACGGAGTGACACAATTTCCTGGCGAAAAATGTACGCTATGTTTAAATTTAGAATATGCTTTACTTCTATATCAATTTTTCTCTGTTATGAAGATGGTGAGACCATCGTCATGTAGATCCACCTAATTTTTTGGGGTTGAGTCCAAGAGTAGACCGACACCTGCCAAAGACTCAGTAAGCCTTGGCTACGGGCGGTAGTGTTCACATGCCGTTTCCCATCAGCACATCCCTATCCAGCGTTAAACCTAGATACGCGAACGCTACTCGTACACAATTAAATAAAACAATTATTAAAATTATTTATTTCTGATACTCTAAATCAGTAACGCGAGTAGAACCGTAAAAGTTGTTTTATTTTAATTAAAAAAGCAGTTTGGAATTAGCGCAGATTAGAAGGCGACTACTAGCGGAAGCCTTCGTTTAGTAATAAGTATCTTTTTCAATAACAATCACTAACAAAACCCTTGAGAAAGGACAAAATTAATTACCTGAAATTATAGACCAATTAACAATTTTAACTACTGAAATGAGTTTAACCTTGTGACAACAGGAAACTTCATATCTTCACTGTATTATGTTAGAAGTTATAACATCCGTATTTTTTTTTTTTTTTTTTTTAATTTTGTTGATGGCTTTGTGCGATTAGCACATTTAGCCAGTGTCAAAGTAATTTTTCTAACAAGTAATACATATATAAACAATATTTCTTTTCTGTATGATGATGATGAATGATAATAGAAATGAGAATGATATACCACCCAACCCCTCGAGTATCTCAGTAAAGATGTGGGGCTTTACTAAGTCCTCGGGCGGACTTCTTGAGAGAATTTGAAAAGTGACGTTGCACTGTTTTGTTTCATTTGCCAACACTCATGCACACTCACGAACACTTAACGGTTAATAATCCACCATTATTTCACATTAATATTCGACATAACACAAATTTTAGAAAATAAAACAAAACCGCAGACATGACTCTTCACTTTCCCGCCAAGAAGCCCGACTAACTAACATCCGTATTGTTTATTGCTATTTAAAAAGTAATAGTTTACTACACTAGATTTTAGTATAGTTTGTAAAGAAAACATTAAAAAACTACATAAAACCTTTTTTTTGCTTCAATTCTGCTATTTATAATGTTTGAGTGGTTTACTTTTGACTATTGGGCTATGGGAGAGATAATTAACTACTGTTTTTATTTTGTGTTAGATTACAAATTAATGCATAATCTATCTATCTACCCATCGGGTGAATTCGAAACCCATGTGATCGATTTTCAATTCAAAGAACGAATCGTTGAAATGTTACATCGAATATATAATTTGTCGGTCATATATGTAAATGTCGCTGCAAAGAGCGACGGTAAGTTGGATATTCGATGAATCGTTACATCGGGTATTTAAAGCTTTGTCGTATTAAGGCATTGTTCAATGGGGTTCGTTAAAATGAAAATCGATTATATGAATTTCGAATTTTGTGAATTCATCATCTATGGAACTCAAAAGAGACTTTAAACAAATGGGTAATAATTTGAGTTTTCATAAGTCTTCTTACTCCTTTGATAAACCTTTGAAGGCGACACAGAAATAGTCTATTAAAGTTACCAAGGAGTCTTAAGCACATCATACAGAAACGAATAGGTAAGTATATTGAAAATTAAAAAGAGTTCAGTAAATTTTCCCAGAATAATATTAATTTACTCTGCGTTAGACGAAGTTCATTTCTTATAGAGGTAAATGCACACACACGTAAAATGGTGTATTTTACTTTTCCTTACAATCACCAAAGCTGTTAATTTAAATTCAAATCTTACTTAAAAACGTCAAATAAATATTCAGACCTTCTTTCAATATCGTAAAAAAGCGAAATTGGTTTCGTTACTTTCTTAATACCTCTTCACTAAATACTCCTTACGCGTTCGACTTCAAATCAAATATTCGAAATGGTATTTAGTGTTCGAATTCCGAAATACAACTAAAGTTCGAATTGTTCGCGCGAACTCGCAAAGACGTTCGCGTAGAAAACGCAGCGGTGTGCACCCCGGCCAAGGCGCGCCGTCCTCACTCACATTTTTGTCTTTTTCACGGCTTCAATTTAAAATTTTATTTCCCCGCTTGACCCGACGGGGGAGGGGGTACTGGGGAGACGAAGACACTCATTATGACCAATTTTACCACTCTGTTTTTCCTACCATTGTTATTGCGGTGATGGCTCATTCTGTATTCCTATTCAAGTTTTTGTTGAGAATCTCGCGGAAACTTTGGAAGAAGACCTTTTTGTTGGGCTTGAGCAATTAACGCTGCAAAATGGGTCGCCGTTTGAGCTGTCGCTTACTTTTTGGAGGTTCCAGTTGTCATTGTTGTATGAATAGCTGAATTTTATAGAACCAGCAAAATTTTATAGAACCAGCTGCAACTGCGTTACTTAAGTGGACTACAGGACCTTAATATCTGGAAGCCAATTACGGTGATAATTCACCACGTTTCTATGATGGTCATTTGTTTTGTTACTTTAACTTTTGCAATTACAATTATGTGTAGTTACAAGATAAAATAAATTTTAGTAGACTGAATCAACCAGTCTCAGGAAGCTTGAATGGGAATTGACCACGACCCTTGGATTAGCGGTCCAATGCTCTGACCGCTGAGCTACCGAGGGAGCTTTTTTTAATTTTTTTAATTTTCATTACAATATATACAAATAATAGTGACACTTAGTTCTTACATAAGCCACTTTTATACAAAACTATTGTTGAGAAAGGCAACGTTGCATGCTAGAATACAAATTAATAAAAAGTAAATTAAATAGTAGGTGTAGCCAGAAATATTACTAGATTACAAAAAAAATAACTTAAAATTTTGAATTTACAATATTTACTTGTTCATGCCAACACCATATTATAACATTGACACAATATCTCGATAACTTATTTAAAGTTCATAATCACGGATGTACTAAAAATTATATTCAAAACATATCTATGTGAAGAGTAAATTTATATATCTAGCTTGTGTGATTGACGTCATGAGCACCACCCTCCACAAAAGTGTTGTCTAAAGCTACCACGTCATGTCTATATTTACTCCGTTATCTATCATTCTATATTTGTTTTCAATCTTTTTTTACTTCATCTGTTCACATAACAATAACGTATCTAAGTAGATATATACTCATATATATTCAGTCTAACTACATAAATGATTATTTTTTTGTAAGTTTTTAACTTTAAAATTAATTAGCCTAAAATATTATTAGTACAATGACATTAGCATTCATATAAATTGAACTAAGATAAATTCACATTCGAAAAACTATTTCATAATCTCCTGATTTGGAGTTACAAAGATACGTTGCAAACGTGACCTTTACCAAAACGATAGACAAAACAAATCTGGTGTACCTGACCTACCCCACGTCACGCCAAATGGGTATCCAGGGCAAGATGTGACGAAATCGCCCCGAAACTCCTAAAGGGGGTCAAGCGTGTTACTCAGGCCAATTTAATGTGCCGCTGTATTGATTCCACGGCATTCTTTCACACAGGCGCGGAGGCACCCCACCCCCTTTGCCCCCAGCCCCTTTCACCCCCATTGGAACTTGGGATAAACGGGGATAAGGCTTTTTCGGGGCAAGACGCCGATGTGTGGACGTGACGGCTCGTGCAGTCTGGCTATGAGGGAATGCAGACGTGTTTAATTCGAAATTTCAAATATAGAACTCGGTGCTGGATTCTGGAACTCATTGATGTTCAATTGTTTTGATTGAATAAAGGTTAAACGTTGTTTTAAAAATGTATACTAAACTTTACGCGAACTCTACACATGAAGTCGAATATGAACCTACTATTAACGGATATACTCGTGGTCATATTACCATTAAATATTTCGAAGCGTTAGTTGTTTTTTAGTACTAAATCTAAAAGTGGCTTACAGCAAATGAAATTACTCGTCAAAATTTAGTACAAAACACGAATGTGCAAATGAAACTTGAAACAAACCGAACGAACAAAAACAAAGATTCGACTAAAGCGGCACAGTGTAATCGCAAAATTAAATTCGTCCCGCTAAAATACACAGCGGAAATTTCACCGCAGGCAGTGCAGCTCTAAACTGAAATAAACAAAAAACCTAATACAACTTTGAAGCCTACGCGGGCAACGTATGATGACTCCACGTGGCTTCATAATAAACTTGTTCAAATCCAAACAGGCGGGCAACTCCGAAACTAGCAAACGATCAACAAAAACAAAAGCGCGCCAAGCAACAGGTACCCTCCACAATAAATATACAGCCGGTGTTCGTACACACTCGGCTAACCGAAACTGAGCACAGACAAAGGAGACTCCCACTAAATTCAACACTAAACCAACAGTAGCGTAAAGTCCTAACACCGAGTAGCTCCACTCTGTGACTCATAAAAGTGGTATACGAATTGGAGCTCCGTATGACTCACGAGATACGAAATTCTAAATTTAAATTCAAACTTGCGACAGCAAATTTTTGTATCGAACGTTCGCAATTTGAATTTAAAAAATTGCATTAAGACTGTTCTGATTTAAATGGAAAAGGATGATTGAAAACGGAATAGTTTTCTCTTTTTTTATTGGATATTTTAATGTCCGTCAACCTTTCGACAATGCGAAGCGGTTTGCGCCGACGAGAGCGAACTTCCCGCCTATTCAATTTTCGCTTACAAAGGAAAGTTTTCAGGAAGCGTTCCGGGTCACCGGCTCCGCAGTTTCGTTTTATATTTAAGTGTAACTTTGACAAAATTGTTTAACACGAATGGTGTATTCAATTAAAGTTTTAAACCTCCCGATGCTGCGCTTTTGTTGATGAATTAACAATTCCAGAAGTTTCGTGTAAGGCTGGCTGCTCTTGGGGTGAGGCAACGGCGTTAGTTATGGAATTAATAAATAGGTTTTATATGTGTGTAATATTATAAAAAAGCGATACTGGCCACCGACCAAAAGCGTTGGAAACTAATTAAAAACATCAATTCCGAACGGCACGCTACGGGGGAATATTTCAAACGCACACACACACAACCACCCCCATGCACACATGAACGCGTAACGCACACAACAGTTAAAAATAAGTCCCAGGCTATATCCGCGTGAGAGAATGGTCCGACTGACAAACCTGAGAACAGAGTATCTAGCATTAATAACGACTTGGCGAAGTCATTAGACTGTGCACCGTTGTGGTTGGATTGACGAGAGCCAAATAAATGATTGAGACATGAAAAAGTCATATTATGTATTGTATTTTTAGGTACACAAAAGTTCTGATTCAAAAATTGCTTAATAAAGTTAGCCAAAATACAGTTTTACTGCATTCTCGTGCTTCTTTTGATCGATATCGGTTTATTGTTATTTTTTTATTTTCTAAACGTTTGATGGTTGAGTACCTATGTGTACTGTTGTGTTCGTTTGGCCTTTTTACAGAACTTAATTCCACAAAACTTAAATAAAAATTATTCGATGATAGCATTTATTGAACAACTTTGTTTTAGACTAAAATATAATGCAAAAAAACGCCAGTCGATCCTAATGTTTCATTTAAAATAATTTTTCAGAACTTATCTCAAGATGTAAGAAACTAGTAATTAATCTAGCAAAATGCAGTTACGTGTTCCTCGCAGCAATCAGTTGCCCAGTTCTAGAACTTATCCGGGGGGAGATGGGGATAGCTGGATGTCTTAAGGCGGAGAGGGACGGCGCGCTGAAACCGAGTTATCGTAAATTGATCTGGGCCGGGGGGCGCCGGGGGGGGCGACGCGCGGTTCCAAATTTGACAGCGATGGAAATTGGCGGGAAAGATTATTGGTTGCGTCGCGCTCGCTTTTTTCTGTGTTCCATTTTTGAATTTCAAATCTTCCTTCTGTAGTTTTTTGTTTCGAATGCGAAAACGTTTTGGTGTTCCTTTACTTTTAGGAAGATTGATTTAAATTCAATACATTTTTAACAGATTTTGAAAAATTTTGAAAAAAACTTGAAATTTTGAAATGGAATTAAATTTAAATTAAAGAAGTAAACAACCTTGAAAAAGTAAGCGCCTACAGCAAAAACATTACGGATAAGTGAAAATTTAAGTAAAAATATATTTAAACAAAAAGTATCCAATTTTATCAACAATAATTCTTAATAGTATAATATTTTAACAATATTTCTTGATAGAAATGCCAGCAGTCGTACCCAACACCCATTCACATCACAAAGTATAAATAAATTTGAATTCGATTCCATTTGAATTGATCTGAGCTGTTTGAATTCGTAATTTTAAATTTGGAATTACAATTGGGTGACGTAAAGCTCAAGGAAAACTTAAAGTGGGTCAAGTAGGTCGGGATTTCAAATGGACTGTGGTGTTGTTATTTGTTGACCGCAGTTATACGAATATTCGTTTAGGGTAGACAGATACTTTAATCTAAATACTTTATATTGTGTTCACTATCCACAAGTATGTTTAGAAATTGAATTCATTCAACATTCACTGCCTGCGTTGGCATTGGCAAGATAGACGAACTGTAACAAATTTCCATCTTGATATTACTCCATTTTCAGTGAATAAACAACATTTTGTTATATTTATTATTTAATTTTTTTTTCCTTTTTTTCTTTCTTTCTTCTTTATCCTTGGGGGAGGCCTTTGTCCAGCAGTGGACGTCTTTTGGCTGAGATGATGATGTTGATGATGATGAAACTTTATTTTTACAACATGAAACCACTTTACACACATTATTCAGAACCTAAGTTAAGTACTTAACTTAAAAGTTTGTATGGCGTAAGGCGTAGGTAAGGTACCCACTACAAAGATTGGTGACATAGTCATAAAAAAAAGAAGTCAGAAAATACCTTTGATTGTAATATCAAAGACAAATGTTATAAACTCTCTGATCCGTACATCCGTTCGAATCAAGCTAGAGAAGTTTAATTCCTGAAATGACATATAGATATAGGTCATCTCAGGAATCGAACACCAAAATGGGAGTTTAAATGACAGACAATCACTCGGTCATGAAGGCCATTTCCTGGCTGCCTATAAGCACCTAAACACCTGAATTACGTGTTTAGGTACTGATTAGTTTCAAATACACGTTTCCGTCTGCCGCGTAAAGGTAAGCTGTTAACTATTTGTAGTTTAATCATAAATCGTGTGCCACGTGTTATGAGAGTTTTCATCACGCCCCAACTCATTCGTACTTTCCAGTTTCCAATATATCCGCTAGGTAGATACTTATTTGCGAGCGAACTCCTTTGTGTCTTAGACGATCCTAGCTCACGTTCGAGCGGTCTCATAAAAGCTTGCACACACCAACATCTTAATAACAGAATCCGAACGCTCCGGGCGATTTTAAAATAAGAATATCATAACTGGCCATCGGGGAGGCGGGGGGCGAGAGAACGGATTTCGGAAGAACGTTCGCACCCCCCCGGTACCAAGTTTTTAAAATAAGAAAATTTCGGTGGAGCGTGGTATTTTTAAAATAAGAACCTCTTTCGTGGCATATTCCGTGGAGAGAGATTTTAAAATAAGAATAGTTTCGCGATACCCCCACCCGTCTGGAGCTTGAAATAAGAATTCGGGGGCCAGATTCGGGTGGCTCGGGCATATTCGGGGGGTGTCGGGGTGTTCCTTGATGAGGACGGAGGTTTTTCGTGGAATTTCGTTAGCTCCTTTCGCCGAGGGCATTGACCGGCTGAGTCGATACTTGTTCGATGAATGTTATAGTAATTGGATTGAGCTCGCTTTTTATCTTTTTGTTGGGTAGTGTTTTCGTCTCGTCGCTCCTTTGGCTCAGATACCACTATCAGGAAACGGTGGCTAATGAAATTTAAGTTGGTAGACGATGCAAAGGACACTGATGCTAAATGGAATTAAGTTTTGAGCCCGATCAAAACGGGTTGGTTAATCTTGGTCTTATTTTTACTAAGCTGGCAAAATAGTCTTGTTGCTTGCCAGTATGTAACTAGCGTAGCCTGTGTAACGTGTTTCCAAGCCTGAGAGCTAAGTTATTGTATCTATGTGCATTAATATTTTTAAAGAAAGAAACAAAAAAGAAAACAAAATAAAATACTGTAGGTACTGGATCTCTATACTATTTTATCTCAAGTTTGATTTTCAAAGAACAGAATGCACTTATTTGAATTAACATGTGTTTGGAATGGTACCTACATGATAATTATACTATGTAAGGGTGTTGTAGAGAAATTAAATATTATCAACATGTCTTGGTGAGACGAGATCGGCATGCAAACGAACCTAGGGAAGATGTCGTTCATACGTTGTTAACCGTAGTCGTAAAATGCACGAAACGCAATATTCGAAATTCGAATACGAAGCGTTCCATTTTTAAATATTCTCTTGACGCGGTAATTTTCTTTTTTATTGTTGCTCATTTGCTTTGTCGATTACTTCTTTTTTCTCATTTGTTTTGCAGATTATTTTCTTTTTTTCTCACAGCTGTTTTGTTTGTCGCCAGTGTCGCCGCCCCTGTGCCATGGCGGAGTGCTCGTTCGCGCGCTGCCAGCAAGAACGACGCGCCATCCGCAAAGAGCTGCAGCGCTGGACCAAGAACATGGTATACATACTCGGTGAGTGGCGAATAGAAATATTTATACAAGAATAAGTTTTTTTTTAAATTATTTAGATTGCCCCTTGGCAATACATCACTTTTATTTTGTTGTAAACGGTACCAAAAAGATCTCCGGCTGTGTCTCCGCTCAGCATTATGTCGCGGCAGATCTCCACGGCGCTGGTGAGCGCTGGGTACGTACTACATAATAAATTACATATGTAATAACATTTAGAAAAAAGATCACTTGTTCCTTAGTATCTACTTGAGTGTGGCTGAGATGCATTTACTGCTTCGCTCTTATCTTCAGTTAGGATAAAGGCCAAGAGCTTTCCTGTTGTAGAAAAAATCACGTTACGCTGGGGACCGACCGCGGCTGGAAATAGAAAATATAAAAAAGTGTTACGAAAATAAAAAATACTACTAACCTTTTGATTATGCGACGTGTATAGAATAAAACCCTTGTTTGGGGACAATAGTGTTACGCTATTGTTTTCATGACTTTCTGTCTCAAATGAATGCCCTTGTTCATAACTCCCCGTCTCCGTGCACTTAGTTGAAGAAAGAAACAGATCTAAAAATACTTTAAGAGACTCTTCATTAATTATCATACAAATACATCAGTATTCCGATTAATCTCTTAAAGATCCTTACGGGTGTGTGATTTTTGAACCGATGCCATTATAATTCTCACACACCAATCCAAACCTCTCTCGCACTCGAAATTCAAAGTCACTGGTGACTATTTCGACACTAAAAATTCTCGAAAGTTAGCTTAATAAATAAATAATTGTTTACAATTCTACAAGAGTGATAGATAATAATAACCAGTGAAATTTAATAATCCAAAAAATAACAAATAACAAATAACACCACAAAGAATAACAAATAACTTTAAACATATCAATATTTCGGAGGAGGTTAATGCGCCCGGTCTGCGAGTGGTGAGGTTAAGCAACTTTCGCAAAGGTCGGTCATTGGATGGGTGACCAAAAATGTATCATCTCGAGCTCCTCCGTGCTTCAGAAGGCACATAAAGCCGTTGGTCTCGGCTGCATTAGCAGTCGTTAATAACCACCAATCCGTACTAGGCCCGCGTGGTGGTTTATGGCCCGTTCTCCCTATCCATCCATAGGGAAGGCTCGTGCCCCAGCAATGGGGACAAAAAAATGAGCTGATGTTGATGATGATGATGATGATATCAATATTTATATATAGAAATTCACACCAATTCCCGTGTACAAAACAGGACGTGTTTCACAATAAAAGCCACACGACGCGGTCAACCTGATCCGAGGTCTTAGCCACGAAATAATGAGACTGCAAAAGGTAAGGTTCACATAAACGCGCTCAAGCAACGCAGACATAGACAACCTCTCACGGACACGGAATCCCGCAACAGCTGCGCTCGGACTGTTCCAAGATGTTGCGAGATTCCGTTAGAGGGTCTATGTGTAACGATAAGCAGTTGACCTTCACCTCACCTGATGTTAAGTGATGATAAGGCCGAAGGTGGAAGTGCACTTCACACGGAATCCTCAACTACTGAGGCACTGGCTATCTTATCTCTAGCTGCCGAAACACAAGACGACAAACATTGATGTTATGGCGACATATTTAGATAACATGGTGGTAGCTAGCCAGGCTGAGAGTTTCAACCGAGTTCTTCCCGTAATTGACGTGTTGTGAGACTCAATTTAAATTCGCAATGGAGAGGGCTATGCTCGGGGTTTCTCTGCGAGATCGAATCAGAAATAAGGAGATCCGCAGAAGAACAAAGGTAACCGACATAGCCCGAAGAATTGCTAAGCTCAAGTGGCAGTGGGCAGGGCACATTGCTCGCAGGACTGATGGCCGCTGGGGCGGAGCAGTCCTCGAGTGGCGACCGCGTACCGGAAAGCGCAGTGTGGGCAGGCCTCCAACAAGGTGGACCGACGATCTGGTGAAGGTCGCGGGAAGCCGCTGGATGCGAGCACCACAAAACCGGTCGTTGTGGAGATCCTTGGGGGAGGCCTTTGTCCAGCAGTGGACGTCTTTTGGCTGAGATGATGATGATGATGTACAATTGTACCCTTACCACTAATAATAAAAAATACTTGAAATTGGCTAAATGCTAAACGCGAAGCCATTCATTAAGATAATTAATTAGCCAGGCTGGCAAACAACCCCTCCCACCAACTAAACTGAGTACACAAACATGTGCCCCCCACTGGAAATCTCGTCTTCACCACTGAACCATAGAGGCGGTTAAAAACCTTACCTTCTCTTCTTATTTAGTTTCCTAGCCTTCCTTTAGAGACGCCCTTGCGATTTCAGACGGTTCCGATCCGAACGTTTCGGAGAATCTAGTGGGGCTACGCTTTCGTGACCCTTCTAGAAACCCTTTAAAGATGTTCGGTCACTAGTTTCCTAGAAAACCCAATTACCCTGTAAAAAGTAACCTTAAATTAGTAACTGTCCTACTTCTGGGTAAAAGCTACTTTAATAAGAGTTATTATTAACGGTATTACAATTTATTGTTGTCTTTGAGTATCCGTGATTTAAATATCGGAAATAAAATTTACTTAAACTTCATTAATACGAGTGTTATTCTAAATTGATACAGCATTATTGTTACTCACTAACATGAGAGAAGGTGAAGAATGATTGACAAGATTACTAAAATATTTTTGTTGTTTTTAATGTGTAACATCATTCCGCTCGCTTTCTATATAAGCAATTTGTGGGAATGATTTCGTGATGGGACGGAAGTATGTGTAATGTAACAGGAAGTCAGGGAAGCGCACAAGCGCGCGCCATTTTTTAAATTCAAAATCGATAAGAACATGACATAATATTATTATATGTGACATATTGTGTCATTTGACTAAGGTAATTTTAAATCATCAACATCATCTGCTCATTTTGATGTCCCCACTCACTGCTGATGCACAAGCCTTCCCTATAGATGGATAGGGAGAACGGGCCATAAACCACCACGCGGGCCCAGTGCGGGTTGGTGGTTGTTAACGACTGCTAATGCAGCCGGGACCAACGGCTTTATGTGCCTTCCGAAGCACGGAGGAGCTCGAGATGATACATTTTTGGTCACCCATCTCAACCTCAGCACTTGCAGACCAGGCGCGTTATCCACTGCGCCATCGAGCTCCTCAAATTTAAATACCGGATATTAAATTTACTCCAACGAAATACATTAAATGAGCAGGCAAAGCTTCCATACGTTCTAAGTAACCATACATACCACCGAAAGCAAACACTTTTGGTCCTTAACCGTTTTATTAATAACCGGGCCGTCCGTTGGCGAGTTCCGTAGCCTTATTGAGTTTTAGGGGTCCGTAGTAAAACACAACTCCGAACAAGGAAGGTATATTGCCTGAAGTTAGACGTTAGCTAAAATCATCGCCGACTGGCCGATGTGAGGGAAGTTACGCGTGCCAAATGTATGCTTAGGAAACGTTGGGATTGACCGTTTTAATAAAAATTAGTGATGAGGTTTTGATGTTTTCGAACGACTTTCGAATGTTTTATTGTTATTTTCTTTTTTTCATCAAAATTATTTTTTTGTCTTTTCTAATACGATTTTATAGGATAAATCAGTTTGAACTATGAGAACAGCCTATTCTATAAAATTTATTACGTTTTTTGTTCAGATAGAGATAGAGAAAGTCTAAATATTTGTCTCTCTTTTCAATCTACTTACTTACCTACCAGTCATAGATAAAAATATGAATAGGTACACTTGACTTAGGGCTACATGCGTATTGAGACGCAAACCTGTAGAAACCGTGTACTTACATTTTTCCTTCTTACAGAAGTATGTATTATGAGTGTTTTGGTTTAGAATCTTCTTATTCAAACAAGATTCATTATAAAATAATTGTTTCCTTTTTTAAAATCTTAAAACTTTTGCGCCGGACGGTGTTTTGTTTTCGAATCACCGAAGTTCCAATTTCGAACTTGATACCCATTTCGGCCGTAACGCCGGAAGACGTTATCTCTTTTCGTCCGATATCGCGTTGCAGTACCTAATTCTAGGCGCGGATATGAAGGCCAGTAGCGATGCACGCGGCGCGTCCACAGTGGTCGTAAACGGTAGCTGTGTGTCGGATTTTGGTGGATAACTTTACATGTTTTCATGAAACGGTGGAAATTAAAAAATATATAGTAGCTCTGTTTGTGACAATTATTTATTTTTCTTAATAAAAAGAAAATTAAGAACGGCAATAAATTTTGCATTTAAAATCTAACTTTACTTTTTATATAGATTCTGAAATTAAGAACTTAAGAATCTGTTTTCCTAAAGAATAGTTGTGACGGTCATCTTTTTATTAGATGTCAAACTTACTAGCAACGGCTTGAATGAAACATTGAAAGATGACTGTCATAGTAATATCCAACGTATCTTACTAAACTCAGCACAGTATGAGACATTATGGTTGTTAGTAAGATCGTCGTAAGAGCTTATGGATGAAAACATATTTTAAATATGTTGTTATTTTAACATTATTCGACTAGAATGTTATAATAACAAGTAACAATTCTGTACATTATAGAATAAACGGTTGATTAACAATGACTAACTCAATAAGCGATTCTAAGCAAATTTAGTAAATTCAATTCCTGAAATTGAATAGCAAACAATTATATAAGTTGCGGTCACTGTGGAGCGATGCGTCGGCGGGCGCCGCACGCATGCGCCCTCGGCCCGCTTCGCCAAACAACCTGTTGCAAGTGGCCCGGCGTGCACAAATGCAACTCTCCTCCGCAATCAAAAGATAAAAATTCAAATTCGAAATACCAAATCTAAAACGGCTACGGCAAATTCGAAATTCAAAATTTATAAAAACTTTCGGCCCGCTCAAAAGGTTTACATACCATACCGAATAATTAATTGCAAACCTTCTTGTAAGTACGTTACGTCTTAGGACTTTTAAGACGCGAAGTGCAGTGAGAATTGATTGAAACATGTAGATGGTGCTCTAGATTGATTGTATATTTTGTAACGATATTGCTAGTTAGAATAGAAAAAGTTTTAGTGATTCATTTGTGACAGTTCCTGTTAACAAAAAGTTCCGGTTAGAAAGTTCGCTTGTGTATGTATTTTATAATTACGGCTTTAAGTGTTCCATATTTAAAATAATAGTGTAACATAAGAAAATAGTTTAGTAATCGCGTTAAAACCTTTTTAAATTGACTAGCCGATTTGAATATAGGAAGTTGCAAACTAAATTGGGAGTAGTAATTTGGACAAGTGCTTCGAATAATTGGGGTGAACATCCAAAGTTAGCGGCGACAACGCAGCGAAAGCGAGAAGTTGGAAGGAAGCAACAAGTGGTCGTCGGATGCCTTCCCCGGTAAATGTGCCACTGTTATACGACTTTGCATGCCCGCTTTTGCGGGATTATGTTGCGTTCCGTACGTGCTGGCGTCCCGTTTCCAGTAAATTCGGGATTTCGTTGTTCCCGTTTGTTGATTTGCCGTTCGGTGGTGTCGACGCTGATTTAAACCTTTGCCGAGTTAAATCCTCCTTGCTGCTATTTGTTTTTTCCTTTTTGGAGCTTTTCTTTTTTTTCATCGGATAAATAGTTTTGTTGCGGTGAGTGGGTGGGGCGGATTGGGTTTCTTTTGTTTTATGGTTTCCGGCACGCGCCATCTTAGGTCGTCGACGAAAAAAAGTGTCATGGCGGGCGGCACCATAGATGCTTTTGTCTTCTAGTTCTGAAGAAAACACTCACCTATTTATAAATTTGATAAGAAATCTAGTAGGAAACGCAAGATATGACACGACTTAAGGAATGAGCGTTACAGTTTCGTAGTTTGACCCCTTATATCTCATCATATAGTTGATTCTCCTTACTTGCTAGGTAAAATAGGGTTTAAATGCTCAAGACTAAATGCTCGTAAAAAACAAACATTTTTTCCACCTTTCTGTAGAGCCAATTATAGACGTAATAGTTTTATAATTAGAGCTGCAAATGAGTTTAATAGTACATTCAATCACATCGATATATTTCATGAAAAGTTTGGGAGTTTTCGTAGCCTTTTATTGGGCGATCAGAAATAATACATTAAAGTCAAAGTCAAAGTCATTTTTTTTTAAAATATATTTTAAGTGCTTTTGAATAGTCCATACATTTGTTACCTACTACGTATTCAGGACGTCTAATTTTTTAGTTGTGAAGAAGAATAGGCGCAAGGCACTCCATAGCTTTAATAGAAGTAACGACATTTACAAAAAAAAAAAAAAAAGTATGACGTTACCAAATAATACAATATTTACTTTCAATCAAATCAATTGTTACGAGTGTATTTACTAGCCTGCCTTTGTTTTAATTATCTTTTCTTTTTTTTAATTAGTTTTTGTATTTTGCTAAAAGTACCTACCTACTTTAGTTTAAACTTTTTATTGTAAGTTATTTGCACTTTGTTACTCAACATAAATATAACTGTACCAACTAGTAGTGGAAACTGTTAGGCTAATGTGTTAACACATGTATAATATTATGATTATGTTATTTAAGAAAGCTGTTGTTTCCTGAATAAAGAAAATAAAATAAAATAAAATATCATAACCCTGAATAAATATTTCCTCATTTTTTTTGATAATCCAATTAAAATGGAAATAGGTTATTTTATATTTTTTATTACAAAACGTAAAAGATATTCAACATAAATATTTTAAGGATTCTTTCATAAGTTGAATTGCTGAATTTTAATTACATCCACCATTGCGTTTAAACAGTTCAGATTTTTAAAAAAACAAGAACTCTTACCCAACCACTTCGAAACAGACATAAACAAAAACAATGCAAACAGTAATAAAACCTCATGTCCGATATTTAAAAAAAACACCCGTTCCTTTTCACCGGAGGCCGGCTGACAGTTTTTTGGCTGATTCTGACAAGCATGACAAGTTTCACGGCTGAGCGGCCCAAATACGTGGGCCGCTGTCGACGGCACTGTCTTCGAACGAAAAAATAAAATATTCATATTTCGAACGCTCCGACAGATTATTAGGTAAGCGGTATTGTTTATCGTTGTATTTTCAAATTAAGTAAAACAATACACTTCCGCGTTCCATTTTTAAAATGTTTTAAAGACGAGGCTTAATGCAAACTGCTAACGTTAAGGGCACAAGACGTATGCACGTAAAAGCATTTAATATTTAAGAACCGTATTGTTTTTCTTTAATTATATCGTTCAATTATTATCATTCAAGAACTTGTTATGTAGCCATTGCTTCGTAAAACAAAGAAAAAACAGCAAAACTTCAATTAAAAGTAAATGAGATTATTAGAAACCAAAATAATGATAACATTCTAACAATTTCTAAGCAAAACATAATCAGTGCAAAGCGCAATACAAAAGCCAATGTAATTTGAACTCAGAGCTTCGAGAAATAAGGTTTAAAAATTTACAAAAACAATGAAATGTTTTAAAAAACGGACGATTGTAATTGGTTCATTACGGCAGGAAAATGACGAGCCACAATCATTATATAATTGCCTTTAAAGGTAAGTTGGCTGCAACTTGTGCATTTGTTAACGTGCAGTTAAAAGTGCTAGAATTGACATTAACGAAGAAGTTATTTGTGTCTTAGTTACTCTTTTTTATGGATAAGTACAAATTTCCGGATTCCACATTTCCCACCAAAATCTTGTGAAATAACAACGTAATTTAAAAAAATGTCCTCTCCAGCTCATTGTATGTTCTCACCAGGGATGAGGCGGATGCCGATTTTTCACATCCGCGGATGTGAATGCGGATGCGGATTTTTGAAGGCTCACATCCAAAAAAATTTGTATTAAGTATAATGCTCCTATTTTTAACTTGAGTGACGGCCGGTCCTGAGCGGGTTAATACAATATTACTCTTTATGAATAAAATTAATAAAGAGTAATATTGCCGCTTTTTCTGATTCAAGGCGGTTACGCAGAGGTTTGTAAATTAAACCCGCGCTACTAAATAATTGTTCAATAAGAACACTGCCTGGTGGAGTGGATAAAAATCTTCACGCTAAGTATCGGTTAGAATATCTTGAATTCCTCTCGATGAACACTCCACCAAATGAGGATTTTCATCCACATTGACTCTTTTTTTTCGACCAATTTCTTTCTTGTCGCAACTTGTATTTCATTCGCATCAGCATCAACATCCGCATTGATTATTGCAGATGCGGATGCGAATGCAGATGTCCAAATCTATGCGGAAGCTCCGCATTTGTGGATGCGGATGCGGATGCGAATATTCGCAACAGGGATGTTGTCCCCACTGCTGGGGCACGACGATTGGGAGAACGGGTCGTAAAACAACACGGAGGAGCTCGAGATGATAAAGTTTTGGTCACCCATCCGGTCTTTGTAAAAGTTGTTTAACAATTAGCCTGTGGATGGCGCTCATATTTATTTTTGCCGGCAAGCCGCCGTATCTCCGTTGTTGAGTGTCCGTTTAAAAGCTATGGTATCCAGTATAATTACTTGGCAATTTGGCATAAGACGATTAACAGCTCTGGGTCAGCAACACGTAAGTACCCCTCCGAAAATCTAGTAGGGAACGGGGACACGATTTACGTGATGCCTTTGCCTCTAGAAACCTGACGGTGTTTCTATCACACACGGCTTGAGGAACCCTTAAAGTTTCTCGCCCCAAAAAAGTCCGGTGACGCTGAAAAGGCTAGATGCTATCAGCACAAACTCTCTCCAAAGGAAGGTAAGTAACACCTCAATTAAAGCTGCAATGATCTTTTAGTATTTGGTAGGTACGATTGACACGACACAATCAATTATAAAAAAATGTACTCATATCATATAAACCCCTTGGAGAATCTAACGGAGATACGCACTAGTGCGTGATGCCGTTCCCTCTAGAAAACCTCCGAAGGTGATTCGTTTCACACGACTTGAGGAATTCTTTAAGTCCGGTGAAGCTGCAAATGCCGTCTGAGGCACCTTTTTAGAATGAAAAAACACCTTTTTAGAGAGATAATAGAATAATGTCGAGAGATGTTCTTATCGATACGACTACGAGTACCTACCATTGTCCAGTTGTCCACTCGTTGCACCATCAAGAAACGATTTTAGTAAGTCAGCAAGCTCAAACATTTCTATTAAAACCTTATTGCCAGTTACAATGAAACTGACAGTAACGGATTGCGGAAACAGAAAAAAAAACTGTCACTGTCATTGGTTGATTGAATTTTCGGAATTTCTTTTTCAAAATTGTCTGTATTTTTATTTTGTTTTCTAACATTATACGCGCACATAACAGATGGAAGATTTGAAACTCTTTAGAGATTTGTTTTACGTACTATTTGATTTTGTAATTTCCGCCCTGCCACAAAATAAGGATACTGTAAAAGGTAATCTTCATACAAACGCACACATAGACAACCTCTAACAAAGACAGAATCTCGCAACAGCTGCGCTCGGACTGTTCCGAGCTGTTCTGAGATCCGTGTCGTGCGAGTCTTGTGTATATTGTTCCAGCGTGTTTTTATGAAGCGTACTTCTGGCGTCTCGTTGTGTAGCCCCGTTGTGACGTATTCTGCAAAGGGTTTGCAATGTCATTGTCCTATATTCATTCTATGCAAACTATTAGTACTTTTTATTAAGGGGGTGCCGCGCGGACGCAAAACTGCGAGTTTCAAGTTTCTATATGATACTCGTAGCGAGCGAGCGGCGGGCGCGTGGCAGTGTGGTGTATGTGACAACAGCCCACGACTACGAAACGCACGCACACTAATATCTGTACAGAGTAGGCTGGTTATTTAACTAGCCTTCGCGGTCCGCAAGACCAAAGGCAAACCCCAGGGGTCGTTTACTGGGTCGGTCTTCCTCCTTGTAAGAGGAGAAGGCCAGCCCCAGATCCACGGAATCTGTGTGCAGATTTTTCCCCTGGGTTAACAAAAAAAAAAAAAATGGTTATTTAATTGGAGCAATGTTTACTTTCGTAAAATCATAGGCGGTTGGATAAAAAATAATAAAAGTCTTAACATTTTCATATTCATGTTTTTTAATTGAAAAATAAGACAACAGTGGCCTGCGGCATATCAATACAAACATTTTAATGTCGGATTATTGTTTCATGTGCTATATTTACAAAGGTTCTGAAGAAATAAGTTTTTAGATATCAATACTTTTAAGTATTGTTCATGCAGTTTCTGGGTATTTGTTTCAAATTCCAAGACAACCATGGCCTTGTGAAAGGATCAAGCTAACCTACACTAGTCCTTTTAATGTATACCTGTGACCTATTCAGCGCCTAGCACCAGTGACCTAAAAACACGTAAATTTTCAAAATTCCGCGCTGCACCCCCTTAAATACTAGCTGACCCGGCGGACTTCGCACCGCTTTGACAGTTTCCATCATTGAAGTTAAATTAGTATTATCAATGGTTTCCATGACAATAAAACAAACAATAATTTTGTATTGGAAAATTAAATTGTCGTTTTTAGTATTATATATATATATATATGTTACGGCTAATAGCTATAGATAGATATATGTTCGATATATATGTGAGATATAGATATAATAGATGTGCGGCTACACCTAGTTTTAGCCGGCTACAACTAGTTGCAGCCGGCCGCATGCGGTTAAACTTAGATGTATCCTACTTATCTTCGGTTAGAACTAGGTTTAGCCTTAATCATAGCGGCTAGAATTAGGTGTAGCCTAGAGTAGAGGAAAAGAGAAACTTATCACGTACAATGGTCCACTTTAAGGACTAAGTGCGGAAACCATCACCATTAACATAGAAGAGAAACTTAAAGGGTTCCTAAAGCCGTGTGATAGAAACACCGTCAGGGGGTTTCTAGAGCGAATGGCATTACGCAAGCTTGTCCCCGTGCCCTACTAGATTCTCCGAGGGGTTCGGATCGGATCGGGGTAGTTTTGGCGTTCAGCAGCGCGCCGGCTCGAGACGTTTTAAACTGGTCTCCCATCCTGTTGAAAAAAGATGTTTTTGTGTAATTTAAATGGTTTTTTAAAAGCGTTTTTTATGGATTGTCTTACGACATCTTTGGTCAGACCATTGGGCTTATAAATGCGGAAGGCTCCATTAGAATCCGAGTAATTTATTAAAAGCAAACCAGTCTATAAGTGGATACAATAATACAACTAAAGAAATACATTTTAATGCAACCATCAAGATTTATATGTTCGTGAGTCAGTGAGTACGTGTATGTTGCGCAAAATGGGAGTTTTCCGGAAAGCATTTGTATCATTAAAAAAAACAGTAGTCGCATTATGATGGTGTGACATCTCACCTTCATCATCATCAGCTCATTTATGTCCCCACTGCTGGAACACGAGCCTTCCCTATAGATAGGGAGAACGGGCCATGAACCACCACGCGTGCCCAGTGCGGATTGGCGGTTATTAACGACTGCTAATGCAGCCGGGACCAACGGCTTAACGTGCCTTCCGAAGCACGGAGGAGCTCGAGATGATACATTTTTGATCACCCATCCGATGACCGGCCTTTGCTTGTTGTTAAAGTTGCTTAACCTCAGCACTCGCAGACCGGGCGCGTTAACCACTGCGCCATCGAGCTCCTCATCTCACCTTAGTAATAAGTAATTTTAACATTATATTCTGAAAAAAATGGGTCAGGTATTACATCATTTTATAACTATAAAATATGCAGTAAACTCATTAGAAGACATTGGACATATCAAAATGACCTTTGATAGTCAATAATAATATGTCGTGTTCATAATTCGACTTTAAATTTACAAAATGGTCCTGTTACACTGTTACACATACTTCCGTCCCATTTCACGAAATCACTCCCACATTGCTAATATAGAAAGCGAACGGAAAGATGTTTGTTACACATCATAAAATCTCTACCTCATTTGACCGTATTCGATATTAATCAGTGCTCGACATTATTTTTCTTTATTAATTTTTAGGCCTTTGTCCAGCAGTGGACGTCTTTTGGCTGAGATGATGATGATGATGATGATAATTAAAAATAGGGGTTGGCGATAAATTGGTGTCTTTAGCAATAATTGGATACAGATCTGCTTCCTAGCTGTAATCTAAATTTCGATGCTGTTATTTTTTTTGGCTATGACAATTGGTGTTGAGTACTGGTTCCCTATGTTGAACACTGGTTTCTTGTGTTGAAAACTGGTGTCACTACGTAATTTACGTATAATGCTGAAACAGGGTCCTTATTAGCCTCACTCACTGCTTTTTGTCTATTCCTTTTTTTTCGGTTCTTTTACTTTGCCCTGTGTTTTGATTGTATTGTATTTTGTGTGTGTGTGAGTGTGTTCAATTTTCATTTTTTATTTCTAATTTAGGTAGGTACTTTTTTACAAAAATTAGTTTACAAAAAAATTTTTATTTCAAAATAAATGTGATTCAAGATCGTGTCCAGAATATTTTACGTAATTAAGGTTTTACAAATAACCCTTTACAGGCATGCTGTAAAGTGTGTTTTCGGCCGATAGTACTATCTACCTAAACTGCAACGCAGCGGACACGGTAGAACGCACATAAAATCGCCAAATGGCCGTGACTGCACTGAATAACGACACAATGCGGAGTTAAAATAAAACAGTGACACCACCGTGCATGTGGAGTTGGACAATAAAATGACAAAAAAATAGGTCACTTTTTTTTCGAGTTATTTAAATGTGCACAAAAAAAAAGGTGCGTATCGACACTTGAGCAGAGTGTTTGACATCGTTTTCGTATTCCCATTACTTACTGTTTACTTTGAAACTGTAATTTGTAACCGAATGGGTAGATACTTGGATTAAATGCGAAAAAACCGTGATAAAATCCTCATAGCTTTCTGGCGGGTTTACAGTGCCCTGATTCCCGTAACGATATCGTAGCGACTTACAGCCGAAATTAATAACCTATCTCTGGTAATAGATAGGCCTATCTTAGCTTAGTTACCTAGCAACCGTTGTTATTTTTTCATAAATAACAGAAATAACTAAGCAACAAATATCTCTTGCTGAGGATAGGTTATTAATTTCGGCTGTTAGTCGTTGAAACTATTTTCATATTCTCATCCGATTTTAAAGTCGTTTGAACGAAGGTGCAATTAGCCATATACGGTAGATCTAAATATGGTTAGTTAAAACTCCGTTCGAACGAGTTTAAAATCGGCTCGATTGACGAATGGGAATACAAAAATTGTTTCAACGACTAAGTAGCTACGATATCGCTACGGTTTTTGTTATGAGAATCAGGGCACTGTATTCATGTGTAGATAGCGCTTTAACAAAAAAATAAACTTAATTAAACTTTTTAAATAAATAAACTTCGTCGTTTCAACACAGACACGTAAAAATAAAAATAAAGTTATTATTTGTATAATTTTATACCTACATGAAATCCTTCATATAAAAAGGTTCACATTTAAAAGTCACTGAACGAACACATATTTTTTTCTCGTTTCATTTGATATTTATTTGTTTACTAAAGTTTACACGAACACTACACATTGAAACGAAACAACTTTTACGGATCTACTCGCCTTTATTTTACACATTACTTTTTAATGTTCATCCTGACGTTTCGAACCCTTTGCAGGGCCCGTGGTCACAGGGAGACTCCCTGTAAAATAAACGCGAGTAGATCCGTAAAAGTTGTTTCATTTCAATGATATTTTTTTATGCCTACGTCCACAGTGTACGCAGTGCCCCCGCCAGCACGCAACCCAATACCGGCGGGGCTGACCTCCATACGCTTTGTCGATCCATTTTTGTGACGTTATCACCGGAACTTATTACGAGTAATGGAAGACACGATGAGATGGGTATGCGACCAAAAGCTATGGGCAAGGTCTTCAATCAATATCTAATGTACTCCAGTACATCTCTCTCTTCTCATCTCTTTGGGTCTTACAAATAAACAAAGAACTCCGAATAGTTATTCCGTCTTTTGTCTCCTTTACTCTAATTTGAAATGACGTTTACATGACAGGAACAAAACACGGATTCGGAGCTTGTCTTCATTTGTTTATAAGGCGCTTTATCTATAAAGGATCCGGAACAATGCATTTTGAAAGTAGTCCTGTTAGCTCTTACCTATACATTTAAATTTCGAATAACAAAATCTGAAACAACATTGGATAGCTTCAACAACTTCAGGATGAACCTGATTTATGAACCTTAAATCTTAAAAATAAACTTTAAAATAAGGTTGCAAAATATTTGACCTACCTACTTAAGGCGAAGGGTAAGGCACACTAGCGCCGCTAATGGATTTAATTTGATAACTGCTAAACTGGATTTTTTTTCAAACATTGCGGACCTTCTGACACTAGGCAAACATCTATTATTTAATAATTGTGCACTACTTTTAGGTTGATTTTTGTATTCATTTTTTTGTTAAAGTTGTTTAACTTTAGCTATCGCAGCTTCAAAAAGAAAGGTCTTAATCACAATTACAAACAAATGATATACCTACTACCAAAAATATACTCTTTTTTTTAAAAGTTTTATAATGACAGCTCTGACAAGTAAGATACCTACAGGAAATAGTCAGCCACAAATTAATTGCGACAGTTAGCATTACAAACACTACTTTACGTACGAAAAATAGAGTTTTAAACCAAACTATTTAATAAAGTAACAATGCGTTTCAACTGTACACGACCTTCATCGGTCCGCGCGATGCTATCTCCTCAACTTATTGTTTTAATTAGCGGACTGTACTCGGAGCAAATTATTTGAATGCACAATTTGCCGACCATTGGGTGGCTATTATGACATCACGAGTACAATTTGTACCGTCTGATTTCGATACTCTGTTACTAAGAGCTTTACATAAAGTCAATAGCCTATAACCCATCATCGTCATCATCATCAGCTCATTTTATGTCCCCACTGCTGGGGCACGAGCCTTCCCTATGGATGGATAGGGAGAACGGACTATTAACTACTGATTATGATTGAAAGTATAGTTTATACTCATCATCATCAGCTGCCATCTTCATACTGAAGTTGGAGATCAGTACACAAAACTTCCCGGTTATACTGCAAAGAAGAAAACTTAATATTGACATTCAAAGTGAAGACAGAATTTTCTTCTAAAAATCGAAGCTTTCAAAAAGCTTTTACTGACAAAAATAACTTTGTTTTCACCAAAAAAGGTATTTTATTCCCTATTCCTTTACATATAAAACACAAAGTCGTGTTACCACACGCGAGAGTAGGTTTAAATGTAGGGTACAGCTTAATTCCATTATGGTTTGGTGTGCACATTACCCTAAATTGTTTGATGAATATTAATTTAGTAATTACATATTTGTATCCACTAGGCATTTTGCACTGTCTTAGCACCACTGAACGTTATGTGAATGACGTTAGAAATTTAGCATAAACTTAACTTACACAGTATTTTAATGTATTTGTAAACTTAATTATAAAAGTAAAGTAAATAGCCTATAACTGTCCCACTGCTGGGCAAAGGCCTCCATCATTAAAATTAATATTAATGGCTTAATCATAACGCTTGTCAAATAACCCGCATTTGAACACAAACTCGGGATATGCTTCAAAAACCCGATACACACTTTGTCTTCAACGGGAAAATTGAACCCAGGATGTCCGGTTATCGTCCGGGTCTCGTGCTCTACCACTCGGCCACCGAGGAGTTGCAAAATAGGATAAAAATTTAGGTTAAAAATTAATCTCGGGATTTGAGGCATATATCCACTTTATTCTTTGGCTGTATGAAATCAGTGTTATTTATTACATAAATAACTCTACTATTCTAACTCTAACTTTAACCCAAATTCGACCTCTGATAATGATTGTGCAATCAAACATTGCCGGTAGATAATTTCTCAACTTTTAGTGTCTAATTTGCAGAATTTAAACACGGAAATTTATTTTCTAACAAAGGGTCAGTCACCTTAGATAGACTTTAATGTCTGTAGACAGACGAAAGACCTTTCCTTTACTTGGGGGAAGTTTAATAAGTTTACAAGTCTCAATTTAGTGTATTGATGTATTAGATTAATTATTATTACCCTTGTTTTTGTTGTGTTTGAGTATACAAACGTAGAAATATAAGTATCGGATACTCACATACAACAAAAACATGATAATTATCCCGTTAATAATAATTATTCTAATGTGAGTGACCATGATAGTTTGAAAGTTATATTAATGATGTATTTATATCCGACTTTAAAACAAAAGTAGAGGTTTCCAATTAATCTGTGTATATTATATTTTTTTAATGCATCTTCGCGTATAATTTCCACATATATGGATACTTGATTGATTCTTTTTTCGAAACCAAAGAGTTTTCTTCCGAAATGGTCCTATCTTTTTATACATCGATCAATTTATATTTACGGATATTTTCTTTTAAAAATGTTTAATAGAATTTTTTTCCCTTTAAAATGAAAGGAAACGAAACTATTCTTGTGCGTAAATATCTAAGCCACGAATTTGCAAAGCCCAGTTAGAGAGTTTGTAATTACCGAAAAGAAGCCATAGGAATCACAACAAAAGCGACGTGAACTCGATAACTCTTAGCCATTTGCTTTGAAGTAAAAAAACTTTTTCTAACAAACCTTTTATTATCCGTTCTAGTGAAAATGGCGAAGTTAACAACAATCATTAATTTAGTTATTAGTAAAGTAAAGTAAAGTTAGGTATTTTTATATTTGCCTTAAGCATGGAACTCTGTAACCTAAAATGTTTTAACAAACACTCAATTGTCAGAAAACCATTAAATGACGTCATAGTTTGCCAATCCATTTCTATTAAAAAAATCGCATTGACAGTTTCTAAAAAGTTTTTCTATTGACTTACCAGTCAACTACTAAAATTGATAAAATGACATGAACTAAAAAAAGACAACAAAAAAGTATTATAAAAGTATTTATTTATTTATAATTTATGTACACACAAACAAATAGAAGGACGACATAGTAAAAATAGATAAGGGCAAGAGCGCTGCTTATTAATTTCAGAGCTAAACTTCCATTAGGCCCGAAAAAAGATATTATAGTGTAAATAAGCAAAAAGATTTAATTTTAATGAATTAAATTTAATGAAATTTTATAGAACCTTACAATGGGACTGTCATCACCTCCCAAAGCCAATTCAGTAGTCTAAATATATATACTATATTCTCTATACCCACTGTCCCACCGATGAACAAAGATCTCCATGATTCCAAGTGAACTAAGTTATCGCTACAATCGTAGCTACGGCTGTAACATAATCTGTAGCATAAAAAGTACAGTTCTTTGTTTATTTGTTGGTTTTACGGCGAAACAGATTCAGTTGTTTATACTCAGTAAAGAGCATGCATATAATACTGTATTGACACTTTATATACAACTTATCTAGGGAAATCGTGTTGTACCTTCGGAAATTCTGCACAAAACAAATTTCAAACGGAAGAAGCGGAATGCGCGCGAAGAGAAATGACAATTTAAAAATCATAGCAGTGTTCTAGAATCTTTTTGAAAACCAAAAAGGTTGGGATCACATTTCCGTTGAAGAATTGTCGCTGTCAGATTGCACTACAAAGTATTGTGTCTAGACTCTAGACTTATGTAAATAAATGTTGAAATAGGTATTTATAAAGGTATTTTTTTAAATTACTCCCGCGGACTTTTTACACCAACGCTTGATTTCCCTAGAAGAGATCTTTCCTAGAGGTAAGCTTACCGTTGTATTATGTCTTGTGTAACACGTAACACAGTGTGCGTTTTCCATGTTTTAATAAAGGATAAAATAAAATTCCACATTTTTTCAAATAAATTATAGTACCTAACCTTTTTAGACTTTTAAGTAAATTGTTTATGAAATAATTACCCCCATAATTATGTGTTATTACGAAGGCATCCTTCCATTATCTATACTACACCGTCACAAAGAGAAAAAATTGTAGACAAAAGCATTAAAGCGACACACACTAAAAACTCTGTTTAAAAAAGTACATTACAACCGTACCACACGATTCTCAACCTTACAACACTAACAATAACTATAAAAGTCGAAGGCATGAACCGGAACTAATTTTTGATGGGATGTGCATCATAGTTACTAACGCCATCTCTACGGATTCCGACAAAATTTTTCACCGAACCATTTTCTTACAAGAATTACGCACACTTCGCCACCCGCCCGCGACGCACACAGCGACGCGAGCGAACACAATCGAACGCACCCACACCGCGAAGAAAAAAACGATAAAAAACGGCACACAAACAAAACTCTTTGACGGCACACTGGCACAAAACACTAGCGATCTATTTCCATTTACGAATTTCGACTATTTCGAAATTTGAAAATTTAGAATTCTTAACCCGTAAACATTAATCGATTTGACGGCAATGTATTTATGATTACTACAAGAGTGAAGATAAGTTTGCTGAACTAAAATGCACAAGGTTTCGTACAAGCGCGGGCACTCACACACGCGCCGCCTTCGTAGACGACACTGCACTTTGCGCTGGTAAGGGTGTGTAGTTAGACGCGACGATCTTGAGCCGCAAGATATACTTCGGCTGTGTCATTCATCAATCGTAGTTTCATTGATACTGCACAAATAGCATTTAATTAAGATTAAAATGTTATTGCTAACTTTTAAAACACATTTAATGAAAAACGGGTATTGTGCAAATCTAAATAAGTTTTAAATTTAATGAATCAATCAGAATATCACATCGTTTCTTTCATAAAAATATTTTTTTGTCAATTTCATCATTAGGAAACAGTTTCGATTAGCTTTAGTTAAAAATGTAATCGGCGAAAACTATTTTTTTTTAATCAGCTACTTTCCAACGACTTTTAAAAGGGCGATTATTATATTTCTTGGCGACATCAAGTATCAAGATCGCGCGGTCGGCTGCGCTCGGTCGCAGTAAATACAAGGTAATGGCTAAGTACGCACGCGGTCTAGTACGGTGTGCGCTGCCGGTGCAGTCCCGCCTATGCTCAAGCGGTAGAGAGTCGCATTTCCGCTCCCAACATACAGGACCACAACACGCGACATAACCGCTAAAAACCTCCGAAAAAACAGGAACCCAAATTTTAAAAAAAATATTTTGACCACAGACAATATATTTTGTAAAAAAAATAAATTATATTCATATCATTCGCGTAGTGGTTTCGATGAGAAATTAATAAACATATTTTCGGATTTAGAGTGAGTTTTTTCCGAATTTTAAACGTCGTATAGTAAGTGCGGTTGCCGCGCGCGATGCAAGACACATATCACATGGAAACTTAGGACCCGAACTATATTTTTTATTTAGTAATAAAAAAGAAATTAAACAAAAGGAATATTTTTGTGTACAGTGACAGTCGTGATGTGTTACATTATATTATGCTGTGACAGTGTTATCGCTGTGAAATACGGCTGAATGGATTCGTGAGTGTTACATGACGCGGTGACACCAGTTTCGAGATTGGAACTCTTTATTTTTTTTACAAAATTACCACCGAAGTGTCAAACTGGACGGAAGAGGAACCGGCCACCTCTGACGCATGTGAGTACAAGTGACAATGACATTTAAACTTGGAACACGCTTTAAATTTCGAATTGGGAACAAAGAACTCTTTCGATTATATCACAGTGTCCTTAATCTTGCGTTCTCCTTGACTTAGCATGATTGACGGTGCGTGTGTGCGTGCACATGCGTCGCGTACGTGCGGCGCATGTGTGCGTCAGGGTTCACGCATATTTTTTGTGTTTTCTAGCGAATCTCCCCACCACATCGCCCCTCCTATAGTCGTTATAGTTTATCTGTCCCACTCTTTTTCTATGACTACGCCGTTTTACATTGAAGCTTACCAAGTGTGCGTGTGTCTCACATGTGTGAGTTAATAAATTGCAACCTATATTTTGATCGAAGGCCAATGGTAACATAGAGAAAACATTTTAGAATAATCTTTCATTTGTTTTTGAAGGTAGCGATTTGTTTTCTCAACAAAAGATGACGTTTGACAAAGTTTAACGTTGACTAAAACAATAGCTTTCAAATTTATTGCGACACGCGCTTAATTAGGTTCAGAAAAGTTTATAAACGTTATAGGTTGTCGAATTAGGTACAAACAAAGGGTAATTAACCTTTTTGATGGAGTAATTGGTTATTTAATTAGATTTTTTGGAGGCTTTCATAGGTTAAAAGCGGTATTAGGTATGATACGGCGTGACTCGCGTAGGCTAAAATATGGCCGTCGGAACTTTTTGCGGGCGTCGCTTAGGCGAATATTTTGGTTATAGTTTATTATTTAGTTTGGATAACATTTATGTTTTGGGTACTGTTCGTTGTTTTATTATAGCAACTATTACTGTTAATTACGATTTTTTTGAAATTAAAGTAATATTTTTTTAGGGTTAAAAAAAGTTTTTTTTTAATTTGAATTTTCATTTAGTTCAGGCTAGCTTTCAAAGACAACAGATACTCTTTAGTTAGAACCTCTTATATAAACATTGCATTATAAAATATAATGTAATCTGTAAAGTATGTTTATTTTATACGACAATGTAATGAATCTTTTGTACATAATATTATGTTAGCATTATACATATATTGTTGCCTTGTTTATGGCTCCATAACAGACGTTTCCATGGACACAAGTAGTTTATAGGGTTGTTAGATAACGTTTCCAATATTGCATCATATATTATATAAATGTGCATAGAACCTATTATAATTATAATGCTACTCATAACTTATTGTCTATGCATTCTCATTACATTTTACAGTTTATACATTTTAAGACTTTAGTGCCCTGAAAAACTTTTTTCTTAACTTCCTTCTTAGACAGACGTTTGATGTTGGCTGCATAGTGCCTTTACAGCATTAACCTAAATTGAAGAATTTATAAACTGAACATTGCAACAACAAGTATTAACGAAATCATCTCGAAAACTTATAAATTATAATATGAAGTACTTATTTAACTGTATTCCTATACCCTAACCCAAACTAATATTATATTATGCTTAATTTTTGTTTATTTTATCAGCACACTTAAATAATGTTTATTAACATCTCATATATGTACTTATATTAAAACTCATTGAAATTGTCATTTTGCATTCACAATGCTATCATATTCTAAATTAAATAACACTTTAACAAAACTTTAATTTTGATTTGATTTAATTTTATATTATTTTAATTTTAATTTGTTTTATTTTTAATTTATAATAATTTGTAATTTATCAGCTTGTTGACTTTGAATAAAAAGTTCTTTTTCTAAATTATTAGTTAGTATTTAAAGTTTCGACATCGAAATTGTTATTAATTGTTATTATCTTTCTATTTATTTGTTTTGACATCAAAATTGTTCTTCCTTCACGTCAAAACGAAGCGACGGATCGCCGTGATTTTTTGCAGAGATATAGTTGGAGCGCTTGAGAGTGACATAGGCTATTTCTTATCCCGGGAAAACATTCTAATACTTCGGATATTTACGACAAACCGAATTTCCCTAGCTGAATTTCTTTTGCATCCACTGAGTTAAAAACTTTTTGTCTCAATTGCAAAGTTGTGTTGAACATTATGCATTGTTTTTTTATTAGTTGTTCGGAGCAAATAGACAAATTTATAATACTTTCATTTTTCTCGCTGACAAAGTTGCAAGCGTTAGCTATAGTACTTAAAAAACGGGTTCTTGAGTTAATAAAGTCTTAAAAGTCATATACACACATTCATATATATACATACCATGTCATATAAAATAAAAGTACTTACTACTACTATTTCTGTACCTATGTAATTATTTAGTTATAGAGTAAATTTTGTATAAATATTCTATATCTACATTTCAAAGGTATGACTTAAATTTTTTGGCCTATATTTTTCTGTATTTACTTCTAGTTTTATAATTTATACGTTTTACTTCGGTTCCCTCTGTCTCTCTCTCGGACTATATATATAGTACTCTTCTATTTCTCTCTTAAAACTCTGTTACAATTACATTATAATAAAAACTCTCTTTGTTTTTAGTATGGCTAAAAGAAATCGTATGTAGTCAACTGTTATTATTAAAAAAGTTTTAAACATGCTTTCTACGGAAGTCCAATGTCTGATATTTAAAAACACAATAAGGTCATTACTTATCTGTGCTGTTGTCAGAAACATGGTCACCTATTTTTGAAAAAGGATGCCACCTTTTTTAAAATGATAATTATACAACAAAGATAACTGAGTATACACTACCTATGGTTATTTTTAATCTTTTTAATTTTCAGAACAAAGTGTATGGTTCTATTTAGAATTATATGTTAAGGAATTATTTTTTAGAACTGCGATTTGGAAAAAAAGAAAAGGCTTCGTTCATCAACATCTGGAGACGCTGTGAAGGCTGTCTGAATCACTAAAATATATAAAAACAAAAGGATTCTTATGCAAAATAACTCATTGCGAATAAGAAGTCTTTATTTTATTTAACAAACTTTAATTTCTTAATTAAAAATTCAATTTCAGACATATCATTTACCAGATATGTAGTATTTCAGCATACATTAATGTAGTACCTATATACTTACATTATAACATTACATTTAATACATATGTAAAATGTAATGTTATAGTAATTAAAATATATGAAAAAACCAGTTTTATTGTGAAAAAGCATACATCCATTTCTTGTCAGTGAGAATAATTTAAAACTTAATCTTCATGTCAAACAGTTAAATCATTAAATTAAGCTTTACATCATTTCTATTGGCCAAGCGACCGTCAATGTCATAAACCGCAAGTCCGAAAAATATCAATTAATCTTTTTCAATGATATTTAAAACCAATTTTAAAATATACATAATTTAAAATAACTCCTAATAAACATGTAAGCTTCGCAAAGACACCGATGGCTTATAAAAAGCCCGCCAACCGCCATTAGTCCTTGCGCAAGCGGCTCGGCCAAGGCGGCCTACCGACTGTCAATGTTACTACAACCTACAACCTGCGCCATTTTGTTTTTAGAACTAGTCGAAGGCTGCGCGGAGGAACTAGGCGCGCTTCACGGCTCAATCTGTTGCGAAATGCTGCTGTGGAGGTTTTAGTCTCTTTCTTTTCTTTTTATTTGTAGCTCGGAGCGCATGAAGTGGCCAGGTCGCTTTTTAAACTTACTTTTTATAAATAAGAGTTATGGCATGAAAACTTTTTAGGTAAAGCAGCATTTAAGATCTCTGAAAGTTGTTTAAAAGGGATATTAATTTCGAATGGTTACATTTTTGTTAGATATTTAAAACTGCTTCTAAAATGCTTTTGATATTGGTTGATTTACAAATGAAAATATCAAAATTAGGCATTCACGCTATGTACTGCAAATTAAAGTTCTTTTGCTTTGTTTTTCATCGTGCTCAAGTTAATGATGTTTGAAAAATATTTAATAACAAAAGAAAATGTAAAGATATTTATAGATAATATGCTTTATATCAGTTATCAATTACTTGTTTAGTTGTAAACAAATAAATTTTGACGAGATTATCATATTCATTAGAGTAATATAATAATTGGGTTTTATCCCATGTATCATCAAATTTGACATATGTTTAATGCAATGTAATGATTTATATACTGTTATTATTTAGCATAACAAAATACCAATGCCTCAAAATTACCTAATAAAAATTAAACGAAAACCCATAGACAAATACGGAGAGTGTTGTATAACCATAGAGCGGCTGCGCAGGAGTCGCCTTGGCCGCGTCTCGCCGCGCTCACCTATCTCGATTAATGTCAAACACCTGCTCAGCGCAGTTACGTAACTATTTGAATAGGCACTGAATAGGCAACCCGATAGTTTACTTTGAGCGTAAATACCTAGATATTTTACTTAATTTTGTGTTGTTGTTCTGGTAAAGATTTTTTATATTTTAACAATCATATGAATAAGACTGGATATTCATGCTACAATTAGAATATGGTAGATGTATATAAAGACACTTAATTGCTTACATACAGAGAAAAAGGAAAAAAAAAGAAAAAATGGGCAACGGCAGTCTTATCGCTAAAAGCAGTACCTACCTAAACATCTGTTTCAGCCAAACTTTAAGCATAAGAACCTAAAAATGATGATGAAGAAAGTGCGTAAATACTTATTGATATAAAGGTTCATTTATACTATCGATATATAAATAAACATATTTTTATATATAGACAGTTTTTGCACTTTTCCCAATTTAACATATTGAAAGTTAGTACAATTGGCATTACGTAACATACATCATACATCACGCCTTTTTCCCGGAGGGGTAGGCAGAGACCACCTCTTTCCACTTGCTGCGATCCTTACAGACTTCTTTCGCTTCATCCACATTCATTAGTCTCTTCATACACGCTCGTCGGTTTAGGGTACTCTTGACCTGACCTTTTTTAAGGACTTCCCCGATTTGATCCAGGTACTTGCGTCGAGGCCTTCCCCTACCAACATTTCCATCCATACTCGCCCTATATATACTTTTAGTCAGCCTGCTTTCCTTCATCCTCTCAACATGTCCGAACCATTTAAGCATTCCTTTTTCAACCCTAGTCACTATATCTTCTTTTACACCACAACGTTCCCTAATCACACTATTCTTTATCCTGTCACTTAGCTTGACTCCAATCATACTCCTTAACGCTCTCATTTCTACTGCATTTACTTTGCTTTCATGCTTCCTCTGCCATACCCAACTCTTCAAAACGAGCTCTTCAAAACGTTGACCATCTTTTTTCATTCATTATTTCATTTCATATTATTCATTTTTTATTTCTAAGAAACAATATCGTTTTGCCAGGTGCAAAAAAGTTTCTCTATAAACTATCCAAATTAACTACCCTATTCAGCAGCAACTCTATAGAGTTCTAATGTCTATTTTCATTTGCTTGAAATTTAAAAAACGAAACTTTTTTATTTTTTTTTACCAGCAAAGCGGTTATATAAAACAGCAAGTTATGCAGCCAGCCAAGTAGGTGCGCGGGAGCGGGGCTTTCGCCTTGGCCGCCGCTATCTAGTTTAATGTCAGCGCGGCCGTAATAGAACCGAGTCGGGTGTGTAACTGTAGTACGCGTCAGTTTTGTACTTGCCATGCAACGGACAAGTTTGACTTTGAAGCTAAGAGTTTGGTAGGTTTGATATGAAAACAATTGTAACTTTTGTTTCAAGTAGGTTTTAATCTCTTTTGTAATATCACGGTTAAGAAAAAAGTTGGGATTGCTTTTTCTTTTCCGAAAAGGTTTTATAACGACATGTGACATTAATGTAAGATTCATATTTGTAGCTTTTGTAGGTTACATGATTATTCATATAATTTAACTATTCCTGGAATACGTATTCCATTTCTACCTAATATAGTAGTATAACATTTGGTGAAAAGAAGTAGGTTTTCAAAGTCGATCTTTCCATCTAGATAGGTGACTCGATCATTATTTCCTTACCTTAGTCTCAATAATTAAAAAGAACATTTGAAACCCTACACTTCGTTCTAAATTTAAATATTTAAAAACAAAATTCAAAATTGGAACAAACAGAACTTAAGCGAGTGCAATAAAGTCAAACGTTAAAATCTAAGCCACCACGTTCCAATAGTGTTAAAACGGTCAATGTCACCGGGTGGTAGCCATCTTGGATCTGGCTCGAGCGGTGAATGGATCGAATACGGCATATCGATTTGTGTATCGCTCGATTGGTCTGATGTTTCCATTATGCGATATAGAGTGTTTCAAATGCCTTTCTATGGATCTTTGAATTCTGTTTTCTTATATCATTTTGTAATAATTGTAAGGTATCTTTGTTGGTATCTGAGTACCGTTTAAAACAGATACCTAATTGTTTAGAATTTTTCCTAACGGACAAAGTTTCATGTGATACTTAACTAGATATTTTTCAATGATTTTGGAGTTGTCATTTTTGCACATAATACATTAAGCGTTTACTACAAGTTTAATATTCGTAATACTGAGTCAAAAATAAACAGCACAAGATATGGGTTGGGACACACTAGAAATATTTTACAAGTAGATTACTTGATAGATATAAGATAATATATAAGAGAAACATATTGATGTTTTTAAAAGTTTCTTTATGTGAACACTACAAATAGAAAAGAAATACGCGTTTATTGTAAGTACATAATAGTATCTCACTACTTTATTGTGTCGTTACAAACATCTGTAAGAATTAAGTGATAGTGTGTTCGATAGATAGGTAGGTAAACACTATATTAAGACAATTCAAGTCACTTTTACAGTCACCTTGACGATGTTAATGATATAACCGCACAACTGAATTCACTTTTATCAATGGCTTCCTTTAATTCGTAGCCGAAATTCATTATTCTGTGGCCAGTCAGTCACATCTCAATTCGGCACATCTGGCGGTCGGCCTCGAGACGAAAGTAATGGCCGGCGGGACCGAGACGCCAAAAAAAGTTAAAAGTATTTCGCTCTCACCGTCCAAAATCCGATGACCTAAATTCGAAGAGAGCTTTTGTTTTGCTTGTTGTGTAATAATGATCCTTTCGTTGCGGTTGTAAGTGTGCGTGCGTGATTTGTTTTTGTTCGAATTTCGAAACGTTTGCACGTGTTTTGTTTTGTTTTGCGCTTCATTTGTTTATTTGTATTTTGTTTATAATGCGGCTCGTGACGGTATATATGTAGATTAATTGAAAATGGAAATAGTGAAAACCGATTTGAAATCTTTAATGTAGCTTTTTTGGAGTTATTCGAATAGAAACGCTAAACAGCTACGAGTTACGAAAAGTTATACGATGTTTTATCAGCACACTTAAATAATGTTTATTAATATCTCATATACCTATATTAAACCTCATTGAAATTGTCATTTTGCATTCACAATGCTATCATATTCTAAATTAAATAACACTTTAACAAAACTTTAATTTTGATTTGATTTAATTTTATATTATTTTAATTTTAATTTGTTTTATTTTTAATTTATAATAATTTGTTATTTATCAACTTGTTGACTTTGAATAAAAAGTTTTTTTTTCTAAATTATTAGTTAGTATTTAAAGTTTTGACATCGAAATTGTTATTAATTGTTATTATCTTTCTATTTATTTGTTTTGACATCAAAATTGTATTGTGATTTATTTTATTTTGTTTATTATACAAAACGACTTGCGATAAATTTGTAATTATTTCTTGTGTGGGTCTATGTTGCCTAAATAAAACTTTATTATTGAAAATTACAAAATTAAAATCTGAGATTATAATAACCTAAAGTAACTAAAACTAATACAAAACTAAAATATGGCGTCAAAAATGAATTCCTCCTCGTCGCAGAAAAAAAAAAATTAAAAAAAAAATATTATTATTACAAAAAGACTAAACCTCAATTTCGACTTGAACCTTTTAAATAGCTGTTTTCAGAATACTAGGTAGGTAATATCCGGACTCTTTATCAACAGTCTTAGATGTTTATTAATACCTCAAATAATACAAATATTAAAAACATTGAATTGTCATTTTACGTTGACATGCTATCATAAACAAAACTACAAAACACTGGAATAAAAAGCTTGAACTGACGTCCTTTTAAAAAGCTGTTTTCAGGATACTAATATCCGGACTCTTTGTCGTTTGAAACCGCGTATTGAATCATCAAATTAAATTACATATGTTTTTAACAGCCTTTGCAGCGTTCAGAGTACGAAATAAACCAAATATGCAACCCTGAAAGTAAAACCTAAATTTGACTGTCAGTCGTGTCGCCTTCCGGTCCGAGAGGGTGACCTCATTTTGGGCCTTTTGTTAGCAATCGCGTATTTATGGTCTCCGAAATTCGAGTGTTGCTTTCGGATTGTAAGTGCGTCAATAATATTGTTTTTTTAAAGTTTACGCGACACACTACACATTGAAATTATAACACTACTAGCTGTGCTCGTGACTTCGCGTGGAACAGTGACTTTCGGCAGCATTTTTAATTTTTTTGTCTAATTATTTGTCGTTTTTATTCATACTTATGTGGTCGCCCAGTGGTCGAAATTCGACCGTAATTTTATTAAGGCTGCACGGATTGTATCCTAAGCAATGAAAAATTAAAAAGATAGAATGTGAGTTTAGATAGGCATTGACAGATTTCGGCCGCTCCTCTTCCATTTTTGCAAAAAGTAAATATATATGCGTGTGTGTCAAATACATGGTAGTGTGTGTAATGTTTGTTTTATTTATTGAATGTATTTTTTATGCATAATTTAAAAAAAATATTAACATTCTGCAATCCTTCTCCATATAAACTATAAGTGTGCAAAATTTCATACTCCTCCGTCCGCGCAATTTTCGTAAAAAGGGGTACAAAGTTTTTGCTTCACGTATTAATATCCTTACCGTATCCTTCCCTCGTCCCGTTATCCTTCCCTTCCGTATTAATATCGTTCCCTATCGCTCACACCTCCTCCTCAATCTCAAGATGCCTTCCCATAAAACCGACTTCTTTTCCTATTCCTTTTCCGTTCATGCAGTCAGATTGTGGAATGATACCAGTATTCGGGAGTCCACGTCGATTAACTCATTTAAGAAGCGCGTAAAGGAGTACTATCTTTACACTTGAGTGTGTTATCGTTATTGTATATATGTTTAATTTGTGTCGTAACTATTTTATACTTTGTTTGTTTCTTTTGTGCACATTTTTTCTACCTTTTTCTTTGTGTCTTCTCCTTCTACGGGCCTGCTAGAAGAAATTTCAATGTGAAATAAGCAGCGCCCTTGTACTTGTCTATTCTTACTATGTTCTCCCTTCTTATTCGTTTCTGTGTACATAAATTATAAATAAATAAATATTATATAGATTATTTTGTCGTATTTATTGCGGATTGGTGGTTGTTGACGACTGCTAATGCAGCCAGGACCAACGACTTTACGTGCCTTCCGAAGCACGGAGGAGCTCTAGATGATACATTTTTGGCCACCCATCCGATGACCGGCCTTTGCGAAAGTTGCTTAACCTCAGCACTCGCCGACCGGGCGCGTTATCCACTGCGCCATCGAGCTCCTCATATATAAATATTAAACAGTATTTTTTATCTTATCTTATCTTATCTTTGGTAATCTTATCAAACAAATACAAAAACACCTTACATTGCTAAGGCATGGAACCTAATTCCAGTTACTAAGCGCAATAAATCTAGCACCTGTGCCCAGCTTGTGTTCTAGATGTTTACGAGCTGGGTCTAGACCGGCAGCCAGCTTTAACTATTGTTGGGTTGATCGTAAAATTGTGAACTGTGTCTATTGGTTGTGTCGGCTATACAATTACAATTAAAAAACGTCCTTAAACGGTCGTCATTTAAGGACGTTTTTTAATTGTGCGATGAAACCTGTTTGTTAGGAGCACAATATAAACAACAAATAAAAGTAATATAATTAAAAAGCAGGCCCGATAAATCATCGGTGCCTTGACAGGGCACTATGCCACAAAACAAATTTGTCATCTGTGGAGAATGCATCTATTAACAAATAGCTTATGTAGGGCATGTGGAGAGGAAACGGAGTCAATGCAGCACCTACTGTGTGACTGCGACTCTCTGGCCAGGAAAAGAATGGGACTCCTGGGGTCGGCCTATCCGAAACCGGAGGACTTCAGGCTCTTCGCTCTTAAGGACGGCCAAACTTATGGTATCTATCTTTACAGAGGAGGAAGTGTGAAAGGACGGGGTTGCACAAAAGATCCCGATGGGTCGAAGTGTTGCTGCAAGAGGGAAACCTCAGCAAGCCCCACTTAGAAAAGATAAGATAATATAATTAAAAAATTGCTCCAAATTTATTGGTATATAAAGAATATTCGTGCTCAATGACAAAGGTGCTCAGCATCCACCTTAAACTTACCAAATTTTAATTAATATTAGGTTCATCATATAATCATCACAAGATACAATTTTACTAGAAATATCAATCAGCGGGAATCGAACCCACGAGCTTTGAATAACCGGTCCAAAACTCTGACCGCTGAGCTACCGACAAAAATTATCTTGTAAATACATACTTATGTAAAAATGATAAAAATATCATTATCACAGCTTAAGGGCATTCATTGCTGGACAAAGGCCTCCCCCAAGAAACTCTAATATTAGGTTAAAAAAACAAAATAAGTATGTATGCAAACACAATAATAAAACCAATTGAATACATGGCCATTTAAAAAAAACAAGTTGTCTAATTCGTTTTCAAAATGGCTGACGGAATGAATTTGTCAGTTTTATGACCTATTGTAAAATGTTGAGATGTAATAGTTACTCGATAATAAGACATATGTTGAATAATAAATAGTAAGTCGCAAGTCACTATTAAATAATTCGTTATTTACATTCGGTTGTTTGATTTTCGCGCGAAAGACTGTCTCATAACAGTTGTGGCGTGCGCCCATAGTAAACAGGAGTTTCGCGACACACAAACAAACAAACCGAATTATAAATATTTAATGTTTTCAAATACTTCCTATTTGTAATAGCATTGATATCTTTTTACTAGAACACGTGATGTTTCTTCGGCTCCTAAATCCTAAGTTCCTAAATTGTGTTTATTACGTTTTAATCTTTATTAATGGACCTTTGCCTAGCATTGGGTCAAAATAGATTATTTTACCGATTAGAAGCCGCAAGAAACATAGCAAAGGCTGTTTCTTTCTCCGGTAGTGTTACAATACAAGTTTATTTAAGAAAAAACAATAGTTATATCATACCTATTCCTAACAATAATTTTACACTATTGTGTATGTATACAACTAGGTATACACGTATATATTTTACGTAGGTTATCTTTTTGATGTTTTCTTAACAATATTGTAATTGTTCAGCTTATTTACTGCAAAAAGCTTGACTTGAAAAGTGGTCTAATTTAAAAGCAGCCTTATAAGTAACTAAAAAATAAATAAAAACGACTTAACCTGATCGCGAGCAACAATTTCTGGTAGCAGAAATTTAAAATCAAAATGGCGCTCGCGGGCGAAGATCAGGTTATCTATCCCGAAGTAAGACGCAATATAATTTCTGTCTGGCAAATACCTAGTTCAGCTCATACCGTGTTCTGAAAGTTTCATTAATGAGGTTGTTCTTCAAACTGAGATTGGAAATTTAATGTTCGATTTTTAAATAAGTATCCTTGAAGAAAAACAATATTACTTATTTTTACTTTTAAAATTAATACTTTTGTGATACTATAGCTTATAACTAATCAACTTTATTATGGTAAAGCTCTTTATACTAGTGCAAAATTAATAATGTATTTTGGATATAAGTCACAACATTGAGTGCTTTTTAAACCATTAGAAAGCACTCAATGTTGTGACTTATATCCAAAATACATTATTAATTTTAATTTACCAATTAAACCTACCATTTGTTATTAAACTTCTGTTTTGTTAATGATACAATTCGTATATTTTACAGAACTCTAGGTACTACATATCTATTAAATAAAATCTGATACGATTCATCAGCCTGGCTTAAAACAAGAAACAAGAGCTGACAAAAACCGCCATCGCCGTTCCCACCCGAAGGCGCCCGTTTGCTGGACGCCATTTTATTTTGTCTATGGCACGCTTTTTTTAAAATTAACCCGAAGGAGCAGAGCTGACAAGCGTTTAGTTACCGCGTCTAGCAAAAAGGATTTCACCTTTTTTATTTACTGTGTCGTATTATTCTGACAAAGTTTCTTGTGGGGCAGGGTTTATTTTGTTGAAAAGCAACGTTTAAGGCGAGCGAAAGAACTCATGGAAAATGTAAAATGAAAAAATCATTTTGGAACAGGAACTGTATCTATGAAACATTACTTAACAATAGTCTAATGCAACTATAATCTTAATTAGGTACATTTTTTTTTCAATAATTTTAAAAAGTTTATATACTTATAGGGCAGTTGCACTAGTGTTCAACAGGAACCAGTGACCGACAATTGTTCCACTAATCAATAAAAATAGGGGTGAACAAACGATTTTAGTCTTTAGCGACAGTTAAATACAGACCAGTAAAATTTCAATGACAACCAATCTTATTTTTCGGCGACGTAAAATGTGTAGAAAACGGCAGCCATTTTACGAACTTTTGTATTCTTTAAAACAAGCATTTTTACTTATTAGTACTTTTACTAATTTACTTAGTAGTAGCAGTGGACTAGTATAGACTGATGATGATGATAATGATGATAATATGACCACAGACTATACTTATTACCTACCTGCTTGATATTGATCGAAGAATTTAACGCTAAAACCCCGCCACATCAAAAGAAGTCACGATCTTAAAGCGCTACGTTCGCTAAGTTGAATTAAAAGAATAGCATTAATATTTTAATATAACAAATCTCCAGATATTAAAGTTAATCTCTAGCTACTGAGCACCCGCGGAATCCAAGGACGGGTTGTCTCAACCAGTACAAAACGTCACAAGTACTAGTTATAGTTTATATATTGATTAGGGTTGGGTGTCTCATGGTATTACAATTTCAAGTGCAATGTCAGTTAAAGTTGAATATGGGACTGTTTAAACTAAAACTGTGATAATATAATGATAAGATAATCTAACTGTGAAAATCTAAACAGCTACTAACTACCCATTAAAAAAAAAATTAAAATATTATAACTTACGTTATAATAAAAATAGCATTAGATACTAAATTGAATTAAAAAAAAAACAATTTCGCTTCAATAAGTACCTATATCACTTTTGTAAACTAACTATTGTTGAAAATTTGTTTCAGATACATAAGCTTATGATTTATGTAAAAATAGTATAAATATATTGAATGATATCAATTATAATTTCGATGTAAGAAGCGTTCGTAGTTATGAAGCTTAGACCAGGAAAAGTATTGAAGTCCTTTTTGTACGACATTGTAACATTACATTCATTATTTTATTTCGAGGAGTTCGATGGCGCAGTGGTTAACGCGCCTGGTCTGCGAGTGCTGAGGTTAAGCAACTTTCGTAAAGGCCAGTCATCGGATGGGTGACCAAAAATGTATCTCCTCCGTGCTTCGGAAGGCACGTAAAGCCGTTAGTCCCGGCTGAATTAGCAGTCGTTAACAACCACCGCACCGCACTGGGCCCGCGTGGTGGTTTATGGCCCGTTCTCCCTATCCATCCATGGGGAAGGCTCGTGCCCCAGCAGTGGGGACATAAAATGAGCTGATGATGATGATGATGACATTCATTATTTCAGGTCATTGGTATACACCATCTATCTCATCTTTACATCACATTACTCTTATAACTTTCTCTTTATTATGTTGACATTATTTTAAATTCGGTACTTACCTGATTTAAAAATAATTATGCTTTAACGTTAATTTTTACCGTATGTTAAACACAGACCTCGATACATAAGAAACTGTTGGTTCAGTTTAAAGTTCAAAGTCGTTCAGTGGCATCAGGAAAAACATTTTTAAGATTGACAACTACAAAAGGAAAAAATTAAACTCTTTTTTTTATTTTTCCACTGTTTATCTCTGACAATATCTATCATTTATGATAAATAAGGACTTCCTTACTTTTCACTTTCACTTATATGTAACGTCTTTTAAAGTCTTTTTTATTGCTATTTAAAAAATAAATCCACTTAAAACTCTACATTGTTCAACAAATAGAAAGTAAATAAGTACTGTTTGATTTAGCGAAGGCTATATAAACTGTGAAGTACTTAAAGCCTTAATATTTCGGCATCAAACAGAGATCTAGCAAAATTACTGAGCAAAGAGGCAATATAACTAGTCATTTAAGTAAGCTCTGATTTTTTAAAAATAATATATCAAAAAGAATACTATAGAAATACTAACACTGCATTTAATAATATTAAATCATAACCACAAACGTCGGGTATAAAGAAGGTTCGACCTTTTACTAATTAGTTTGCATTATTCCCCGTTTCAATTCTTTGACAACTACGAAACGCGAAAGTTTAAAATTATTGTCAATGGCATGTCCCGTTGTCTCAAGACGCAGCCCTAACGCACTTATTACGTACCGCACGCAGCAGTGTGCGTTAGTTTGTATGCGGGTAAAAAACGAAATAAATGGCGGTGAACGACCGCGCCCGCGGTTGAGGTAGGGCAGGTTTCGGACAGGGCCGGGAGGCGCGGGAAAAATTGTACTGACTCATCTGAAAAAAATAAAAAAATAAAACGTAAGACCTCTTTTTATTATTAACGTTCGAATTAACATACATAGAACGCTGTTCTTTTGCTCAAATCAAGGGTTGAGCGGTTTATTAGGTTAATGAAGGTGAAAAATAGAATACCACGATATGAAAAAAAGGAAACCTCCTCTTTATTATAACTTTTTTGAATAAATGATAAACATAGAATGCTGATTTTTAATACTATTTGTCAGTTATTTTAGGGTGTGTGACAAAGACCTCATTTTATTAACATATTAAAAAGTATACTTTTTAGAGCAATAATTCTAGATAGACATAACATACTTATCAAATAAATGCATAAGTATTTCAAAATCGTTTAAAAAGTACGCAAGTGGTGGTGGTGGAAATAATTATAATTTTGATATGAATACTTGATACTTAACTTTAACCAACGTACAAATTGTTTTGGAAACCCAATAGATTGTAGGTAAGATCATTTGGTTTTCTCTTGTCATTGAATTTCTTAATATGTTCTTTTTATGTTAATAACTATAACTGGTAACAGTAATCCCATTGAAAAAATAAAGAGTGGCATATAATAAACAAAATTAAAAAAAAATTATGATAATCGCGTTCCATAAAGGTTTTAACTAATTCCATAATCAAATTGCCCGCTATTCGCTCCCGCTCTATACCATAGAGTAGCAAAGTGCTCTGTCATGGCGGCCATTCGCGGGCCGTTTGACAGCTTTTGAGGCGCACTCTCCTTTTGAATTGTTAGTGTTCAAAACGTATTGCCTATCTCGTACATTGACGTGGACTCGCAAAAGTCATACTCATCGTCAGCCCATAATGAGCCTTTAATGTAGCGTCATCTTGAACAATAGCGTATGAAGAGATCGTTGATCGTTATGAAAAAATATAAAAAAAAATATCATCAACCTATACTAGTCCACTGCTGAACATAAGGCCTCTCGTAATTGAAGAAAAAATCAGTCCACAGCTAATTATTGACAGAAATCCCAAAAAAAAAATATGAAAAAAAAACTTTTAAAACCCAGATTTGGCTAAAAACACTTTTTTTTCTTAACCTTTATGTCGATAAAAAAAAGAAAATAAAATATTTAAAAAAAAAATCTTACTGACCTAAATGTAGGACAGCAGGCTTATCTGGGTAAGTTAACAAATGTAGCAAAAAAAATACAGAGTACAATTAATTTTCTCAGCGGCGCGGGCGCACTGTAAACAGCGACTGTTGTTCGCATTTTAAGGTCACACATAGTCGCTTTATCAGTTCAATACACTTTTTATGAGTCACATCAAGTATCGTTTATGAATAAATAATTGTACTATTTGAGTTCGCGAACGGAATTGTTGAGGTTGTCGAACTTTTACGTATTAATGCCCTTTGGTAAGGGCTCTTCGTGTCTTACTGTTCTGTACTTTTATGCATCTTGAAATCGTTGACAGCGAAAAGACTGTTCTTGTCTTTTTTTTAGAACAGAATAGTTAGAGGAACAATCAACATATGTTAAAGATAGACATTTAAATCTATAGTATGTGTTGATTGTTTCATTAAGAATGCTGCTTCAAAGATGGTACAAAATTTCAAGAAATTGTTTTTTTATATTATAAGAAATGACGATGTTGCTAGTTTATTTTTAATGTATTATTTTTATATATGTAGGTAGATATTTTCCTATTGTTAGTGTGTACGAGAACGCTGTTGACAGTTTTCATAAACTATTTGAGGAAAAAAATAATTATCAGATTGGGTAAGCTTTTGGTTTTCATCTCACCTGATGATAAGAATGAAAACGTCTTTGGTGGAAGCACAATTCACCCGGAATCCTCAACGGAGGGACTGGCTATCTTATCTCTAACTGTAAAACTGTAAAACATGAATTTCTGTGAAATAAAAGTGGTTATTAAAAACAAAATACAAAATAAAAAAATATTTATTCAAAACCACTTAATCTAGATATTACTTGATGTAATAAACACACACAGATGTGTACTAAACACTTTAATTGTGACATGATAGTGACACCATTATTTTGACAGCTGTCAAAAGTATTTCTATTGACTACTTATAAAGTCGACTTCAATTTTGTTGCACGGTGTATAAATACTAAAGTAGTCAAATTTCATAGCGTTATACTCGTAGGAACGCAATGACATTTTATACTATTTTTGTCGGTTATCTATCACTAATGTCGAACAATGGGCTTAAAGTGTCGAACATAGGTGCCACTGCGATAGGTACAGCGTCTATTGAAACCGAATACTTCTGAAGCGGTACCGTTATCTCGGCAGCGGCCGCCGGCGCCGGCGCAGCAAATTGTCACATTTTATTCACAACAAAAGAATTTTAAACACGTTTCGTTATATCTTCTTTGTTTTTAATATGCGTTTCAACAATAACATTTGGTTGATGAGTAACTATGCGGAATTCCTTGTTTGTTTTTTTTAAATTGTTAATTATTTTGTATACGAGTATATCTTTGACTGTTGGTTGTGTTATTGTTGAATCATCGTCAGTCTGTTCGGAAGCGGATTTTCGAAACAATAATATAACTTACAGTCTTTTGTTGATAGTGTGTCGTGATAAATACTAATATAACAAAGCGGGATTTTTTTTGTATGTTTGTGGCGGGTAATCTTTGGAGTTACTATACAGATTATAAAAATTCTTTTACTGTTAAAAAGTTACACTATCCCTTAATAATATTAGCTATATTTTGTATCAGTAAAACATAGTGATCTCCGGAAAATGAAGTAGATACTTATATTGATTGATAAGTAGTTTTGAACTTTCGCGTTTTCATTTTTAACAATGTTTTTAACGGGGCTTAATGCAAACTTCTTAGGTATAATAGGCATATACCTTTTTGTACTCGACGTTATGACTGAGGTCACAGGCTGATTGTGGCATAAACAGATATGCTAAAGACATCTAAACTAAGTAGTTTGCTTCGTTGCTAAACCCGTTTGAAAAATTCGTTATTTGAGAATGCTACCCTTTTTTTACCAATTCTTGTTTTTATTTACTTCGGTTGCTATTGTAAGATGACAGAAGTTTATTTTTATTTTTAATTTATAAACAAAACATTACATATGTTTTGCAAAAAGTTAAGCAGACACCCAACAAGGTGGATCGACGATCTGAACACAAAACCGGTCGTGGAGATCCTTGAGGGAGGCCTTTGTCCAGCAGTGTCGTCTTTTGGCTGAGATGATGATGATGGGTCAAAGTGGGTAGTTATCGCCCGATCTCCCCATGTGCATTATAAAAGTCGATCGATTTCCATTCTAAAATTCGTAAAGTTGTAAATTCTAAATCATTCAGTATAGGTTAAAAAATTTAATTTATTTATTCTTTTCTTTTACAGCGTCATAATTTTTTTTTATCATACGGGTAAGCACTTTGCCTCCATCTCACCTGGTGTTAAGTGATGATAAGGCCGAAGGTGGAAGCGCACTTCACCAGGAATCCTCGACTAATAAGGAACCAACAATCTTATCTCAACTGTCGGAACAAAAAAATGCTACTAACATTGATATTTTGGCGACATATTTAGCTAAGATAGTAGATACGCAGTCCCTACTACCAACCAAACCGAGCACACACAAACACCCGCTGGCATCAAACCCGTGACTTCTGGGTCTGAAACCGATGGTTTTATACACTTGACCACAGAGGCAGATAGGAGAGCCTTAAACCCAGTAGAGGGACGTTTCTAATCTGTCCATGTAACAACAAAGTTACGAATCGATGCGTTCCAATTGTGATTTTTCGAGACAGTGTTTGCCAGCGACAGCCCGCGTTTGACGGGATCGATATTGTGGAGTGGACTCGCGACGACCTATAAAACTGCTAAGATGGCTGCCAGGATGTTAGAACATCGGATGTGGCAGATTTAGTTTAATTTTGGGAGTTTTTCCGTATTCATCACACGACAACTCTTCCCACGAATAAATTTTTCCTTACTATTCCTTACTCAACACACAGCAATATTTTTGTTTTTCATTCCTTACTCATCCTATGAGTATTCTTTACTTTAGAAAAACTAGAATTAGAAAAACCCTAGTTTTTGGTACGGTCTGACCAAACGAGGTTTTTCTATTTTGTTTTTAATACATATATTTTACGGTGCATAAAAGAATACGGAACAACCCAATTTCGAGACTTAGGAATTAAACTTTTGAAGATCACGTTGGCGCAGGGGTTAATACCTACATGTCGGTAGCAGACGTCACTGTAAACAGCTCACGATGAGATAGTGTAGGAATTCAAATACGGTAAGGGTATTCCGGTTTTTTGGTAGCTAGACCCTATAATATCAGAGAAGAACTGCCTCAGTAGTTGAGGATTCCGGGTTCCTCTACACACAAATAAGTTTGGTCGCAAAAGTAGACTTAATATACACAATAACGTACATTAAAACATAATAATGTTTATATCAATTATTATTATGCTTCTTGGCGGGAAAGTGAAGAGCCATGTCTGCGGTTTTGTTTTATTTTCTAAAATTTGTGTTGTATTGAAGGTCGTGTGAAATAATGGTAGATTATTAACCGTTAAGTGTTCGTAAGTTTGAATGAGTGTTGGCAATTGAAACAAAACAGTGCAACGTCACTTTTCAAATTATCTCAAGAAGTCCGCGTGAGGACTTGGTAAAGCCCCACATCTTTACTGAGATACTCGAAGGGTTGGGGGTATATCATTTCTCACTTCTCATTTCAATTATCATACTGGAAGGAAATATTGTTTATTTATGTAAGTATTACTTGTAAGAAAAATTACTTTGACACTGGCTACATGTGCTAATCGCACGAAGCCATCAACAAAAGGAAAAAAAAAAAAATTATTATGAAATGCCCCCGTGACCGAGTGGCAAACCGCTCGGCCTGACACCTGAAGGTCCTGAATTCAATTCAATAGCCCAGGCTTGTGATCACCAACCCTCACTTGGCAAGCGTGGTGATTAAGCCATCACCCATCAATTGTAGTGATGACGGGATTTTAATGATGGAGGCCTCTACTCAGCTGTAGGACAGTGTATTTATTTATTGATTTATTTTCTTTATTAGGGATAACAACAGCATTTTACAGTAATAATTTGTATAAAGATAATGTTACAAGTTCGTAAGCCAATTATAGTTATCCACGGATAAAAAGAACACACTTATTTGGATAAAACTAACTAATAAGATTAATTTACAATGCAAATTGCTTAGGTACCAACTGTGAGTATACAAATACTCTTAAATATAAATACAGATATTATATACTTCATAATTATATACATATTATATATATAATTACCTTCCCAATACATATACCTACAGATATCATATCAGTCATAGGCTTTTAACCTACCTTACTCAATATAATTTTGAACAGACCAACTACTAAGTATTAGGTACTATTACTTTAAAACGATGCCGCGTCCGTTGGCTCCTACCTCCCATCCCCCCAGACGGTCAAAGATCCCGGGAGCTGTCATACATACAATGTCAGCATCCAGATTGTCGGAGTAATAGCTGCGAGGGTGGACTGCCCCCTTTGGGGTATATGTTGCTAGTAAACGACATTAGGAGCTAGGAAGCTTGCGCGTCGTGCGATCGTGCTTGTCAAGCAACCTTCGAAAACTACTGGCATCGTATCGGTGATCTAATTAAACATATATCCTAATTGCTTGCTTTAAGGTTAGCCATTGTGTGTTAAGTTCATCATCATCATCATCATCAGATCATTTTATGTCCCCACTGCTGGGGCACGAGCCTTCCCTATGAATGCTTAGGGAGAACGGGTCATAAACCACCACGTGAGTTCAGTGCGGATTGGTAGTTGTTAACGACTGCTAATGCAGCTGAGACCGACGGCTTCACGTGCCTTCCGAAGAGCGGATGAGGTCACCCATCCGATGATCAGCCTTTGTAAAAGTTGCTTAACTTCAGTTAACCACTGCGCCATCAAGCTCCTCAATGATTTCATAAAAATTTGCTAAAATATTATTTTTTTAGTTAAATTTAGGTGTTAAAAAGCACTGTAAAACGTTAAACGTAAGAAAGAAAAGTTTAAGCATTCGTTGCAACCGGCCACCGGTTAATAGAGTCGTTAGTTTTTATTAATTCTCTGTCAAACATTCCGTTAAAATGTCAACACATCGTCATAGCAAACAAACATACGCGCAGTGGTAAAGTCACAATTTATAGTTTGCACAATTGTTAGCAAATCTTTGTGTTGTCGTTAATTTCACTCTCGACGTGTTGGGTACAGTCGCTGGCAGGTATAAGTGAACGCCATGTGCTTGTTTAAAATTAAATAAAATAAAATAAACGTTTATTCGGATAACACTCGTCATAAAAATATTTTACATACTACAACCCACGTCTTTAAACTATAAAGAAGAATGGTGCAAAAAAAACTTCACACTTTTATACAAAGAAAGGACATTTACAAAATTATGTGTCGTAACCAAATATTATAGATTTAGTACAAATATTTAAATACAAGAAGGTCTCTATTAGGATCTAAGGATAGGTCTCTAAACATCAAAAACATAAATGTAAAATGAGAGCCAAGTTCTATATTATGTTAATGCCTTGGTTGTTGACTATAACGACAAAAGAAGTGAGATCTAAATGAGGTGCCAAGTTCAATGGTCAGTCCTGAAATTTATTTATAACAACATAAAATATATTATAACAACTTAAAATATCATTTCTTCTTATAACTTAGGATAATAGGTAAATTGAAGCCTAAGGTCTGACTTGGCTTGTTCACATATACTATATCATATAATAATTAATACTAAATCATCAATCAATAATTAGTTATAAGTACTAAGACTGATATTAATTATTAATTCCACTCGTTATATATTCATGTAGACCTTAAAATCCACATAAAGACCGGCTGTCATCAATTTTGATTGTTGATTCTTACATTACAGGCATAAGTAAATACAAATTTTAATACAAATACAACACAAATAGTTTATTGTTTAAATATAGAAATACAATTTGTATACATTGTTAAGAAAATATGTAAAATAGGGGGGGTACAATTGCGACGTTATCAACTATTATTTTCTCTCACTACCGCAAACTCGTCACAACACCACGGCTACACAGCAGCGGCCAGCGCAACTTTCTCACACACATTGTCGCAAAAGGTTGACAATGTGTGTGTGTGTGTGCGGCAGCGAGCGACGGAGACAAACCACAAAAATTTTAAACTTAAAATTATTAAACAATTTGATAAGTATTTGTGTCCCATTACTTAACATTATATTTATTTATTTATTTATTTATTGTTAAAGGTACAATAACAGAATACAAATTATAACATTGCAATTTACATCAAACCAACACTTTTTAAATTTGAATCCCAATAAAAATTGTACACAGCATTGACCCAAAACAACAGTAAACAGTAAACAGTAAACATATGAGTAGTATCATATAAGTAAATGTTCCTAATAGAATCAATTAATTTAAAAACATAATAAATTGATAAAAATTTACTAGCTTCTGATTTATTCCTTTGTATTCGCCCAACTACCTATCTGGATGCCAAATTTGAACTTTCTAGGTCATCTGGAACTGGGTTAGAATTTTAATCTATCTATAGATCAATCAATCAGTCAGTCAGTGATAAAAATGACGATTTTTGGACGTTAATATTTAAATAACTGTTTGAGGTGTGTTTATGAAATTTGGAGCACATATGTATCTCACGAGTCTCAATATATAAGCCAAATTTGACATGTTTATGTGAAATAGTTTTTGAGTTATGAGGGGGTCCAAAGTGACTCCAAATGGTTCGTGTAATATTACACACGGTGCTGCTCGCCAGTTCTGTTAGCTTGAACTTGGCTTGGCACGCTACCGCGTGTCCATGTTACCCACATGTTCCATAAACAATTTCTTCGTGATTTTTGAAAATAGGCATTTTGTAGTTTTATAATCTTTTACTTATTTGTTATTGATTGTTCATCTGAACTCCCTAAAACTCAATGTTGTCCTTCCCATACAAACTTTTACCATTTACCTTATTAAACTACTATTGGTAATTTAAAGTTTTTTTTAAAGTGCGTACAGTATTTGTTCGTATTCTAGTAGTATATAAATGAATGAATGATTGGTCCGTCCGACTTCTGTCATGTCGATAATAAATATCTAATTTAGTAGTTAATAAAACCCACTACGGGGACTCTTTATGCATAATTGTTAATTAATAATAAAATTTCGTTGATTCGAATCCGCGAAGTCAAAAATATACTTGGGTGGTTTGCACCGAGGCCGTGCGAATAGCTGAAGTACGAAAAAGACATTCGCCGATTCATACCATGGTTCGAAACCGCCAATTCAAAAAGCGTCCTTCTGCGATTCACACCGTGGTGCGAACCAATCGTGGTGTGAATCGATGAAGTACCCTTGAATCTGCGCGCATGGATTTTGAAATCAGTGTCACTAATGGCTAACATAACTAACTTTCAATAATTATAATTGAGATAAGATAGGATAAGATAACTATCTTTTGTTCACATTTCACTACCGCTGACTGTACCCAGCAGCCCACTTGGCTGGCATCCAGCATTCGCTACTAACTGCGAATATTAGCGCCTGTCCCACGCAAACTACACGCGAGCTGCTAAGTTACGAGCTGCCAGTCCAAGATTCAATTCTCGGTTGTTTACATTGGTCTACCGATGTTTTATTTTGAGTGCTTGAAAAACGTTACGCGATTTTGGGGTCACGGAGCCACAATGACGTTTGTGGCGATGACAGTTAATATTAAGTACAAATATTTTGCAACATTAATTTAATCTTTATGTTTAAGTTTTAAGGTGCATAGTAAGCTGAAGTTGTTGCTGTCCAATGTTTTTTCAGATTTTGTTATTCGAAATTTAAATGTACTAGTGGTCGCCCATTGGTCGAAATTCGACTGTAATTTTATTTAGGCTGCACGGATTGTATCCTAAGCAATGAAAAATTAAAAAAGATAGAATGTGAGTTTGGATTGGCATTTGACAGATTTCGGTCGCTCCTCTTCCATTTTTGAAATTTTTGAAAAAAATTTGAATGCGTGTTTCAAACTCAAAACATGGTAGTGTGTGTTATGTTTGTTTTATTGATTTAATGTATTTTTTTGCATAATTAAAAAAAAAATTTTAACATTCTGCAATCCTTCTCTATATAAATTATAAGTGTGCGAAATTTCAAACTCCTTAGTCCGCGCAATTTTCGTAAAAAAAAGGTACAAAGTTTTTGCTTCACGTATATATGTATATAGATAACTTTCGAGATGCATTTTTGTTCGGATCCCTTATCTCATCGTCATAAAAGTTGAGTCCAGAATATACTTCTGACAAAACAAGTTAAGTACCTATAGCACGGCATTTTTTTAAATTGTGGACGATAAGTGTCAATAAAACAACCTTACATATTACAAAACATCTATACTAATATTATAAAGAGGAAACCTTTGTATTTTTGTATGTATGTATGAGAAGCTCGATGGCGCAGTGGTTCACGCGCCCGGTCTGCGAGTGCTGAGGTTAAGCAACTTTCGCAAAGGCCGGTCATTGGATAGGTGACCGAAAATGTATCATCTCGAGCTTCTCCGTACTTCGGAAGGCACGTAAAGCATAAGTCCCGGCTGCATTAGCAGTCGTTAATAACCACCAATTCGCACTGGGCCCGCGTGGTGGTTTATGGCCCGTTCTCCCTATCCATCCATAGGGAAGGCTCGTACCCCAGCAGTGGGGACATAAAATGAGCTGATGATGATGATGTATGTATGTATGTTTGCAACGAATAAACTCAAAAACTACAGGACTGATTTAAAAAATTCTTTCACCATTAGAATACTATATACTTAGTGTTGAGTAACATAGGCTATATACCTAAAAAATATAAAAAATTACCACCCGTGTGAAGAAGGGACGGGCCGCCTGTAAGTTATGTAACATGTTACGTAAAGTGGACTCACCTTTACATTTACAAGGGGCACAAAGTTTGGTGGCATCACCACGAAAATCCCATTAAAGAAACAAAAGTTTATGGCAATTTGGTGGTCCCGTTCAAGCCTTTTAAACCAGACAACTTAGACTTGACTGGTTAGTCAATAAAGACACTTTTTAGCATCTGTCAAAATAATATTTTTTAATTATAAATTTTATGGGAATAGCAAACTATGACGTCACTGTTGTGTTCCGTCAATTGAGTGTTTATTAAATATAAATAGGTTGCAGATATCCATGCATAGGTCAATGAAAAAATAGGTTTATATTTTAAAGTACTGTTACTTGATGTCATTTACGATTAACGTTGTAGAAATTATTAATATTGTCAGTTTAAAAAAAAAAGACCTTTTCTTTCACGCGTTGTTGAAAACAAAACATTGCTGTATACACAACCTTAATACTAGAAATAAACTACAATATTATATACAAACAAAAAGAAACATAACTTAATTTAAAAAAAAAAAGTTTTTATTTAGTTAAAATTATGATTTAATTTTTATTTTATTTTATTCGGGACACCAGCTTAAATACTAAATGCTTTACAAATATGTCTTAATAATAACAAAGCCAATAACAGTTACTCCTATAATTTTAGTGAAATAGATACTATCATCTTCATCATCATCATCATCATCATCATCAGATTAAACTAGTCCACTGTTGGACATAGGCCTCTCCAAGTGCACGCCACTGAACACGATACAGATACTTACTATCTTTCTTTTAAATTATAGCATTACTTACTTACATCTTGTCAATTTCTCCGAAAAGTAAAGCGGTTACTTCTAAATTCACGAAACCAATATAACACACCACTATCTTTAACACACGTGAACACATAACGTTTAGTGTTATAGTGTTGTGATTGTACCTAGGGCCTAGTTGGCTCGCCGCCAACTGCGCGGCGAACCGTCTGTTTGTCTATCACCAACTAACTTGAAGACGACAAATAGATAAAATGCTGGGTAAGAATTTGTTCAGCGATGGATTTTTTTGGGAATGTTTAACTAACAAGCGTCCCAAGATATCCCTTTCCAAAATAAGGAACGAAATACTTGACATATACAAATTTAAATTCAAATAATTAATTTGTTTGAATTAAGCCAGTACCTAACCTAACATTTTCTTTTTGTCAATACCTAGGCATAATGTAGTATAGTTTTTGTTTCACTTCGATACGATAAGTATTTAAAAAGTTATTGTACTAGCGGTCGCCCAGTGGTTGAAATTGGACCGTAATTTTCCTATGATTCCATTTTTGAAACAATATTTAATTAAGGCTGCACGAATTGTATATGCAATGAAAAATTAAAAAAGATAGAATGTGAGTTTGGATAGGCATCGACAGATTTCGTCCGCTCCTCTACCATTTTCAAATTTTTTGAAAAATTTATGAAACAATTTTTATTTAATTTAATGTAGTTTTTAGTTGGCTATAGGTATAGTATAGAGTTGTTAAAATACAGCTTGTTAAGAGTTGCTTCGTTCATCCGTGTTCTATGTACGATGCACTATTACCAATAAATCAACCATAATTATAATTGTAACTTAAGTTAACTTAATGGTATAAGTCCACGTTTAGTCACGCATTTAGCCTAGAATTAGACTTTGGCCTAAAGCCTTAGATCATAGATCTTTGCGGAAAATCATCAGTGACTAAGTTATTGGCATAAGTCGTGATATAATTCAATGTGTGTGTAGGAAGGTTGCAATTGCCTGATCGTATTTTTTTAACAAATTTTTTAATTTTTTTTTCTCACATCTAATTGGCTTATTTGTTAATATAATTAACTTAGTGTGTTATCTATTTATATGTTATTAAGTTGACTATCAAGTCACCACACCATCTTTTATTTTTAGTTTTTGTTTTAAACAAAAGTGAAAAAAATAATTTCACTTTTGTTTAAAACAAAAAAAAACACGTCAATAATTGTCTTCAGGGTTATTATTAACAGGATTATTACCATGTAATTATTCAAAATCATCATCATCTTAGCCAAAAGACGTCCACAACGACCGGTTTTGTGCTGCTCGCATCCATCGGCTTCCCGCGACCTTTACCAGATCGTCGGTCCACCTTGTTGGACCTGCCTACACTGCGTTGTCCGGTGCGCAGTCGCCACTTAAATACTGTTTTGTTATTAGAGTAATTATTAACGGGATTCTTACCATATTTATTAAATTTGATAAATCATGTCAAAATTAATTATAATTATAATGAATTTTCAATTTTATTTCAATAGTATCTCCTTTTTTGTCGTGTGATGTAATGTAATGTGTTATTTTAAATTTAATGTAATGTTTTTTTTCTTTGTTTAAATGTCGAATTTGATCAAACTGTGTACATTGTTTGGGGTTGCATCCCAGTTCAATATTTTCTATATTAATTATCGTTATGTAATTTTGGATGTGACCTGTTACGTACCTAAGTAAATAAATAAATAAAAATAAAAAAAAGATTATGTGTGCGGAATTACTGAAGTTAATGCGGGTAGGTTTTTTAGGAGCAGACAAAACGATCTACTCTCTTCCTTGGTCGATTTTTGCGCTCGACGCCCGTACTACTGGTTTTTAAGTCACTATTCACTCGAATTTGCTCACGACACACTACACTCACAGTATCAGAACGCGAAACGGTACTAGTGTTGTTTTACCGGTTTTTAACTAGACTAATTACTAAGTTTTGTTATGTTTGTATTGTCCTTCCATTTTACTATTAAGGGGGTGCAGCGCGGACGCAAAATTGCGAGTTTCAAGTTTCTTTATAATAGCGAGCGAGCGGCGCGTGGCAGTGGTTTGACAACGGCGCACGACAAGAATACGCACGCACACTAATATCTGTACAGAGTAGGCTGGTGATTTAATTAGAGCAATGTTTACTTTCGTAAAATCATAGGCGTTTGGGTAAAAAATAATAAAAGTCTTAATATTTTCATATTCATGTTTTTTAATTGAAAAATAAGACAACAGTGCCCTGCGAAATATCAATACAAACATTTTGATGTCGGATCATTGTTTCATTTGTGCTATATTTACAAAGTTTCTGAAGAAATAAGTTTTTAGATATCACTACTTTTACGTATTATTTATGCAGTTTCTGGGTATTTGTTTCAAATTCCAAGACAACCATCACCTTGTGAAAGGATCAAGCTAACCTACACTAGTCCTTTTAATGTATAAGACCTATTCAGCGCCTAGCACCAGTGACTTAAGAACACGTAAATTTTTAAATTCCGCGCTGCACCCCCTTAACATTTCGTCACAATTGCATGCGCTACGGGACTAAACACACTGAATGAAATCGAGAATTTGTATGGCATGAAGCGAGCGTCTCCTGGTGACGTACAAATGTCATACAAATTGGGTGTCAGTCAATAGATAAACTTTTTAGCAATTGTCAAAATAATTTTCTAAAATAGAAATTAAATGAGAATAGCAAACTATGACGTCACCAATTTGCTTTCTCCATTCAGTGTTTATTAATAACTTTTTTAGTTTACAGAAATTCATACTTTGGTCAAATATGAAATAGGTCAATGTTTTAAACAACTGTTACCTACGTGATTTCATATTCTGGAATTTATTATTATTGTTGTCAACAACCCTAGATTATTCTTTATTCATACGTTGCTGAAGTCTGGACAAAAATCGCACTAGACACATAAGACCAGCATTTCGGGTCAGGTCCCACCTGCGATTTCCACGTCCGAACCGGGCCCATACAAGTATAAACATAGGCATAGGTAGGCAGAACAGGTTTAAAGCCTGCGCGGTTCGCTGATGAATTTTTGTTTTGGTTGCTTTTGTTCCTTTTTTAAAAAGTTGATGAATCCGTCATGAAATGGAAAGAGGTTCGTTTTAAAAATAGACACTTGTTATTAAAGGTTTTATGCAATACTCTATGGTACTCAACGTTTGTCTTTTATCTATCTATACTAATATTATAAAGAGGAAACCTTTGTATTTTTGTAAGTATGTATGTTTGCAACGAATAAACTCAAAAACTACTGGACCGATTTAAAAAATTCTTTCACCATTAGAATGCTACACTAGCGCTGAGTAACATAGACTATATTACAAAAAATGAGATACGAAGTCCACCGGATCAGCTAGTTTCTAATAATTAACTATGTAGCTGTGATGTAGGTAGGTAGTATATTGGCACCAGTGTGCGACACCTAAGCCCAATGTTCGACACAAATTTTGTCACCAAAAGTAAACATAGATTTTCATTGAAATTTTACGAGATGACAGCAAGGAAGCAGGTAGTACCTACGTAGTAAATTTTTGCTAAAGAATAAAACCAGCTGACCCCTATTTCTAATGATATGAATGAATGACTGGTTCCTGACGAACGAACCATATTTCCTATGGTTTAAGTTGTGGTATTTTTTATAGTTTAAAGTTTTTTTTTATGTTGTTAAACTTATGTGATAACAATTTGGTGCTTGAAATTTTTGTTAATGTTTATTTTTTTATGAATGCGTTATTATAACACAATCACAGTCCTCTGCTAGATATAAGCCTCTCCCAAAATATACTCATGTTATGCTTTTGAACGTAAAAAATATGTGTTAAACTTAAGAGCTCGAGCGCGCGAATACCAGGCACAATAGAATTTTAATTGTTACCGGCCACCTGGTGGTCGATCGACGCTCAAGGGGTTATTGACCTACTTGTATTTATTTCTTTGACTATGTATTTTAAATACATTGTTTTTTTTTGTAACTATAAAATACCGAAACTGTGTTAAATTCATGTCTTATCACATCACAAAATGGCGGTGTCATTAAGCGTTATGTGAAGTGTCCATTTTATCTATGCTGATAAATTTAAGCGCCCATATGTCAAAGCGTGTATGATGTAACCATAAGGCTGCCTACAGGCATATTGTGTTATCTTGTTTTCCATACACGAACGCAAAAAGGCCTTATCTATGCGTATGGAAAATTATGTCAAAAATATTTCGTCAAAAATTTATTGATAACTTTTGGTTTTCATTTTAAATCTTTTTCGTTTTTAGTACGCTACATATAAGTGGTTGCCTAGATACTGTCTGACTGCAAGGCGTAGGCCCCCATCATTGGAATTAGATTATCGCTGCAATTGACGGGTATTGATTGACTTAATTACCACGTATGCCAAATGCCGATTGGTAATCACACCGGATAGGCATCGAAAGATCCGAAACTAACTTTACCCGGCCGGCCCGGTAATTGAACCCTGGATCTCCGGAATTTAAAACAAGATAGCTCGTGTTCAAAATATAGTAAACTAAATATATTTAAATATTATAGGTATAGCTTTTATGTTAAATACCTAAAATTATGAATTAACAGTTAGCATAGTTATAAACAATACGCATCGTGTTCCAGCTTCAAAAACAGTTGAAAGAGAAAGTTACGCTAAAAAAAAAGAAGTTTCAGATTCAAACTCCGAACGCGGTCTATCCCATTCGGCATTCAAAAAACGAAGTTAGAAACGAAACAAAACGCGCGCGTCTAGCGCTCTATAAACAAATAGAGAGGACGTCGGCCATTTTGGTTCGTTAAAAACATTTTAGAAGGCGGAACTAGGTTGGGGTTTTTGTTCAAATTTCGCCGCGCGGCCCTCCAATGGCACGCGCGGGCGGGGCCTGCCAATTCGACTGACTTGATGGAGACAATGACCTTTTTTCGACGATGATTCCGGACGGAACGGCCGGATTGTGTTTTTTTTTTTAACTTTTTTGCGTATAGTTTTCGGTGGCTTGGGCATGTCACAATGGGCAGCGTATGAGCCTCCCAATGGGTTCGCTACCTGATTACTTTTTTATTTTAAAGTGAAGTTTTTAACATTTTATCCGCTTGTTGTTTAGTTGTTTGGACCACCGGTTTGCATCTAGAAGTTTCGTGTTCATATATTAGTGTATGAATGTGTCATCAGGATGTCTCTGTTGTGAAATAAAATAAAACAAAAAATGAATATAAACTTATTTAGGTATGCTACTAACAACTAGTAAAAAAGTAGTATGTAATAGCGAAATAGATAGTTAATTTCATTAATTGTCTATTCAATTAGTCCGAACGAACGAATAATATCATTATCATTACTATTGCAGGTGTGTTGTACTTTGTGCTGTTTATCATTTGTCTATCTTTGAAATTTAACAAACCATATAACATTAATTTCCGTTTAAAAAGCTGTCTAATCTCTCAGTCTTATATCTTCAACCTTATAAATTAATTAGCAATTTAAAAACAAACGAAAGTCTCAAAAAGGTCTTCAGCAAATAGTTTTAATTGCATCTCATTTGTTTATTTTCAAACGTATTCCGAGCACAATTTCTATGCGATTATTTTTTTCTCATTCATGCCAAAGACAATGAAGGTCCAATATTGTAAAGCGCTCGCATACGACTAGGGCATGCAATTATCCGCTCATTTTAGTATTCGGATACTTCGGATACTTGGATAACGTTATTCGAATAAATCCGGATAATACGGCTAATTTGGATAGGACAATGATAAAAATAAAATTGAACCACAATATCATCAATCATCATTTATATTCAGTAATTAGTTTAACGTGCCATGGCATAAATAAAATAAAGTAAAATAATCAACAAACTAATAGGCAACAAAACAAGTAATAAAATGTAACACTACAACACCATGTAACATCTTGTGACAATCCTTGTTTCTTTAATGCATTATTATAAGACAGCTCTTGCCCTCGATCTCGCTTGATGGTGAGCGTAGATGAGGTCTACGATGAAGCGAGCTGCCCCAAAAGATGCCTATTAACTCTCGCCTTGAAGGCATTCAGGTTATAAGTTTTTGGGAACACAGACGATGGCGATGTCCTTGCCAGTGCGCAAGAAAAATGATGACATGAAGCGCTTAGTGCGACATAGTGGAACTACTAGGTGGGGATGATATCCTGCAGTACGTCTGGAGGTTCGGTGGTAAAGGTAAAGGGCGATGGTGGTATGAGCTCGAAAAGCTCCCCGGCACACTCTCCTCAGTAAAGTTGGTAAAAGACACACAGGCAGGCGACACGACGCCGGTGTGCGAGGCTGGTAGCTTGGCTTCGACTAGCGCGTCATCACCGATGAGCCTTATAGTTCTGCGTTCCACCGAGTCGAGTGCGGCCAACTGGTATTTGCCTAATCCGTCCCAAAGATGACTGCAGTATTTCATGCACGATCAAGCTTGAGCTTTGTACAGGCTAAGGATCTGCTCTGGTGTGAAATACTGCCACACCTTGTTCAGGATGCCCAACTTTTTTGCTGCAGTCTGAGCTTTGGATTCGATGGTTGAGCCGAAGTTGAGAGTTGCAGTCAACTCCATGCCTAACAGCTCAAGGGTGCCCTTGTTTGGAACGGACGTACCTCGGAAAGTAGGACTCAGATGAAATGGACTCCTTTTGGTGGAAAATAGACACGCTTGTGTTTTGGAAGCGTTGAAACGGACCAGGTGGTCGTCCCCCTAATTGGAGACGAGGTTAAGGTCGCGTCTGCTCGCTCAACCATGGCTTCTCTTAGAGAGTGAATGTTTCCCTCTCTTACTCCCGCAGCCGGAATGTATCTTTCTGCAACAGTGCTATCGTCTGCGTACCCAACTATCCCTGGCTGAAGCAGGTCGTTCTGGCTGAAGCAGGTCGCAGGTCGTGTGAAGCAGAAAAAGAGTTGCCGAAAGAACTCCAGCGTTGATAGCCATGAAGTAAGAGGAGCAGCCATCAATGACTACTCTGATCGACCGCTCACTCAAAAAGTCTGTGATCCATTGACAGATGCCAGTAGGGATGCCGTACGCGGGAAGCTTGCTTAACAGACTTTTATGCCAAACCTTGTCAAAAGCGTTCGAGTTGGACTACTACTAAGAACACGGCAAGGACTTTGCTGTGTTTCTCGATGGCTTCGCCTCAACAGTGTGTGACGTACTCCAGGAGGTCCCCAGTAGACCGTCCCTGGCGGAAGCCGTATTGACGATCGCCGAGGAGATCATTGTGCTCTAGGTACGTCAGCAGTATGTGGTTTAGGTTAGCTTTTTTTAACCTTTTCCATAACTTTGCAGATTAAGGAGGTTAAGGCGATTGGTCTGTAGTTTGTAGGGTCGGTCGGTCGGTCAAACACGTAAAACTAATAAACCAAAATTATCCGTTTTATTCGTAATATTCGAATAGTAATGTAATTGATATCCGGACATTTTATACGGCTTATATCCGGATAATTCGGATATCCGGATAGTATGCCCTACACACGACATCATTCGGTGCCCCTGAATTAGATTATATTGGCACACCTGCACGTTGCCGCGAAAGTGCACCACAGACTATAATATAGTAGATACGTAATTATATTATTTTCATGAAATCAGAATAAAGAGGTTACAGTACTGTTTTACCAATTCAATTATGTACTTGCAATCATCTATTTCTTAAGAGCTGGATGCTCAGTGGCGTGAATGAGAGGCTAGTCCAGCAGTGGGCTAATAGGTATAGGCTGATGATGATGTTTGTCGATGTTACACTAGTGATCTGAATTACTGGTTGCTGAGATGCTGGCACTTGTCTATACTACTATTATAAAGAGGAAAGCTTTGTATTTTTGTATGTATGTATGTTTGCAACGATTAAACTTAAAAACTACTGAACCGATTTAAAAAAATTCTTTCACCATTAGAATGCATCATTAGCGCTGAGATGAGAAGTTGTCCATTAGCGAGCGGTGGCCATAATGAGAATTAGTCCTAATGCGCCTAAACCGTATTAAAATAGTGTTGATTGCTATGATAAGTTAATTATTTGGCTTTATAAGATAAAGCTTCGGGGTTATTGGTTATTGAAACAATACTTCCTGCTGCATTATTCGTTTTTAACTCTGTTGTGGCATTCATTTGTCTTGTAATTTTTGAAGTGAAAACTTCTTTAGCGGCGTTGTGCACTTTTTTTGGAATGGGTAAAAAATGTTAAACTCGCGTCAGGACACGTGACCGTTAGGACACGTGACCTGATCGAAGATTCGTAAGACGGATGGAGAGTAGAGGAATGGGTAAAATATGTTAAACTCGCGTCAGGACACGTGACCTGATCGAACATTCGTAAGACGGATGGAGAGTAGACAGCTGGCGCGGCGTAATATGTATAAACTTTTAATATAACTTAATATAACTTTTTAATGTAATATACTTACATAAATTGTCATGTTTGTGTACGATAGCCCAATAAATAAATAATATATTCTACCACATAAATGAGAGTACTTTTATACTGATAATTAAAGCAATTCGTGCAAATTTTTAATATAACTTAATATAACTTTTTAATGTAATATAAATTGTCATGTTTGTGTACGATAGCCCAATAAATAAATATTGTATTCTACCACATAAATGAGAGTACTTTTATACTGATAATTAAAACAAATCGTGCAAAATTATTCCCTAACCATTCCAAAATATCAAAAATGCACAACGTTAATATTCAAGTTTTCACTTCTGCCGGCACTCCCAGAGTGCAACCCGTCGTTTTTTTTATTATTGTAACTCGCAGACTTTTTTAGTAATCCTTTGCTGTCGTAAATATTGGTTTTGTAAGGGATGTTAATAGACTTCGTGTCGTATATACTTACAGCGAAGCAAACCGGCAGTAGTATCCCCATATGTGTTACTGGTGTCACTGAGGACAACATCTGTGTACATTATTGTAACTTTGGAAATCTATTTTAAACGAAGATTTTATAACTTACTTTAGTACGTCTCACTAATTAAAGTTAGTTGATGCAGACGTGTGAAACCTATTTTTTAAATCAACTCATGTTGATGAATTGGCTTGTTTGTTTTAACAATGTTAAATGTACTGTAAAAAAATAACAACAGTATCTGATGAGATAAAAGACAAGCGCTTCCCCGCAGCTGTAGAAATAAAGTTTGAATTCGTCAACTCAAAATATGTTTCTTTATACTATACGAGTATTAGCTGACCCGGCGGACTTCGTACCGCTTTGACAGTTCCATCATTGAGTTAAATGTATATCGATGGTTTCCATGACAACAAAATAAACAAATCATTTTGTATTGGAAAATTAAATTGTCGTTTTTAGTATTTTTTTTTAATATAGCCTATGTTACTCAGCGCTAATGTAGCATTCTAATGGTGAAAGAAATTTTTAAATCGGTCCAGTAGTTTTTGAGTTTATTCGTTGCAAACATACATACATACAAAAATACAAAGGTTTCCTCTTTATAACATTAGTATAGATAATATGTATAAATAATTAAATTGCAACAAATGCGCTAAATGCACGTCGCTGTGTCGACCAACTGCATGCGAGGACGCCAAGGTTTTCCTGTTTTCGACATGTGCAATTTAATTAGAAAAATAATTGGTATTTCGAGAATAATTGTTGAGATTGTCCAGTCAATTGTTGAAGGCTACTTATCAATACATGTTTCAGACGCGAATGTTGGGTGTGCGATCTTGACACCGGAGAAAATGTGAACCGTTTTCGAAACCAATTTCAATTATTTTTAAAGTTAAAAATTTTAATTATGTAAGAAATAAATTAGAGTAAGTAAATGAAGCGAAAAAAATTAAAATTGCTGCAAGCGTTACTGTATGTAAGTATGTATGTATGTATGTATGTATGTATGTATGTATGTATGTATGTATGTAGTGATGTATTAAAACATAAATATACTTTCTGAATACCTGAAGAATAAGATAATATTTTGCTAGAAAAAATCAATCAGCCTCAGAAAGCTAGAGTGGAAATCGAACCCACGTCCTTTGGATAACCGGTGCAATGTTCTGACCGCTGAGCTACCGTGGCCTCGGTAGGACTACGGCTGGTTGATTTCTTCTAGTATAAAATTTTATCTTGTAACTAACTATATAAAGCATTTTGAATGCAAAATTACCAATAAGTACCTAAATAATAACTTATGTAAGTATAATTTCTTAGCTCACTCATAACTGTTATTTACCATACAGTGTTATAACAAAAATATCTTTATCTTAATTTAGAACAACTTCATACATTTATGTGAGCATTTACTCAACGTGTTTACGATATTTTTATAGTTCCTTTATCCTTTTATCCGATAATGGCGGGTTAATGACACCGTGCACAAATTATTGAACTCATTATAAGTACTACCTACTTGTAGTCGTAGGTATAATTCGTTCTGGCGATTTAATAAATTATAATTGATAACACTGACGACTTTAGGTCGGTAGTTATCTATATATTAATACGTGAAGCAAAAACTTTGTACCCGTTTTTACGAAAATTGCGCGGACGGAGGAGTATTAAATTTCGCACATTTATAGTTTATATAGAGAAGGTTATCCGAATGTTAATATTTTTTTTTAAATTATGCATACAAATTCATTAAATCAACAAAAACAACATTACACACACTACCATGTATTTGAAACACACGCATATGTATTGACACACACGTATTGTTTGTCTTTAATGCGGCCGACATCTGTCAATGCCAATCCAAACTCACATTCTATCTTTTTTAATTTTTCATTGCTCAGGATACAATCCGTGCAGCCTTAATTAAATTACGGTCGAATTTCGACCACTGGGCGACCACTAGTTTTTATAAATCTTAAAATTTTGTAATGTTGTTTTTATGATTTTTCATAATATATTTTTTCAGCATTTTCTAACTATACTTTACAGATAAATGTTAAACAAACATTTTACATATTAAAAAAGTTTAATAAATACTTTACAGATAAAGTTTTAAGTCTCCTTTTAAAGATTTAATCACCAAGTGAACACTTGCCACTCCATGATAAACTCTGTTTCTATAACAGAACGTACTTTGAAATCAGAAATTTTTAGTTACTTACCTTACCTACCTAGATAATAGGTACCTATGTATATATGTACTTTCACTTCCTTCTCCCAAAAAAGGATAGACAGAGTATCAAAATAACCAATTTTAAGTAAACTCGCCATTATTAACCTCTATGCGACATTTAGACATCATCATCATCATCATCATCATCATCATCATCATCTCAGCCAAAAGACGTCCACTGCTGGACAAAGGCCTCCCCCAAGGATCTCCACAACGACCGGTTTTGTGCTGCTCGCATCCAGCGGCTTCCCGCGTCCTTTAGACATGCTTAGTTATAATATAGTAATTTATTGTATCATATTGGTATAGTTACAGATTCTACAATTTAAAAACGAATAAAAAATGATTTTATTTTCTTTTTTTTTAATAAACATTTTTGTAAGCTAAAAAAATATGAACATAATACCACAATAAAGTTCGGCACAATAAAACTGTACGGTTGGCAGCACCGACGCCGCACGGTCCGCGCCGCGCCCCGTGTGTCGTGCCTTTATTTGTCAATGGTGTTTGCGCCGTGTGCGAATGCCTTACGCTAATTGACGATGAATTGCCGCCGTTTTAGATAAACGCCATTTTTTATGGAGTAACTTTATGGGCTTGTTCATGTTTTTGTTGAAAGGGTTTTTTTTATTGTTTTATTGTACGTTTTGTACGGTGATATTATGAGTGAATTAAAACGAATTGGTGTTTTTTTCTGATTTTACTGATGTTACCTAACGTCGTATACCTACTATTCATAACAAAATAGGTACCTACTTACCGGAATAACAAGTTACTTTATGTTTTTATAAGTAGTTGTATTTATGCATTCACTCTGCTAATATTACATTTCAATTAATATCAAATTGAATAAAAGTCTTTGCCATAGGTACATAGGGATTCAAATTTATAATCGCACAGGCCTTATAAACACGTAATTAGTCTTCCTTGGCTTCGTCTTGAGTTTGTCTTTAATAACAATGATTTAGAAATAATTCCTTAAAAATTACCGTAATGTTTGAAAACCATGTTAGAAAATATGTAAGCACATCGTGTTTCTAAAAACAAAGACTTAACATTAGTAACGTTCCACAAAATTAGTGTTACCCGAGAAAAGGGGAGACTAGCTAAAACCTGGCAATCAGCAGTCATCAACGCACAATGAACTTGAAAGCGCAAAACGCGGGTATTCCAACGGAACGCTTGGCGGGGTAAACGCTGCGAATTACGCTACGCACTTGCCTCACTGAGAACAAGTACCATTTTTTTATTCGTGCCCAATGTCTAAGGTAAATTTTTTTCATAGTACACATCGCGATCGAGAACCGTACATTTTCTCGAAAACCTACCATAAAACATATAAAATTCAAAATCATTTATTTAGTTTATTAAGCTACAAACTCTTTTGTGAATGTTACTATGCCATATCGGTTCGTAAGTCTAAAGGGCGGGAGACCTTTAAATATATTTTTGACACATTACAAAAATTCTAGTAGATTCCCGAACATGTTTTCGAAAACTATTCTGCTGATTTGTATTCAGAGTGCCTAGTCACTAGGCAAAGTGTGAGTTTTGTTAACTATCCGTATTCATTCGATTACTTTTATAAAAACGAAAATTTGTATGGCAGAATTGTAACATATTTTATTAATTTTTTTATTTTTATAACAAAAAAACTTACAACTATCATTACAGTTACACACCAATGCGATAGTGAAGACATTAACTTATTAAAGACAATATACCTACCTATATAATAATAACTAAGTATCTAATTTATAGCTACATATAAACAATGAAACCCTTGTGAATTCACATAGAGAACAAGCAACATCTACTTCATTAGAAATTAAGTTAAGTATTCGGGTTAATATGAGCGGAGCCTCCTTCAGTAGATTTGTGCGCGCGCGCGGTACATCCAGTAGGGGCGGCCGCCGCGCGCCGGCGCTCCACATATCTATTTGGCACACTAAAACTTACGTGCTTCATTAAATCTGGATTACATATTTTCCCTCTCACTAATTCAAAAATGTACAACACCAATGCTAACGTACGTTTCTCCTAACTTCAAGTTTATTGTACCCTACCATTCCTAAAATGAATAACGTAGGATACTTTAGCGGGTAGAATGGGTATACTCCGTACTGCATTAAATATACAAATCTCATAAATTTATTTTGTATCTTTTCCAGCATGGAAATTTTTTTTTTTTCATGTGGTGCCCAATAACCGCGTTGCATTCGAGTTGACTCCTTACCAAACCGTTATATAACATAATAACAGCTTTGATGTTTGTGAAATTGTGAGCTCTACGCAGAATGAACCCTAAGTTGCGATAGGCTTTCTTACTTCTTTTGAATAAAATTGACTCCGTAGGTTTTGTATTGTAGCAAATACGAATTGAAAATTGCTCATTAACATAAAAGATTTTCATTAAATTAATACTTTGCAATAATATTTTAATATTTTGGAAAACTTTACGGAATTGTTTGGAAATTTGTACGGCAATTAATGCTGTACAAATTTCTGATTTCGTGAACGTGTTCAAAATAAAACAAAAAAAATCTTTATTGTTGTAACATAAACTATGTTTAAAAAGTTGTTAGTTCAACCATGACCATCTGTTAAGCGTACAAATTTTCGGCAATAAAAAAGATTTATAATTATGACTTGAGATGTCATACCTTACACTAGGCACCCTGAGCACATCCCTAAAACGCACGCTTTTTCTGTGCGTGCACACACACAGACGCGACGCACACACGCACGCAAAAAAATATGGCGGACGCACGAAAAATGCGACTCGGTCCGCGTGTCTCTCCACGCACTCGCACACAGGCGCGCGTTCGAAGGACACACTGCGAGGTCGTTCACCCCCGTTTTTTGCGAGAACGCAGTCGCACCGCGTACTGCCCGCGTCGTGCATTGGCCGTTGTGGGTTTTTTATTTTTAATTTTACAAATCGTCTGAACATGTCAGTTGATACTCTATTTTTGCATGGGAATAGGGATATGATGTCAGATGGTGGTTCTTTTTGTTTCGTTTCGAGAGCTGGTTTCGTCCGTCCGTTTCGATTGCAACTTGTTTTTGTTGACTACAGTTTTTAATTGTGGTCGCATATTTTGCACCTATGATTGCGCCGTGGTTTATTTATTATTTATTTATTTAACGGATGATAAGTCTTTTATTTTTTTAAACTAGGGACGCATATTTCTGTTTACATATTTGTCGTTCATATATTAATCAAATGTAAAACATCAAATGGGATTTTTACAAAAAAAATAACTTTTAAGACGATTCTTCATTTTTAATACCTACCTAATACTAGCAATGTTAAGATTAAACTGCGTTGATTAGCTTTATATAAGCAATAAAAGCTACTTCATCAAATTCAAATGAGTTTTATAGCAGTGTCATCGTAAAGCTGATAGACCAACGAGTTCCGGTCAGACCAGAATGCAACGGCGGCATGTAGTTTTTCATTCGGTGCCGTTAACTTGTGGCGATGTAATACGCTCAACATCTGAATACGAAATAAGAATGATATCTAAGGTGACTAAACTTTCGAAAGCTACCGTAGACTGGTATTCAACCTTGTTTTGGAACGCTTTCAAGTTTGGTAAGACTATTTAATTAAAATCCAAACAGAAAGCGTTTTATTTTGTAGTTTTCTTTTCTTTATTTGTAGGTGCACCGTTAAACAAGAAACAGCAATTACTGAGTGGTTGGATGTTGCTTTTGTTTTTTGTAGCAACACATGTATCTGATTAAGTATTAACATGCGAACGGTACTTAAACCGGAATGGAAATCAATGTTGTCTTTTTCAGTGTTTATTGTTTACTGTACTAAAGTATCTGCGCTTATTTTTAACTGCAATATTGTATGGTACAAGTATTTTTGCTTGTACAATTTAGTTGTTTAACATTTCATTGCCAAGTAAGTTTATGTTTTTCTTTATGGTTAGCTAAGCTATGATTGTCTTTATAAAATTGATAAGAATCATATTTCTAATCTATCTAACTATTACTTTAAAAACTAAAGATATAAAAAGCAATTGTACAAATAAACAAAAACAAATAAGCGTCCATTTCATCCAGGCAGCAGTATATTATTCACAACCTAGCCCAACATTCGGCTCGGCGGGCCACCCTAATTCCGTCCCTAACCTACCCCAAGCCCGAGCGAGGCGCGTCTGACGCGCCTGTGTGCGTTGGCCTTACGACACTCGATATGCTTACGTCGCATTCGAAAATTGAATTTCGATACGTTGAAAAGTTATTGAGACGTTTCTTGTCTGTGCCTTCTGTTGTTTGTTTCTTAATTCAAAAAGTTTGTTCCAAAGTAAAGGACTTTTTTGAAAATGGAACTTTAGCTTTTGTTGCTACAGATGTAAATAATAATGATAATAATAAAGAATTTAAATCGATTGTCGATTTCACTTTAGCTATCGTGATTTTTATTTAACACTCACAGAAAATATGATGAGAAACACTTAGATTGGTGACACATAATGTCCCACTGATGGATTAAAATCTCTTCTCTTCCATTTTTTCCGACATTTCTTTTTTTAACCTTAATTAGTGTTCGTGCGGTTAGCAGATTTAGCCAGTGTATCAGAAATTATTTTTACAAGATTTTTTTTAAATAGGTATGTTCTCCTTTTTTCTAAGATCTTAAGGGAATCCTAAAATATTAATAGTCCTTGTCTAAATATGTCGCCATTACATCAATTTTTGTAGGATTGTTGTGTTCCGGCAGCTATAGATAAGATAGCCAGTGCCTATAGTTGAGGATCCCGGGTGAAGTGCGCTTCCATCATTGGCCTTATCATCACTTAATATCAGGTGAGATCAAGGCACTGTGTACCCGTAAAATATTTAAAAGAAATATGCAATATATTGTTTTAAACGTTTAAACATTATGCACAGTGATGTTTATAATAAAAACGGGGTGATAGATAGCCAGCCCGCACGTCCCCATTTCTGCTTGGCCCGTAAACAACATAATGAGCGGTAATGACCGCCTCCGACGATGCATGCAGACAGACAAGTTATTTCGTGGAATTACTAAATTACTCACTTTATTGCATTTTCTTTAAGTCTCACTTGGGGGACACCATGTGTGGACACTGCCATGAGAGATTAGGGCGATGACCTACAAATCTTTTTTGTGTCACTGAGCCGACAAACGGTCATATGGCCAGCTATCGTGTCAAGCCAAAACACTGTAATTTGTGTTACATTGTTTTTGCTTAATAAATTTTGTTGTGTAAAGGTTGTTAAACAAAAAGCAGTAGATTACTTACAGTGTATAAAAATCAGTAGAAGTACAGTGTAGAGTCGCTTTACAAATTTGCCAAGCAAGATATTTGTAGTGAACATAGTTGGTATACGCCTAGTCTTATAGATTGCTAGTTTAAAATTCATTTGGTTAAAACGTATAATATTTATAATATACGCTTATGTTCACTATATTTTTTTTGTAAATCGACTCTACCTACATATTTTTATTTATTGTAGTGTTTGAAAATGTGTTATAATGGCAGTTAAATAGTTTTTGATTAATGATTTAATATATAAGTAAGTAATTAGATTTTTAATTGGCAAATTATTATTTTTTTTAAAATTTTATTATCTACATATTTATTTTACTACAAACATAGTTTTATCTAAAGTACCAATTGTTACTAACCATAATTGGATCAATTGTGTTAATCTTTGAACGAATGGGTTATAATAATTGTTTTAAAATTTCATATAAATTAACTTATGTAAGTGACATATTAGTCGTCATGACGTTGTGGCACCAATTTTCGACAGGAACCAAAGGTCGACACTCTCCTTTAATCATTAAAAATAGGGGTCAGCAAGCAACTGATTTTTGACAAACAACAATTGAACGCCTCAGTGGCCTAGTGGTAAAGAGCTCGATCCGATATCGAAGGTCCCGGGTTCAATTCCCAGGTCGGGTAAAGTGTGTTTTGGGTTTTTCGATACATAGCCCGGGTTTGTGATAACCAACCCGCAATTGGCAAGCGTGGTGATTAAGCAAATACCCATCAATTGTAGCGATGACTTTATTTCAAAGAGCCTTTGCCCAGCAGTGGGACAGTATATAGGCTATTTTTTTAACAATTGAAAAAATTTCACTGAAGTTCCATGTAATTTTTTGGCGACAAAAAGCAAGACAGCTATCAATGGTTTTAGCGTCGTGCTACTACGACTTAATATGTTAAGTTAAAGTTGTTTATGCCGAATTACTGATGGCAAGGTTGATAATCTGTTATAAATAACTTGTATTCACACAAATAAATACGCAGTCATATGGTTTGTCGGTCTTTTATGGGAACGGCTCTTTGTTGATGGGCCGACCCATATTATTATAGGGTTGCCTTTGTGTCAGCTTGAGCGAATAATTCAGTATGTTGCGTATGTAATTAAGTTGATAAAATATTAATAGTTAATGTAAGGTTACTGTGAATCTCAGTCAAATATTTGTCTAAATAAAATAAATAAAAGTAGCGTCTGCTGAATCGAGTGCCTATATTGCGAGTCCTATTATACTTATTTAAATGTGATACAAATGGGTGTTTTACTAGTATTTGTAAAAAAGAGTTGAAAAAATTACCACTCAAAACTTTTTTATGACTTCTTTGGACCTTGGATTTGAACCTAGAATTTCAGTCCGTATATCGAGCGTAACGCCACTCTGCCACCGATGTAATTTTAATATAAGTCGAAAATCTTACCGACAACCCTGCGTGAAGGGTGCGTGTGTGCGTGCCCTACATATATACGTCACCAGAAACCGTGCGCTGACGCGCGTGTGCGCGGCTTCTTCGCTCACAACTCCAACTTGAAATCGGAATGAATGACGGAGGTCGCTGACCTTACCCAACCCAATGCTGATTTCTTTTTAAATAAACATTAAAAACTTCTCCGCGCGCAATTCTAATTCCGCTCACCCGTTTTGCGTAACCGCTGCTTGCTGGCTGTTTCTTGTTCTTTTCTTAAATTTATAAGGCTTCCATCCTTTCTCAACAGTTCAGTGTTCTGAAAGAAAGGCGTTCCATTTTTGGATTTGAATATAGTTTTGTTTGTTCTCTGTGGCGCAAACTTTGCGAAACAACTGAAGGGAGGTTCGTTTGTCAACCTTTTTTCTCTAATAAGGTTTCAGTCCGGCCTTTGACCTGCGTTTGGTAACAATAACAGTTTTGTTTTGTAAATGGGGTACTTGTACTAATAAGGAAGAATGGAAAAGAGTTGTTTCTGTAATAGGTCATATTAATAATTATTAAGTTTATTTACTTAAAAATACACTTACGTATATTTTAGAGTAGGTAAGTATACTTAATTTACTTGAAGAGCTCGATGGCGCAGTGGTTAACGCGCCCGGTCTGCGAGTGCTGAGGTTAAAAAAACTTTCTCCAAGGCCGGTCATCGGATGGGTGACCAAAAATGTGTCATCTCGAGCTCCTCCGTGCTTCGGAAGGCACGTTAAGCCGTTGGTCCCGGCTGCATTAGCAGTCGTTAACAACCACCAATCCGCACTGGGCCCGCGTGGTGGTTTCGGCCCGTTCTCCCTATCCGTCCATAGGGAAGACTCGTGCCCCAGCAGAGGGGACATAAAATAGAGCTGATGATGATGATATAGAATATAGATATAGAATAATTGTAATGCCCTAGCAGGGTTCATGTATTAAGGTACTGGAAATAATTGGTGCAATAACTTTTATACCATATGTGTGCGATCAATAATTTAAATCCACGCGCATTCAGTTTTTGGGTCAAATTGGGTCTGTTTGCAAGGGTCGGATAGAGCCATGTTTTAAGCCTGATTAGGAGTGCATCTGGCCCGGTATTTCAGAGGGTGCTGGTTGAAATCCCACACGTTGGATTTTTTTTAATTTATAGATTTTCTGTAATGATAATAAACAAACAAAAAATCTTTTTTTAAAGTTAAAGAATGTCTTAAAGGTAGTGAGTATGCCTTTAAGTGTTCTGTACCAGTCGACTCGTAAGGAAATCAATAGAAAAAAGAAATAGATGCCAAAAAAAAAACTGTAAGATATACAAGACATATTAGTAGACTTCTTGGCGGGAAAGTGAAGACCTGAGATGAAACAAAACAGTGCAACGTCACTTTTCAAATTCTCTCAAGAAGTCCGCCCGAGGACTTAGTAAAGCCCAACATCTTTACTGAGGTACTCGAGGGGTTGGGGGTATATCACTTCTCATTTCTATTATCATTCATCATCATCATACAGGAATGAAATATTGTTTATTTATGTATTACTCGTAAGACAAATTACTTTGACACTGGCTAAATGTGCTAATCGCACAAAGCCATCAACTAAATTGTAACTGTAAAAAACTACGCAGTATAATGGGTAAACTGTATCATTTAAAATTTATGACAAGTAGAGGAATATTACGTATGCTGTATCACGCACTTGCGGAGTCAACTATAGATTACGGGTTGAGTAGCTATGGTCTTACGTTCCCAGTTTACATCAATAAAATTAAAGCATTGCAAATAAGGTTATTAAAATTACTAGTAAACAAAAGTATCAAAAACGAGTGTGAAAAACAGTATGAAAAACTATATAGAATATGTAAAATTGTACCTATAGACAAAAAAGTAAAACTTAAATTAATAATTGAACAATTTAATAATAACGAGCACAAGAAGGAACGGAAGTATAGCTATCCAACGCGTCAGTCTACTAGGACAAAATATGGAGTACCGAGAGTCACGAATTATTACGGAGAGCGTATGAGGCGATGGATTGTTCCGACAATATATAATGAGCTGCCAACGGAACTACTTAGAACTGTCATCTCCAAAAACCACCTAAAGTGTCTTTTGAAAAAACATTATTTGTCACTGTGCCCATAACATTGGAATGCTGCATAAATAAATGCTGCATAAATAAATGTGTTATCTCGTAAGGTAGTCCAAATCCAAATTAAAATTCAAATTATAGTGTGTATTAAGTAAGTACTGAGTAGTATTAGTATATAATTATTGTTTTGCAACCTTTTATGTGGTAGTATTATAGGTACAGTATTTTTTTTTTCTTTTTTTCTCTTTGCTTTCTTGTATGTCATAGTTCATTAAGTAAAATGTCATAACATAACATAGATACCTACTTAGATATAATTAGTTGTAAATTAGAAGATGTTAAGTAACAGTTCAAATGTAAAATAAAAAAACCTAGATGAGAACTACTGCCGACAAACTGCTATGTAGTTTGGCAGATATTAATTTTTGTAACAAACATTATATTTTTCTTGAAAATAAATTAAAAAAAAAAAAAAAAAAAAAATTAAAAACATATTATAGTAACAAAATTTAAGTAAATAGCCTATAGACAAACTGTCCTGTTATAACTGGGGACAGTTAATAGGCTATTATAGACAATTATAGTTATAGCAGTGGGAACTGCTGAGCAAAGATCTTCATCATTGAAATCAAATCATCGCTACAATCGATGGGTAACGGCTCCACACTGTCTCACTACGCTTACCAAATATGTGTTGGTGATAAACGCGGGCTATGCATTAAAAAGTTCGAAACACACTTTGTCCAACCTGGGAATCGAAGCCACCAAGGCGTTACTACATAAACTCTGATAAATATAAGCACGATTCCTTCCGATGTAGAGTTCCGAGTATCGTAGAGACGACGTATATGATGTATATGATGAAGAATGATCGTATTGACGACCTCCTTGGTCGAGTGGCTTGCACACCGGTTTTCAAGGTGTCGTCATCTCTTAGGTCCCGGGTTCGATCCCCGGTCGGATCAATTTAGAAATACCTGTTTTTCTAAATTGTTTCGGGTCTGGGTGTTTCCTATGTATAATGAGTATGTATTTAAGTATATTAAGTATGTTTATCCGTTGTCTAGTTAACCATATAACGAGTTTCTTAAGGAAGCTTTTCTTGGGGCTAGATAATTGGTGTGAGTGTGGGAAACATTTATTTATCATTTATTGTAGAGGCTGTTTATTTGTCTCGACCCGTGTCTCATTGACAGGACGCTCCGACACCGTTGCGAAACGATACAGCTCAGTGTGAAGCCTTGCGGGGTGGCAAGGAAATGACAATTTCTTTTTTTAGTTTGCGTTTGTTTAGTTATTGATGGGTAACATCTTACCGCTCGTTTTCTATATAAGCAATTTGTGGGAGGGATTTCGTGAAAAGGGACGGAAGTATGTGTAACAATGTAACAAGAAGTCGGGGAAGAACATGACATATTATTATTATATGTGACATATTGTGTCATTTGACTATCAAAGGTCATTTTTATATGTCAAATATCATCTAATGAGTATTTACTGCATTTTTTTTTTCAGAATATAATGTTAAAAGTGCTTATTACCAAGGTGAGATGTCAAATGTATATTTTTTTTTTTCACTTTATTTGGAACAGCTAACAACTATACATTAACAACATTATAAAATAAAATTACCCTAAAGTAGCAAGAAAAAACATGTAGTCCAATACGCTATCCACATTTTACTGAACTGAAGATATGTCTATGCAGTGAGATGCTAAGCAACAGCATCTAATGTTACACTTACATAATATTTTTTTTTAATAGAAATCTAAAGGTATCTACAGACAGATTTAAAAATGTTACACAACATATACAATATAACAAACAAGGAAAGTAACATTGGTGTGCTGAAACTTCACGGGTATGTGCAGACAACGTGTAAAGCAATACCACAATTATCCATACATATAATAAAGCTAAAGAGGGTCGAAAGTATGTACTATCAACAAAATGTCTGGATATCCACCATTAGGGCGATTTTTCTGTGCAGGAGTCAGTGGCTATACCCGCCCCTTTTGTTTGTGACAAATTTTCGGGTTATCCACCATTAGGAATCTTAAGAAAAAAACGAATTTCTATTTAACACGTTGATTGCCTTAAAACAAGACACAATAGAAGTTTAATTGTCGCTCCGCACTTGTGCGGGGTCCGGCGTTTACGATGAGGTTTTAACAATGAACTAAAACAAATGGCTTTGATAAAAAAAAGGTCGGAAGGTTTATATTGGTCATCCTATGGTCATCTTCATGGTAGGCGGAGTTAACTACGATCGCCACGTTAAGGCAAAAATGTTTGTAACTGGATATCTTTAAGCTTTGTCGATAGTACATGGAAGATACTCGAAAAAAAGTTGGCTGGGGATACTTAGAAACGATAACAGAACACGTTCCAACAGTTTTTAGAATTTTTGTCTGTTTGTCTGTTTATTTGACCGCGCATCACGTGAAAATGGCTGAACGGATTTGGATGAAACTTTGCACATAGACAGACCATGACCCGGACTAAGATAAAAGATACTTTTTATCCCGGTAACAGGTTCCTGACGGATAATATAGTCTAGAATTTACTGTACCCTTAAACGAGAAACTTTTGTATATATCACACTAATATTATAAATGCGAAAGTTAGTGTGTATATTTGTTGCTTCTTCACGTTGCAACGGATGGATGGATTTGGATGAAATTCGGCATACAGATAGTTTATAACCTGGTTTAACACATAGGATTTTATCCCGATATTCCCATGGGAATGAACGGAAACTGTCAAAGCGGTACGAAGTCCGCCGGGTCCACTAGTGTAGGTATATATATAATCTGAATCTCGGAGACGGCTCCAACGATTTTCGTGAAATTTAGTGTGCAGGGGGTTTCGGGGGCGATAAATCGATTTAAGGTTTCATTTTTAAAAAACACGTCGTTTTTTCCGTAAAAAAATACCGAGCAAACATCGGTCATTCAGGTACTTTAAATTGTTGGTGTAAATAAAGTGTTCTATTCCATACTATGACGGTTAGTGAGACCTTAGGATTATGTAATAAAAGTAGAATGAAAAGCTTGATGGCGCAGTGGTTAACGCGCCCGGTCTGCGATTGCTTAAGTTAAGCGACTTTCGCAAAGGCCAGTAATCGGATGGGTGACCAAAATTTTTCATCTCGAGCTCCTCCGTGCTTCAGAAGGCACGTAAAGCCGTTAGTCCCAGCTGCATTAACAGTCGGTAACAACTACCGCACCGAACTGGGCCCTTATTTTTGAGAGATTTCGCTGATTGCCTCAATCGGCATTTTCAGCTTCATCGGGCTTGTTTGAGGGCGGCAAGAAACTTAAAGGGTTCCTCAAGCCGTGTGAAACGAACCACGTTCGGAGGTTTTCTAGAGGGAACGGCATCACGCACCAAAGTGTGTCCCCGTGCCCTACTAGATTCTCCGAAGAGTTCGGGCCGGAGGGCACTGGGCCCGCGTGGTGGTTTATGGCCCATTCTCTCTGTGGTGGTGTTTCCATCTACAGTGAAGACCGGCAGTTCCAGAGCACAGAGGAGCTCTAGATAAAAAATATTGGTCACCCATCCGATTGCCAGCCTTTGCAAAAGCTGCTTAACTTTAGTAACCGCCGACCAAACGCGTTAACCACACTGCGCCATTGATCTCCTCGGAGGACCAACCATCCCTTGACCTGACATTGCAAGTGTTGCTTAACATACAAGATCGCCAGCCATCCTCATATGGAACCCTCCACCTCAATATTAGACAGCTAATAACAATATCCAACAATGTTACCATCATAGTTCATAGATATTTCCAAAATTCCAACTTCCGGTTGTTAAAAAAAAATGAAAATGCCTTTCCTTGACGGGGGTTCCGTAGGCGTGTTTCCCCAATGTGCGAGCGGGATGCAAGACGTGTACAGTATAACGTGTGAGGGGGACCGAGAGAGGGCGACGACCTCTAAAACAAATCGTCGTTAGGAGAGGGTTCGGTTTCGGTATGGTCAGCCGAAAAAATAGTAAAATTTTAAAAAAAATACATTTAAAGGATTTTTAATTTACCGCACTTTTGTGTTAAACATCAACAACTTTACATGCCTCATGAAGCACGGAGGAAACCGAAAGCGTTTACCACTGCGCCATCGAGCTCCTACGTAAATATACTGTCGATTTACTTTAGTATTTGTAAAAATATTATGATCGGATGTTAACGACAGTAGTTGTTGACATTGAATGCCGCCTTTAGCTTTCAAAGTAAAAAAGTAAATAGTGTTGAATAATTTCCGCGGGCTTGATGATAGCTCAATTGGGAGAGCACCTGACCCGGTATGTAAGAAGGGTGCAGGTTCAAATCCTATTCCTGAAATTTTTTCAACATTTGTGTTTTTGTAATTTGTTTTGCATCAAAATTTGCGTTAAAATTATAAAAACAAAACAAAAACATTTTATACCAAAAGCCCAAAGAATTACTTTAATAAAATTGCAATTTATTTAGTAAGTAAGTAAGTAAGTAACTACACATTTAAAATTACTTAGTTATGTCATTTACTACATTTTGATGTTTTAATTAAATTTTGTTTATTGTTTACGTGTGGGTTTGTTTACGTAGTTTTTATCAGCTCATATTCAGCTATTACAGCTATTTTCTTTAGTACCCACAATATTATAGCTGACGATAACCGAATAAGGATCAATAGTCATATAGCAAGCTTATAAGCTCTTTTTACAAAACAATTGAATGATGTACTCAGTTTTTTAAAAGTATGTATCTAGTGGTACCAGTGCTCGACACTTTAAGCCCAGTGTTCGACACAGTTTTCGTCGCCAAAAAATGACATAGATTTTTATTTAAAGTTCAGGGGATGACAGTTAGGAAGCAAGTGGTTTGTATTCCATTGTCACTTAAGAAAAAAATTAAGATAAAATTTTTATTAGGAAAATCAACCAGCCTCAGGAAGCTCAAGTGGGAATCGAACCCACGACCTTTGGATAACCGGTCTGCTTTGACCGCTGAGCTACCAAGACCCCAGAGGCTGGTTGAAGTTTCTAGTAAAATTTTATCTTGCAACTATATACCAATAGCATTGTAAATGCAAAACTCAACAATTTAAAATAAAAATAAATTAATCAGTTACTGACCCCTATTTTGAATGATTAAAGGAAAAAAGTGACGATCACTAGTTCTGTCGAAAACTAGTGCAATTAATCTATATCAAGTTTGAATTGTCCAATCACTTTTAATTAAGCCAGTGATTATTGTTTGCGCTGACGATACGTTTATCTAGGCGCTCCCTGTCCCTAGTTTAGCCGACCTAGACAGGGACCTAGGCTAAAAATGCTAGGGTGCTGTCACACACACTAACACACATAATTCGAACTAGTGTGTGAGCTATTGTTGTGTGGGTAATTGATGTATGCTTTAGTGACGTAGGGTAATCACCCTATCTATTTCAATTTCGATAGATAAAATTTGTATTTTTATTCAGATAGGTTTATTATGTTTTATAAAAAAGTACAATGTGGTTTTGTTTTAATTAATTACCGTTACAATTTAAATACGTACCTATATTGTAATGTCAGAACCATTTTAACGGGTACATAATTAGCACCACTGAATATTAAAAATATGGAAATAAAAACATAAAAAAATATTGTGGTGGTGGTGGTGGGTTTTGATACACAAAAAAAACCTTTATTACAGTCAAATCCTGTCGAATCGAACTCGATACCTCCAGCTCTGAGCCCGTTGGTTTAACCACTAGACTATAGAAGCGGTTAAATTGTATCCGAGTACTTCATAGCATCTAAATTGACATTTGCTAATTAGATCAAAACGATTTAACAATTGAAGATGCGTGGGAGATAGTCAGTACTGTTATCGGAACTATCTAATAATGAACTCCTAAATTATTAATACTCCTATAGTTGATTTTAGTTTCTATATCAGTGCATTCAAATGTGCTATAAAACTCCTATATTACCATTTACAATAAATTGTTTTTAATTGTTTTTTTGTTACTTTTACGAATAGTAAATTGTTTGTTTGTTATTAAAATTTGTTGATGACAACGGGGGCTCCATGTTGGTGTACTCGGTTTGATTGGTGGTAGGGCTTGTTTGTCCGCCTGGCTAGCTACCATCATCAAAACTAAATATGTCGCCATAACATCAATGTTTGTAGCATTATTGTGTTCCGGCAGTCAGAGATAAGCCAGTGCCTCAGTAGTTGAGGATTCCGGGTGAAGTGCGCTTCCACCTTCGGCCTTATCATCACTTAACATCAGGTGAGATGAAGGCTAAGTGCCCGTAAAATAAAATAAAAAATAGTATAACGCCTCGGTGGCATAGCGCTCGGCCGATCCGAACGTCCCAAGTTCAATTCCCAGGTCGGGCAAAGTGTGTTTCGGATTTTTCGATGCATATCCCTGGTTTGTGATTACCAACCCGCATTTGGCAAGCGTGGTGATTAAGCCATTACCCATCAATTGTAGTGATGACTTGATTTCAATGACGGAGGGCTTTGCTTAGCATTGGGACAGTTATAGGCTGTTTTCTATACTATAGATATGAAAAATATAGGTATAATAGATATAGCCTTCCAGTCCAGTAGATACCACCAGGCAAATACAACATTATCCGAAACCCTTCGAACGCTGAACCGTCTACGAACGCGCATCGCCAGCATCCAAATGCTCTCATTACATCGAATAGATATTGTGTTTGGTGCAACCTTATTAAGATTACTAGCATTATTTTGTTGGGCGTCATAAAAGTGTATTGGAGGGTTAAGGTTAAGGATTATCTTTAGATCGGTACGGGAATACAACCTGTGTACCTTTATAGTTTTAGTAGAGTTTAGTTTTTAGTTGGCTTTCAACAAACAGAGTTGGTCCAGTTAACGGTTTTGTTACAAGTTATATAAACGTTTATATGACTTAAAAATAGTAACGTACTATAAGATAAAGATAAATAAATTTTATTGTACATACACCAAAAATAAAACATTTGACAAAAAAACTACATTAAAATACACGTACAAAGGGCGGTCTTATCACTGAGAGTGATCTCTTCCCGACAACTTTTGGATGGACAAAAAATATTTGAATTTGAAGTGGGCTCGTCGTCGGTCGGTGCACCATGCAACGTTATGGTCGAATAGGTGCCGTATAATAGTCACGTTTATGACTAATTTTGACATAATTGTTGAGTAGTGGTGTAGTTAAATGTTATATTATAATTATATGAATGTGGAATATGTACAAATAACAGTTTTCTTTAAATACCCTGTTGGACAATTGTGAATATTGTAATAATTTGTGTTTATTTCATTTTTTCAGGTAAGTCATGATGGAAATGGGCAATATAGCAGTAAGTTTTATTACAATAGGGATTAAATACTTTTATTCCACTAGTAGAAAACGTGGCCTTTATCAGATCTCACCTGAAGGTAAGTGAAGATAAAGCCGAAGGTAGCTCAATTCACCCAGAATCCTGAACTATTCAACAACAGAAGAAACTTGGTTGTTAGACCACTGACATAATATATCATATATCCTAATATACTTTATAAAATTGACCTATCCTTGAACCTATGAAATTGACGTTTTGTATGAAGATTTTTTATAAAATTATATTTTTCATACTAACGTTTTTTTAATTTTCTTAGCATCTATTTATGTTAACACTATAAAAATTGTAGAGTAGTGTGTTTGTTTCACTAGCTAAATATAGCAGACATCAAAAAGAAAAAAAATCAAGTCCCTTCAAAGCTACAATGAAACAAAAGGTCAATTCCGCAAAGAAAAAAATGAGTAAATTTTTTTTTTTAATTGGGCGATAAAGACAAAATGAATAATGATTGTTATTACTGAAGCCTAAGTAACATTGTTTTAATTAAAGGTCTATAATAATATTAACAACCGGTATTGACTTTGAGAAGTAATACACCTATTAATAAGTGAAAAAAACGTCAATTTCATAGGATCCAATATTATATCAGAAGGTTTGTAACCTTACTACCCGGGACCCCTGGGCCTGAGATGAGATGAGTGATCTTACCACTAATCCATGGAGGTAGATATATATATGTATCACATTGAACCTCAAATTAAGATTGATTATTATCCCACTTAAGGTAACTTATTTCACCAGCTAAATATTTTTCATAGTATAAAAAAATGTGGTTTTTATAGCTGTGCCCCGCGGTTTCACCCGCCTTATTTCCCGTTTTTGCAACATTTTTCATTGCTGCTCCACTCCTGTTAGTCATAGCGTGATGTAATATCGCCTATAGCCTTCCTCAATAAATGGACTATTCAACACAAAAATATTTTTTTAATTCGAACCAGTAGTTCCTGAGATTAGCGCGTTCAAACAAACAAACAAACAAACAAACAAACTCTTCAGCTTTATAATATAAGTATAGGTTAGTAACTTAAAAAGTTACCGAAAGGGACTAAAATTATTATTATTTATATTTTATTTTATGCGTGTGTACAGCATACAAATAACACCAACTTACCAATGACTTAATTAATCAGTTAAATACTTTAATAAAAATCATAGGCACTTGACAACATTAAGTGTACTGGGATACTAAGCTCAAGTACCAGATCTATCTAAGTAGGTCTCGTGTCTTAAACAAACCTTCAAAAAGGTTATTCTCAGACTACTCAGTTTCTTACACAAATGTTAGTTAACCATATATTTTATTCTCCAATAACTTAAGATTAACCGTAAAAAAAAATGCAAGAACCCTTTATCGCCGGGAGATAATTAAAATAGCTCCCACCCCACCAAATGCTAAGAGCTCATTTTCATCCGCAATCGATTGCAAGTGCGAGACAAGAAAGAAGTCACTTTGCAAAACAAAAGGCTAAAAGTCCAAAGAAAAAGTCCCAATTACGTTTCCAGTTCCCCCTTCCCACCCCCCACCCCCTCGGGGGCCCCCGCCCACCGCACCGGTCGGGGCCCCTTTGATAGCGTATAGCGTTTAATTACGCCTTTACGAGGCAGATTAAACAGTTTTCTTTGCATGTACACTCCTTTATTTAGCTTCAGTAGTTCCAATATCTGATCAAATATTTGTTACAATATTGCGTTGCTTATTAAAGAGTTGGATTTTGTTTTGCTTTACTTATATACATGATACGCTTTCTTTTCAGGATAATAACCTTTATGTAAATAGCAATATTAGTAAAGTCTTTTAAATAGGAAATGTTTGTGGTATTTTCTTTAGACAAATGATTCTTTGTTTAATATCATTCTTTCTTTCTACAAAATTGATATTTACAGGGTAGTCAATTCTGAACATTCTACAGTAATGTATTTGAGCGAAATTATGTTTTGTAATTTTCACAAGAATAATAATTGTTTTTTATCAATTGTTTTATGGTTTCTCCTCTTTCTTCAAATTTCAATTGCAATACGAATCAAACCTGATCTTGCTAATGCCGTAGTAACCAATCCAATGTAGCTTCGGTTTGAATCCCGTTTTGAGTGATTCTACATCACTATTTTTCTTTTAAAATATAACTTGTTTACAATGAAATTGTATTTTTAACGGACTCTTGATGAAATTTTAAAATGTTTGGATATGATGTGATGTACTTATTGACATTGAACAAGACCAAAAGCAGACTTAAGTTATTATGTAAAAAATATGCAAATGCCTAACTTAGTAATATAATAAAATACATTTTTCCTTTTTTTTGAATTTATTAGCGTAACCTTATAATTTAAAAACGTTATGTACCGTGATCGTTGAGCGGGTGAAACAACAGTTTTCCTTCCTGCACTGCCCGCCGTCACTGGGGCCCCACCTTTCCCCCAAAGAGTTTTATTGCAGTGTCCGAAGGAAGTAATTTCGTAGGTCCGACTTCTAGTTTTTAAGAAAGTTCATTTTCCAGCAGACATTTTTCCGACTTTATCCCTATATACGTAGGTACATATAGCTACATGTATATCTTAATTGGTGAAACTTGCTGACTGTAGATTGTCTAACCTGATGCTGTTGCGAAGTTTACTCGTATTCAGTGTAATGCTTTCTATTTTGTTTAGCGAGAATAGTGGTTTTAATTTTAAATCTTTTTTCTTCTACTTTTTTTTTGTTTAACTAAAATACTCGTAGAAAGCGTGAAATACAATTTACAACCAGTTGATAAGGGCATAGTAAAATTAATAAGTTTCTAAAAAAATTAAATTAAAGTATAAACTTTTTGTTTTGTTGGAAAAAGTTTGCTGTGGGCCGCTTATCATGGCTTTTTCAACGTCACTAGGGTTTTTATGGATGGCGAGAAATTTAACGTTTCCTCAAGCCATGTGATCGAGATCTTATGTTTTAATGAAACAAATACTTTATATTTGTGTTAGTTCGTTGAAACTTAGATATTTTTTAAATATTCAATAAAGTTACATAATACAGTAAAATTGTGATCAGAGTGCTTAGTGGAAGTTTTATATTTGCCATTTTATCGTGAGTTTGTATGGCAAAATTGCAACTTACCTCGTTTGTCGCCAGGAGGCGCTTATCCAATTCCATACAAATGTCAATTTTCGTTAACGTGATCGAATGATAAATAAAAGCACTCTGGAGTTTATCTCAATTCATGTATTATGCTAAAATTATCGACTTGTATTTTAAATTTTTTTTGCACATTTTTAGGAAATCTATACTATTAATAAAGAGGCAAAGTTTGTGACTTTTTTTGTTTGTTTGTATGTAAGGCTAATCTCTGGAACTAATGATCCAATTCCAAAAAATCTTACACTGATAGAATGCTATATATATACCTTGTGAGTAACATAGGCTATATTTAATTTTGATAAAAAGATTTGTTTTTCAAGTCTCAAATCCACGCGGACGAAGTCGCAGGTAATGTGCTAGTCAATGATAAAGATACTATTGAAGATAGTAGCTGTGATATGATAAATCTTTTTATTAATACGTGAAGAGAATTTTCGTAAACTCTTTTTAAGGCGAAGGGTAAGGCACACTAGCGCCACCAATTGATAATTTGACAATTACTAACGGACCGGATCTTTTTTTAAACATTGCGTATCGTCCGACAACACGAAAGCATACATAGTATTTATTTAATAATTGTGCACTACTTTTTGTTGCGTGATTTATTAACAAAACGGGCTATCGCATTTATTCACAAACAATGGCCACTGTTGTATTAGCGAATGAATACAAAAACAAACCCAAAAGTAGTGCACAATTATTAAATAATAGATGTTTGCCTAGTGTCGGAAGGTCCGCAATGTTTGAAAAAAAATCCAGTTTAGCAGTTATCAAACTAAATCCATTAGCGGCGCTAGTGTGCCTTACCCTTCGCCTTAAGGTAATCGCTATCACGAAGGAGTGTGAGAAGTTCATATATAGAATAGAGAGAGTGCAATAAAATATATTACATTTGGTATTTATAAACATTGTGCCCTTACAAATAAACAAAGAATAAGGTCCGATTAGTTATACCGGGTTTTGTTCCTGTCATGTAACGTCATTTCAAATTAGAGTAAACGATTGTTGACATTGAATGGGCGCCTTTGGCTTTCAATGTAAAAAGTGTTGAATAATTTCGGCGGGCTGGTTAGAACCATGGTAGCTTAATTGGAAGAGCACCTGACAAGGTATGTCAGAAGGGTGCAGGTTCAAATCCTGCTCGTGGAAATTTTTTCAACATTTGTGTTTTTGTAATTTGTTCGCAACAAAATTTACGTTAAAAATACTTTTGAAAATTTAAGAGTAAAAGAGACAAAATACGGAATAACTATTCCGACCATATTCTCTGTTTATTTGTAAAACCCTGTATATTTTGTGTGAGCGATCATTAGTAATAAATAACTGAACCCCATCTGTATCCTGTGGCAATACCACCAGTGTTAAAACCTGGTTCGACTCCCAGAAATTCCGTGAAAACTCGTATACAAAAATTATTTCAGTGTGTAGAGTTCGACGAATCGAATAATAGATTTTTTTTTCTTACATTTTTTTATGTTGCTCTTCAATCGTGCCCACAGGTAATCTATTCGCTCCTCGAATTGTAAATGCGAAAATACCATTCCCTCACCATAAGTCACAAGACAGATTTATCGTCGTATTATGCATAGCACGCTGACCCAATTGTCAATGTCGTTCGGACAGTTCACGAGCTATGTAGAAAGCATACGTTTTCACGTTACCGTATTGAAATATTCACTTTTATTTGCGTTACACGTTACCCGATGGTAGAACCCCAGGATTCTGGATGTCGACCAACCTTATAGCTATTTCAGCTGTCAAGCAGAAGATAATTTATATTAACAGTTACGTTTTTGATTGTTTTAATTTTTTTTATTTCGTATGGTTTGTTGGTACTGCTATGATGTTACGATTTCTAGCAGAATATTAAATAAGTAAACTCACTCTCACTTAAGATGGAGTGAGTATTGTTTATCAGTAGGGGATGCCAAAACTTCGTAGTATTAACTTTCACTGTATTTTACTTAATATTAAATACATTTTCTCCAGTAAGAAATATTCCCAGTTCGGGCAGTTTGTTTCGGATTTTTCGATGCATATCATCCCGGGTTTGTTATCACCAACCCGCATTTGGCAAGCGTGGTGATTAAGCCATTACCCATCAGTTGTAGTGATGACTTGATTTCAATGATGGAGGCCTTTGCCCAGCAGTGGGACAGTTATAGGCTATTTACTTTACTTACTTTATTTTATAAACCGTTAATATTATATTACATTGTTACTTTATGATTATGTGCGTGTGCTTACAGTAATCCAAATAAACCCGTTAATTATTAAGTAGGTACTATGTAGGTATTATGTCTGAGCAGTAAGTGACATTAGTGTGAGCGATTTCTGACAGCCCAAATTAAAAAATAAAAATTAGTTCAAAAAAACTCGATAGATGGCGTTTAATTAATGCCGAGCCGTACATAGAGGCTGTAATAAATTGTGCAGTACACAGAGAGAACTTTTGCTTGTCAACCAAAAAAATAAAAAATAAGTATTTTCATTTCAGGACCTATTCCTATTTTCCATAATTTTGTTCACAGTTTGACAGTTGAATAAAGGCAATGGAATAAATATTACGCAGCCATTGCTCTCCATGGACTCGCCTTTTACTAAGCGCCATCTATGAAGTCATTTGGAACTAATTTCTTTTTTTTTGGGGGGGTCGGAAAATTGCCCATTGGTTGTTAGTATTGACACAGTATTGATTGTAGGTATATGAATTGTTAATGTATTTTTTGTTTTGTAATTTATTTACCTAAAATTTACCATTTTGTCTAAGTTTTTACTTGTATACCTTATCTAAGGTGAAAATTAACAAATTTATAAATTTTCATCATTGATTAACTAACCTACCTACATCTTACAAATAAATAATTTTTACCTCAATGCACGTAAATACTAAGAAAATGTCAAAGTTATTGGTCGTCACGTGAACCCCCTTTAGTATCTTTAGTATCTATAGTTTCAATGTATTTTATATGTTATTAGATTTAAGATTAATTAGATTAGCTTTATTAATTACTTAATAAGTCCACAACGCATGCCGTGGCTGTCTTTAATTGAAAACTATGCTTAGATAAGGCTTATGTTTGTAACAGTATCATTGTTTTTGCTAGTATGTGTTTTTGTTGACTGTCCAAATAATAAATAAATAAATAAATTCTGATTCTGACTCTAATGTTAATCTATGATTATAATTTTAGCAAAAAGACTTGGTCATACCCTAAACTTGTGACCATGATAGTTTAAAAAGTTTATTCTTCGACCAGAAATATCCACAGCTAAGTTTTATTACGAACCATTTTGTCGGCCATTATAACTTTAAAATGACATTCGTCACTTCCCCCCCAGACTAGATAATAGTGATAACGTTTGAAATAACAAGGTTCATTTCAGCATTACATACTGATAACATATAATGTAGGTATGTACGCAATGGCTATGGTTGTCAATGGGTAACCAGACTTCTTTCTGTCACTACACGCCGCCATTTTAAATTATGAAGAAAAAAAGTACTTTTAAGAAAAATTAGACAACATTCCTTATTTAAAAACCGACCAAGTGCGAGTTAGATTCGCACACGAAGGGTTCCGTACCATTATCTGTAAAAATATTTCAAGTTTCTACCTGTTATCGTTATTAAGTTTTGTTGTATGGGAGGCTACACTTAAATTTAAATTTCATTTTTTATTTTTTAATATTTCAAGCGTCTACCTGTTGCCCTTATCAATATCGAGCAAAGAGCAGCAAAAAAAACATGTTTGTTATATGGGAGCCTCCCTTAAATTTTTATTTTATTCTGTTTTTAGTATTTGTTGTTTTAGTATTTGTTGTTTGTTGTTATTTAAAATCATGGAACGTATTTTAAATAAACAACTTGTACACTACCTGGAAGAACACTCCATAATTCATGATCGCCAATACGGGTTTCGGCCGAAACGATCAACGGGTGATCTTCTAGCGTACGTTGCACATCTCTGGGGTGAGGCTATTGACAAGCGTGGTGAGTCAATGGCTGTTAGCCTTGACATAGCCAAGGCTTTTGATCGGGTCTGGCACAAAGCTCTTCTCTCCAAGCTCCCGGCATACGGTCTGCCAGTTCAGTTCTGCAACTGGGTCGCTGGCTTCCTACATGAGCGGAGAATCCGTGTCCTGTCTGATGGATGCGCTTCGCGGTTCATGTCAGTGAACGCTGGTGTCCCTCAAGGTTCCGTTCTGTCCCCCACGCTGTTCCTTCTGCATATCAATGATATGCTTCCACTTGGAAATATTCATTGCTATGCAGATGATAGCACAGTGCATGGGGGATATAACGGTCACCCAGCGGCTGGGCGGGTCGAAACCGAAGTTAACCGAGTGAATCTTGTCATTGAGCTCAATCGGGTATTGGACCTCATATCTAAATGGGGCTCCAATAATCTTGTTGAGTTCAATGCCAAGAAAACACAGGTGTGTGCGTTCACGGCAAAAAAGTCACCATTCTTTCCCCTTCCAACTCTTCAGGGTACATCTCTAAGCCTGCAGAGCAGTATCAACATGCTCGGTATGACGATTCGCTGCGATCTGAACCAAAAGGACTACATCGAAGCCGTGATCAAAACAGCCTCGCGAAAACTCGGTATTCTGAACAGGGTGCGGCGATTCTTTACGCCTGACCAGTTGTGCCTTTTGTACAAGACACAGGTACGGTCTTGCGTGGAGTATTGCTCGCACATCTGGGACGGTTCCGCAAAGTACCTTCTCGATGCTTTGGACAGATTGCAGCGTCGCGCTGTACGCATTATCGGCAACGCAGACGTCACAAATACTCTTGAAACTCTGCAATTGCGAAGAGATATTGCGTCACTCAGCGTGTTTTACCGCTTATACCATGGCGAGTGCTCTGAAGAACTCTTTGACCTCATCCCACCTTCTCCCTTCTTCCATAGGAGTACACGTGCTGCTCTCCGGAGTCACCGCTTCACTGTCTCTAATATTCCATCGCGCACTAAGAAATTTGGTGACTCGTTTTTTTGTCGCACCTCCAAAACATGGAATAGTTTGCCAGCACACGTTTTCCCTCCTTCCTATGATATGGGGTCCTTCAAACGAGGCGTGAAGAGGCACCTTGTGGGCCGGCAAAGTGAGGATAACTGACGCTGCGCTGTTCTCACGCTGCACCAGTTATCGTCGCATCTGGATTCCATATTTACTTAACATCAGGTGAATTGGAGTCATTTGCCGTGCTACGTATAAAAAAAAAAAAAAAAAAATAGCGGCAACAGAAATACATCATCTGTGAAAATTTCAACTGTCTAACTATCACGGTTCATGAGATGCAGCCTGGTGACAGACGGACGGACGGCTGAGTCTTAGTAATAGGGTCCCGTTTTACCCTTTGGGTACGGAACCCTAAAAACGACGAATAAAAAGGTAGTATACCTAAGGTAGTGACCTTTTTACTGATTTGTTAAATAATTTTAAGTTATAGAAACGTTTGTGTCTAAATTATTTATAATCTTTTATTGTTAATATATTTTTATGTTCGTAATTATATACCTTTAACATTCTTTCGCAACACTAGGCGTGCAAAATACTGAAACTAAGTAGCTACAATAATGTATAACCACCAAGAAGACTTATATTAGTTTATAAGTCTTCTTGGTGGTAAAGAGACGAGCCATGTTAGTGGTTTTGTTTAATTTCTTATAATTTGTGTTTTGCCAAATTATTAATACTAGTGGTCGCCCAGTGGTCGAAATTCGACCATAATTTTATTAAGGCTGCATGGATTGTATCCTAAGCAATAAAAAATTAAAAAAGATATAGAATGTGAGTTTGGATTGACATTGACAGGTGTCGGCCGCATTAAAGACAAACAGTACGTGTGTGTCAAAATACATATGCGTGTGTGTCAAATTCATGGTAGTAGTGCTGTTTTTGTATTTTTTATGCATAATTTAAAAAAATATTAACATCCGGATAACCTTCTCTATATAAATTATAAGTGTGCGAAATTTCATACTCCTCCGTCCGCGCAATTTTCGTAAAAACGGGTACAAAGTTTTTGCTTCACGTATTAATATATAGATTAAATATTAACTATTCGATAACATGCACTCATATGTTGGCATGTAAAAGAAAACAGCGGGAAGATATTTTTTAATAAATATTATTAACGGGATTATTACCATGTTTTTTGTTGTGTTTGAGTATCCGATATTTCGGCACAGTTGCATGCGCCATGATCACCGATGTACTGAAGTTATTGCGGGTGGGTGATTATGAGCAGACAAAACGATCTACCCTCTTCCTTAGTCGTTTTTTGCGCTCGATACTCGTACCACTGTCTCCTATGTCACTATTCACCCGAACTTGTTCTCGACACACTACACTGACCGTATCAGATCGCAAAACGGAACTTTTGTTCTTTTTGCGGTCTTTACATAGGCTAATCACTGGATTCCAGATACGCGACAGTTTAAACCCATCTTTTCGATTGAAATTTTTGTATTTTGTAATTTTAATCGCTTCTCTAACCAATCTAGGTATGTAGTGGCGTTTTGTCGAAATTATCTGGGGGTTATAAAACTCAATCCAGTGATTAGGACCAGATTGAATCAAATGTTCAGCAATGGCCCGTCTAATAATCCCGCCCAATAATACCGTTAATATTTACTATAATGTAAGTGACCATGATAGTTTAAAAAGTTAGATATTTTTTAATGTAAAAAATTCAAAATTTTAAATCATTTATTCAGTTTAGGCTACAAATTTGCTCTTATGAATGTCACTATGCCAACGGTTCGTAAGTGTACACAGGGTGGGAGACCTTGTACTGAGAAGAACCGGCAAGAAACTCATCAAGGCACTTCTTCTTTTCTCCCTTACAGCGTCATAATATTGGAAAATGCCCTATAAATAAATGTAGTAAATTAAACCACATGTTTACTAAAATTCTAGGTGTTCGTTAAAACATAACTTATCCTTAAATATCGAACATTAGTTACTCGCTCATTATCATCGATTAATCAACGACGAAAATTGTTTTCGACAATATCTTTTACTTTTCTCATTGGCTTATGTGCAAACCGAATCAAACTGGGGTAGAAGCACCAGTAGTCGACACTTTAACCCAGTGTTCAAAATTGTATTACATTGAGATATTACTGCAATGACTGCAGGGCCGTAGATAGACTTGAATTTAAGGTAGGGCAGCTGTCGGAAGTAAAAATGTTACTTGATCAGCCCCCCAATTCTGCTATTTATTTCGATCTGAAACGAATTTGGAACGCTATAGTTTCAACGTTTATTATTCTGCTAACTACGAAACTATAGAGTTAATTTCGTAGTTAGCAGAATACGGGTACGCTATAGTTTCAACATTTTCGTATTCTGCTAACTACTAAACTATAGAGTTGATTTCGTAGTTTGCAGAATAGCGAAAACGTTGAAACTATAGCGTTTCTGATCCGTTTCAGATCAAAATAAATAGCAGAATTGGGGGGCTGTTCTGGTCAATCGAATTTTGGTGTCCTTGATTTGTGGACATATGCGAGTCAGGTTAATACTTATGTAATTGTCGGGGTGATATACAGGATGTAACAAAACTCCTTTAAATTGCGATTTCGAAGTTGGTGCCATAGTAAAAGTTGTTCATATATGGGTGGAAAGACCCCCATTCGGCATTTAAGGGAATTTCGTTACACCTGTATATTATGTCTGTAAGACTAGATGCCACTATACGCTAGTATTTTTTTTCCGTCTTAAATCTGCTTTACAGTACTTAGCTTATTATTAGTTGATTAATAAGGTAAGGCATTGGTATTTTAGGTAGGGCATTGCCCCACAATGCCCCCCCTTCGCTACGACCCTGAATGACTGCAATGACTGCTATTGACTGCCAGAATTGTGATGAATTGATTTGTGATGATTGAATTGTGGTGGTCGGTATTAAATTGATACTGAAAACTATAACAGTTGCGGACCCCTATTTTAAATGATTAAAGGACAAAAATGTCGATGACTGGTTCCTGCCGATCACTGTGCCATTACGCTAAATCATAAAAAAAATTACTTATCCGAAAATCTCAACTGTCACTTCATATGTGTGTGGCAACCATTAAACAACGTCTATGTAACATAAATGCGTTATATAAGTGCATATAGAGATAAAATGCTAATATAACAACTATGGGACCTTATCAGCGGCGATAATGCCTCATATCGCGAGTCAAGTGCAAACTTGGTATTTTGTCCGAGCCCAAAATGAAAACTCGTTAGATGGTAGGGTGACCATGGAGTATAATTTTATTTATTCATTACGAACCACATAGGCTCGTTATTTGTTGAAAAGATTATACGATTAAACCTGAAGAAATAACACAAATGTTTATTCGGTAATGATACATTTACAAATACAACATAGAATCCTAATAAAATAAAGATAGTTTTCATGTGTCTGTGTGAGTGATTGTTGCTACAATAACAGGCAACTTTATGTTTATAAAAACAGGTTTGTTTATAGACAATTGGAAATTTGAAGGTAAATAACTAAAATTTGACATACTAGATTTTAATTCAGTTGTGCGTTCAGTCGAGTTCAACTTTCTCCACAAATAATGTAATATCGAAGAGAACCGTTGCCTTACATTTGTTACTACATTGGATCATCGTGAGTTTTTTTAAGAGATTGCTGTTAGCTTTCAATAAACCATAAGACGGCGACAAAGTAAAGGTTCATCAAGTAGTAGTGATCAAATATCCACAGAAGTTTCTGGAGGAGAGGAGACGTCACCACACAAGCGTGTCCCCGTCTCCTACTAGATACCCCGAAGCATTTGGATCGACCATCGTTGAAGGTTAATGCCCTATGCGCTATCATGTTGGAAGGCCTTTTTTTGCCCAGCATCATCATAATTAACGCCTCGGTGGCCCAGTGGCAGAGCGCTCGGCCCGATACTTGAAGGTCCCGGGTTCAATTCCCAGGTCGGGCAAAATGTATTTCGGATTTTTCGATATATAGCCCGGGTTTATGGTCACCAACCCGCATTTGGCAAGCGTGGTGATTAAGCCATTACCCATCAGTTGTAGCGATGACTTGATTTCAATGATGGAGGCTTTTGCCCAGAAGTGGGAGAGTTATAGCCTATTTACTAACTAACTAACATCATAATTATTATCATCATGTTGATTAGAACATCTATTTTTTGTCCTGCACAATACAGCTATTCATAGCTCCTCTACTGATTTAATAATGCATTAAGCCTTTGATAACAGTTGACGTGAGCCCCGTCCCGATTGGCCTGACGCAACACGTATCCGTCATTATATGAAATTACTAGCTATTTTATGAAAGGCCAGTTACGAATTACGATTTGGCAAGTCAATTTGTTTATTTATTAAATGAATTTTACGGTTAAACTCTTTGATTTCGTCCCAACTAATGTTAAGTAAAGTGAGGCCAGGTGAAAGTGCACTTCATCCATAATCCTCAATCATTGAATGATGAACTAAGTATCTTAACTCTATTATCGGTACACAAAAATGTTTTAACGGTATGTTTGGTATATAAAAAAGTTATAGTGACATATTTAGGTGATTGTGAATGAATGTGAATGGTGTGATAGTCAGGTAGACTTAATACAAGCCCTACAACTAACCAAACCGAATACAATCATGTACTCCCAAGGGGTGAGATAAAGATTAAAGATTTTTGTTTCCATCAGATGATGGCTTCGTACGATTAGTACATTTGGCCAGAGTCAAAGTATAATTTTTCTTACAAGTAATACATAAATAAACAATATTTCCTTCCTGTATGATGATGATTAGAAATAAGAAGTGAGAAATGATGACCCGGCGCCTCCTCCAATTATTATGACCGGGGTAAATAATATAGGGCAAAATTACTTTAATACTATATATTTTATCAAAGATAGTTTACAATTCAGCCCTAAGCTTTTCGGCGGGCTGTCACCCAATCAATCTTCATGTGTTTCCTTCCATAGCTTCTTGTAGCTCCCTATTTAAACTCAGGCTACGTCGTGTGCCATAGAGCTGCCCGAGCAAGGAAACTCGATCACCACAATACCCCCAAACCCTCGAGTAGCTCAGTAAAGATGTGGGGCTTTACTAAGTGCTATATTAATGCATAAACCGGCATTTTCAGCGTCACCGGCCTTTTTAAGGGGCGTCGAGAAACTTAAAGAGTTCCTCAAGCCGTGTGTAACGAAGCACCGTCAGATGCTTTTTAAAGGGAATGGCATTACGCACTAGTGCGTGTCACTGCTTCCTGCTAGATTCTCCGAGGGGTTCGGATCGAATCGGTGGAAATTGGTGTTGACTGCATATGGCCTTAACAGCATCAGGATTTTTAAGGGACAGCGAAAAACTAAAGGATTTTCAAGTGATCGAACATCTTCATAGGGTTTCTAGAGGTATTACTCGTTTCTCTTGGTAGGGTCGATTTCCAGCAGGGGGATATATGAACATAATGTAATTAAATCGAACCCTTTATTCATTATTATTTAATGACAAGTTGGCAAAATAACAATATTAAAAAAAAAATCGAACTCGGGCCTTCTAGATCTGAGGCCAGTGATCTAACCGCAGAGGCGGTTAAATTCTTGTTATTGCAACTCCACGAGCGACGTTTGCCGGCTCAATACCATGAAAAAACCTATGGTATTTAGTCCGTGGTATAGAATGAATATAGAATGCACTATAGTCTACAGTATCTGTGGCAACTGATCGCGAATTGAGTGCAAGTGCAAACACTGTGAGTATCGCGAGCAAGGTCGTTGTCATAACTCGACCGCTTGTCGTTTTGTTGTCATACCTCAATGTACAATACCATATGCGCAAATTAATCAAAGTGCGCACGCGCCGCCTGAGACTAGATCCCGGTATCTGGGACCGACCACAAACGTGAATCGGTGGCCTTATTTTGAAAATAATGGCAGTGTCATCATCATCATCGTCATCAGCTCATTTTTTATGTCCCCACTGCTGGGGCACGAGCCTTCCCTGTGGATGGATAGGGAGAACGGGCCATAAACCACCACGCGGGCCCAGTGCGGATTGGTGGTTGTTAACGACTGCTAATGCAGCCGGGACCAACGGCTTTACGTGCCTTCTGAAGCACGGAGGAGCTTTGCGAAAGTTGCTTAACCTCAGCACTCGCAGACCGGGCGCGTTAACCACTGCGCCATCGAGCTCCTGGCAGTGTGGACATCAACAATAAATGAAATTACATAACAGCTCTTTAGAGCAGTAACCAAGTTTTTATTTGATCTAAACACGAATCTTTGTAACCCAATACTTAGTACAATGTCTATTGAAAAGAATCGTTTTGACAATTGCTAAAAGAGTTTATTAATAACTAACCAATTGACTTCTTGGCGGGAAAGTGAAGAGTCATGTCTGCAGTTTTGTTTTGTTTTCTAAAATTTGTGTTATGACGAATATTAGTGTGACATAATGGTGGATTATTAACCGTTAAGTGTTCGTGAGTGTGCATGAGTTGGCAAATGAAACAAAACAGTGCAACGTCACTCTTCAAATCCTCTCAAGAAGTCCGCCCGAGGACTTAGTAAAGCCCCACATCTTGACTGATTAATTAATTATAATTGAACACAGAAAAATGGCATCTAGGAGTCATCTATTGAGCTACATGCATAATCTTCCAAGCAATAGTACAGGCTTTTTTAGCCACTTCATAGACAAATAGAGTTCTTTTCGGATCAGTAACGAGCTGGGTTGTGAGGAGAAGAAGAATTGGCCACTGACTCCACTTTACCTGATGTTAAGCAGAAGGGGAGTCCAGATGCTCCAAAGCTAGTGGAGCAGGATGCCTCACCAGCCATCCTCGCTCGCCTTGCCGACCCGCAAGTTGCTTCTTCACACCTCGTTGAAGGGACTCTATTTTACTAAGTAGGAAGGAGTACGTGTGAAGAGAATTCATTATATTGATAGTACTCCAATTCTACCACCAACATAACTGTGTTTTTCTCCTCGCATAAATCGAACTCAGGTCCCATCTATGTCTAATACCGGAGGTCTACCAGAAAGGCGGATGATGTTTGAAGAACGATAGGAATCATCATCGTCATCAGCCCTCTTCCGCCACTCTGCTAGGTCCTGCGTTAGCAGAGTGGCGGAAGAGGCATCTCCACAACGCGTTGTGGAGATCCTTAGGGGAGGCCTTTGTCCAGCAGTGGACGTCTTTTGGCTGAGATGATGATGATGATGATGATATGTGGAGGTTTGTTATTAGCTTGTAGAAGCTACTCAGTTTTACAATTACCAATATTGGTTGTAAAACTTCCTTTGAAAAAAAAACTTGCCCTCCAATTGGACAAGATCATCAGACCACAGACCTGGAGGTCTGCTTACCGATCGACGAGCGTTTTAATGACTACCACTCTATCCGTCCGGGTCTGTCTTCCATCGTTTTTTTAATGTGTTTGCAACTGGTTTCCTACGTATTTTACAGGGTCACCAAACTCATTTGGGGGCGGCGAGAAACTTAAAGGGTCACTCATGCCGTGTGGTCAAAACACCGTCAGAGGGTTTCTAGAGGGGATGTCTTCCCGTCGAGGCATGTCTTGCCCAAACCCACAAAACAAATATATATTTATAAAGCACATATATACATAATTAGAATTAGAAACACAGGTCCGTGTAAATAAGCTGTAAGACATTTAAAAATAACTTCGTGACTCACATTGACCGACAAGTCGGAGGCATATAAGGCACATAAGGCTCCGCCCTCAGACTATTATGTAAAAGGTGTACAGTCAATACCGAAAGTTGCTGAACACTTTAGCACTCTGACAAAGCAAGTAAACCTGTGGCTCTCAACCTTTTTCCGACTGTGGACCACTTTTTGTTGTTAGCACCACGGATCAAATGTGAAAAGAATTAAAAACTGTGTTAAAAAATCAACATGCTTCCAAAATATGTTACTAATACAATGCCTTCTGTGCCTAGGAACCTAGGAGCCTAGGTTCGTAGAGGAACGGGATTGTTGTTAAGTGATAATAAGGCTGAAAATAGAAGTACACTTCACCCAGAACTCTTAAATACTGAGGAAAAGGTTATATTATCTCTAACTACTGAGTGGTAGAGCCACGCTGCGTTGCAGCACGAAATGGGCTGGCTCGCCCGGCGTAATACCACCCTCTCACAGAATATCGGCGTTAAACAATGGCACTCGTTGCTGTTGTGTTTCGTCCGGTGAGTGAAAGTATCGGAGGCCCATCTCTCACCCCTCCCCCTTTCCAATTCCTACTCCCTCCTCAAGATCCAACTCCTTCCTCAAGGCCGGCAACGCATCTGCGATTACTTTGGTTTTGCGAGTGTCCATGGGCGGCGGTGATTACTTTCCATCAGGTAACGCGCCTGCTTGTTTGCCTCCTTTTAACATTAAAAAAAATAAAAAAACTGTAGGATCACAATAATACTGTTAAACACTAATGTTATAGCGACTATTGGCGACATATTAATGATATGATGGTAGCTTATCAGACGAACTTAAAAACTCTAGATAATAGTCTTGAAACATAAAAACCATGAATAGATTGCGTTGGTGACAAAAGTTAAAATTTTAAAAGTTAATGCAGCATTAGCTTTTCAAAATCTCAACATTCAATATAGTCCAATATGTTTAATTCAGTTTAGGCTACGATAATTGAACTCTTATGAATGTCACTACACCATCGGTTCGTCCCTTTTTAGAGATATATATCGAAAGATTTTCCCTTTTTTTTACAGTGTCAGATATTGAAAAATGTCCTTCCTGTCATAGGACACTTTCCGAATTCATCTAAAATGGTTTTTGTATTTATATTCGGTCCCGCGGACCAATGCTTTTAAGGACCTCAGTTTTGGAACCACTGAACAAAACAATCCAACAAGCGCTTATCAATTTTCAATAGAGCGCTAGTTATCCATGACATGACGTCTCTCGCACAACGCACTGTCCTATCTCATTTTTGGTATTTTTTCGGTACAGAATTTTTCCAAATGAAAGTAGCAGACTTGCTAAACATAGTTGTGTATATTTAAGTACTTTCAGACAGTTGTGAAGAGGAGGTAATTATTAACGGGATTATTACCATTTGTGGATATCTACATATTTATTTTATTTTATTACAAGCACTTTACTTGCGGCTTAGTCCGCGTGGGTTTAAGATTAAAAATAAACTCTTTTTTAAATAAAATAAAAGCTATGTTACCCGCAGGGGATGCAGCATTCTATCTGTGAAATAATTTTTGGAATTGGACCAGTATGTCCAGAGATAAGTCCCGACATACAAACAAACAAACAAACAAACAAACGTTAACCTTTTTATCTGTAGTATAGATAGATGACTTCGTACTAAAGTGGTGAGCGACTTCCGACGCCGACTGTACATAGCGTGACCCGACGGAGATTAGCTTAAAAAGTGCGATAACTATCTTTTTGGGTTAACGTTTTTGTGCGTTATATAGGTATTTATGAGATTTTGCCGTGAGCCGTAAAAACTTAATGTGACCGTTATAGAGTTTGATATTTATTTCAGTGAGCTTACGATGCGAAGGGTTTGTTTTTAAATGAATTTACACAACAGCTGTTGTTCATCGTAAAAGCTTGATAGAGTTTGTAGGTACTTACAGGTACAAGTACAATGCGATATAGACAAAAAGAAAAAAAGTAAGTACATTTAAATTGTTAGGTGGTTATTACCAATAGATGGCGCTTTGCCTAAAAGAGGCTGAATCGAGATATGAGAGTATTTTTGTAGTACCTACGTGCTTTGAAAGTTACTATAACAACAAAACAAACAAATCGTTAAATAGTTTATGTTTGAAAGCGTATCAAACAAACAAACTCACTTTCGCATTTATAATATTAGTTAGGATATATATTATTCCAAATTCCAATAAGCATTCGTTTCATTTGTATTTAAAAGCCATTTTACATTTCAGTATCGAAATCTAATTCCAATAAGCCAATTTCATAAAGCTATAAGGACATTTTGACAATTGAAAGAAAACATTAAAAAAAAAGCTTTTTGTAACAGAATCAATGCGATTTAATTTCCACAAATAGAAAAATTCACATAGCATTTTTTTTTATTCACTCTCAAAACAATAAAAGAGAAAATCGAGAAAAGAATTTGTGTTCGGGTGAAACTGTCAATTTTAAAAAAAAGTTTCGGAGAACTGTTTTGCGATGTGATTTGTATTTTAATGTTTTTAAGGAATTATTTGAGGAGCTCGATGGCGCAGTGGTTAACGCGCCCGGTCTGCGAGTGCTGAGGTTAAGCAACTTCGCAAAGGCCGGTCATCGGATGGGTGACCATAAATTTATCATCTCGAGCCCCTCCGTGCTTCGGAAGGCACGTAAAGCCCTTGGTTCCGGCTGCATTAGCAGTCGTTAACAACCACCGCACCGCACTGGGCCCGCGTGGTGGTTTATGGCCCGTTCTCCCTATCCATCCATAGGGAAGGCTCGTGCCCCAGCAGTGGGGACATAAAATGAGCTGATGATGATGATGATGATTTTAAGTACATACCTTAAGTATATTAGCGGATTATACAATTTACGAGACAGTGTAGTCAAAAATCAAAGTCATTTTTTTTTATTCAAAATTGATTTTGAATCGTCCGTACATTTTTTACCTAACTTTTTTTAGCTGTGGAGAAGAATGAGCGCAGGAAACTCTCTATTACCTACGAGACCTATAGTAGTAGGAACCCCGACAGGGGTCAAATGCATAAGTTAAACATAACCATGTTCACGATTATTTTATTTATTTATTATTGTTTTTAAAATATTTTAAACGACTGTCAATAGGTTTTCTATTCTTTATTGTTTAATTAATGCTAGGTAAGTTTATATAGATTTTTAAATCAAGTTTCTCGATACAGCTTGTAAAAACAAACTTGAATAAAAATAAATATTAAGATAAAAAAATGTATTCTCCTATCACACGTATTTCCTCCTTCCTACAACCTAGCGTCCTTTAAACGAGGTGTGAAAAAGCAGCTTGCGGGTCGGCAACGTGAGGTAGGGTTGCCACCTTTTATGTGCAAGTACATTGGTTATTAAAAGGTAGAAAAAAAAATAGTAATTTGTAACAAAATAAAGTAAGTACGATTATTTATTTAACTTAAATACATACTTCTCATTGCTCTTAGCAACTTTTAACAAAATAATTATCACTGCTAAATAGCTGTAACAGCAACTTTTATGTGCGTTATTTGTAAAAAGAACCGCAGAGAACTAAAATATGTGAAATCAAATATTTTCGCGTACTTTATTTTTCTCATAAAGTATAGAGTACAGCTACCCGAAATAACGTACAATACTTTATAATCAAGTTGGTAACCCTAAGGAGAGGACGGCTGGTGAGGCACCACCCTTCTGCACTAGCTGAGGAGCATCTGGAAAGAACTCCGCTTCTCAACACTGATGTTGAGAAGCGGAGTTCTTTCCAGATGCTCGATCATGCTTTCCTGATGCTTTCCTTGATAAAAGACATAGGTAAATGACCTGAGTCATTTATGTCTTTTATCAACTCTCCTATAAAAAATGGTACCGTTGTCCAGTGGTAAAGACCACCAGTCTCAGACCCTGGTTCGGTTCCCAGTGGGAGATACATGTTTGTGTACTCGGTTTGGTTTGTGGTAGGGCTCGTTTGTCTGCCTGGCTAGCTACCATCTTATCTAAATGTATCGCCATTACATCAACGAGAGTGTGCCGGGGAGCTTTTCGAGCTCATACCACCATCACCCTTTTACCACCGAACCTCCAGCCGTACTGCAGGATATCATCCCCACCTAGTAGAAATTCCACTATGTCGCACTAAGCGCTTCATGTCATCATTTTTACTGCGCACTGGCAAGGAGTGGAATTCTTTGCCATCGTCTTTGTTCCCAAAAACATATAACTTGAATTACTTCAAGGCGAGCGTTAATAGGCATCTTCTGGGGCAGCTCGCTCCATCGTAGACCTCATCTACGCTCACCATCAGGCGAGATCGAGGTCAAGAGCTGTCTTATAAGGCATAAAAAAAATCAACGTTTGTAGCATTGTTGTTGCGCAGCTAGAGATAAGATAGCCAGTGCCTCAGTAGTTGAGGATTCCGGGTGAAGTGCGCTTTCACCACTTAACATCAGGTGTAAATACACTGTGTTACCCCGTAATATGAAGAAAGAACTATCATGATTATCATGACGCATCTAGATAAAATTATTTTTTGCAAAAACCAACTAAGTAATGGAATTTAGTAGAATCAATAAAATATCAGCTACTACGGAAAAACGGTAAACACTCGACGTCAACAATCATGACTATTCATGACATCAATTACTCAATATAAAACCTTCAATGAGGGCGCTATGGGGGGAACGCACCAAAATATGTGTGTCTCGCTCTAGCACGCGTGGGGTCCCTTTCGAATGTTCGAAATACCGTAAGTTAGAGGGAGCCGGCTCGCGGTAATTTTTTCGCGGCTAGATAACGGCTCGTGTACGGTTCCTATCTCAGTTTTGCCGCATAACGATGTTGACTTTCGGCGGCGAAGCGGTGATGCGTCGAACACTTTTTCGAATTTCGAATTTGGTTTTTGTTTTGTGTAAAAAGTTTTGATTTTTATTGTACTTAACGCAGACTGATAAAATGAATAAAAAAATAAACATAATTCAGACCAAGGAGTCCGCAGTGTAGTTTAAATAGTTTAAATCCTTTGCCAATCAAACCAAACCTACAAATGAATAAGTTATCTTTTAGGAACTGGGTTGAATACTTTTTCAATTAAAATAAATATAAATAAAACGCTTTTTGACATAAGTATTATTGCAATCGAAAACGTTTATGCTGAATTTAAAAAATAATTCTTAATAATTTCCACAGAGTACTATGACAATTTCAATCAATATTTGGAGTTATTCATTATCAGCCTTTTTGTAATCATTCCACTGCTGAGCTTATGAACAATAGTAGGTAGGTCTATATGGGAAGAATGACTTATTACCTATAACCCACTACGCTAGTCCAATGCGTCCCACTAGACAAATTAATAGTTAAAAAACAAGAAAAACGCAATAGAATTTAATAGTTTTAATAACAATTTAACTAAGTGTTCATAATTCCATCACAAGTTTAAGGAAAATTTCCGTGTGACGTCATCGCATCGTGCTGTATCACAAAAACTGGGCGTTCTATACCTACTTCCGAACACATAGTTTAATACCAAACCGCATTTCCTGTTACACCATTTTTGTTTTTCACTAATACGGTGTTAATCATCACACCTCGTCCCCATTGGTCGATTACTATTGTTAGAAAATCACCCAATTGGTCGGTTTTTAGATAAACCAATTGGGAGATATAGTATCTACGCGGTATCTACACACCTACCTACTGAATGTCATTATAAAAGTTGACGATCGTTTTTATTTTTTGCCAGTATTTTTTTTGTGACGCGCTCGCTTGGTCTGCGGATTTAATCTATGGTTTTATTTTTTAATTACTTTGTTTTGTGTGTGTTTGATTGTGAATCACTTGATAGAGTCATCGACAAGACTTTTATGGATGCTTATGTTGCTACTACAAATCGGTATGTATTTTTTTTAATTCTGTATTGGCGGGCGTGTGGAGAGGAAACGGAGTCAATGCAACACCTACTGTGTGACTGTGACTCTCTGGCTAGGAAAAGAATGGGACTCCTGGGGTCGGCCTATCCGAAACCGGAGGACTTCAGGCTCTTCGCCCTTAAGGACGTGGCCAAACTTATGGCATCTATCTGTACAGAGGAAGAAGAGTGAAAGGACGGGGTTGCACAAAAGATCCCGATGGGTCGAAGTGTTACTGCAAGAGGGAAACCTCAGCAGGCCCCACTAAGATAAGATAAGATAAGAATTCTGTACTTACATGAGCAAGTATTTGACTAATGAATTCAAACTAAACTTTATTTCATAATTAACAGATGTCACTAGTAGTATTAAGACCCACAAGTCTTGGAAATAAGATTTCATTTTAACAAGAAACAAATTAGACAAGCACTCAATAGATAAGTCAATACTCCCAGTAAGTTTCATCGAAGTATATTACATCATAAGCCGCTTATAAAATATAAGTTAGCTATTTTAAGCTTTAATTCCAAAGCCTTCAACGGTCAATACTTAAATAATATCAGTTCATTTAAATAATAGCTGTTTATTTTTGCTTAGTTCAATCGATTTTTTAATAAAATACACTAACACTAATAACCATTAAAGATGTGAATAATCTAACCAAGATGAAAAACATTAGATTATTTAAAAAAAATTGAATCATGGTATGTACGATATAAGTCGCGATAAAGACAAACTTAAGTAGGTACCCTAAAAATAGTAAAATTCAACTTAAAACTTAGAAAAAAAAAACAAAACTTTAAACTTAACAATCGTCAGTTTTCAGTAACAATATACAAAATGTAATCCAATCTCACATACAAGGATGTAACCTTGTGCCCATAGTTTAATAACAATAATACCGAATGTATGTAATTACATAGTCAATCGGGCTCACTAACCAATAACTTGTTTATTTATAGAACTAACTTATGTAAAGCCGGTACCACACTATCTGCATTTAACCAAAGAGTATAAAGCAAAGAGCACGAAACTTAGTACAAAAGAAAAGAACATATTTTTTTAAAGAGCAATAAAAATATTTAAAAAACCGGCCAAGTGCGTGTAGGGTTCCGTAGCCCATCTCAATAAATGCGGACTCTGAGAAGAAGGCTTTTATGAACATTTATTTAACGATGGCGCATATACTTAAATGTAGATACAAGCGGTTTCACACACCAGACAACGTTATTTAAGTAGTTCCCAATGAGGAATTTGTACTGCGCCAAGTACATTTTATAAGTTGGTCGACTGTTACTCGTAAACTTGTAAAGCCTACTTAACTGTGATAGTTTTCCTTTTAACTTCGTCATATAAACAACTACCGTGAATTTTTTCACGTATCCAAAAACCAACATTTGGCTGGCAGGGGGGGACACTTGACTCTAACAAAATTTTGCACTTTAAAGCTTAATAGTTCACAAACGGATGCCTCAATCAAAAAACTGTTTCCACAAACTCGCAATATTTTTGAAATTGCTATCCAACGACATCACAAACTATGGTAGACTAGAAAAAAAAATTCCACTTCATATAGGGGAGGTAACCTAAAAAAAACATTTTTCAAAATTTTACTTCACCACTTTGTCGGCGTAATTAATATGTATATCCATCCCAAATTACAGCTTTCTAGTACTAAGAGTCTATGAGCTAGGCTGGAGACGGACAGACAGGCAGACAGACAGACATGGCGAAACTATAAGGGTCCCTTGTTGACTACGGAACCCTAAAAACAGTAGTAAAAATATTAAATAAAATAATAGGGATTTTTCTCCCCTTTTTCACCCCAGGGGTAGAATTTCGGAAAATCCTTTCCTATCAGATGCCTACGTCATACAAAGAACACACTCTCCAAGTTTCAGGTCTCTACGATCAGCGGTTTAGGCTGTGCGTTGATCCGTCAGTCAGTCATTCAGGACAAAGCATTTTAAATAGATTTTAACTAAACGTCCCATGTTTCGCTACTCTCATACAATTTATAGAAAATACTTATCGTTATGACATGTGCTAGAATGTTTCTCTTTTGACTAACCAGTTGGCTACCCTTAGCGAATACTATAGACAGAAAAATTTAAACTTATCTTAATAATGCAACAATTAAAGCCATAATGTATTACCCTTATGGTATTTTCATGAAGCTGTACGGGTATTTTAGCCTGTTTATCATCTCTTCTATCTTAACGGCCTCCTAACTAAGACAAATAGTAAACAAAGTTCGTTGATTAAAATAAAAAAAAACAACGCATAATAATTTATACGTTTGATATACAGTTTTATGCCTAGCTTATCTCGCTCCGTATATAGAGGTTGGGCTAATTACCGACCACCTGCTTCCGTCCAAACCGGCTGCGTTAGAACTATCCTCATAGACAATCTGCCAGAATACAGCTGGTTAGCGCGCGCAAAAGTTTATACCACGTTTTGTGTTCTTTTTTTGAATGATTGTTTTCTTTCTTTTTTGTTGTTGTCGAGTATAACATTCGTTAAAATCGCATTGGGTCAGCGTGAGAAGTTAGCTTTAGGTTTTGCATTCTCTTTTTGAATCTTTGTTTTTGATGTGTAACATCTTTCCGCTCGCTTTCTATTTAAGCAATTTGTGGGAGTGATTTCGTGAAATGGGACGGAAGTATGTGTAATAGTGTAACAGGAAGTCGGAGAAGCGTGCAAGCGCGCGCCATATTGTAAATTTAAAATCGATATTATGAACATGACATATTATTATTTTAAGTGACATATTGTGTCATTTGACTATCAAAGGTCATTTTGATATGTCAAATGTCTTCTAATGAGTATTTACTGCATTTATTATAAAGTTATAAAATGATGTAATACCTGACCCATTTTTTTAGAATATAATGTTAAAATTGCTTATTACTAAAGTGTGATGTCAAATGTTACATATCATATGCAACTACTGTAAGGCTCGCTCGTTGTTTCTTTTTCTTTTTAGTTGTGTTATCATAAGGTAAGATAGTTAGCATTTGATTCTTAAATTCTAGTAATGATTAGGTATAGCTAAAACCGTCTGCTTTGGGACAGCGTGAGAGATAAAGGCGTATGTTGAATTCTTTTTTAAAATCTTAACTTTTTCCTCTTTTCAGTTTGAAGTCGTAAGTTAGATGTCGTTAAAAGTGGGCCTCAAGTCTACTATTTCAATAGCGTCTCAATAGTTTGTCAGTAGCCTGATTTTTACATTAAGACATCGGGAAAATTATCAAATCACGCCAATGACACGATTATGCTATAAAAATAGCAGTATATAGGTCGCCATATCTTCCGTGCCGTATCTCTCCTTTCTTTATAAGCTAGACATACTAAAACATACAATGACATTAAAATCTTTAAGTAAATTTTATATATAAGTAGGTACAATTTTGATAAGCCCAAATCCCACCTAATTGAAGATAGCGTTTCGCCACAAATCCTTTTATCAGGCGTTGTTCTGATAACGCTGATATGATGGCACGTTTCATATATTTCAACTGTATTTTACATGTTAATACTTGACACACTTTGTTGAAACCTTAGTCATATTATATATAGAGTCTGTCTGCTCCTCATAACATTTCTAGCAAGACGATGGAATACTCCGAAATCGGAGGATCATTTAATTAATTTTGGACACCATTTATTTCTAGCTAGGTATATGTTATTATGAGTAAGTATCTATTTAGTAAATTCAAATTGTTGTTATAATATAGTTAAATGCTTTTTACGCCTTTTTAGGGTTCCGTAGTCAAATGGCAAAACCGGAACCCTTATGGATTCGTCATGTCTGTCTGTCTGTCTGTCCGTCCGTATGTCACAGCCACTTTTTTCCGAAACTATAAGAACTATACTGTTGAAACTTGGTAAGTAGATGTATTCTGTGAACCGCATTAAGATTTTCACACAAAAATAGAAAAAAAACAATAAATTTTGGAGGTTCCCCATACTTAGAACTGAAACTCAAAATTTTTTTTCATCAAACCCATACGTGTGGGGTATCTATGGATAGGTCTTCAAAAATGATATTGAGGTTTCTAATGTTATTTTTTTCACCACCAAACCAAAGTGGTAAAATGTGTCCCCCCCCCCCTGTAACTTCTAAAATGAGAAAGATAAAACTAAAAAATATATATGATGTACATTACCATGCAAACTTCCACCGAAAATTGGTTTGAACGAGATCTAGTAAGTAGTTTTTTTTTAATACGTCATAAAGTACGGAATCCTTCGTGCGCGAGTCCGACTCGCACTTGGCCGGTTTTTTGTTACATAGGAAAATTCAAATAAGAAAAATCCATTAAAGTATAACTTGAGCAACCAATCACTCGCATAATGAGTCAATATATTGTTATTACTAAGATTTATAAACAAAACTAACTTGTTAGAAGACCCATAGACTATGGATTTGTAGGAAGCTAAAATAATAGTAATTATAATAGCTGGGGAATCCCAAAGTTCGAATTCCTATCAAATGATTCATGTGTGCAACAAAGAAAATAACAATTACCTATACGTTTATAGGTTATTATGCGCATACTGATAATTTTATTGCAAAACATATTAGCAAAAAGGCGATACTTGAACTAATCAAACTATCTCGAGAGGCTTCAAAATTCAAGTTTGGCATTAAGTCAGCCTTTTGTACTTTATTTTATTTAATTGTGCAATAAAGATTAAAAATTAAATAAAATTCAAGTTTTGTCCACCATTCGATCAGATTTTTTATCATTATTTTAGTTTTCTGATGTCTAATTGTGTGTCTAACAGACATAGACATTAGACATAAAATGCAGTAATCAAGTAATACGAAAAACACAAAAACATTTTTGCCCAGATTTGTGATGACCATAATTTGGTTTATTTACTTATTCTTTATCGAGTTTGGCTAGAGTATAGGTACTATAATGACCGGGGGTACAGTCAAGGGCATAAATATATATATACGTTCCCAAGGCGTCAAAAATATCTATATATATTTATCTATATTTATCTATACAGTTGATTAGCCAGAAATATCTGTACGGTAATCCGGTCAAAAATATGTGATCATTTTATGAGTCAAAAAGATCTAGACATTTACATGGCCATAAATAAATGTATAGTGTCAGTCAAATATATGTAGGCAAATAGGAAGCCATAAATATCTATACACGCAACTCTCAGATACATAAGAACAAAACCCAAGCCAAAAATATCTATACAGTCAAGGGCAATAATATATATACAGTCAAAAATATCTATACATCAGTCAAAGTCATATCTAAACAAACAAGTTTTTTAATTTTGAATTATGACAATCACCGAAAAGAGTACCGTTCTGTCATGATCGCTTTGTCCTTTTCATTTTGATCGTGACGTCATTGACGTGTCATTTGTTTTACCTTTCACCCTATTATTTTAGATTCTGCTTCACAGCCATATACCATACAATATTTTCATGTGGCTTTTCTCGTAAATATTACGTTACCGTTTGTCCGATGCTGAATTTTGTTTGTAACATATTAATACTAGACGTAGGTTATAATAATAAAGTTCTTTCGATTTCACTAATTTATCTAATTTCGTAAAATCACACACGTGGTTAAAAAAAACACTTCGATTTTTATTGCATAATATAAAAGATCACATTTTCAATTTTATGAGCTAGTATTTCTTAGCTCATAAGAGCCACTTTGTTATGAATTGTGCCTTCAGAAGCACAAAATGTTATCTTTTTACCCGACTGTCCGAAGAAAAGAAGGGTTATGTTTTCAAAGCTTATGTATGTATGTATGTTTGTATGTCTGTCTGTTTTGTTGAAACCCTCCGTAGCCTAAACGGCTGGACGGATTTTAACCATTACCATTAGATTTGTTCATAACTGCCGGTGTGACATAGTGTAGGTACCACTGGCAATAAGGTCCATGTATACATATTAATGCCCTTGACTGTATAGATATTTTTGGCTTGGGTTTTGTTCTTATGTATCTGAGAGTCGCGTGTATAGATATTAGTGCCCTTGACTGCATAGATATTTTTGGCTTGGGTTTTGTTCTTATGTATGTGAGAGTTGCGTGTATAGATATTAATGCCCTTGACTGTATAGATATTTTTGGCTTGGGTTTTTTTCTTATGTATGTAAGAGATGTGTGTATAGATATTTATGGCTTCATATTTGCCTACATATATTTGCCTGACACTATACATTTATTTATGGCCATGTAAATGTCTAGATCTTTTTGACTAATAAAATGATCACATATTTTTGACCGGATTATTGTACAGATATTTCTGGCTAATCAACTGTACAGATATTTTTGACGCCTTGGGAACGTATATATATTTATGCCCTTGACTGTACATCAATAACAAAACGAATGTAAATTTGAATTAATGTATTATCAAATCGTATTAGTTTACAATTCAGCCTCAGCTTCTCGGCGGGCTGACACCGAATCCATCCTCTTCATTTGTTTCCTTCTAGATTCTTCCTTATCTTTTTCTCAGATCACGTCGTGTGCCATAGATCTGCCTGGGCAAGGACACACGATCACTACAGTACCTAGGGTAGTGGCACGTTCATCAGGAACCAATGAGCGACATTTTAAATAGGGGCCAGCAGCTGGTTTGATTCCTTAGCAACAATTGATTACAGACCACCAGCCTTGATGTCATCATGAAATATTTCATTGAAAATCTGTGATTATTTTTTCTTTTAGTTGATGGCTTCGTGCGATTAGCACATTTAGCCAGTGTCAAAAGTAATTTTTCTTACAAGTAAATCCTTCCAAATGTGTGTAAGACGAATGGCTAACAAATCTCTGCAAGTAGCTGCAAGCCTCTTTACACACAAAGAAGGTTGTCTCAGCAAATACCTATCTAATTCTAATGCAAGTCGCGTGCAAAAACAGTCGTCAGCTTTATACCAATTACTTAAATATTACCTTAAAACACGGAACTGCGATGTCAAATGCCTTGTAAAGACGAACCTTGGATCGGTATTGAATACCAGATATTTCACAATGGATTTTCCTGAACGATTTTCTTGGCGAAACACGCTTTAGTAGCGAGGTTTTCTTATTTCGTAAGTAAGAGGAAGTTAATAATCTCAGAACAATAACTAATAACTATAGAAACCGGACTAAAATAGCAACACAAATCAGTTCGTACTATTTTTACTAATGAACTTAGGTGATGTATTGGAAAGAGATAGATTGTCCCTTTTCTATCGTAGTTTCGAAGGCTGTCACATGAAATTATGCCGTCATATTTGAGGTAATGTGGTAACTTTATCGACTTTATTATCGATATAAATAATTGAAAACAACAACATAATATTTGTATTGTCACTATATTTATTTAAAATAAATTTTAAATTGACAATAAATAGATAACAATAGAACCCACACAATCAATTTCACTATCAAACAGCGACCTTATTGAAAAGAAACTATATTATGAATCTACTCGTAAATCTATACTAATTATTATAAAGAGGAAAGCTTTGTATTTTTGTATGTATGTATGTTTGCAACGAATAAACTCAATAACTACTGGACCGATTTAAAAAATATTTCATCATTAGAATGCTACATTAGCGCTGAGTAACATAGGCTATATTTAAAAAAAATAGAAATGCGGTACGAAGTCGCCGGGTCAGTATGTAAAGGAAAAAAAATGTATGACATTGACATTGACAGATAAATTGGCGGGAGAGAATTTATTATTTACGTTTTTCTTTGAGGTTTTTTTTTTTTTTTCATTTTGTTGATGGCTTCGTGCGATTAGCACATTTAGCCAGTGTCAAAGAAATATATAAATTAGCAATATTTCTTTTCTGTTTGATGATAATGAATGATAATAGAAATGAGAAATGATATACCACCCAACCCCTCGAGTATCTCAGTAAAGATGTGGGGCTTTACTAAGTCCTCGGGCGGACTTCTTGAGAGAATTTGAAAAGTGACGTTGCACTGTTTTGTTTCATTTACCAACACTCATGCACACTCACGAACACTTAACGGTTAATAATCCACCATTATTTCACATTAATATTCGACATAACACAAATTTTAGAAAATAAAACAAAACCGCAGACATGACTCTTCACTTTCCCGCCAAGAACTCTTCTTTGAGGTTATTATACAGATTGGAAAGATAAGAAGAACCATAAACCACCTTGTTTTTTTTTTAAATTTCAATCAGGTTAACGAAAACGAGAATTTGTATGGCAAAATATTGTAACTCTCCTCGTTTGTCATCAGGGTGAGTAGAGTAAGTTTTGTTTACTATCCGTTAATACTATTCATTCGATTACGTTTACGTAAACGAAAATGAGTATGGCATTGAAGCAGCGGCTCCTGGCGACATACTCGTACGAGAAGAGTTAAAATTTTGCTATACAAATTCTCGTTTTCGTTTACGTAATCGAATAGCGAATGGAACTAGCACTTACCCAGACACCATTCTCGTTTTCAGTGATGTGATTGAATGCCAATAAAACTTGCACTCAGCAATGCCGTAGAAAACTCTCGTTTCCATTTACTTGCCTAGCGTAGGGGCACCAGTGTTCGGCAGGAACCAGTGACCGACATGCCTTTACCTCACACCTCACCTCACCAGCTCATTTTTTATGTCCCCACTGTTGGGGCACGAGCTTTCTCTACGGATGCATAGGGAGAGCAGGTCATAAACCACCACGCGGGCCCAGTGCGGATTGGTGGTTGTTAACGACTGCTAATGGAACCAACGGGTTTACGTGCCTTCCGAAGCACGGAGGAGGCACGTAATAACGTCCTTTAATAATTAAAAACTGGCCAAGTGCGTGTCGGGCCACGCGCAGTGTAGAACATTTATCATATACTTAAATGTAGATACCACACCTGACAACGTTATTTAAGTAGTTCCCAATGAGGAATTTGTACTGCGCCAAGTACATTTTATAAGTTGGTCGACTGTTACTCGTAAATTTGTAAAGCCTACTTAGCTGTGTTAGTTTTTCTTTTATCTTCGTCATATAAGTATATACATAACTAGCGTGAATTTTTTCACGTATCCAAAAACAACCATTTGGCTGGCAGGGCCCCCCCCTGTGGCCCCCCACGTCACTTTGTCTTGATCCATCCATCCACCCATCCGATGACCGGCCTTTGCAAAAGCTGCTTAACTTCAACAATCACACACCGAGACCGATTGCCACTGATCCATCGGGTTTTACGAGGTGGTTTATTTTTGGTTTTTGGTTTTTTTTTTAAGTAAAACTGGAAACTTAAAACGCGTAAGTGTATGGTGCAACCGGCTATCTGCGTTAACATAGTGCACTGTATGTTATATGTCGCTACAAGGTGAACATATGCGTGCGTTTACAGCATAGAGCTTTAATCTCTGGAGTCGGAAACATAGTGATTATAATGAAAATGTATTGCTATGAAAGCGAGATTACATAGCAAATTAATTATACCTAGTTGATTGGCCAAACTAATGCACCTATTACGAAGCCATTTTATATTTTATATCAACAGTTTTTTTTGTTAGAAAGTAATTAATTTTTCCATTAGTGTTTTAAACGAAAAAGTGTTACAGGAAAGTTTGTAGCGATTCTATTAAAATGATAATAAGCTAAAGTTGACGTTACAATTTTTTCATTATCAGCTCATTTTATGTCCTTACTGCTGGGGCTCGAGCCTCCCTATGGGTGCATAGGGAGAAAGGGCCATAAAGCACCACGCGGGCCCAACGGATTGGTGGCTGTTAACGACTGCTAATGCAGCGGAGACCAACGGCTTTACGTGCCTTCCGAAGCACGGGGAGCTCAAGATGATAAATCTTCGGTCACCCATCCGATAACCGACCTTTGCGAAAGTTGCTTAATAACCGGGCCTTAGGGCCCGGAGCGAAATTCCGTCAAACCCCAACCGGGCCTATTGGCCCAAACCGACCATGCGACTTAAAACTTAAATATCGTCTATTTAGAGCCTACTTTTGCATAATGAACTTTAGCTATAAACAAACTAAAGTAAATATGCTACACTCTCACACCCCACAACTTTAATTTCTTTGAGTTTTCAATTTTTTTTTTCAATTTCAATTTTTTTTGCGAATTACGTCATCGGCGCAGGTGCTGTCATTTGTTTTGTTCGCGATTTGAAAGGTTAAGCTTAGAAATCGCAGACCACTGCGCCATCGAGGTCCACACTCACATTTTTTTATACATATACAATTTGTCCTGACTGTCTGATTCAATACTATTATTTTAAACATATAAAGAAAGAAACTTAGATTATGAAAAAAATGTGTGAGAGTTTTTTATTTAATTGTTTCTGTGGTCTAGTGATAAGACTGGTGGTAATAAAAGGCCTAATTCTAAGTCCGCCTATGGCAAGTAAATCATTATCTTATCGATCATGCCTGGTGGCAGTTATGCAGACTTAGAATCAGCCCTACCTCTAATCAAACCCATTGCTAGATGAATGTCTCCGGCTAAGCCAGCCGCGTAGCATCATGGAACTGGCGAGGTACCTGGATGGGTACTGAGAAGTGGTGGGCTTACAACTCCGCCACCAAAGAAGACATTTGGTAGTCGACTTTAGAGTTGACGACTCGAGCAATGGAAACGGCGAGTTGTACTCTTAGTGCAACAGCTCCGGTAACATATCTGGATATTCATCATCATCAGCTCATTTATGTCCCCACTGCTGGGGCACGAGCCTTCCCTATGGATGGATAGGGAGAACGGGCCATAAACCACCACGCGGGCCCAGCGGATTGGTGGTTGTTAACGACTGCTAATGCAGCCGGGACCAACGGCTTAACGTGCCTTCCGAAGCACGGAAGAGCTCGAGATGATAAATTTTTGGTCACCCATCCGATGACCGGCCTTTGCGAAAGTTGCTTAACCTCAGCACTCGTAGACCGGGCGCGTTAACCACTGCGCCATCGAGCTCCTCTGGATCTGGAATCTGGATATTAATTAGTAGAATATACCTACGTGTACACGGGGTAACTAGCTCGAGACACCAGTCTTAAGAGTTCCGGATGAAGAATGCGCTTCGGCGCGTCCTGGTAGGCTACTCTTGACGCAAACTCAATCTCAATACAATTCCAATGCGATTAATATGTATCGATATTGGGATAAGTTTCGCAATTTCGGAACGCCCCATCTCGATAATAATTTGTTCACTCAATTTCCACGCAATTTAATTACAATGGAGCGCTATTATCGCTTTTAATAGTGCCATTTGAATTTTTTAGATTTGGGATTGGAATTGTATTGAGATTGAGTTTGCGTCAAGAGTAGCCTTTTTTTTTTTTTTTTTTTTTTTTTTTTTGACCCGGTGGAAATCTGCTTTCAGATCATCCCACGGGGAGCAGTGGGTATTGGCTCGACCCGTTTACGGGGTATGTGAGGATGGGCGATATCCACCCGACCCACTAAAACCACCGGGGTTACCTGATCTGGCGTTATGACCTGACGTAGATAGTCCCTTAAAGGTGGTCTAGCTTCTACTTTATAACCTGACGGTTGGTGGGAGGTGTCAGTTTAAACTTTCAAGTCGTGTAAGAACCATTGAGCCGTCTTTACGAAGGTCCTAAAACTTAAATTACCAAATTTGCTTGTCGTTACGTTACTTCGAGTACAAAATAGTAGGTAATAAACTCAGTCGTAAGGCAGTTCCTACTGACCAACGTCATTATGGCTATCCGTTTGATTATGAAACATTCATGATCGCTGCTGCCGAGAATGTTGTCTTAACGGACTTAAAATTAAAGCTGTGTTTATTTTTACTTTATCCAAATAAACCTGAACAAAGTCAATGAAATTAATTAAAGAAAAAAATTAACTGTATACACATAATTAGTTATTGGTTGTAGGCTGTTGTTATTATTATAGTATTGAACGAATAAGATTGGTGAATCATTTCTTTATCGTATTACCGAAGAATGCTTTTAGAACCTTACTTTCATCACATGGGGTCCTTTAAGCGAGGGGTGAAGATGAAGAAGCAACTTGCGAGTCGGCAGAGGACGGACAGTGAAGCACGATCTTGCATGGCTGTGGAGCATTTAGACTCTGCTTCTGCCTAACATATGGTAGAAGGGAGTCTTTTGCCAACTCTTCGATTTAAAAAAAACGATAAATGTCTTAGGACTGAGACATTTAATCCAAAAGCCTACGGTTGATTATAATTTCTACCGACAATGTCAAGACATATCATATAGATCACTACTTCCAAAATTCATTTTATAATTCAAGTCATTAGAGAATTTACCACTACACTCATCTTTGTATGTATGTATGTATGTATGTATGTATGTATGTATGTATGTATGTATGTATGTATGTATGTATGTATGTATGTATGTATGTATGTATGTATGTATGTATGTATGTATGTATGTATGTATGTATGTATGTATGTATGTATGTATGTATGTATGTATGTATGTATGTATGTATGTATGTATGTATGTGTGTATGTATGTATGTATGTATGTATGTATGTATGAATGTATGTTTGCAACGAATAAACTCAAAACTACTGGACCGATTTAAAAAATTCTTTCACCATTAGAATGCTACATTAGCGCTGAGTAACTAGGCTATATTTTTTTTATTTAATTTTAACAATAATACTTTTATTTAATTAAATAAGAAAACTTCTATTCTAATTTAAACGTTACTTGTATATAAAATGAAATTAGATCTTAGTGACATTTCTAAGAACAAAGTAGTTGCTATAAGTAATGGCTTGTTTACATTCGGGTGTAAGTGCAACGGTTGTTCTTATTCTATATATCCTAGTAGGATTCCCTAAGTAGTGGGAACACTACAGTACCCACCCACTAAAATTGTATTACAAAGTAGTAGTAATAGTAAAAAGTCTATAACTGTCCCACAGCTGGGCAAGGCCTCCAACATGGAAATCAAGTCATCACTACAATTGATGGGTAATGGCTTAATTGCTAAATGAGGGTTGGTGATCGCACACCTGGGCTATGCATCGTAAAATCCAAAACACACTGCCCGACCTGGAAATTGAACCTGGGACCTTCGGGTATCAAGCAAAGCGCTTACCACTAGGCCACCGAGGCGGATTACAAAGTGTGTTGACGAAATTCGATCGTGATTCGATTAATGCGACCTACGATAGCTCGATTAATTGACCTGACCTAGATTGTTAGATGGTTCAAATCCCGGCACCAAGTGTTTTTGTGTACCTACCTATATGATTTAAAAAAACCGCTAACTGCTACTTTGGAAATGGAATATGTAGTTGGTTGGTTTAAGTGTAAAATTGTATTTTGTGTCTAGAAATTTAAGTTTTTTTTTTAAATACTAACTTTACCACTTTCAATATTAAGACTTTTAATAAATATCTAAACAGTTATAAGTCCTCAGTGCTTCGGAAGGAACGAAAGCAGTCTCGTGGTGGTTTATGGCCTTTTCCCTTTGGTTTCCATCCATTGGGAAGGCTCGTGCCTCAGCAGTGTGCCCACGTACATAAAAAGAGTTGGAATCTGTTAAAAATTATTATTCGTAAAGATTTGTGTGTGTATCCCAAAATTTCGTTTCTACACTAATCGCTCATTTGGAGTTACAAAGACGAAATTAACATAACCCATATTGTGCAGTTTCGTCTTTGTAACTGATGAGCGATCATCACCATCATCATCTCAGGCAAAAGCCTCCCCAAGGATCTCCACAACGACCGGTTTCGTGCTGTTCGCATCCAGCGGCTTCCCTCTACATTTAAGGCGAAGGGTAAGGCACACTAGCGCCACCAATTGACAATTTGACAATTACTAACGGACAGGATCTTTTTTTAAACATTGCGTACCGTCGGATAACAGGAAAGCATCCATAGTATTTATTTAATAATTGTGCACTACTTTTTGGTGCGTGGTTTATTCACAAAACGGGCTATCGCATTTATTCACAAACAATGGCCACTTTTGATGTTAGCGAATGAATACTAAAACAAACCTTAAAGTAGTGCACTATTATTAAATAATAGATGTTTGCCTAGTGTCGGAAGGTCCGCAATGTTTGAAAAAAAATCCAGTTTAGCAGTTATCAAATTAAATCCATTAGCGGCGCTAGTGTGCCTTACCCTTCGCCTTAATACTGACTATTCCAAACCTAATACATTTCTAAAGTAGTTGTTGTTTTTTTGCCATCCATTTTCGAGTGTCACATACATCAAGCCGCTAACGAGTTGGTTTGTTTGTCACAGTGATTAATGACTGCTAATTGTTCCGAACGAGCAGAAAAATGGCAAAACTGACGTCTAGTACCGCTTAGTGTTGCCCATTTTAATAACTGATGAATATCTGGTAGATTTGAGTGTAAAAAAGTTTACACTCAAATCTACCAGAAGTATCTTTTTAATACTTAACTTATATAAGTATAGGTACTTGAATGCTGAATATAACATTTAGTTTAATGAAACTACACATACTATTATGTTAAGGCTTGTGTTTAAACGCCTACCAAAAATGTATCAATTCTACTACCAATAAAATTCGAAACGCTTACCAAAACGGATAAATGCTCACCAAATTGTGTTTCCTAAAATATTATAAAAAGGATACAATTAATATTTTTATTAAATGCAATAACAATATATGAATACCTTTTAAGTAACTGCATTTCAGACCAAATACACATCTCATCGGAAAAATCGAAACACCTTGCAAGTTTATGTTTTGTAAGGATTATCAGAAAAATGTGTATATTTAGGAATATATGTCAAATGTCGTTTAATAGTATATAATATAAGGTTTTCAAATCCTAATGTTAATGTTCTAAATTCAAATTAAATTTTCATAGGTTTCGTATTTTGTTCAACAAGTCAAAGGTCGGCAACGCGTCTGCGATTCCTTTAGTTTTGCGGGGTGTCCATGGGCGGCGGTGATTACTCTCCATCAGGTGACCCGCCTGCTCGTCTGCCTCCTTCTTATATTTAAAAAAAAAAATTAACCCTGTATGGAGTATGAAAGAAATTGATAAAACAACACTCTTATTACTGCTTCCATACGATTCTTCATCGATTAGAATTTTCGCTTGTCATGTAATGGCCAAACTGCCAGCTATACAATCATGTGATTTCATGGAATGAAAACTCTTTTGTGTAAAATTAAGACAGAAACCATAAAAACGGGGAAGTGTTTCGATTTTTCTGATGAGAAGTGTATGTTATTTTGTCACCAAATAGATAACACCAATACTTTATGAGCATTTATCCATTTTGGGAAGCAAAAATAATATTTGTACAGTCATTTAATTTATTTGGTATTAGGCTTAGGGTCTAAAAAATATTTCTGGTGAGCGTTTAAATTATACCCTTATGTTAATCATCAGTAATTAAATTACTTATCTGATATTTACAATTCTATCCTAAGTACTTACTTACTTAGGTTATCAAATTTAATGTTAGCGATATGTTAGTTTCAAAAGTTGCATAAACAATTAATTAATGATGATTTTCCGAAATCATGTTTAACCATCATCGTCTTTTAAACGTACTATTACTAGGCGTAAAGAGATCTAAATTTAGAATTACATGCTTTCATTAAATTTCATTATTTCCTCATCAGCTCATTTTTTTTATGTCCCCACTGCTGGGGCACGAGCCTTCCCTATGGATGGATAGGGAGAACGGGCCATAAACCACCACGCGGGCCCAGTGCGGATTGGTGGTTGTTAACGACTGCTAATGCAGCCGGGACCAACGGCTTTACGTGCCTTCCGAAGCACGGAGGAGCTCGAGATGATAAACTTTTGGTCACCCATCCGATGACCGGCCTTTGCAAAAGTTGCTTAACCTCAGCACTCGCGGACCGGGCGCGTTAACCACTGCGCCATCGAGCTTTCATTATTTATTTAGTTTAAATTGTAAGTGAGTACCTCGATAAGTTATTAGCTCAAAATGTGACTTAAATATTATTTTTACATTTTGAATTTCCAACTTAATGTTTTTTTGATTAATTAAGTACAGTATCATTTACTGTAACACGGTTATTTGTCTTCAATCATAGCTAATAGGCGCGAGTGAGCTAACTCTAGTGGAATTTCGTTTGTGATAACATTCACTATACGTCATTCGGTAAAGTAAAAACAATTATTATAGTACTAGTGGTATGGTAACACATAATTATTATAGTAATTATTAACGGGATTCTTACCATGGCGCATGCAACTGTGCCGAAATATCGGATGCTCATCAATAATAAATATTGTAAGAATCCCGTTAATAAATTACTCTATTGCAAGTGATATGATGATAGTTTATATAGTTATATCAGAATTAATAGATTATTATTAAACTTTGGAAACGATCAAAAAAATTTTTTTTGTCTTTTCCAAAGTATCTACTACAAAGTATAAAGTACTACTAGTACTAAAATTGTTGTAAAAAACACTATTATAGTAGGTACTAGTAGGTAGTATGGCAACACAGAATTAATAGATTATTAAAAAAGTGAAAAAAATCGGTAGCAAAAAATATATAACACAAAACTAGTTCTAGAAGGAGGCAAATTCATTACAGTTTACTGTAGGTAGGTATGTAGTTATATAATTGCAGGTAAGTGCCCTCTAGAAATATATTTGCGTTATAATATTTCTTATTTCCCATCTTTTTATAAAAGAAAATTGAACAGAGACGCCGTCTGACGGGTCATCATCATCATCATCAGCTCATTTTAATGTCCCCACTGCTGTGGCACGAGCCTTCCCTATAGATGGATAGGGAGAACGGACCATAAACCACCACGCGGGCCCAGTGCGGGTTGGCGGTTGTTAACGACTGCTAATACAGCCGGGACCAACGGCTTTACGTGCCTTCCGAAGCACGGAGGAGCTCGAGATGATACATTTTTGGTCACCCATCCGATGACCGGCCTTTGCGAAAGTTGCTTAACCTCAGCACTCGCAGACCGGGCGCGTTAACCACTGCGCCATCGAGCTCCTCAACGATGACGGGTCAACTAGTTTTAAATGAAACACAAAAGATTAGAAACTGTATAAAATCATACGCGAACGCTTGTGTACTAGACGCCAGCACATTTTCAGACTACCATAAACTGTCAAATTTCCCCAATACACTTTGAACTTTAAGTCTATGACAATATGGTTGAACATTTATTGAAGAGATTTGTCAGTTATTGATAGTCTGATATGCAGGCATTTCTATATATTATAACGAATAAGTAGCAAATACCTGCTACCTACTGTATCAACAGATCGTCAAATAATTGTATAAACAGTCAATTGTAGCACTATTATCGTTGTGGAGACGATTGTCGCGTGTTTCATACATCGCTGGGCCACTACTGCTTATATAGAGGTCCTTTGAAGTAAACCAGCGTTGTACGTCGAACTGTACGTTGTACGAGCTGTACGAGCTGTACGTTCGACCCGTTTCGATTTTCAAGGTCTCTTCGGTATATCTGTGTGGGACGAATCTCGGACAACTGAAGGTCGTTGCAGGGAAATAGGTATGATAGATTTATTTAAGGCTTTTTTAGTAAAAGAAAATTGAAATATCTTCGCGATTATTTAGTTATGCTGTTTTTATTTAGTTGCTTAACAACTAAGTTAGAGAGTTACTAGTTGTGGTTTAATTTTTGATACTGAGTGATTTTCAGTAAAAAAGTTTAAAAAGTCTGTGTTTTTTAAGATTAAGATTTTTAACGTTTTAAGAGAGGGCTTATTGGAGTTGTAGTGCGTTACTCTATTCGTCAGTCCACTGTAATTATTTATTTTAATGTAATTTGTGGTAAACGGCGCTGGTGGCACATTTTTTTTCTTTGTTTGTCTTACATTATTCATATATTTGAAAAAGAAATTACGACTCACATACTTTACAGAACAAAAGAATCATAACTTAATTGAACTTAAAATAAAACTGAGAAAAAAAAATTGTATACTCAATGTTTGTTTATAAAGTAAAAAGAAAAAAAATATATGTGTAAGTTTTCTATAAAACGGACAAAAACCGACAAAACTAAACCCACAACCTTTATAACAAGTTCTAATTTCGCTAGTCACATGTTTTTCGTGTTTTACGTAACAACATAGTATCAAAGTAACATATAGCAATCGCATATATCGTACATATACAAGTACATATACCTTGTATCAGCTAAACAGACTCGTTGTGGGACGCGATACGATGCATGAGCGCAAGGTCACCGCTGTACAATGACTATGACTTCGGAAAAAAGGAGGACATGTCCCTTATTTGAATCAAATAAAAACTTCACTGCGAAACGCGAGCACACTGAATCAGTGCCAGACGTGGTAAAACAAATAAAGTTGATTAATATTGAGGAGTTTAATAGTGCAGTGGCTTACGCGTTCTAGTTGCGATATCGTAAGTTAAGCAGCTTTTGCAATGCAAATGGGTCACCGAATGGGTAACCGAACTAAAATATTATGTAGGTACTTTGAAAGGCACGTTAAGATTTTAGTTTCGGTTGTTGTCGTAAGATAGAGGAGTTGTTAACCCATTAACCCGCTTTAGGCTTAAGAGAGTAGTTGGTTATGACTTGATCTTCATATGTGCTGTTGTTTATTTAGAACGTTTGACCAGTAGGCCCCAGCTGTGGTAAGTATGTTTACAGGTTGTTGATGATGATGATGATGATGACGATAATGATGATGATGATGATGATGCATCATATATTATATTACCTATAAAGCCTTGATTCTGCTATATTTCCCATAGGTAGGTACCTTCAATGTCAGAATCATCTGAGATACTCGATTGTTAGTTTTGAAATGGCATAATAATAGTCCTATATTTTGTTTGCGTAGATTTATTTGTGGCTACATTTTTCATTGTTATCGTTATTAGTATCACAAGTGGGATAACGCTTTCCTACATGCCAGCTGCGTTGAGAGCTAAATGTAGGTTATAATGTAAACTTTCACTATTATAAAATAAAAATATATAATAAGTTATTCTGACGATATGTTGAGCTGTTCACATAATACAGCTATAATAATATGTATAAGTTAATTATCTTTATTTAATTACGCTATGCATTAAATTGTTTATCACAAAACAGATAAACAAACTACTATGACTAATCCTCGTTTTCCACATGTATTATTTTCCATAGAAGTAAACTGACTTCTAAAACAATTTAGTAGATAACGTAGACATGTATAATGCAAATAAAGTACCTAATAACTATCTTAAATTGCACCATTTAATACAACTTTTACTACATAATTACAAAGGAACCTAATTTATCTTAATTTACAAACAATGTTAGTTAAATGGCAGCATAGTTACAAATCGCACTTATCAAATAACTAGAGCGAATAGTAGAGGACGCACATAGATCAAACATCACAAGGTCAGAGCCTTAGAGACACTGTCAGTTAGGAATGTTGTGGACATTCCTGTGATCACATGAGACACCATTTAATAACCGCAGTTAGTTTTTTTTTTGGTTTTAATAATCTACGTTTTAGCTCTAATAAAAGTACTCCACGCCACGCTTACGACAAAAAAATTACGTAAGTAGGTACGTAAAATATATACATAAATATAGGTACCTTTTTTTAAATCCATTACAGGGAAGCGCTTCTTCTTTATACTATCTGATAGTAAGTAGGTAATATAAGGTCGAAGATGGAAAAGTATTTTTCATGATTTTCTACTTATTTTACTGAAATTTGTTGTTATCAGGTCAGATTTTATATTAAACAAACTATATTTTGGACTGAAACAATCGTAGTTATTTTTATTCTGTTTTGTTGAGTAGGTAAGTACAAGATTCTCCACTCAAATTATAGCCTAAACTGATTTTCAAACACAGTATTTTACATGTAGTAACAAAAAAAACAAGCAGTCCTCAGTAATTTATTCAAAAACACTAACAGAACTAAGCTGGGAGAACTTTGTCTGAATCTAACCAGCTTTTTTGTTAGCATTACATAATTCTACGGTAACGCTAGACCAGTTAATAAAAAAACGTTTAACAAAACTAATCTATTCAAATCCAAGTGTTATTTCCGGTTCAACTACTCCACGACAGTAACCATATCAAGCTACCAACAATAGCTCGTTACACAGACATCGGAACAATGTAGCGTCGCGTCTCGTTTCCTATTTTATCTATCCGAAGTCACACACCACGGTCACCCTCCCAAACGCAGACTCTAACCTAGAAACGGTTTGGATTTCGTGACATTGCGCGCTAGTGTGCTAGCTAGCCATTCACAGCGAACAGTCAGAACGATGCGCGTACGCAGCGGGCGAAACGATTTGCAATATAGACCTTACAAGTTGGTAATAGGAGTTGTTAACGGTTTCCTCGAACGTGTTACGTGTTAGTTTTGTTAGTAGGCATGGCATTGGTCGGATTTGGTGTAACTTTATGGGCGTAACTACAGTTTGACTGGTCGTTTGATGATATTAGAATTAGAGCGAATGTCGCTTTATGTTAGGTAATAGGTACTACGATTTGTTAATTTGTTAGTAGTTGGTTCTATGCATGGGTATTTTTATGTGAAGTTTTTTCTTTTTTATATTGTAGTTTTTTTTTGTATTAAGTTTTAGAAGTGAGTTTAGAAAGAAATGAAACTTTTGGTAAGTGTGAATTTACATACATACATACATACATACCATCACGCCTTTCTCCCAACGGGGTAGGCAGAGACCACATCCTTTCAAGTGTGAATTTAAATTCTTTTATTCTGATAAAGTTTGAGTGTAATTTCTACCTGGACACTGATATAGTAGAAAAAAAGGAAAAAGGGTTCATATCCGTAGCGAGCGAGTTATAGGTACTACCTACATATTTTTTGGTAATTTAGGTGTTATTTTTATTATATTTGTTAAGTTAATAATTTTATTTAATTATGGTAATAAAAGTACTCTACCTATATGTATGATTAGAATTAGAAATAAGAGAATAGACACCTGCAGATCAACCTATCCAAAACTGTCTAATTTTTTCAATACATTTTCAACCATATTATAAAAGCATAAAGTTTAAAGTCTATTGAGGAAATTGTACAGTTTATGGTAGGTTGACGTGCAGCCGTATGTACATTACAATACTAACAAACATTTGAAAAAATTGCATATACCTATATATCGCTTATTATTACAATTCGCAATTCATATTTCTATTAAACCATTATTAAGGAAGTAAACTAGTAATTAATATAATTATCACAAAGCATACTACTCCAACGAAATGTCAAGGAATATTGAGTGTCGAGGAAAATCATTTTACATAAGTTACTACAGTTACAGTTATTATATAGGTAAGGTCACATTTTATCAACTACAAATATTTTGAGGATAAATTCAACAACATATTATATAAACTATTTTTATGAAAAAAATTTTTATATTTTAATTAAGAAAAACGCCAAAAAACATTTTGATTAAAAAGAAAAATAAAGCACTTTCGGTAGTTTCTATTCAAAGGAGCCGGAAGAGAGGCCGCTCTTAAAAATATTACATATTTTGTGTCAGGAAAAGTAAAAAAAACTAGCCTGAATTTTTTTTAAATGCTAGGGCCTTATTTCTCTTATATAATTAGATGTTTTGTTAAAATATTTGCAGTTGATAAAAAGTGACCTTATATAATATTTAATATATAATATAATATAAGTATACCTACATTGAATTAAAGAATTATTAAGAATTAGTAAAATAGCTAATCAGAATACTGAATAATGCCTACAATAGAAATCATTGATTTCTATTTTATATTTTTATTTTTAGTAACGGTTTTCAATAAATAAACTGTTTTCAAAGCAAAACATACTTAGGTACTATAAACATTCAATCTTATCATAAGAATTCAGTTGTATAGTAAATATAGTAACTACTTATCTACTCACACAAACTTTCAATAGTTTCATTATCAATTGTATGGGCTTGTTTATCGGGCCATATATTTATTAAGTTACTACGTTTATTTCTAAAATGTATTAGATTATATTAGGTTTTTTTTTTTGCTTTTTTATTACTTTTGACACTATTACTGGTCGACTAATAGAGAATACTTCAGGGTTTCGAGTCTTGCTTTTTTTTGCATTGTGGGTAAACGGGTTAAAATACAAATACCAGCAATCAATTAAATAAAAATCTCAATCATACTTTTTTTTAAATATTATAAGTTATAAAAACAAAACTATGTGCCTTTTTTGTTTTAATAAAGAAAAAACGTGCATTCAAACGTAGGTACAAGGCACAGCATCATAAACATCAGCTGTATGGTTGACGCATACATCCATACAGTAATACAACACGACCGTGACATACAAACACACGCGGCACTTATTAATGTGTGTATGTACATTACATATATGTATGTAGCTAAATATTTCTGTTATGTACAGTTCATCTATTTTCTTAATGTCTTTCGGCAAACATCGTGTGTCGTCGGATTTCTATTAGTTATAAAGTATATGTATAGAGTTACTACTATTCCTTTTAATTATTTTTTAATTATTTTATTAGCCTTTTTTTGGAAGGACAAGGTATGTTAACAATACAATTTTACAAAACATGATGACAATGTTTCATTGAAACAAAACAACTTTGTTTCATAATAGTATTCATACATGAACAAACTTGATCAAAAGCAAGCTAGTAATACTATAATCTTAGAGCTTTCTTCCAAAGTTTTATCTATTTGAACCAAACGTCATTTTTGCTTTAAGAAGTAAAATAATAGATATTAAAGAGAATGATAGATATCATATATTTATACGCAATAAAACTGCTAATATCAAAATAGGTACTTACATTAAATTATAGAGATCTGGTAGTTTTCCCTAGGTACAAAGGACACAAATAGTATTCATGATTCTAAGTAAAAATATATATTTTATTACGGATTCCGGAAAACTATGTGTTTTCATTGTTTAAAGACGCGGGGTTTTTCATGTACTACCGGCAGCATGGTATCGCGGTATACGTTTAGACAAGACAATAGTTTGACCACTGAATTTAAGGAAACCATTTTTAAATATTAGTTTTTTTCTAAAGAGATTAAGCCCATTCAGTTAATTTTGTAGTTTCTGTCGTGATAAATGGTGACGAATAATAATGATGCTGATCAATGAATAATTAAGTAAGTATAATTATCTCACCGAGATTATATCCTACTGAGACCTTACGTGGACTTTTCGAAAGGAATTGAAAAGTTAGGCACAGCTGATTTTCTTTCATTGATCAACACTCATGATTGTATATGAATAGAATATAATAGAATAATCTTTATTGCAGGTAGGTACTGTGTATATGAAACTCATTGATTAACAATCCACCATAAAGCATTTAAATATCTAACAAAACAGACATTTTAGAAAATAAAATATACTTAATTGCAATTATCTCTCGTCGCATTCCCGCCAAGAAGACTTCGCATAGCAACTATAAATATACTGCAACAATACGTTAGTCTCGATTCAAGATAGATAAAAAAAACAATTCCCTTCGCGGGTTGACAAAAGAAATTAATTTCTTCAATTCGAGACGCGTCATCATTTCGTTATTGCGTCCGCCATTTTGGAATTTGCGCGCGCTTCCAACTGTCATTAGGCAGTGATGCCAACATTTTAAAATTACAAGTTACGGTTGCGTTCAGATATTAAATTATGGGCTCCACGGACGCCAGTGTGTGTAGTTACGACGTTCTTAATTGTATCGCTTAAAAAGCAATTTGAGGAGAAGTTTATTGCCAATTTTAACCTTTTTTTTAAGGTACTTCCTAGTGTTTACATAATAAAGTTGGCGGTTTTAACTTTGCAACTAATGTTACTATTTAGCGCGAAATCTTTGCATGTGTTTTTTTTTTTTCTTTTTGTTGATGGTTTCGTGGATCAGCACATTTAGCTAGTGTCAAAGTAATTTTTCTAACAAGTAATACATAAATAAACAATATTTCTTTTCTGTACGATGATGATGAATGATAATATAAATGAGAAGTGAGAAATGATATACCCCCCCAACCTCGCGAGTATCTCAGTAAAGATGTGGGACTTTACTAAGTCCTCGGGCGGACTTCTTGAGAGAATATGAAAAGTGACGTTTCACTGTTTTGTTTAATTTGCCAACACTCATGCACACTCACGAACACTTAACGGTTAATAATCCACCATTATTTCACATTAATATTCGATATAACACCAATTTTCGAAAATAAAACAAAACCGAAGACATGACTCTTCACTTTCCCGCCAAGAAGTCCTGCATGTGTTTATGTTTGATCTAAACTCGGCAGAAAGAGCACAAATATTAACATAGAAGGTGAACCATTTAGTTTTCAAGTACAATGTCACGTGTCGAGAACATACCATAAGATTACAGGACTGACATGGTCACATTGGTGTTCAAAGCCTTTCTAATAAAGATTAAACAAAAAAACTTTAAGATTGATTTTCCTATAAGTTGTTGCCTCGTAACTTATTATTGTTTGGATAATATGGAAACCTTTTTACAGGAAATTAACCTTCAAATATGAATTCCATTTAAAGATTTATTTTTTATTAAATTTTGTTGGGTACCTGTTAAAAAAAAATTAAATTTCATAACAACAACGACAACAAATCTCAACTACCCACAAAATCGCTAACCAACTGACCGCCAATAAGCGATAGTCGTACTAAACATCGAAACAATTTCAATATGAAAATAGTTCAAGCGACAGTTTTGTAGCGCCCAGCCATTATGTAACCACGCACCGTCATATTAAACACAATGGTGGCTGATATTAAAATAGTTTGACCGAGCTTGTGCAATATGAGAACACCTGTACACTAGTCATCCATTCAATTTTAATGTTTGTTTATTTTATTTTTGTGAACGTGCCCGTAACACTTAATACTTCCTGGCTGTTTCAGAACGGGCTTTCTGTTTTTTTTTAATTTGCCGCTAACTTGGTATGACAACGTTATGGGATGATGTCGAAATTGAAATTGGAATATAAAAATTATGTCAGAGATTATGGGAGTTAATTAAGTAGGTAAATAGTTTCATAAAATCTGCAAAACTTTGATCATTATTAATAATCGAGGCTACACAATAATTTACATTTCATAACATAAATCTGGTGAAAGAAATAGCCCTTGTACAAGGTCTCCAGCGAAGGGTTTTTAAGAGCATATAGCTTTAGATTAAGACGATCTAAGAAAACTTTGTATGAAGACCATTATTATTTAAAATACTAAACTCCTACTTGTTCTTACAGCAAGTAGAAAACAAACTTCCGATTTGCTTAATTGAATGTTTTTTAAACCAATTATGATCTTTAACTATTCAGTCCAAACTCTTCATAAAAGCTAACATGGTATGAAAGTAGTTGGAAACTCGGTACGTTAGTCACGGGCCATCGGCGCACACGTACCGTGAGAATCTTACAATCGTACCGTAATGGGAATAACATTGTTGGATTCCTTTGCCTTTCGGGTATCGGGAGGTGATTAACAACTGTATTTATACTATGGATGCTCACGTGGGATTCTGAATCGAAGACAAAAAAAGAATGTGTTCTTTTTTTAAAGTATTGACTCTGGCTAGATAGTGGCTTCTAAGTACGTTTATGAAGATCTTTTGATTAATTCCTCTTTTTAGCGAATAGGGTAATTGATTCTTGTCGTTTGTTGTTGTTGTTATCGACAAACCAATGCCAAGGCACCGGTCATGTCGATATGATATTTTTTTCATAGAAATCGTATGGGAATAGCGATTTATGACGTCATTGTTATGTTTCACCAATTGAATGTTTATTAACCATTTTTAATTAGAATATAAGGCTATATATACTTACATATAACTTGGCTGTGACTTTAATGTACAAGAATTAATTTTTGTTGTCGTCTACGTAGGTTACTTAATTACTGTTTTGAAAAGGACAAATATCTGCATAATAATAATTATTTCCTAAATTATTTTCTTACTGTACTTTTCTAAACAGCACTATCCAGGGCTACGAAACCTTTTCTTGTCACGGGATTTTTATCAATAGTTTGCCAAAAAATTACTTTAATTATAAAGTTAAAAAAAATAACGTCTGCAGCGTTAATGCGATTGTATCGCGATGTAATCGTCTCCGTTTATTTTCTACTTATTTGTGAGCGTTCGGTTTGCGGATGTCGACTATTAACAGGCTGGATTCAATTTTAACGGTAATCATGGTACATTGGAGTTTAATTATAAATTGGCAAAGATACAAGTCTGGCCACCACTCCGTACTACTTAAAATTAATTGTCCATAGTCTACTTAAGTACATTTCTCTGCATTTTAATATTTATATATCTACTTAATTATGGCAGAAATGAGTTTCGTGTCCTATCCCACTAAATCATTAATAAATGTAACGGTTGATCCAACAATATTTCTACGTCAATGCATATGGCTACGGCTAGTTATTAAACGAGAAATAAGCAATTCCTTTAAGAAATAACTATTCTGTTGTTATATTTATAACCACCCATCAATTTGAGCGGCCGTTCGTCTGTAACTTTTTAAACTGTCATCGGAATAGTTTTCCGAAGCCATAAATTAGATTCTATACAAAATAATTGTATGCTTACACAGGTTATCTACCAACGAGAGATATTATTATGGGGGTAAAAAAAACGTAGGGCTATTATATAGCCGCTACCCATCTGCCCGCCAATGGCTATACGACAAAAAATAATTATAATTTTTAAACCGTACGAGGCCCTTTTTCAACAAATGCTGACCTTAAAAGGAACCCATTCGATGGGAGATGTATTAAAAATTGAAATAACAACTCGCGTGCAACGACCGAACGATAGATAGCGCAAAAAAAATATAAGCGCCCCGGTTGGCGAATTGCAAATGAGATCTTAACACGATAAATTTAAAGAACTATTTCGTATAAACATTAGAGTAGCAGATGTTGCTCGAAATGAAGATTAGGGGAACTAAAGCATAAAAAGTGGTCAGCCAATGGCGGTCCGCGCGGATGCTCCGTCCCTGTCGCTCGCCGGTCGGCCCGCTCTTTCTAATGCTCATATTTTTTGCCGTCTTATTCTAATTCCTCATTCAAATGACTCGTTCGATTCCGCAAGCACGTAACCTTTTACGTCACGAGATAATTTATTCGAAACGCGTTTTCGTGAGACGACCAATTATGTCGCTTAAATAGGTATTTACGATTATATACTTCATAATTTACTTATTTATTTATGTTAAGGCGACTTCGAATTGTTTTGTCACCGGATGGGTGATCTACCTTGATGGGTGATCTTGAGTCTGGATGGAAGGCACATTTAGCCATTATTACCGATATTGTCTTAAAATGACAGTTGTCAGAAACGACTCACTCGCATTAGGCCAGCTTAGTGGGTTATGGCCCGACCTCCCCATGTGCTATTGGGCTTTTGGAAAGGCTCATGCCCAACTGTGGGATAAAAATAAGCTGACAATGTGATACTTGTGAACAACCCCAGCTGAGCAAAGGTCTTCATCATTAAAATCATTCGAAGTCATAGCTACAACTGATGGGTAATGGCCGGTGATCACAGCTGGTGGGTTACTCTTGAAACACAATTGCAATAATCAATATCCAATCCCAAATCTAAAAAAATCAAATGGCACTCTTAAAAGCGATAATAGCGCCACATTGGAATTAAATTGCGTGGAAATTGAGTGAACAAATTATTATCGAGATGGGGCGTTCCGAAATTGCGAAACTTATCCCAATATCGATACATATTAATCGCATTGGAATTGTATTGAGATTGAGTTTGCGTCAAGAGTAGCCTACCTGAGCTATGCATTGAAAAATACGAAATATACTCTACCCGACATGGGAATTGAAACCAGGACCTCTGGTAATCGGGCCAAGCTTGTTACCAATCGGCCACTGAGGCATCGTCGTTAACAAACAGTATAAATAAAACTATAGTATGTTACAAACCAGAATAATAATAATATACTTATTTATCATAGTTTGTTATCAACGGCTTTCATTTTGCCATGGCTATGAGCGTGGTTGCGTGAGGCGAAAAAGATGGCAGCATAGATAATGACAAAAAAAATTAAATGTTTCATGGCATAACAAAGTAATGTTTTCGTCAATTCGCTTTAAATAAACTTGATACTATAAAACGACTATTTAGTTTGAGTTACGAGAGACGTTATTGCAACTTGAAATAAGTATATATGTGTCCTTCTTTATCATAGGGCATTTTAACGCTGTAAAAGAAAAGGAGCAAAAATGCACCTGTTCAGATTGTGGCCGGTTCTTCTCGATACAAGTTCGCCAAAAACTTACAAACCTATGTCGATGACTTAGTTACATTCACTAGAGTTAATTTTTGTAGCTTAGCCATATCTTAAGACATATCTTATCTTAACTTAATAAAACATTTTGAATTGTACTTTCAACTTTTCAAGTCGCAACAACGTTGTTGTAACTCAAATGAAAATTATCTAAGTCTACTCAACTTATCGAATTAACTTAGTTTTTCAAGCTCTTTTTCTAGTAAAATGAGTGACGTTTTTATATAGGTACTTAGGTACATTTAACATTCTGTACCATAATATTTTACGAAAAACAAATTTCAGTTTTATAAATTATAATAAATTGCATCGTTGAATATAGTGTTGCACTACTTATATTAAGGTCTTCTTACTAAAGTAAGATCATCTTTTTTCTTAATGTCTCTCGGCATACTTCGTTTTTCGACTGTCGACGGATTTCTATCAGTTGTATATAGAGTTGCTATTACTCCTTTTACTTATTCTTAATTTATTTTAGAATGAGGTGATACGAGTACTATTCGTAGTTTTATAGCTCTATATAGTTCACACGAAAATCAAAACAAAACAACAATAAAGTTCGTGGTTCTAAATTCAAATTATTATACATGATAAATCTAATAATTGATGGATAAGTATAGAAATTAATATTCGGTTGTATTCGGAAATGTGGTGATTACCGAGAGACTCAGTCGTATCATATTTACTCAGTGTTGCCATACCATACCTACATAACGTTCCTAAACTGTGCAGAGTAAATCAATTACCAAATTGATACAGCTCTGTATTTGCGGGCACTCAACAATTAGCTAAACAGTCGTCTTCTGGGAGACTGTTTGCAACTACTTAAATTAACTCAGTTGCTCCATTCGTAATACCTACTTCTTAAAACACTTCGATAAATTCTGCCGCGCAATTTATGAACGCAGTAAAGAACATTCTACAGTTTCGAGAAAATAGATCGTAATGTCTGCACCTCAAATATCACAATCACAAACACAGTAAGTTGTACTTTATGTACTAGATTGTCGATGAGCGCTTAAAAATGGTGGGTGACTTTGGGCCACGGAGTCACAATGTGGCGATGACAGTAAAATATTAAGTACAAATATTTTGCAACCTTACTATATAATCTTTATTTTTGAGATTTTATGTTACTCTATGGTTCACAGTAAGCTGAAGTTGTTGATGCTATCCGACGTTTTTCCGATTTTATTGTTCGAAATTTAAATGAATAGGTATGAGCAAACCGGACCACTTTTGAAATGCATTTTTGTTTTAGATCCTTTATCTAGTATACATAATTAATCAAAGTTAGAACACGATGGCTTACCTACATACCTAACCTTTAGAAATCACTACGAATCAAACCTGGCACAATGACTTCCGTAGAACAATTTTGTAAATTAACGGAATTGTTACCGCATTTTTATACACACAGTAAGTTAAGTTTATTTGTACAATTATATATGTGTACTCTACAAGTACCTACTTGTGTGTTCTAAATAAAACAATCTTCATTCGTTCATTCAATATTTCAACACAGTTTGCATGCGCAAACATATCGACTACTCATATAAGTACAAAAAAATATGGCAAAATAACCCCCCCATCCAAAAAATATTTTAATGTCCCAAAACCTGTCAAATGTGTCCAAGTAACCCTGATAGTTTAAGTCAACTTTGACTTGAAAGGCACTTGCCTTACAAATAAACAGAAAATAAGCTTGGAATAGTTTATTCCGTGTTTTATTCCCGACATGTAAACGTTATTTCAAATTAGACTTAAAGAGAAAAAACATGGAATAACTATTCGAAAATTCTCAGTTTATTTGTTAGAACCATAATGTTTCTCAATGTGATAAACAATGCGCTTACATCAGCCTGTTACTCGAAATAGTTACCAGGAACCAATTAAGACCTTGCAAGAAGATGACCTATACCGATAACCGCCCCACTAATAATGTCATCCAAATAAACAAAACTACTCAACTAAGATCACGGTGGAGGCCGCGAGATCTGCAGCATCCGGCCTTTCATTGTCTCCGAGATTTAAGCCGTATCAGATGTCATAGCTCTTGTTCGCCGCGCCTTTGTTTTTACAATCACACGTTTTAAAGCATTGTTTTATGCCGTTATCCTTTGTAAGTAGTCTATTTGAAGGTCGACTTTATAGGTAGATAAATGAATAACAAATCTGAGGCAAACCAGCATTTAAAGTCAATTACTTTTTTGTGTATGCATTTTATGTGCCTTTATATGAGTTTTTAAGTTTTGACAATGCTCGTTATTTTCTTTTTCTCTTTTGTTTTATTTATAAAATATACAAAAAGGATTAAATCGATTTTCTTTGCTAACTTATGTCGTAATCTGATGATGCTATTACTCCACTATTCGATAATATCTACAAGCGAGAAACTTTAGTCAAATGTCAAATTTGGACATTTTTTTTGGAAGACAGAAAGATTTCATCTTTCAACTTCACCTTAGGAGCTTAACGAATCTTTTTAACAATAATGATTAATTTTAAAGAAGTTATTAAAAAATGGTTAAAGAAGTTATTAATTGAACACTGTTTCTATAGTGTTTCAGAGTTTTTAAATATGTAAATGATACAATAATGTGCGATTATTCAGTAAAGTTTAGTAAATAAAGTATAGTAGGATGTAGTAATAACTTATGACAATTGTAATTTCTGTTTTATTATTGTGTTTGTTCGAATTTAATGTATAATAATAATAAATAATATTTTAAAATTTGATGTATGACATAATAAATAATTTTTTTGAATTTGATATGTGATATAATAAATAATATTTTTGTAATTTTTAATAATAATATTTAAAATAGATTCAATTAATATTTGCATGCCAGTTTTGGTAAAAACATGTTTGTACATTTTATTATCATGACCAGCTATATTACCATGTTTTAGGCGAATAAATGATTTTTGATTTTGATTTTGAATGACGCCATAACAAATGCTGCACTTTTCAAATTGTTATACATCGAAGAATTGATTTGTACCTTACAAAGAATGTCTCGTTACAATTAGACTTCGTTCAATTACCACTGTTCAAACGAAAACGGTGAAAAACACTAGTTTATCTCGCAGCTTCTACGCGAAGTGCATACAACAAACCAGTTGTCTGATACAATCTAAGTAGTTATACCTTAACAACTCGCTCCCAGTAAGGTTTGCTTTTTATAAGATAAATATGTTTCAAGCGTAATCTCGACTAGGTTATTATTTAATAATGATAATTAACAGCGAATAATGTCGACAATTCTGCGCGCATATTCGCGATGGGCCAAACAAGGACGCAGGACGTTTCCGCATTGAATCACTCGTTTGTGGGACAAGTTACAAGATGCAACGGTTGTGCAATGCAATCACATCTAATATGAAGTTTCTTGCATTACATTTTATTTTGTAATTTGTTGTAGATACATACCTACGTTGCTTATAAGTTTTTCTTAATAATATGTATTATTTTCTTCTTCTTTTCTTTTATTTAACTATAACCAACCATTAATTTGGACACCAAATTGGTAAGCTTTTTCTTAATTACAGTACCCAGGGGCCCGACCGCCTAACTAGATCGCTCTCGCTACGAGTATCATTTGTGACGTCATCTTGTCATTTCGTACCGCCTATGACAGCGACAGCGAAAATTCGCTCTACCGCAGCCACGGCGTAGTGAGAGCGATTGAACGACAGGTCGGACAAAGTGTGCTTCGGATTTTTCAATCCAAAACTCGGGTGTATCACCAACCCGCCTTTAGTAATTGTTGCGATGATTTCAATGATAGAAACCTTTGCTAATAAAGGCTATACTTTACAAATTTCTTTACACTAAAAAGACACAAGTGTCCCGAATCGTCAGTGAAAAAAATAATAAAATTAAAAAGTGTCAATTCGGACGCTGTGTCCGAATATAATGTGTCCGAAACGTCACCTAGCCAAATAAATAGTTGCGCCTACCAACTCTCGTAGTTTAAACCACACCCCAAACATGCACACACAAATGCAAACTGAGTCACGTCGACCTTCAAATAGACCAGTCCAATCGCAGTTTTAGCCAATCAGTAGTCGGCACACACCATCCTTTGTCTATCATCGTTGCTTTTGTCACGCCATTAACTAAAATTACCTTTTGTTGTCGATAGAATATTATTCCGAGTTTCAAATGCGGAATAATTGGTTTCACGTTGTTGTACAATTTAATTGTGCCTGCAATGCCAAGGCTGTGGGTGCTGACGCTCAAGTGTAGGCTTACCTTCATTTTAATTTTGTTATTTAAAATTGAAATATATCTTTTCATGATTGTTTACATATAATTTTACGCAAATATTGTTGCGAACAAACATATCGACTTTGATGGTGATGGATGACGCAGTTGACGACATTGAATAGGGCTCCTTTGGCTTACAGAGTAAGAGTAGATAGTGTTGATTAATTTCGGCGAGTTGGATTGAGCCACGATAGCATAGTTGGTAGTGCACCTGACCCGGCATGTCATGGGGTGCGAGTTCGAAATCCGCCTGTGGAATTTTTTTAATACTTTATCTTTTTTCTTTTTCCAATATATCTTTTCCGTGTAAGGTTATAGACATCACTTTTAATGATAACACCGCTCTTTGTTTTCAATTTATTTCCTTTACCTATACAAGCTTTTACGAAATACACAAAATTACGACTACCATTTATTGCTAAAGCTAGATTTTGTCAAAAAATCTGTTCATTCCGCAATGACTGCTCTTTAACTTCGTACTTGTTAACTTCCTAAAGTGTCTTCAGGAGAAGTGTGTTCTTCATCATCACTATCAGCGTTTTAATATCCTACTGCTGTTTGGGATTTCTTACAAAGGAAAGTTTAGCTATAACCCTATATCCAAACTTATTATATATATAGGTATATCTTTTTTATCTTTCTTAATATAAAATTCTCGTGTCACGTGTTAGTTGCCATACTCCTCCCAAACTGCTCGATCGATTTTTATGTATGTAACTTTATATGTATATTTGGTAGGTCTAACAATCGGTCGTAATCTATTTTTTATATCCCTAATAATAATAATAATAAACTTTATTTGCACACAAAAAAAACAGATACCGACAAATTGATATAAAGATAAAGTACAAAATAGGCGGCCTTATTGCTAACAAGCAATCTCTTCCAGGCAACCTTGGGCGAAAAATAATAAAATTAAGAAAATAAAAATAGGTGCAAGTAAAAATAAACTAAATTATAATAATAATATCAAATAAAAAAAAAACAGAAAAAAAAAGTGATAAACTCTTATCCATCCCAAGTTTTTGTTTAATTTTCCAATACAAAATGTTACTAGCTGTGAAACATACGATTTGTTTGTTTTGTTGTCATAGAAACGATTTGTTTGTATTGTTGACATAGAAACTGTCAAAGCGATATACGGAGTCCGCCGGGACAGCTAGCCTTTAAATAAATAAAAAAATTCTTTGACTTCATGAGACATAGTTTTTTAAGAAAGCTTGGCAGGCCTAAGCCTATTTGTAGGCCTTTTGGTACCTAAATTGACTTCGGTGTAACAGTCGAACACTATAAAAAAGTGAACTGAAGATGCCACCTCCTCTAGAAACCCTCCGACGGTGTTTCGATCACACGGCTTGTAGAATTCTTTAAGCCCACAAAACGGTACCGATTTTGCTGTAAAAGCCAAATGCAGCGACAAAACATCGCCACATTAATATTAACACACTATAAACTTGGTGTTTCCACATTTTCGCCCTAACCGTTCGGAGCCGCTCAAACGCGCTCGCAGATTGCGCTCGCTTTCAGAACGCATTAGTCCGGCCGATCTCCTCGGAAGCCCGAGAACGTGTAATTATTTTTTTATTACCCCTCCTATGGAGTTCATCGGCATCGCATTAATTACAATATTAACCTGCGAAGGTCTCGCTTCAGTTAACCGTAAGGTACTCAGTTTTGTTATCGTTGAAAATTTCTGAACGTTAGAAAATTATAGTGTACGGTGTCCCGAGCTTGAAGTTTTTTTGGTGTTGTAACATTGTGGTAAGCTATGGATGGAGTTGTTCTTTTTAATGTGGGAACTGGGAAGTGCTACTTACTTTTTTATTATTAAATTCTTAAAAAGGTTTACAATGAATGTCTTTTGCAACACTGCCAAACTGTTTTAAAACAAAAGACATTTCTTTTAGTTCCAATTTATTTATTTGCAAAGGCCTGTCAGCTAGAGCCTTGGGGTTCTCAATACCCTGCTTGAAGGACCCGAAGAATCTCAAATTCAAGCTCAAATTTAAAAAAAAATATTCGGCTTAGGTTCTAACAATAAAACTAATACATAAAGTTAAAATTAAAATGCTACGACGAACTGGACTCCTCTCAGCATAAGTTGCAGCTTCAAGAAACTGCAACGCTGATTTTCAGAGGAGCTCGTGATGTGAGTGTGTTTGTGTAATATTTAATTATACCTGTGTGTGATTACATAATATATCTAATGTTAAGATTGTATGTGGTTGTGCCATAAACTAAGTATGAAAATAAAATATATAAAACAAAAACCATATTTGAAAATACAAATAAGTAATAATAAAAATAAAAGTCGCCTATTAAAGTTGTTTCCCTTTTTGTTGCTCAAGTCAATATTTCCTGTACTTAACTTTAAAATGATCTACGGTAAGGGTCCGAAGTGGTTAAGCAATCAAGTCTTAAACATCCACTAAGATTTTTGCTGTATCTTCAATCTTTTTTATTTTTTTTTATTTTTAATACGTGAAGAAAAACTTTGTAACTTTTATACTCTTTGGCAAAGGAGCTTAAATATCGTTTGACTTTAAGTTTAATAATTAACAGCCGATTTTTGACTACAGGGTTGACCACTTCTGGCAAACATAATTGCAGGAAGTAAGAATTAAAAATAACCAATACTTAATTTAATATGACATATTGAATCATATTATATGACGCTGATCTTATAATGGACATGAAATCGCAGTACCTATCTCCATTTTTCTCAATTTCCTTCATAACTTGTGTAGCGAATAATAACATTGAATTGTAATAAGGCAGTACAAAAAAAACTTACGCCATTGTTCAATGTAATAATGTTAACAAATAACTATGAACATAATGAGACATATTATTCATAGAAAACTCAAACAATACCTAGGCGAATGGAGGAAATAACATCGGCGGTTTTGTATTGAATCAACATCCGGAGTACTTTTAATTAAAAAAGGTTATGTAAATACAACCGTTTGTAATATTTGGAGTGCACCACGGAGCTTAAGGGACAATATTATAGGAAAACGCAATATCGTAATGGTGCACGTGTCCGACAATGTAACTCGATGTTCGATACCAGATTTCGTCGCCAAAAAAAATATCATTGAAATTTTACTTAATGACAGTGACAGCTAAAAAGAAGATGGCCGGTTTTCAATTGTTATTAAAAATCTGTTGCTGATCTATGGGTTTTTTATTACTAAAGAAAAACAATTCAAAATTGGGAATACTGACCATTCGGATGGGTCAATGGAGGATGATGATAAAGGTGGTGGTATTTCTGGGTTCAGTATTCGGTAGTCCCCCAACCTTCTAGTAAAAGTCACTAGTGCTAATAGTAGTATCTATTCACAAGTATAGATAACTATATTTTAATATCAAGACAAAAGGTTGGCGATCCCTTGAGCGGATGCTATAGACAATGAGTAGTTTTTATTCCATGGTCTATGCTAATTCACGCTGTTTTATGATTGCAATTCAAATTCTAACGTTGAATGCATTTAAGTATATTTTTTTATAGATACAGATGCGTATGCAACGGGAAAATAGCTCATTTTTTTGTTGTATGTTAATATTTTGAACCCTAACTCATTAGGGTTTAGGAGCCTGTTTAATAAAGGGCACGGCCATTAGAGATTATGATTATATCGATGTTTAGTGCCGCAATTGATGGAGTAAATTCGCTGTGGAACAACTAGAGTGTACGCACTTTTTGTGCAAAGCTATTATCCGTGAAGAAAGTAGCATTATAAAGTGCTTAGATACACTACAAATATTTCTTGAGATTCAAAGCAAATATATATATTTTTAAATTTCATTGAAAAATATATTTTGTTTTCTGTGTGTGCACAAATAAAGTTAAAATAAAGAATAAATGTATTTACTCTGCAATGTAGTATAGACATATATTTACATCGAACAGAAAATAATTTGTTTATATAAAAATTTATAAACCTCCATTTGTTATCTTTTAATTTCTACATTTAAATTGCTACGTTTGTGAAAATGTTAAATTTCAATGTAACGATGTACACAAAATGTAGTATTAAACTGCACAAATAACAATAAAAAACGTAACTACCTAAAACTTTTTCATTTTAATTCAATTTTTTTGACGCCTTAGTTTGTGACATTTAAAATGTTGCGTATCCCTGGCATGCCCTTAACCGTCACTCATCCGTCAAAGCAATGAACTGTCGATTTCGTAATTAATCATTAACTGACAATCGACAACAGTTTTTGCTATAAATTGAGCCGCGTCGTAATTACTCGGTATCATAGTAATTAACATGAAGTACAGTCGGCGAACTGAATATATGAAAGTTTAAATAGATTTTTATTTGCGGAGTGTAGGAACAAGTTACTTTGTCATTAAACAAACATTACCGATGGCATGTTTTTTAATGGAAAACTAAATAGTTTTTTTATTTAATGTCTTGGTACACACTCCAACAACAACAACCTACCATAAATTGTCAAATTTCCTGAATAGACTTTAAACTTTATGTAGATGTCATAATGGTTGATTATTTATTGAAGAAATTTGTCAGTTTTGGACAGTTTGATGTCCATCGTCTGTACTATTCGGAAGGTAGATAATGTCTAAGTAAGGACTAAATTAAAGGTTCGTTGTTGAATTAAAAAATGATAATGGATGATGAATGATAGATATTATTATGATTACTATGTGTATATATGTTTTTAATGTAATTTAATCTGTGCCATACGTTTTAGTAACGGTGGGTCTTAACTGAGACCTCACACAGACTTTTTGACAGAATTTTGGTACAACGACTTTTCACTGTTTCTCATGAATTCTAAACCTAAATGTTTTGAACGCCCCATTTTTTAAACTTTTTTAGCATTTTTTTTTATTATAAAACTACAATCAGACTATACTTTCCCGCCAAAAATCTCTTAATAAACAGTTTTCTTTTGGGTACGATCTCTCCAATAAAATTATAAAGAATATTATTTATTAGTGACATGAAGCAAGCAAACGCTACTTACCGTTGCAACATATAAAAAGTTATATACATTATAATAAAATAATATCCAACTTAAATATACTGCAACCGGGACACAAACATCTGAGATATCAACCAATTCGACGTGCGTACCGATTCGTTCCAGTATCGGTATCAATAAGCGTTATTCAATTAATAACTGTTTATTAACAATTTATTATAATAAATGATAAAGGAGCTCGATGCCATATCGGCTCGCTTATTCGATTTGCAATGTATTCCCGCCTTTTTATAGAAAGTAGGTAGGAAGAGCTCGATGGCGCAGTGGTTAACACGCCCGGTCTGCGAGTGCTAAGGTTAAGCAACTTTCGCAAAAGCCGGTCATTGGATGGGTGATCAAAAATGTATCATCTCGAGCTCCTCCGTGCTTCGGAAGGCACGTTAAGCCGTTGGTCCCGGCTGCATTAGCAGTCGTTAACAACCATCAATCCGCACTGGGCCCGCGTGGTGGTTCATGGCCCGTTCTCCCTATCCAACCGTAGGGAAGAGTCGTGCCCCAGCAGTGGGGACATAAAATGAGCTGATGTTGATGATGAGGTAGGTAGATAGTAGTTGGTATAGTTGGTAAATGAGTCAAATCTACCTGGTGTTAAGCAGAAGCAGAGTCCAAATGCGAAGACAGCTAGTGCAGCAGGATCTGGCTCACAAGCCACACAAGAGGAGCTCGATGATGCAGCGGTTCCCGTGCCAGGTCTGCGATTGCTTACGTTAAGCAAAGGCCGGTCATCGTGTGGGTGACGCATTATCGGTAATGCAGAAGTCTCTGCAATTGCGTAGAGATGTTGCGTCACTCAGCGTGGTTTACCGCTTATACCATGGCGAGTGCTTTGAAGAGCTCTTTGAACTCATCCCATCTTCTCCCTTCTTTCATAGGAGCGCACGTGCTGCTCTTCGGAGTCACCGCTTCACTGTCTCAAATATCCCATCTCGCACAAAGAAATTTCGTGACTCGTTTCTTTGTCACACCTCCAAAAGATGGAATAGTCTACCAGCACACGTTTTTCATCTTTCCTATGATATGGGGTCCTTCAAAAGAGGCGTGGAGAAGCACCTTGTGGGCCGGCAGTGATGTTAACTGATGCTACGTTTGTTTTCACGCTGCACCAGTTATCTTCGCGTCTGGACTCCATTTCCACTTAACATCAGTGGGATGGAGTCATTTGCCGAGCTATCTATATAAAAAAGACCAAGAATGTATTATCTCGAGCTTCTCCGTGCTTCGAAAGGCACGTTAAGCTGTATTAGCAGTCGTTAAAAAACAACCGCCAATCCGTACTGGGCCCACGTGGTGTTTTATTGCCCGTTCAGCCGTGGTTCTAGCTGTTGTAACGTTGTAAGACGTTCGCCAACTTATTTTTTTTTTAATTTTTCTCGAGTAGGCAAATGACTTCTCTACCTAATGTCAAGCAGAAGTGGAGTCCAGATGCTCCACAGCTGGTGGAGCTGGAGTGTACCTGACTAGCCTTCCTCACCTTGCCGCAAAGCCTCAAAGCTATAATAAATAAAAATATGTTTATAGGACAAAATAGGTCCATTTGACTGAGGCTTATTAACTAATAATTAAGATAGCATCCTATATTTGTGAGAGACTGGTGCCTGATAAAGATTTCAGAAAAAAAGGAGACCTGGGCTGTCTGTCGCCAGGCCCTCCCTGCAAATAGTAACTACCTATTTATTTTACTAAAGTTCTTAACAAATTATGATCAAACGCTTAATTATGGAGCTGTGTTTATTATCTTGTTAGTAATAACTAACCCTGGTCTCTGGAGGGATAGTCACCTCATCTCCTGCTAGATTCTTCGAGGAGTTAGGATCGGTACGCTTAGTTTATCCTAGCCGTAAGCTGTAGATAGTTTGTTTGTCTACGTTTTCGTTGGTGAAAGCAGGAGTTTATTTCATTTATAAACCAGTTGTATAAGAGAACTTTATTGAGGGTTTACGACACTGATAATTGCTGTTTTACTGTGGTACTATTCAGTGCTTGCTATGTAAACGGTTTAAACAGTTTCAAACTCTTAGTAAAATGAGATAAGGCAGAAAATTTAAGAAGTGTTTACTTAATTGTGCTGGTGACTGTACGCAGACTTACAGTTAGGTGGCGGTTAAATTGTCTAATTTAGTTAAGTAGCAATAGAAATCGTAGCAATTTTACTTAATATTAACTTTTTAATTGTGCCTGGAAACCACACATTGAAACGTTACACAAGACATTTACAAAAGTGAACTCTATCCTAGGATTTCTTCTAGAAGACATTTCTTACAGCCAAGCTGGGATATTTCAATATTCTTATTTGAACGAAGCATTGTTTACAAGTTTTGTAAAATAAAGAAATAGGTTTCTTTGTTAAAAGATTTTTTACCGTATTAAAATTAGTACAAAAAGATTTTGCATAATTTATTTTTGTATAGGAAATTAGCTGTCATCTGTGTACCCATGTGTCTGTCAATATCTATAATGATATGTTTTTAACATCATGCCTTTCCAAATTCCAGGTCTAGAACGGGTGGCGGAGGAGTTGATGGGTCGAAGAAAATGGAAATTATGCCAGGACGCGTTAATACCAAAGAGGAGCGAGCCCGAAGCTTCGAGCGACGAGTCTATGCCTGGCACCGACCCCCCTCCCGCGCTCAAGATCAAGACCATAGAGCAGATCAACGCGCCCGACGCGGAGGAGAAGAGCTCGCGACCAGAGACAATCCTGGAGAGTCTGATCAAGCGGCCGGCGACGCAACCGAAACTGGAGTTGCCGGAGCCCACCGACTGGAAACCGCCGGACAAATGCTACTTTTGTGTGGACGGGGAGAGGGGTGAGCCAATCGCGGAGGGGGGGCAAGGCGGCGCGACCGTAAGTACCGCCCTTGATAAAGATTTTTGGCAAACGTTTCCGCAGAAAAACACGCGCACCGAATGCCCCAGCGCTTGTTACGGCGTTCCTTTTATAGCGATAAGCGTTCCAAATTCTAAAAAGTAGATTATGGCATTTCAAATGTTTTTTCTTAATCGCCCAAAAAGTTTTTAATATCAACAACAACAGTTAGGAACTTACGGCGTTTGTTTTAATTAAAAAGAAAACATTCGATAATTTCATTGGAATAGTTTTAAAAGTTGCAATTAGACGATTTGGCATATTCAAAAGAACTTACTGTAGGAATTAATACTTAAAAGATTTTATTTGAAACGTAAATGAAAATATGAACGTTCCAATCCACTTATTCAGAGTTAACAGCTTTGATAGTTTCTAGTTGCTTTGAGGCGTGGTCGGATTATCGTAGCATCGATTTTTTTTTCGGCTTCGAATCTAGGTCAACTCGTTTCGTGGGCGATGTAAATTATTCATGCTACGCCACCATTAGTCAGTTTGATTGCTAGATTTAATTTTAGTGAACTACGCCGAAATGTGGTATGTTAAAAAAATATATGACACAAAGGAGGTTATAACAAAAAGCTTTAAATTTTTAATAATCACCTATACTCATACTCCTTTCAGAAATGCGATGGCACTTTAAAAAAGATAATAGTTATAGTATGTCTATCCAGTAGTTTTCTTTAATATCTCAACATTTCTTTGAACGAGCGCAAAAGTAAAGCAACCTTAGCGCGGCCGGTAATTGGATTGGATTTTTTTTCAAGTCTCATCTGCCATCAAAAGTAATCATAACATTGCAGTCGAACAAACAAACCACGTCCTATCACATACAACTTTTTTGAAACTAATTTAATTTCAAATCACTAAATAAAGTTTTTTTTTTTTATTTTTTTTTCATTCAGTTAATTAACGTTTTAAAGTTATTTACATATTTATCTAAAAAATTTTTTTAGTTGAAATAGTTTTAGAACTTCTTTTTGTTTTTTTTTAATTAGTGATATTTTTTAAATTAAAAGATTGTGTGGATGTCTAAATGTATGAAGGCTCTCATAATCCGAATGCATTTAATGGAAAATTATGCCAGCCTCTACATTGACGCACCAACCTTGACATTTACCCATTCAATTATAAACATTACTCAATAATGACTCATACATCTATCGATAAGTGTTTATGGTATAAAAGATATGTTTAACAATAGAGGATTCGTGAAAAAGGTCATGGTCTATGTCCAAAGTAAATAAAAAACAAGTATTTTAAATTACAACGACTATTTCTACAAAAACATAAATGTTGAAAACATTTCTTAATAGGTTCATGGTTCTAAAAAGTGTTGAATAATTTCGGCGAGCTGGTTAGAACCACGATAGCTCAATTGGAAGAGCACCTGACCCGGAATGTCAGAAGGGTGCAGGTTCAAATCCTGCTCGTGGAAATTTTTTCAACATTTGTTTTTGTAATTTGCGTTAAAAATTATTTGAACATTTATTGACTATTTCTACATTTTGGTATTCAAAGTTTAATATTTTTGATGCCAATCATTTGATTTTAAATCATCCTCAGCAAATGTTTATGTCCCCACTGCTGGGGCACGAGCCTTCCCTATGGATGGACGGATGGAAGCACGGAGGAGATCGAGATAATACATTTTTGGTCACCCGTCCGATGACCGGCCTTTGCGAAAGTTGCTTAACCTCAGCACTCTCAGACCGGGCGCGGACCACTGCACCATCGAGCTCCTCCAGATGATGGGTTAACATGACTATTATTAATCTGACTATAAAATAGCGCTCCTGTCAATTTGCATACCATGCTCCTGCATGGTAGGTTATGGTATATTATTTCTTGCACTCAAGGCAGGAAATAAATTGAAAAATGCTCTTTATTTAAAATCTAGATGTTGTATTAAAAAGATAAAACGATAGGGTTTAGCTTTTAAGTATTACGAATAATTATGCTTGATTTTATCGACGTATTTCAGTAAAATGAAAAAGATAATCATGTAAAAAGATACTGTTTAGAGGTGACTTTGAATTTTTTTTCTTTCTAGCTAGTATATTTCACAATTCTGCATTTTGGAAACAATAACATTGCTCCAAATATAGTATATTAGTTAATAACATATATTATTCTTGGCGTTGTACGTTGTATATAAACCATGCATAAGTGAAGCGCATTTCATAGTTATCAGCGCTTTACAGCGCATCATCTATCTATTTATATAAAAAAATAATTGCTGTTTGTTAATATCGCTAAAACTCCAGAATGGCTGGACCGAATTGGCTAATTTGATTTTAAAATATTAGTGGAAATACAGGGAAGGTTTAAGCGGTGAGAAACATAAATAATAACTAACGGAAAATACTAAAAACGAAAATTTTATTTTCCAATACAAAATGATTTGTTTGTTTTGTTGTCATGGAAACGTCAATATATAAATCAATTGCTGTTCGTTTCGCTAGACCGATTTGGCTAATTTTGATTTTAAAATATTTGTGGAAGTTCAGGGAAGGTTTAGACGGTGAGAAACATATATATTATGTAACGGAAAATACTAGAAGCGACAATTTAATTTTCCAATACAAAATGATTTGTTTGTTTTGTTGTCATGGAAACGTCAATACATATAAAAAAGATTGATTTCGCTGATAAGCTTAGAAATGTTTTGGAGAGAGTTTGCTGTTACCTGTAAACGGCTTTCACAACGTCACCGGACTTTTTGGGGGCGGCGAGAAACTTAAAGGGTTCCTCAAGCCACACTGCTTGATCTCGATCAAACAACGTCAGAAGGTTTCTAGAGGGAATGGCATCACGCAAGCGTAAGCGTGCTCCCGCACTCTACTAGATTCTCCGAGTAGTTTGGATAGGATTGGGATGGCCTTTACAGGGTTACAATAGCGGTGTACTTACGTTATAAGCAGATGTGTGTCTAAATCAGAGTTTATACCCTAACTAATAGTGACCTAACTTAATATGCGAAAGTGAGTTTGTTTGTTTGTTTGTTTGTTAATTGTTACGCTTTCACGCGTATACTATTCAACCGATCATCATTAAATTTTGTACATAATCACACTAATATTATAAATACGAAAGTTTGTGTGTTTGTGTGTATATTTGTTGCTTCGTCACGCTGCAACGGATGGATGGATTTGGATGAAATTCGGCATACAGATAGTTTATAACCTGGATTAACACATAGGATAGTTTTTATCACGATATTCTCACGGGAATTAATGGAAACTGTCAAAGCGGTACAAAGTCCGCCGGGTCTTTAAATAAAACTACAAAAGGCTTTGCAGGAGTTCTAGTTACCGTTATATCATTTTAAGCAATTCTAAGCTACCTAATACAAACAATTTCCATTCTACAAATACCCACCGCTGGGAGTCATACCCGGAATCTTTGGGTCTGAGCCTGTGATCTAACTACTAAGCAATCAAGGCATACATTGACATTGCAAGTGCAACCTTACCGTCTTGTAATAAGAGTCATTTTGTAATGTAAGTAGTGTTTTTAACATGTCGTCCTCAGTACAAAGATTACAATAAGAAAAGAGTTTCCCACGTGAGCAATCAAATCGAAAATGATTGTGTTCAATAGAAAAAAATGGCGTAATTGTTCGCTTCGCTCGCTTTTTACCGGAATTCAGAAGTAATGGGAGCATTCATTGGTAATTTTAACGTTGGCTTACGTGGGTCATAGGGGTTATTTTCCATTGAATTTTCCTAACCAATGTAGGTAAGTACTTAATGGTGTAATAAGTCTTTATTACCGTTCGTGGGAGCGTCGCAAAACGCCGAAACTTACCTCTCGGTATAGTATTTTGTTTTTCTATTTTTTTGGGACTTTAAGCAAGCCATGTCAGTCCTATCATAACTTATACTTACTACATCAAACTTATTTACTAGTACTCAAATAACTTAATTTATGATTAACAATATATTAAAGTAATATCACCACCACTCACCCACACCATATCGCAGACAAGTCTGGCTGCTTCTCGGTATAGTATTGCTTGAGTAATATAATTGGTCCCGGAAAGCTAAAGACCGAGAAGGTTGGAAAAAGGGAAGGCCTATAGCGTCCCACTGCAAGGTAAGGCAGGGCCGCGAGTGGGAATCGAGTGGGAACCGAGCTTCTTGAGGCTGGTTGGTTTTTTTTCTAGTATTTTTTTCTTGTAACTATACACCGAGACATTTTAGTGGTTGTTTTCCTGCTGGTGGGTAGATCAGACCATGAAACTGAGCAACTTTCCCCAAGAAACATAGGTCAAAAACGAGATAATTTTTTTAATTTTCAATATAAAGTCTCTATTGACCGAGCATGGTTTGTATGGGAAAGTGAAAAAATTATCTCGTTTTTTGATCTATGTTTCTTGGGGAAAGTTGTTCAATTTCATGATCTGATCTACCTACCTGCGGGAAAACAACCACTAAAATGGCTCGGTGTATATAGCATTGTTAACGCAACATTCTAAAATAGTTTTTTTTTTTTAAATAATCGATGAGCAGGATTAAAACTTACGCCTTCTGACATTTTGATCCAAGCGTCTAATATAAGTTGTTTTTTTTTATCTTATTCATTATAATAATACTTTAATCATTAATACCATTATCATCATCATCAGCCCATATTAGTCTACTGCTGGACATAGGCTTTTCCAAAAGCACGCCATTGAAGACGATAAAAAAATCTTAATCAAAAATTTAAAAATACATGCTGGTTTTCAAATTCAAATTATCATTTATTATAAAATTTATAAATATACAATATAACTGAATATTTTTATAACTTCCTCCTGCATTCTGTGCCAAGTGTCTTTTTATTGTGTTTTGAGACTGTATTTATAATATGTCAATCAAATTTTGAGAACACAATATAGAACACAATATATAATAGAACTATGTCATCGACATAAAAATAAACTTATTTAGGCACTTATCTGAGTGCCTGAATGCAAGTTTAATACACCAATCGATCACGTTAACGAAAACGAGAATTCGTGTGGCAAAATTGTAACTCTCCTCGTTTGTCACCAGGAGGCGCTGCTTCAATGCCATACAAATTCCCGCTTTCGTTAAAGTAATCAAATTGTAAAAAATACTGGCACTCTGCATCACTGACGATATAATAAAAGTAAAATAACAAATTGATCTAAGAGTTTTAGGTAACGACTGCTAATACAATAAAAAAAACTATTCAGAGATTTGTAATTTAAAAAACACTTGTTACATCTCCAAAAAAACACTTCGCAGGTATTTTCATTAATAAATAACAATTAAAATACAAATTCGATAAATACCCAACAAATTCTCACTATCGCCGCTATTATTAATATTCCTACTAACAATCTTATTGTCCTTCATCTATTATTCTAAAACAAACAAGCGAGCAGGTTGATAAATAATTAAAACCAGCACCCCAGTTAATTAACGAGCCATCCGCATCAACATTTCTAATCATTGTCTACCTATAATAAGAGTTTATTGTAAACCCTTTAGCTTACAATAGCAATTATGTCTAAACCAACCTTCTTCACAACCAGCTTGCGTTGAGCCGGCCGATCTCATGCAATCTGTCCTGCCCCTGCGTATACCTTACAAAAGCTAGAGAAAGGGGCCAGCTAAAGCTGGATGCTCGACAAACCATAGTTTCAATTTACGAAACAATACCTTATCCATTTGCCATGATTCCACGTCAAAGTAGAAAACTCGTATTTTGATTAATACGCGAGAAAGAGATGGGGTGCGTACTGCAACTGTGTATGCGACTGTGGACGTTGTTATTGGTTGGTTAAAGTCGAATTTTGCTTTGATGTTGACGTGCGCCGCTGAAATAGTGAGCGCGTAGGCGTATAGCGTGAAAAGTAGGCAGTGTTTGGACATCCCGAGCGGTGGAGAGGTCATTGTGACTATTTTATTTTTTGAAAGGCACTTCGCGTTTGTGAGGAGTGCGCTCTGGTGGGAATTGTTGCAGCACTTTTTTTAACGTTAAAGTGGTGAAAGAATTTTTTTTCAAATTTAAATTGTAGATTTAATAGTAATGTCGAGAATCTTTCAGTTTATTTTTATTTAGTTGAATTCTCTTCTTTGTAGTTATGAAAATATCTAGTACAGAAAAAAACAGTTTATCTTGCTGTATAATAAAGGCAGCTATAATAAAGTGTAAGTTTTATAATATTAAAAACTAAGTTAAAACAGTATTAAATTAAAATTATCCTATGTGGTAAAACTTACTTAGAATTAAATGTTATTGAGAATTGACAACAAGACCATGGCCAAGGCAAATTACGGCATAACGCCAGTAGGTTCTAGAAGAGTTAATGCAAATTGTATGAACGTTTACTCATTACGAAGGAATTATGCGTCACAATTGAATTATTTAGCAGTTATAAAACTATAAAGGAAATATAATTGCTATGTAATGGGCGGTGCGTGAAATTAATGCGTTCTGTAAAATATGTTTTTTTATATATTCAAACTTTGTAACGAATAAACGATTGGCAATAAAGATAAGATGTTGAAATATGAAGTGATAAAAATATATAAGCGCAGTTGAAACTCGAGAAACAAAATAAAACGGCACTAATTGATATTTGGTTCGCGTAAAACCTTGTATTCTGATAAAACCTAAATGTAGGTAGGTTAGGTAGGCTTACTATAATAACTAGAGTAAAGTATTTTCTTTTCTCTCTGAATCATAACTAATATTAAAAGTATTGTTGACGTCAAATCACAGCTACACATCGATGTAATTATTTGTACAGAGTTAGTTAGAGGCCCTAATAACGACACTTGTTACTTTTCGTCCCGACATATAAAATGTTTAATGAGCTCATCATAAAACTTTGATGACAAATCGAATTACACGCAGGTGCAGCCTCGGACTGAAACACTAGTTTGAACTTCCGAGTCAATCTATATAGCTTTTCCGCTTTTCCGAGTCAATCTAAAGAGCTTAATTTTATTATGTTTCGCTGTCAGATAACTTTACAAATAGTTTTGTTAAGTGGTAAGTGAAGTTCAAAAACAATCGGCTGGATGAAAAGCGACCTCCACTGCCTTAGACGCTTACGACACCAGTATCAGGTGCTGAAGCTTCAGTTCTAATGCATCTACGCCCTGTCATGCCATTTCACTGGATCTAGTAGCAAAACATAGTAATGCAAATAATTCTGCTTGGCGGCAGTGTTCCTACTTTACGTCTGCACTAACACCAAAGGTGCGGCTGGCGTGATGGCACACTACAAGATACTTCTGTAACTATCCATCCGTTAAAGATGTAGGTACAGGCATTAATGATAATAGTTTCGTTGCGGCTATCAAACTTGAATATTACTTTCTAGTGAAGGAAAACAAATATGTTTATTTAAATTTTTTATTACAAAACGAACGAATCTACTTTTTTATATTTATTTATTGTAACGGCGTCTCAAGATTGTGAAGACTTATATAATACACTATTATGTAAGGATAATCGAATTCAAAATGTACCATTGATTTGTTTCATAATTGTAACGTATCGTGTTTCTGTGGTCTCCTCCATTTCTTACATAAAGCACCAGCAAGAAAGTTCCGCCAGAAAAAGCTCAACTTCGTTAGTAACGTTTCCATTTCAAAGACTAATTAATTCATCGGCCATATCGTTAATCATTGCCTCGCGTTTTCCGTTGATGTAATGATAGACCACCAATTTCTAATTGTACGTTTTGTCTGACATTACAATTGCAAAAGCGTGACTATTGCAACGCGATCATCTTCTCTTTTTGTCTTCATCATTGAACGAATGCCTGTTTATATGTGTTAATCTACATTTCTACCTTATCTTTCTGTAATGAGTCTCTTTGATTTCTTTGTAAAAATTTAAGCGATTTCTTTCTGCTAAATCATATTTATCTCTGCACCAATAGTTTGGAAATTACTAAGTGAGTTAATTACCAAAAACCAAACAATATATAATTGTCTATTGTCAAGTTCATTTACATTAAAACTCATTTTAATTATTTATTAATAAAAATTAAAAACAAAAACAAATTCAAAAAAAGCAACGCGCCCTCTCTACGGAGTTCCGTAGCCGATCGGTTAAACAGCATAGGCCGGACAGAAAAGCCTATAGGGGCGGTCCGCGGAGGGTGGAAACCTCGGAAAATTCACGTGCTAGGCCCACCCCTTGCTGGAACACGTGCAACCAAATAGCCTCACAGTGCGAACGCCTTACTAATCATTGCCGCTCGCGAGAGAAAAAAAAGAAAAATTGCCGCGCGTGTTTGACGTTTCAAAATATCATTTTCGAAAACAGAACGCGTGTGGCGCTGACTTTTAACTTTTTTTGTGTTAAAGCAGCGGAAAGGCTGTAAATGAAAACGGACTGCTTTGTAGTTTGAGAGTGCTTTATTACTTTTTTTTTGTGTGTAATGGAAGGGAACACGACATGAACCGATTTCATGGTTAGTTGGTTGCAATGTTTTGAAACATGAACGATTCTGTTTCCACATAATACTAGTGTTGTTACACGTTGTAGACATGGTTAGAGGAATTAATTAGTTGCGGTGAGATTGGAATTAAGATCATATTGATTTTGACGTAGTTAAACTTTGCTTAAAATGCCTCTACATCCGCCTTGTTATAATGGACACGTTCTTGCTACATTATTTGTATAAAAAATATACCTAAACAATTTTTTATATAGATCAATTATAGATATAGAATACTTTTTAAATTAGTACAAAGTAGCTGATACACTTCATTTTCTGAAATTAAGAAAGCTTGTTAGCGTATTAACATTTAAAAAAATATATTTTGTGCTACCATCCAGGCTTACTTAAATATCATAACTTCATAAGTCATAAGTTAAGTATATCATAAGTTTTTAATTAAAACAGTACTTGAAAAAAACAATTTTAAAAGCAAAATAGCATAATTGAGCAACAACACTAAACAAATACTTAAATCAAATTTATACAAAACAATCGCCACCTTACGACCTTATTCAAATAGTCTCTTGCGCGTTCATTTATTCGCGGAAGAGCACACCTAATTCCCCTGCCTATTGTATAAAGTATTAGAAAAAAAAAACAATTGTTCTCGAACGCATTAATAAAAATACTATTCTAAATTCAAACGGCCTATTAACCGGTTCCCACGGCCGCCATGTTGGGTCGTCCTCGGCCGCTATTGGTCGAGGCCATAGTTTAGAATTAGAATGTGTAGACCCCACCATTTGGCGAGCGGCAAATTATGTAGCTTTTTTTTACGTCCCAAGTTCAAATAATGGCGGCAGCTGTTGGGTACTTCACTAGGCCTTAGGGTTACCAATTACTCGAGTCATAAGTTTTTATGGAACAATTTTGTCCAATCATTTTTTTAATGCCTTTTCTAGTTTAAATTAGAAAATATTTAAAAGGCAAAGACATGTGAAGCACAATTAGAGACAATAAATTTTAATAAAAAATATATTACTATTCCTTTAGTACAAAAGTTAATATCAATATCCACAAATCAATCAAGAATCCTGCAAAAGCACCGCAAATAGTAGAACCTTTTATTAGTTTTTACTTTTTGCTAATTAATAACCAATACTTTATCGACTAATTCGTCATATATCTATCTACCTACCTACTTAAAAAAATGAAAATATTGAACTTGATTTTGGTTCACAAAAAACGTCAGACATTTTGTTAATTGGACGTATAGCTATAAAGACGTATTATTTATCATAAAACACTAAAACACAAGTTAAATTACCCACTCATACAAAAAGTGTTTGTGTGACTTTAAAAGTCTCAATGCTGGGCCAAGAGACATGAATAATAGCACATGGAGAAATCGGGTTATAACCCAAAACTTTACAAAAGAACCTCTTACTTCATTATGAATTATTTGTGAGTGAAGAAGTTAGTTTGACGTTCATTTCAATCTAACATATAAATTTGAAAATTTAATATAGATGGTGAAACTAGCTAGCTGACCTAAATAAACAAAAAAAAAATTACTTTACTAAAATAAGTAATTAAAGAAGTCGCAAGCACTTCATGTTATAAAAAAAACGACGGGTTGCACTCTGGGAGTGCCGGCAGAAGTGAAACTTGAATATTAACGTTGTGCATTTTTGATATTTTGGAATGGTTAGGGAATAATTTTGCACGAATTGCTTTAATTATCAGTATAAAAGTACTCTCATTTATGTGGTAGAATACAATATTTATTTATTGGGCTATCGTACACAAACATGACAATTTATATTACATTAAAAAGTTATATTAAGTTATATTAAAAATTTATATTACGCCGCGCCAGCTGTCTACTCTCCATCCGTCTTACGAATTTTCGATCAGGTCACGTGTCCTGACGCGAGTTTAACTTTTTTTACCCATTCCTCTACTCTCCATCCGTCTTGTGTCCTGACGGTCACGTGTCCTGACGCGAGTTTAACATTTTTTACCGTTTCCAAAAAAAGTGCACAACGCCGCTAAAGAAGTTTTCACTTCAAAAATCATCTTTTTCACAAAGCTTTAAAAGCACCAATAACCAACCAACCAATGAGTATGTCAGCCCTAGTACTTTTTAATTTACCGTTCAGTCAAATCTATGAGTGAAAAATTAGCTGCTATTAAAAATAATCTATTTCCATTAGTCAACTCCTGCACCCGTCAAACGTTTTACCTACCGTATGTATTACAAATAATAAACTGACTGGAAAATAACGGTATGCTTGTAAAAAATATAGTTCAGTGTAAATTCTATTTTTAAAAGTAAATTTTATAAAAGCCTAGTTTACCATGAAGTATTTATACCAATCTTAATTTAACAGTTTTAAATAACGGACCTACTTGAAATGAAATTAATAGCATTTTTAGTGTACATTTAGTTTTTTTATGGTTAGCTAAGCTTGCATTTGACTACTACGAGTATCTCACCTGATAGTAATTTATTTAATGGACCCTTCAATATAATCACATGCCTAACTAAACCTTAACTAAAATGAGAATGTTTCATGAAAAAACTGCTGAAATTGTTAATTAAAAATGTTTTTACACACGGACTGAATATTTTAATGACATAAATTTTAACATTTTGTTTTAGAAATATGAAATATGTGAAATATGAAATATGTAATAACCATGATTATTTTAAAACGAAGTGGAAGACACAAATTTCCAGCAGAGAAAGTATAGGTTTTACCTAAGACAAAATATGTAGATATATTATATGTTTAATACAGGTAGGTAGTTTATAGTGAAATTATTTAGTCTTAAATAGTAAACTTATTTACTATGATAAAAATAGATTTGATACCTTTCTGTAAACGTGTGGGCACTTTTTACCCACTCATGAACCCCAGCATGCGGGTGACATTGAATGGAAGTGTTGATCTGATCTACTTCTACTACATTGGTGACCCTAATACGACGTCAAACGCCTTTCAAGGTTCTATAATTTGCTATTCCAAGTAGTTGGGTTGCGCTTCGTAGAATTTTCAAAAATCATTTTGTATTTCTCAAATTATTTAGGTAGATTTAAAAGATTTTTGATTATGAATAACTTGTTATCTGTCATACTGAATGGAAGAAAGAAATAGCCCTTACCTAGTTTCTCGCCAGAGCAAATTTTGACGATAGAACATTCTTAATAATAAATTATTATGATTTAATTGTTTTTTATCCCCAATATTTTTATTTAATTCTTTATTTGTTAAGAAATTACAAAATCTTACTAATACAATTTATTCAAACACAAAAAAGAAACATAATTTAACTTAACAAGACGGAAAATAAATAACAAATTAAAACAGAAATACCTATAAATTAAAGATGTCCTGCACGCATCCAGAGGGGTCATCATGGTCCCAAGAAAGCTGGCAACATTACCTCTCTGGATTGCCAAACTAATACGCTGGCTGAGGTAGCTATTTATTATTTCGTAAACAAGAGGCTTTTGATAAATGCCCGGAAATATTAAGTCTTTTATACAGCAAAGCCTTCTTATATAACTAGGTTAGTTGAAGGGTATAAGCTATAAATCTTCGCCTAATAAGTAACTAGTATCCACACAAATAAATTTAGTCAAGGTCTAAGGCATAATAACGCTGTCAACACACATGTAACCCGTGTATCTGCTAAACAATTCGTTAGTTATTATTCAAGGTGGACGTGATTAGCGAAACGTCAAGGTGAAACCGGTCTCGGCGCGGACGCCATTTTGCTTTTTCGTCGTGCGTGAAAATAGTGGTGTTTGAAAATGGAATTAGAAACGCGGTTTTCGAAGTTTGAACGTAGATGAGTTTTTGTTTTTGCTAATAATTTTACGTGAAATAATGGTATTTGAAAATGGAATTACAAATAAGGTTTTCGTAATTTGAACGTGTATTTATTGTTTCTTATAATTATATTACAAAACGACCACTGCGTTTTACCATTGAAAATGGTTATCAGATGCAAATCGCCTGAGACGTATTTTTGGCTAAAACTCCGAGGATTTTGGGAAAATCGAGATGAAAATATTATCAAGAGTTGAGGAATTTATCGAGACACGTGTGAGCGTTTGAATTATGAGAAAGTTCTGGAAACTTTTTTCGGAATTTTGAAAAAAGTAAAAAAATGGGTATTTTAGGGGGTGTTTGTATACTAAATAGTAAATATTGAAAAAAAAAAAACTACTTAAGAAAAAAATGACAAAAGGGTCTTAGGGTATTATTTAGCTACAAAATGGCGAAAAAAAATTGAAAATCGGTTAATAATTATGACCTGTAGGTGGTCCTTTTAGATTTGGTATTGTAGAAAAACGGGTATTTCCGTATATAAAAAATGATGTAGCTTCTGTGATTATTGACCGATCGTCATGGTAATGGTGTTAAAAGATGCGGATGCAGGCGAGAAGTGCATTCAAGTTGGAATTGTGTTATTTAAAATAAAATGGTTTTTTTTCGTAAATTGTTGTATTCATTTTCAATGCTCCAATTCTTGCGGGGACTGCGAAATCTGTGAATTTTTTATAGCTCCGAGCAGAAGCTTGTCTGCCTAGAAACTCTTTGGTTAAATTATGTGGTTACCACTATTTCTGTCTTCAAATCTCCCACTTGTTTTATAAAGGCCATAGCTCACTTGTTTCTTTTTGTTACCCAAAAACATGCTTGTAAAGTTCTTTATTTTTACAAAACAATGACCATTTCTTTCGCAGCAAAGCCTTGTATTCCAAGAAGCGGGAAAATAGACATCAACTGTCCATTTTATTTGAGACAAAGATCTTTCCTCATTCTGAAATTACGACTAAGTCTGACTTCCTACATTGCAGGAAAATTTGAGCTATAATCCTTGGCAATAAGTAGTGATGTAATTGAGCTTATTAAAATGAAATAAAATGGGAGTGAAATCAGAAAGTGAATGTTTTGTAATTCTTTTGAGAAAAAAGGTTTCTTAAACTTAAGAAGTGTTAATCATTCTTAACACAATTAACATGGAGGACGGCTAGAAGTACTAGCTAGCTGTCTTCGCATCTGGACACTGCTTCTGCTTAACATCAGACAGAGCAGACCTAACCCTCTAAATAAAAAAAAATGTTTTGATACAACACATAGTATCAAAATATTTATTCCATTATAAAAGTTCAGCCCAAGCTACGCATCCACAAACTTCGTCCGAGCTGCGCGCATGAATTTTAGATCGTCTTCGTAGTATCTTGGAACTTGTCGATGTTTCCACAAAATTTTAGTTCGGAAGCTTCTTCTTCATATTACAATTTAATTTATCGGTAAACCGTACGCTGCTTCTAGAAAACACTTCGCGGAATAGCTGATTGGTTACGGGAAGAGTTATTACAAGCAAAATAAAGAGCATCGTCTCAAATAACTTGTCTATGCGAATTTAAATTGCAAAAATATGTTATTTACGCAAACATATTTGTTATTTCACAACTGGAGAGCAATTTGCTTACCGTACCGGTTTGTGGAACCCTCAAATACTGCGTCACTGGCTAGCAACCCTTACATTATTGTTACGGTGACAGACTTCGGTAAAATGCTAGTAGCTAGACCCATTTTAGACAAGCCATACCCCGAACCAACCGAATTTACCGATAATTCAACCCGAGACTCTGGGTCTGAGACCGGTGGTCTGACTACCAGGCCAGAGAGGCAATAACAGTGGCCTAATTACCAGGCCACAGAGGCAATCCTATTTCTAGGTTAAGACTAAGAACAATTATTTTTTGAAATAGGAGTAATGGGACTCCCCCCGATTAAAACTATTGCACTTCTCCTCACATGCCACAAGAATGATCTGGGCTAAGAACAAGTCCTACCACCATCCCATTGTGACCGTTCTTCTTTTGTTTCAGAGTCCGGCTTCGGAATCGGACAGCAGTTCTGTGTCCGGGGCGAAGAGCCCGTCCGGGGCGCCGCCGCTGCTGCAACATCTGCTACAGCTGCAGCTGCAGGCGCAGAGTCCGCAGGCCATCGCGCAGGTGAGGGCTCCTAATCAGGTCTAACACGGCTGATTGTTGTTAACAGATTATTCATCATCATCATCATCATCATCGGCCCATCTTAGTCCACTGCTGGACATAGGCCTCCCCTAATGAGCGTTTATTATTATTGGCCTTTGCCCAGTTATGGCAAATACAAGTTTAATATAATAATTATAGTCCTCTTAATCCATCTAGGAAGAAAATACTCTTGTGTAGGCATAGGTTCACGTCAGTAGTCTACGGAGTAATTGAAGACAGAGTTCGCACAGCGCTATCGAGCTCGTCAATGTTTTTCTTTGCTGTGGACTAAACAAGTGCTGTGTGCAGTTCCAGCAGATGGTGGCGGCGCTGGCGACCCTGGGGACAGGCCTGGTGCCGCCGGCGGTGCTCTCACAGGTGTGGCTGATGCAGCGGCTGGCGCAGAACCGGCATACCACCGACCGGTGAGTGCTAATATATAACCTGAATTATTATTATTATGGTAGTCATTAACGTCACCCTAAGGAATATCCACCATTTTAAAAACTTTAAAAAACAAAATGGACGCCCTGTAGTGATTCTCGTTCGACACGTTACATCAAAGTTTTGTATGTCGCATTAGAATTGAAAACATTACAATTAAAAATTATTTAAAATGGGTACAACAGTGTCCTTAACAAGATAAAAAAAATCTAGGGTTCTATGCGTAATTTTCTTTGCGTAAAGGTGTAAGTAATTTTTCTATTAGTCTTTATGCGTGTCTGACTGTCATCGTAGCGTTTCTTCAGTGTCGTAGCTTTCAAACGAAAGGAGCAAGATCCTCATATATTATTAGATAAGTATTGGTTATACTCGTAATAATAAAAAGAGGTAAATGTAATTATAGAGCACTGTGGTGGTACCGCCTCTGTGGTCTAGTGGTTTAGACCACCGGTTTGGACCCAGAGGTCCCGGGTTCGATTCCCAGCGGCCGGTACATGTTTGTGTACTCGGTTTGGTTGGTGGTAGGGCTTGTTTATCCGCCTGGCTAGCTACCACTATCTTATCTAAATATGTCGCCATAACATCAATGTTTGTTGTGTTCCGGCAGCTAAAGATAATATAGCCAGTGTCCCACTAGTTTAGAATCCCGGGTGAAGTGCGCTGCCACCATTGACCTTATCAACACTTAACATCTGGTGAGATCAAGGCACTGTGCTTACCCGTAAAATATTTAAAAAAACAAACAAAGATTGATAAAGAACTGAAATAAAACCCTGTACCGAAAGACTATGCATTTAAATTTAACATTACCTTGCATTTACCGATTTTCTTGCGTAACTGACTAATAGCATTCACAGATTTCTAAACTGCCTAATCTACCATAACAAAATCGTCATTATAAATCAAATTTGCACAGCATATAATTTCCAAAGCCACCAAGAAAATCGTAATCAATAAATCGCAGGAACATTTACGCATTATTTATGGTATTGTGGAAATTTAAAATTGTTGATATTTACGATGATACCCTTGGCAACTTAGCCCGTTCTAATGGCCTTGAAGCGTCGTTTAAGGCGAAATATCAAGGCATTGGCCCTAAGGAGTGGAGAGCTGTTTCCTACAATACTATCTGTTATACAAATCATTATAACATCCAGTTGTTACATTGAGAATTCTTTATTGTTCCGCGAAGATCTTCCCACGAGTCGTGATAGTTAACGTCAGTGATCATAAGTTCATGTTAGATCAATCGTTACTAAATATAATATCTATTTGTTAAATTTTTTCTATTCATCAATTTGTTTGTGAAGTTGTAAAAAAGATGTAAGTTGTGTAAAAGATAATTTATTTCGGATGAAACAGCTTTTACGGATATTTTATTACACATTTGAGATTTTTGATTTTATCGTAACGTTTCTTACGAATGGTCACAGGGAGACTGAAATGTAGGGACAAAACTCAAAAATCCAAATGTGTAAAACATACCCGCTTTACATCCATAAAAGTTGTTTTGTAATATTGAGTGTAATATTGATCATAGCTCTTGAGCACTCGTATTGTAACAGTATTGTTGCAGTTGTGAAAATGAGACACGTGTATCGTATATGTAGGACATCGGATGGGTGACCAAAAAATTATCTCATTTCGAGCTTCTCCGTGCTTCGGAAGGCACGTAATGCCGTTGGTCCCGGCTGGCTGCATTAGCAGTCGTTCACCTCACCAATCCGCACTGCCCCCCCCCGTGGTGGTTTATGGCCCGTTCTCCCCGTCCATCCATAGGGAAGGCTCGTGCCCCAGCAGTGGGGACATATAATTGAGCTGGTGATGATGTGGATGATGATATTCAATTCACGCGTCTTGTTATCACAACTGTTATAAATGCTTATGGTGAGCCTAATCTTTGTTCTTGACGACTAAATGATACAACATTTAAAATTCCTTATCGTTTTTGATAAGGAGTTTTTATAAAAGAAACTCAGCCATCAGCTCGTAAGTCTACGTTAGGAGACCTTATGCTGAGAAGGCCCGGTAAGAATTTTCAAGCAAGGCAAGAAAACTCAGCAAGGAATTTTCTTCCCTCTCTTTCTTTGACAGGGTCAGTATATTGGTAAATGCCGCCCTCGTTACCATAAAACATATAAGGACACCTTCAAAACAAATTAATTACCGCTCATAAGTCTACCAACTTTATGCGGTGCAGTCCAGAGGTAGCGAAATGCAATCACTCTCCAAAAAATAGCGTAAAACAAATTGTATTCAACCAGTTGAATTTCAACTACATCGAGAGATTCTCGCTTAAACATGTTTCCGAAATCGTTTAATCCTATCGGATTGGAAGGCTTACCAACAAGCACGTACGATCCTTAATTAAAGATGGACCCTGGAAATGTGGATCGAATGAAACTGAGTATATATTTACAAGGATATATCTAACTCCCGAACGCACCAAATAAGTTCCGTCGTAAGTTTTCAGTTAAACTTGTCAATTAACTAACGAACACTCATGAACACTCTTGGTGTGGGATGCAACCTGTGCTGACACCGTGGCTCCCTCGCATGTACGCGCCACCTCACTTCATACGCCACCTCACTCTACGCAAACGGCACAAATACGCAAACCTGGGTTCCAATTATTTATTTGTTCCGTTTGCGGTGGAAACATTGGGTCCATGGGGGCCGGAGGCCAAGCAGCTTGTTAAAGAGTTGAGTGCTCGCCTTGTTGAAGCCTCCGGTGACCAGAAGGCTGGCTGCTACCTCTGACTTACTCTTGAACACTCTTGGTATGGGATGCAACCTGTGCTGACACCGTGGCTCCCTCGCATGTATGTACGCGCCACCTCACTTCACGCAAACAACACAAATACGCAAACCTGGGTCCCAATTATTTATTTTTTCCGTTTGCGGTGGAGACATCGGTTCCATGGGGGCCGGAGGCCAAGCAGCTTGTTAAAGAGTTGTGTGCTCGCCTTGTTGAAGCCTCCGGTGACAAGAAGGCTGGCAGCTACCTCTACCAACGTATTAGCTTGGCTATCCAAAGAGGTAATGTTACCAGCATTCTTGCTTGCTTTAGCTGGAGGACATTTTTTATTTATATTTTTGTTTTGAATTAAGTGATGTTTCTTTTGTTTTTTTTTTCTTAAATGTAGTTTTGTAGTTTTAGCACTTATTTGATTTGTACCCTCACCATGTTCACGGCCTGTTACTGTAATACACCGTTGGAGGACTCTTGAAACATATAATAGAAATTGACGAATACTAATGTATAATGTTATTTAATAATGATACCGAATAAGGAGAATAGAAACTTGCTGAGTTTCTTGCCGGTTCTTCTCAGTACAAGGTCACCCTAGAGACGTACGAACCGATGATGAAGTAATAAATCACTAGATCTAATTATTTGTAGTCTAAGCTGAATTTTTGACTTTCGAATTAAGAATTTCAGTTTGACCTATTTTACCTGGGAAATATATCTTAGGAAAAAATCAGTATAAGGTATAGTTTGAATAGAGCCTTAAATCAGTTCATGAAGAGGTAACAGTATTTTTCGAATGGCCCTATGTATATTCTAAAGTGAATAAGGTAGTTGACAGACTTCGTTGTCTAAACAATGGAGACACTATTAACGCCTGTCGCAACGAAGATGTTATAGAAATTGTATGATGTGATGCGTGTTTATGACGTCACTATTCATTTGAGCTACATTATTCTAGGTTACAGAAATTCTTGTTTAGGTCAGCATATTTAATGTTATGGTTATTAGTTTTTATACTGCCACATCATCAGCTCATTTATATGTCCCCAATGCTGGGGCATGAGCCTACCTATGGATGGATTGGGAGAACGGGCCGTAAACCACCACGCGGGCCCAGTGCGGTTTGGTGGTTGTTAACGACTGCTAATGCAGCCGGGACCAATGGGTTTACGTGCCTTCCGAAGCACGGAGGAGCTCGAGATGATAAAGTTTTGGTCACCCATCTGATGACCGGCCTTTGTGAAAGTTGCTTAACCTCAGCACTCACAGACCGGGCGCGTTAACCAACGCCATCGAGCTTTCCCTCTAAAAAAACCTCTCACGGTGTTTCGATCACACGGCTTGACGAACCCTTCCTTTAAGTTTTTCGCCACCAAAATAGTCAGGTAACGCTGAAAATGCTGTCTGAGGAAATCTCTCAAAAACTCTTAAAAAAAAAGAAAGGGTAAAAACCTCCATCATTGAAATCATGTTATTACATATAATGGGTATTTGCTAGTCAAATGCTGGTTAGTGACCACAATCGAAATTTATGATAGTTGTGATCGAAAATTCCGAAACACTCTTTGGCCGTCCTAAAAATTGAATCAAAGACATTCGCATATTGAAGGTCAATCGAAATAGAACTAATAACTGATAGACTGAACAACAACGTTCATTAACTGCAAAACATGTATAGTGCAAATGCTTAACGGTCGTATAAAGATTGTGTAACGGCTCTACAAATGTCGTATATAGCTCGTATAGCAGTGGCACAAAACATACAAAGTGTGACTGTTATCCGGTTTTCCCAATTCCACATGGCACTTCGATTATCCCGCAAAGCTGTCGCGTCGTTAACATCGCATGACGCCCGCGTACGGCCGGCCCATTCCGAATAACAATAACGTCCCAACGTTGACAGAACGCCTTAATTCCCGAGGACGGGATGCTATGGACACATATAGTGTCAATTACAAAGATATAATGAGACTACTGTACGGGAAAGTTAAGAGTCACGTGCGCTATTTTGATTCGCTTAATTATTAAGTATTATGGTCGAATTTTATTGATCTTTTTTTTGAGACAGTTTGCTGATTGCAACTGGGCATTTTCAGCTGCACTGGAATTTTTTGGGGGCGGCGAGAAACTTAAAGGGTTCTCAAGCCGTATAAAACGAAGCACCGTCATAGGTTTTCTAGAGGGAACGGCATCACGCACTAGAGCATGTCTCCGTGCCCTACTAGATTCTCCGAGAAATTCGGATCGGATATTTTGGATCGGATTATTTATCATTAAAGATTATCTGTTATCATTACACATTATTATCTGTTATTGTTTAAATAAAGAAAAACTCCTCTGTCCAGGTTATAGAAAGGTCAAACATTAACAGCTGTGGAACGCTTGCAGCCTGCTGTTGCTGCTGTTGACGATGATGATATTGATGATAGATGCGGAAAATGAATGATCAAGTGGAAGCCTGTTTATAGATACGCATAAAACCAAGATAAACCAAGTGCTTAGGATTACTGTAAATATTATCAACACTCAATAACTAGTTAGAATAAATCTCAAACTTGCTACGTAGTATACTTATTTAGTTCTCACAGAACTACTTATTACGTTATAGATAAACTCAAATCCCAATACGATTTTGTACAGCCAGCATAGTTTAGCGTACAGGTGTGCCACAAGGCAGCATTCTTTGCCCAATTTGAAATTTAAATGGCCTTAGCTGGAAATCTGTGCTTATTGTTCGCTTTGAATCTAGGTCGCCAATTAGGATGTCACTGCCATAGACTATAACGATTGGACAGACAGAATGAACGGAGCTGTTAATCACGTGCCTTTATAGATTAATTGATTTTAGTTGTTGTAGTTCCATGCTTCGAAAGGTACGTAGCACTTTAGGCTACATTACCAGTCATTAACAACCACCAATCCGCACTGGATCCGCGTGGCAGTTTATGGCCCTTACTCTCTCTCTGTGGTGTATCCATCCATAGGGAAGGCTCGTGCCCCAGAGATGATGATGATGGTGCTGATTTTTATATAATCGTTCAATCAACCGTTTTTCCTTTCTTTTTTATTTATTTCTGTTTATTGGAAACAAACATAGCATACATACACAAATACACAAGCATAGCATTTCATCAAATCGTCACTATCACTGCGAATGCTACTTGTGTAAGAATTGGTTGACCAGTCATAGCTTCCTTGTGTGTGAAATCGAGATGTACTTGATGATAAGTGTCAATAGGCAGCTCAAAATCCTCAACCACTAAGAAACTGGCTAACATTCAGAAAACAACAATGCTGCTGACATTGTTGCTATGCTGACTGAAAGTGATTTACCCCATAGTCACCTTTGGGAAGAGTCGGAGTAATGAATGAGCCCAACCATTCCGTGGTTGACGTCAGATTCCTTTTCATGGAATTTTGTTTAGCTTCTATTTCATGTTGTTGGCAAAGTTAATTTTTTAACCGACTTCAAAACAAGGAAGAGGTTCTCGATTCATCTCTTGTATTGTTATTATGTAGGTTTGCGCATATCTCCAACATCTGATTGCACCAATCTAGATGATTATTTTGATCGAAAGAGTTATCCCGAGTTGGCCCCATTTATTACAATCTACAAATCTTAATTCTATGGTTCACAGCCGATCTAACTGGGCGTTGTCTTATGATCGGCCGCGAATAAGACTGCTTCAAAGTTTCACACCTTTTTGTCTGATCCAGTATTAAAATTGTCATTGTTCTAGTTCGCTAATCACTTCAGAATAATAACAACTAGTTTGTGCAATTTGTTCAACAATCTGAAATGGTAATTTTGGGTTGTGATAACGGTATCTGAATGAGATTGTAATCAATGTTGTTGTTTTTTTTATGTTCCATTGTAATCTTTTGAAGTCTGATTATTATGATGAACTTGTATTAATTGGATCGGTGATACCTGAAAATTGTCAATACCAATTAAACGATTAATTGACAAGGTTGACGACAAAGGTTTTAAATTAATCAATCAACTTGATCAGTTTAGATTCTGCAGAATTCTGCATAATTTGTATTTGAAGAATCTTATAAAAGATAAGAAATATAAGAAATATAAGAAATGCTTTAACAGACATCACACTTTTTAACAACACGTACTCAAATAAACCTCACAAGCATCCATCCATATCCTTTATTTATCCCGTTCCGACCATTTAACCCAAGGGCCAAGCTGAAAATTAGCTCTGAGCCTAGCTCAGCACTTTGCTGAGACTGGTTAGTTGGTTGGTTTTAGTTACCTATGCTTATTTAAGTTTAGTTTTCTAAAACGTTGTAATTTTTGTAGGAATTTTTAATCTTTATTTTTATCTTTTAAGTAAGTTATTTCCAACATGGTTTGAGTGAAATTAGTTCCTCTGAAGTTAAGGGTTCCAACTGAAGTGCGCTTACACCGTCGGACTTACTAGTCACTTACTATCAGGAAGATAATGGCCAATTGCTTTCCCGTTAGGGAATTAGAAAATAACGTATTAAATTGTTCTTCGACATACACGACGACGACAGTGATACTATAACAGTATCATATCATCAGCATATAAACATCGTTGTTATTTTTCACTGTTGGACTCTAGTCTTACAGACAACAGCAAGCATCAGGGTGATATACCCGATAAACCACCACGCAGCAGGCCCAATGATAGTTGATAAAAATGTGTCTTTTATTAGTTGGCCACTTGGGTTTAGCGGAATGTTAAATGAAGGAAGGCTTTTCTCTCATCTCAGTTGATGATCAAAACACATTTTGTCCAAGATTCATGATTAAATAATGCGTTTGGATTCAAATCATTCATAGCGTGCAATATTGCCATTTTACAGCTTTGTGGACACATTCGTAAAGTTTTCTAGTGCGTTCATACTAATTGTATTAGGCTGATGCTAGGGTAGCACAGAACTGGTCTAAATAGTTACCACCCTCATACACCATTCATTCATTTATTGTCGCCAAGTAGCCAGGTCTTCTATTGTTATGTTCAGGTTTAATTTGTATGAGATTCAGGAAAATTTCTAGGTATGGATTATCGACAACACGCAATTTATACCAATGTTTTAATAGGCTGCAAGCCTGCTGTTACATGTTTGCCATAAGGCGGATCGTATGCCTGTTTGCCAACTCAGTCGAATAAAAAACTACATAGGTTTACAATACGATTCAAACAACCATTGCATACATACTTTGCGACGCGGCGTCTGTCGATGCGCGGCGGAAGCGACGCCGACAATCTACGTTCCGGACGAAGCTTTCGTCTCGTCTTTTAGCGAATAAATGGGAATATTGACAAACTGAAACTAAGATTAGCGGAACAGCTTTTCACAGACAATCTTGCTTCCTTAAATGCATTGTTACCAATGTATGTACGGATATAGCCACGATAGCTTATTTGGTAGTGCGCTTGGCATGCATTTTCAGAACCGCACCTTTTGACCGTTCCGTTTAAGTCCCGCTCGTGGAAGTTTTCGTTGTCACTCTTTTGAATTGTTAATAAAGTATTAAACGCTTACAGCTGTAACGTTGTCGTTGCAATTTAATCAATGTTATCTATACTAATATTATAAAGCTGAAGAGTTTGTTTGTTTGTTTGTTTGAACGCGCTAATCTCAGGAACTACTGGTTCGAATTGAAAAATTATTTTTGTGTTGAATAGTCCATTTATTGAGGAAGGCTATAGGCTATATTACATCACGCTATGACTAATAGGTGTGGAACAGTCGCTAATTAACGCGGGTGAAACCGCAGGGCACAGCTAGTATTTTATATTATGCATTTTATAGCCTAAGGAGGCTGTAAAATAGGGTAGTTTTAAAAACTATCTTTCAAATTCTGAAAAAGAATGCTTTGATTGTCATGGAATTTTATTTCGGTTTTGATATGATCAGTCATACATAGTAGTCTTTGGATCAGTCTTTCAAAATTCTTCAGTATAACAACATTGTTTTAATAGTATCATCGATTGTTCAGTTATTATTGTTTAAAATGTTAATTGTGAAAAACCTGTATCTATAAACAGGTAATTTCAATCCTTTAAGAAACTTTTGTAAGTAACGTTTGGCTTAGACCTTTTGATACTGATTTATTGTTTTTCTCCTTTTAGGTTTTTCTCCTTAGTTTTAAAACTTACCCGATTAAATATTTACCTGTGGATTTCCTGAGTTTTTATGGCCATTAGGCCTCACAGCTACTATAGCTCAAAACAGGCTTACATAAGCAATTTTCGCAGTAGCTATTCCGAAGACCGAAAATAATATTATTCGTAGTTTTAACGAAACTAAATTATCGCAAATTATTTCTAAGTAATTCAAAGTAAAGGTATCTGTCACGTCAAGATCTTACTTTACAATAATCCACTTAAAAATAATTGCCTTAAAGAAACCGTGACACAAACATGTACATACAAATTCGACCTATTTCCCTTGCAAAATATCGTTTCAACATCGTCCACCGAATAGACAGACGGACAAAACGAAAACTCAATACCTGAATGTAGGCAGTTTTCAGAGCAAGCGTCGACAAAAGCATTGTGCCTCCTTCAAGGTGACAGCGTATTGAAATATTCGACGTCACAGAGCCGCCTCTATTGTCTCAGGTTACAGTTGTGTCAGTTTGTGCTCGTATTGTAACTTTGGTATTAATGTTACAGGCTTAGCTTTTAGTTTACAAGGAGCTGGAACTCCACTATAGAATATACGTCTAGTTTTTCTAATATTACGAGTAAAGTCATAGTTTAAGCGATCAATAGGCAGTTTTAGTGCACGCTGCATTAAAGTTAATGCGTGCCGGCATTGTGCCTCCTTCAAGGTTTATTGGATTCGACGTTATAGAGCCGGCGCTATTGTCTCACGCTTTAGTTGCGTGTCGGTTTGTGCTTGTATTGTGACTTTGTTAATAGAGTTACAAATTTAGTTTTTGGTAGAAAAATTACTTGTATTCCACTCTACAATATAGATTAGTAAAACTGCTTAATAAGTAGATTTGACGGCGAAAAATTGATAGAACCCCAAACTGTAGTAACCAATTTTCCCCTGAAGTAATCTAGGGGCTGGCGTTGCGCAAATGTGTTATATAATATCATAAGAATAAGAATAAAGAATAAGAATAAAAGACATTTATTGGTATCACATAACAAAACACACAATTAAACATACAACATGTAACAAAAAATAAAAATAAAAATAATAACAATTTACATGTGCCCTGTTATGTGATGCCAACACTGTGCACAGCTCAGTATACGCAGCAAGCGGGGCCTGCTGCACTGCATCATCATCAATCTATTATTCTTATACGGCTTGTCTCAGACCTTATGACTCACATAAATGGGGAGATACAGCCATTACTACCACGATGTTCCAAATGGTGTTTTGACAACCGCCATCTTAGATCAAGAATCGGAATCATTCCATAATCTCCCTTTCGAAGCACGAAAAAGGTTTCATGGTCGCCCATCCACTGATCGGACATTGCGACTGATGGATTATGTAGTAAATAATAAGAGATTTGAAGTAATAAGCAGAGATGAGCTTTAAGGGTTAAAGGGTTGAGAGAGTTTGACAGTTGAAGGCGCGTTTACATAGACAGTCAAAAACGCAAACCGATTGACGTTACGTTTTTGTTTACAAAGTCTTCCAACAGCGACAGTTGCCTATTTTGTAAGATCGCAACCTGGAATCGTAAACCTGATGATGGAGTATTAGTTTTTATCAAAATCGGGCCCAAGAGTTTATTCCCTATTCCTTACAACGTAGTCGCAGTATTCAACACAGAAACCCAGTTGAGTTCAACACCATAGTTTTCGTAGTCAAAAAATTATATAGAATTTAATTGAAATTTTACTGGATGACTAAAGCTGGGGCTTGCATTTTATTGTTGCTAAGTTGAAAATCAGTTTCTGAACATTATTTTTAATAATAAAGTATCGTATACCGGTGTCACTATCTTAATTTTGGATATGGGAATCCACTCTGAAAACTCAGACTCTCATAAAAAAAACATCAAAAAATATAAATAAAAACTTTTTGAAAAAAGACAAAATGTTGAAAAAAATATCCACGAGCGGGACTTGAACCCGCACCAATATTTGCGTAAAATTATATGTAATATAATAATCATAAATATAGCTTGCCTAATTCTTAACTGATCTTTCAATATTGATGTTGATGACATAGTTGTCGACATTGAATATTCCTTTGGCTTATAAAGTAAAAGTAGATAGTGTTGATTAATTTCGGCGAGTTGGATTGAGCCACGATAGCATAGTTGGCAGAACACCTGACCTGGCATGTCATAGGGTGCGGGTTCAAATCCCGCTGGTGGAAATTTTTCAACATTTAGTCTTTTTTCAAATAATTTGTTCGCAACAATATTTTCGTAAAATTATATGTAAATAATCATAAAAACTTTTTGTCTATCATATACAAACAGTACATGGGACCTACCTAGTAGGCATTCTAGAATACCTGTTGCAAGAGGCGGCTCTTCCGTAACATATTAGTAGGTAGTAATAATTTCGCATAGTGTATTATAATATAAGTATTAGGTATATTATAATACACTATGCCAAATTATTTAGAATTAGATTATGTAAGTTTAAGTAGTAAGTAATTAGTTAAAAAGTTCGAAGAGCTCGATGGCGCAGTGGTTAACGCGCCCGGTCTGCGATAAAGCAACTTCGCAAAGGCCGGTCATCGGATGGGTGACCAAAAATATATTATCTCGAGCTTCTCCGTGCTTCGGAACGCACGTAAAGCCGTTGGTACCGGCTGCAATAGCAGTCGTTAACAACCATCCGTCCGCATTGCGCCCGGATGGTGGTTTATGGCCCGTTCTCCCTATCCATCCATAGGGAAGGCTCGTGCCCCAGCAGTGGGGACATTATGAGCTGGTGATGATGATAATGTGATGATGAGTTAAAAAGTAAGTAATTTTTAAAAATAGTTAAAATTCATAATCTATACTAATATTATAAAGAGGAAACCTTTGTATTTTTGTATGTATGTTTGCAACGAATAAACTCAAAAACTACTGGACCGATTTAAAAATTTCTTTCATCATTAGAATGCTACAATAGTGCTGAGTAACATAGGCTATATTTAAAAAAATCTCCACCCGTGCGAAGCAGGGACGGGCCGCTAGTAGTTAATAAATTCATAAGTCTCATAAGTAATGTGATTAATACGATTTAGTAATGGCACATCAAAATGGCGGTAGATTACCTACTAGGCTATATGTAGTCCAAGAAAAACGACACAAGACCTTTAAGTAACCCTTTGGCGACAGTTATAGCATTGTTCTAAGTTCTAAGTCTTTACCACCGCCAACGGAAAGAGATAGGGCGGTATTCACCTTACACAACATCGCGAGTGAAGTAATTAACACATATTTCTGTTCCATGTGTGAAAGGTCACCAAGACACATGTTTTACAGTGAACTTCAATACCAAAGTGATTCATCCAAACAGACAGAAGGACATTTAGAACGTTCCAAAACGTTTGTACTGTGCCTCGTACAATATGCTATAATTAATATGTGAATAAATAACATTTCGAATTAATCATTAATTTAAATAAATTGCATTATCTGCAGAAACAATGTCGACCACATCAACTGAATACTTAGAAGGTTTAATAAACTACAAGATCATATAAATGCAGAGAAATAAAAGTATCTCTACTTTATTGAAACACATGAATAATGATGATATGGATTTTTTTAAGACAGTCATATAATACTGTTATTCAGTTCAAATTGAGGTACAATACATCGCTCGCAGGATCACTCCTGAGTTCGGAACAGGGGGTCGACCGCCTAACTCTTTCGCTTTCGATCGCTTTGAAGGCGAGGCGAAGAGGAGGCGTCATCTTGTCATTTCGAAAGCTATATGAAAGCAATATCGAAAGCTATATATATTTCGATATTATTCGATATTATATTTCGATATTATATTAGGAAGCGAGACGAGGGCCTCGCCTTCAAAGCGATCGAAAGCGAGAGTGTTAGGCGGTTGGTGGGCAGTTCTTGAGTGGCGACTGCGTAGACGCATTGTGGGCAGGCCTCCCACAAGGTGGACCGACGATCAGGGTGCCTCGTGTGAGTTTTGTTAACTATCCATATTCATTAGATTACGTTAACGAAAACGAAAATTAGTATGACAATGAAGCAGCGCCTCCTAGCGGTATACGAGAAGAGTTAACATTTTGCCATACAAATTTTCGTTTTCGTTAACGTGATCGAATAGCGAATGATACTCGCACTTGGCACCCTGGTGAAGGTCGCGGGAAGCCGCTGGAGTCAACAACCGGTCGTTGTGGAGATCCTTGGGGGACGCCTTTGTTCAGCAGTGGACGTCTTTTGTCCAAGATGATGATGTCTATGTAATTTTATAGAAAAATATTTTTTACTTTAATTTAAGTTAATGGTTTGCTTAAAAATGATCATTACTTTTAGTACGTTTTTTCAATAATGCTTAATAAGACCAACGTCAATTTTTTTATTCTCTCTCACAAAAAGTCCGCATGAGGTCTCAGTAAAGTCCCACATATTTCCACTCAAAGAGTTTTGGGGAATATACTTAATTTATCATTGAACATCTGTCACCATTAGCCTAATATTGTTTTTCCATCATCATCACCACCTCATTTTTATGTCCCCACTGCTGGGGCACGAGCCTTCCCTATGGATGGATAGGGAGAACGGGCCATAAACCACCACGCGGACCCAGTGCGATGCGGTGGTTTTAACGACTGCTAATGCAGCCGGGACCTACGGCTTTACGTGCCTTCCGAAGCCCGAAGGAGCTCGAGATGATAAACTTTTGGTCACCCATCCGATGACCGGCCTTTGCGAAAGTTGCTTAACCTCAGCACTCGCAGACCGGGCGCGTTAACCACTGCGCCATCGAGCTCCTCGATATCGATATTTTTTTTATAATATCTTAACTTTATTGAATTAAACACAAACTTCGCATACTTGGCTATTGCTACCAAAATTGAACGTTCCAAAATAGCAACAGAATTATATAAATGTTAAAATAATTTTTAACGCAAATTTGTACAGAATAATATAAAACAAATTTTGTCGAAAAAACAATTTGCACATCTGCAGCGCTCTACATAATTGTAATATTTAATTTAGCAGGTAGGTGCCCACTGCGTGCATCTGTGCAAATGACAAGACTCTATCAATTTACTCCATTCTTTTGATGCAAGTCTCAACTCACTGCTGATAAAACATATTTCGTCACAATTCACAATCACAAAAATCACAATTTTTTTAGTAAAGGTGGACTATTCTACAATTTTAGATTTAAACTAGCTGACCCGGCGGACTTCGTACCACTTTGACAGTTTCTATGACAACAAAACAAACAAATCATCACGGATCAACACTGTTGCCCAATCTTTAGATTTAGATATTTTCAATGCGAGTGTCCAATCAGTGAGGAAATCTCTCGGTGATCATTTCTTCGAAGTTGCTTGATTAATATTATTATAGTAATTTAGTGTTAGTTATTAGTTATAGTTTTTTATTTCTTTATTTTTGTGTGTGCATTAATTAGTAATTATGGTTAGCTACTCTAAAAAGCAATAAGCTGTTTGTTGTTAATTTTCTGTTTTACACTACCTTTATCAGTGCGAATCTTTTAGTAGCTCTTAAGTTCTATTGTAAGTTCTATTTCATTAATATAAAGCTGATGATTTGCCGAATAAAATAAAATAAAAATAAAATAAATCGTGGAAAATTTTGTATTGGAAAATTAAATTGTAAAAAAAATGTTTGGGGTGGACCACCCTTATCACTTAAGGGTATGAAATATAGATTAGTACGACCGATTGTCTGACCTACCGAATACTTATACATATAAAATTTCATAAAAATCGATCAAGCCGTTTCGGAGGAGTACGGCAACTAACATATGACACGTTAATTTTATATATATATATAGAAGAATATATAAGTAGATAGTAACATATTTCATTCAATTCAAAATAAATTAACTATTAAGTTCAGCAGTGAGACGTTTATTTACTTGTTTTATAAACACAGAAGTAGCTTACATACAAACTAAAAACATAATATATTAGAAAAGTTTTACAGAAATTAAAATTTTATAGGCTTAGGATAATGTTAAGGTAAAAATATCCACAAGGTAGGTACATATTTTCAGTTAGCCTGAAGTTTTTATTAAATTATTCCATTATTAATAATTAACTTGAATTGTTTTTTTTTATACTATTCGTTCATCTATCGAGTATGAACTCTCTTGAACATTATTAGTAGACATTAAACTTTCTTATTAAAACCTTAAATTAAAAAAAAACATTTATTGGATTAATTATTATACATAAACGATTATTTATTTATGATAAATATATGTAATAAATAATACAGACGAATGGAGAACCTCTTTCGTTTCGAAGTCGGTTAACACAATCTTGTGTACTCTATTTAACTTTTATGTATTGTGTGTGATATTGTTAATGGTATTTCTAATGATAATTAATTTATCAATATCATCATACCACACTTATCTAAGTAATACTCTATACTCTATCTAACTAATATTAGCACATTGTTAGCGCCATCTATCCACACAAGGAGTAAACGACGCGGCCTGCAAAGAGTTTCGCGGCAACGTCACGACAAACGCACTACGCGCCTACGTTCACACTCGATTAGAAACCATTGTCGCCGTCCCATCACTTTTTTTGTAATTTCAAAATTAAACGCCTGTTTTCAATTAAACGATAAAAATATTCATTTATCCTGGATCGCAAACTTCTCTTACCCTGAGCATCGATAGTAACATACATATTACAGTATAATTTGCAGAATAGACCAACAGTTTTAACAATAACGTAAGTTTTGGTGTTCACCGGCACCAGTTCGCAATTATTTACGGAGTGGTGCACATGTCTCTATGAAAATGGGTGAAAACAACTGTGCATCGTACAACTTCTACTTTCAGTACTTAAGAGATATGTACAGGTAGGCACTTATACCAAATATTCACTTATTTTTATTTACTTATCTTATTCATATAAAATAATAGTGAAAAAATTAAATGCCTACCCGACCCATCCAGGAATCGAACCTGGGTCTTCCGCAATCCAGGCGGCTGCACTGACCATTATGCTACCGGGAAAGCTGACGTAAGCACTGAATTTTTTCATTGTTTGATTTTGACTGCTTTTTAGCGGCACAGCGCCATCTATCTAACGGTTATTGCAACCGATGGCTATGCAGATTCATCTTTACAGATGAAATACCACTAATTTGATAATACAACGCTTTAAAGCCTTCCGGATTGCGGTAGACCCAGGTTCGAGTCCTGGCTGGGTCGGGTAGGCATTTAATTTTCTCACTGTATTTATTAATATTTAATTCAGCTTAAGTGTAGCAATTAGCACTTAAAAATAAAAAGTAAAATTAACTATAGCGTTGTGTTATCAAATTTGTAGTATTTCATCTGTAAAGATGAATCTGCATAGCCATCGGTTGCAATAACCGTTAGATAGATGGCGCTGTGCCGCTAAAAAGCACTCAAAATCAAAACAGTGAAAAAATTTTCCGGTAGCTAATGGTCAGTACAGCCGCCCGGATTGCGGAAGACCCAGGTTTGATTCCTGGCTGAGTCGAGTGGGCATTTAATTTTTCACTGTATTTTACTTATAAATATTTTGACTTTGATTTTGACTTAGCAGTAGCAGCGGTAGGAATGGATGGGTGACCAAAAGTTTATCACCTCGAGCTCCTCCATGCTTCTCAAGATACGTAAAACCGTTAGTCCCGGCTGTGTAAGCAGTCGTTAACAATCATTAACCTGCACTGGGCCCGCGTGGTGGTTTATGGCCCGTTCTCCCTATCCATCCATAGGGAAGGCTCGTGCCCCAGCAGTGGGGACATAAAATGAGCTTGTGATTTCTTTTTCCTTAACGATGAAGTGTACAATAAGTAATATCTGAGTATTATAAGTACCCGCTCTCTGGAAAATAACTAAACGTATTAACTCAACAAAAGCAAACACGCATTTACCCACCAACCCGCATTGGGCCATCGTGGTGGGTTATGGCCCAATATCCCCACGTGCTATTGTTCACGTGGGAGGCCTGTGCCCAGCAGTGGGACGTTTATAGGCTGATGATGTTGATGATTTACCAATACATGCCAATACCCATCATTGTAGCGATGACTTGCTATCAATGACGTAGCCATTGCTCAGTACTGCTTAAATTATCTTTAAAATGAATCCTCAATCTTAGTTTATTAGCTCTCCCCATCCGACTGGTTGTCTGGAATACATCGCTTAATAAGACCGCCAAATTGTAACTTTTTTTTCACGTTTCATTAGTAGTGTTACAAGTAATTAAAGTATTATCTATCTTTTTATCTATCCTTAGCCTGAGCCTTGATATCTCATATATATATATGGATATGAGATATCAAGGCGACTCAAACCATCGAAACCATCATATCAACTCGTTCGCATTTCCCTGGCTGAATTTCTTGCGAATTCTTCTCGGTCTCCTAGGGTTTCAAATCATGCCTTTGAATTGACGTTAAAAAATACTTGTAAAGTTCATTTTGAATTTTTGATTTTTTCTTTGCATCAGGACTAACCTGTTCCCTCTCCACAGGCTACCAGAGGTAGGCGACAAGCCGGTGCCCTCGTCACCAACGCTCGCAGAACAGCCCTTGGACCTTAGCGCCAAGTCTACCTCCAGCACCAGCGGAACCCCGCCGCCTGACGCCAAGATCTTGGACAGCAGGTGAGACCATAAACATTATGCTTTAGTCAGCAGCTCTTCATCCACTTAAAAATCCAGATGATAGAAAGGAAAGAAAAACATATGTTAACAAACACAACCGCCGTTTTCAACCGCCTCTATGGTCTAGTGGTTAAGACCACCGGTTTAGGCCCAGAAATCCCGGGTTCGATTCCCAGCGGGGGGTACATATTTGTGTACTCGGTTTGGTTGGTGGTAGGGCTTGTTTGTCCACCTGGCTAGCTACCACCATCTTATTTAAATATGTCGCCATAACATCAATGTTTGTAACATTGTTGTGTTCCGGTAGCTAGAGATAAGATAGCCAGCGCCTCACTAGTTGAAGTTCCCGGGTGAAGTACGCTTCCATCATTGGCCTTATCCTCATTTAACATCAGATGAGATCAAGGCACTACAAAACTACAATACAAAAAATATGGTAGACCATCTAAAGGACAAAAGAAAATAAAAAGGGAAATCATGGTAATATGCTTCTCATCTCTTGTTTGAATGAAAAATTTCAGCGTATTTAAAGTCCAGTCTATTTCTAGGTCCAGCGCTATCTATAGTTAGGTAATCGCATATACCTACCTTGGTCCTTCTTCAGTCAGTTAGCGGGCCAGTCAGTCACTCAGTTAGTCAGTCATTCAACTTTTTATCTAAACTATTATTATAAAGAGGAAACCTTTGTATTTTTGTATGTATGTATGTTTGCAACAAATAAACTCAAAAACTACTGGACCGATTTAAAAAATTCTTTCACCATTAGAATGCTACACTAGCGCTGAGTAACATAGGCTATATTAAAAAAAAATTGGTACGAAGTCTGCCGGCTCAGCTAGTATTTTATAAATATCAATATAAAAATTATAGAAAGATTTCTCATATTATGTAGGTTACTATGGTCTAAGTATGATTTTAACAAACACATGTACTCGTGTATTAGGTACTTTAGTAATAAACAGCCTTCATATAACCAGATCTACAATGTACCTAGAGCATCTAGGAAACTCATAACTCTAGGCAACGTAGTGCTTTAATAAAATCTCTAAATGGTACATTTGCAGGGCGCCATAACTCAGGCGCAGGGAAACTGCCATTAACGATTTTTCATGGGGACCTTATGTAGTGCGCTGTTGGTAGGTTGAACGTTTTAGGGCGAGCTTACACAGCGTAGCTTTTTATTATATAGGTCCTTACTAATAAACAGAGGAGCTCGCTGGTTAACGCGTCCGGTCTGCAAGTGCAGAGGTTAAGCAACTTTCGCAAAGGCCGGTCATCGGATGGGTGACCAAAAATTTATCATCTCGAGCTCCTCCGTGCTTCGGAAAGCACGTTAAGCCGTTAGTCCCGGCTGCATTAGCAGTCGTTAACAACCACCAATCCGCACTGGTGGGTTACTCTTGAAACACAATTGCAATAATCAATTTCCAATCCCAAATCTAAAAAAATTTAATGGCACTCTTAAAAGCGATAATAGCGCTACATTGGAATTAAATTGCGTGGAAATTGAGTGAACAAATTATTATCGAGATGGGGAGTTCCGAAATTGCGAAGCTTATCCCAATATCGATACATATTAACCGCATTGGAATTGTATTGAGATAGAGTTTGCGTCAAGAGTAGTCTACCTGGGCCCGCGTGGTGGTTCATGACCCGTTCTCCCTATCCATCTATAGGGAAGGCTCGTGCCCCTGAATTGGGGACATAAATGAGCTGATGATGATGATGATGAATAAACAGAGTAAAGCTCGGAATAGTTACATTACATTTCTTCTTTGTTGACTCTCGCTATGATTTAGCCAGTATCTAGTTTTTAGGCAGATAATTAGTGTTTTGTCTTCATCCGTAACTCTGCTTAAAACGTAAATAGGCGTTGTGCTACAAGATAGAAATTGTCATAAACTGAAACATAATTTTGAAGATATAACCTTGGAATAGTTATTCAGTGTTTTAATTATTTTTTGAGAGAGTTTGCGGATGGCCTCAGACGGCTTTTTTAGAGACACTGGTCTATTTTGGGGGCGGCGAGAAACTTAAAGGGTTTCTGTTCCTCAAGTCGTGTGATCGAATCACCGTCGGAGGCTTTCTAGAGGGAATGGCATCACGTAAGCGCTTCCCCGTTTCCTACTAGATTCTCCTAAAGGGTTCGCATCAGATCGGGAGCGGAATAACCCGAGGGCGCCTGTAAACCTCGTCTCGGGTTGATCGGCCCGGGGGGGGGTGGGGAGATGCGTCCTGGAGTACATGTTTGCTGGTATGTATAGAGCGCGTGTGAACCGGCTCTTTTATCGACTCATGATCTACGAGTACGGTGCTTGGGCTTAATTTTCTGGATATCCACCGTTAGGGCGATTTTTTGTGCAGGCTCTGGCTAAACCCACCCCTTTTGTGTTTGACAAATTTTCTGGATATTTACCATTAGGAATGTTAAGAAAGAAATGAATTTCTATTTAAGCTTTAACAATGAACTAAAACAAATGGGTTTGACAAAAAAAAGGTCGGAAGGTTTACTATTGATCATCCTATGGTCATCTTCATGGTAGGCGGAGTTAACTACGATCGCCACGTTAAGGCAAACATGTTTGTAACTGGATATCCTAAAATTTGTCGATCGTACACGTTTAGTGTATTATGTGAAAGTGTATGGCATTTTGAGCATTTTACGATTCAAAACTATATCTGAGTGACGTAAACAAAACACTGAAAACCTAATCGAAGCTTAAATTCAGTTTATTTGCAAGAGTAAAAACCACTAATTTAAAAAAAAATGCTTTATAGCTTCACTGCTGTCACGTCTGGCAGTGTGCGACCCGCTTTAAATTCGCAACGGGCGCGTTCATACAAACCCACTTCCTAGGGTCGGATAACACAAACAATGTGATGTGAACGCACCCATAAACTTGTGAAAACGAAACTTTGATTGGCCGGGGTCGATGAACCTTTGACGTTAGCTGTCATGATAACATGACGCGACGCTATTGGCCAGGGATACACTATTAAAATAATTATTGAGCTGTGGTTTAACTCGTTAAGGAATGATACCGATATTTGTTTTTTTATAAGCAGAGGATCATTGACGCCTCGGTTGCCTAGTAGCAAGATTGCTCGGCCCGAAATTCACAGGTCTTGGGTTGAATTGCCATGTCGGGGCCCATTGTTACATGCATAACCCGTGTTCATGATCATCAACCCGCATTTGGCAAGCGTGGTGATTAAGCCAATGCCTATCAATAATGGGGATTACTTAATTTCAATGGTGAAGGCTTTTGCCAAGTATTGGGCAGCTTGGTGGGTCATTATTTGGCCCAATTTTATCATGTACTATTTTTCACGTAAGGACACCTGACAGTGGGACGTTTAATAATGACGACAGACGTTTATGATAATGATATTGATAAAATTTGTACATTTAAAAAAGACAAAGTGTTGAAATATTCCACTAGCGGGATTCGAACCCGCACCCCATGACATGCCGGGTCAGGTGCACTACCAACTATGCTATCGTGGCTCAATCCAACTCGCCGAAATTAATCAACACTATCTACTCTTACTCTGTAAGCCAAAGGAGCCCTATTCAATGTCGACAACTACGTCATCAACATCCGATCTTAGTATTTTACAAATATTGAAAGATTTTTAAGAAATAGGCAAGGTATATTTATGATTAATTACATAATAATTTTTTGCACAAAAGATCCCGATGGGTCGAAGTGTTGCTGCGAGAGGGAAACCTCGGCAGGCCCCACTAAGATAGGATACACATAATTTTACGCAAATATTGTTGCGAACAAATTACAATAATTTGAAAAAAAAACAAAGTGTTGAAAAAATTCCACGAGCGGGATTCAAACCCGCACCCCATGACATGCCGGATCAGGTGCGCTACCAACTATGCTATCGCTATATAGGTATATGTAATTTGTTCGCAACAATATTTGCGTAAAATTATATGTAAATAATCATAATGGTTTTGTTGGCGCGGTAGAGAGTGACCCGGTCAACCCGAGCCGAAGTCCTTGCCTTTGGAGGCGCCATCTTGCCCCGCTCTCGATCCGATCCGAACGCCTCGGAGAAACTAGAGAACTTGCGTGATGCCATCCCTGAAGAGAATCTTCCCTTCAGGGATAGCAACATCACACGCCTTGAGGAACCCTTTAAGTTTCTCGCAGCCCACAAAAAGTCTGATTAACACCGTTCCTAACAAAAAACAGAATTTGGCTTCACATTATTTACATAGTGTATTTATAAAGATTTAAAAAGACTTTTGAAATGAAATGAATCTTTATTTAAGTAAACCTATTAGATAAGCGCTATCAAGACGTCTTTTAGCTGTGCAGAAGTGTGTGTTTTAATTTCCACATTCACTTAGGGTCTACGCCCTCCAATTAACACTATCATAACCTATTCTCGTCTCGAATTTCATCAACCAAATGAATCAAGGCAAACAGGGCGATAAGGCATTTCGCAATCGCCAGGATCGTTGACATTCGCGATATGGGTTCCTTGACATAGCCGTTTATTGACAGCTGGGCATGCGCACGAAATAAGGAGACCCAGAAGGTAAGCTTGAAAAAGTCAAAGTCAAATATTTTTTATTCAAATTAACTTTAGAAAAGTGCTTTTAAATCGTCTAAACATTTTTTTACCTACTACCCATTCAGGAAGTCTTCAAAACATACCGCGCTTAAGCTACACGTAGGCATCTCTTCCCACGACCAGGTCAACCTGATCCGATCCGAACCCCTCGTAGAATCTAGTAGGGCACAGGGACACGTACTAGAGCGTGATGCCGTTCCCTCTAGAAAAAATAAGGACAAACCTCGGACGGTGCTTCGTTTCACACGGCTTGAGAAACCCTTTAAGTTTCTAGCCGCCCCCAAAGAGCCCGGTGAAACTGAAAATGCCCAGTGGCAAACAGCAAACTCTCTCAAGAAAACGTAGACATCTCGCCGCATGGAATCTCGGAACAATCGGGAACAGTCCGAGCGCAGCTGTTGCAAGACTCCATGTTCGGGAGAGGTTGTCTATGTGTGCATTGCTCGAGCTTGATATAGGTCTGTGAGCTTAATTGTATGAAACTTATCTTCTGCAGAATGAATCACCTTCGGAGGTTTTCTAGAGGGAACGGCATCACGCTACTAGATTCTCCGAAGGGTTCGGATCGGATCGGGGAGCGGAACAACCCAAGGGCACCTCTAAAGGCTCGGACCTCGGCTTGGGTTCACCGGGCCGTGGTGGTGGACAGAAACGCCAGGTCATCGTACCCTTGATCTACGAGTACGGTGTCTTGGGCCTAAACTAGTGTGCATGTTCTGTAAATGTGTAGTGGCATTTAGAGGATCGGGCGGCGACTTGAGACGTGTAGAACGCTAGGGATACCCATTTTTGTAGCTACTTACTGATCTATAACTGTGATCTGTGTTACACTTGATTCAAAAGTAGCCCGACACGGATCAAGGAACAGCCCGAGCGCGGCTGTCGCGAGATCCTGTGTCCGTGAAAGGTTGTCAATGAATGCGTTGCTCGAGCGGGTATGTACCCACTACCGAGTATAGACTACCGACTCACATGTGTAAAGCTTACATTCTGCAGTATCCTTATTTTGTGTGTATGCACGTCTGGATTTTATTGCAAATTAGTGTACCTACAGTGTGTTAGGTGCGTAGAGTAATGAGTAATGGCTGATAACGTGCGCCGGCGCAGTTTTTATGGCCGATTTTGTACGAATGGATGTTTTTATACTAATTATCGAAAATGTTTATTTGTGCACTATAAATATAATCTGTACACTGCTAATGCAGCCGAGACCAATGGCTTTACGTTCCGTAACTCGGAGGAGTTCGAGATGATAAATTTTTGGTCACCCATCTGATACCGGAGAGCCTTTGCGAAAATAGCTTTACCTGAGCTATTGTAGACCGAACGCACTAAGCTGTCACTTACTCGTTGATTGTTTTAAGTGCTTTTTTTTGAGCTGTTTACTGAATAAAATTTACATCAATAAGTACATACAAGCTCACTGGCCGAGTGGCAAATCACGTGTCAAGAAAGGTCCTAGATTCAGTGTAATAACCCAAAGTTCACATAAACATACTAGGTACCTACCTAAATAATTCCTCAACTTTTACTTGACATCTTTAACAACAATTCGGCTGAGAATAGTGTCTAAACGTTGCTCCTGCAGTACTTTCACATAATTTTGGTCACCTATCCCATTCGCGACTAATAGCAAAGCAGCTTAGCTTTCGCGATTGTCTACCGAACGCGCTACGCTTCACTCCTCTAAGTAAGTACGTAATATATACGAGGCCATTTGGCTTATCAGCGTCGTCTTTTCTGCCATTTGTTTAAACTATTTCTAATCGGGCGAGTCTCGTCCTTGTCTAACCTTGGATTAAAAGTAAGTTCATGGATCTGGCATGTATGATGTATAAGTCACAATAGTAGTCATGCATGACTATTCCAAAGTCTATCTGAAGTGCGACTTTTGGATCAGCGACTTTATTTTGACAATGAAAATTCTCCAATATTTTCTCGCATTCATTCATACTAGATTATTCGGGGTATTACAGTCGAGTAACGACAAGGACGGGACACATAGCGCGGAGAACCGATGGCCGTTGGGGCGGAAAGGTTCTCGATTGGCGACCACGCACCGGACGACGTTCCGTGGGCAGGCCCCCTACAAGGTGGACCGACGATCTGGTCAAGGTCGCGGGAAGCCGCTGGATGCGGACAGCGCAGGACCGATCGTTGTGGCGATCCTTGGGAGAGGCCTATGTTCAGCAGTAGCGTCATGTGGCTGACGATGATGATGATGATGATGAACGACAAGGACTCCGAGGGTTCTAGGTCCCGCCTTAGGACCTTAACAGTTGACGAGAGAGGGAGAGGATACGTCAGGGTGCCTAGTGCGAGTTTCATTGTAACTCTTCTCGTACGTCGCCAGAAGGCGCTGCTTCAATCATCATCAGCTCATTTTTATGTCCCCACTGCTGGGGCACGAACCTTCCCTATGGATGGATAGGGAGAACGAGCCATAAACCACCACGCGGGCCCAGTGTGGATTGGTGGTTATTAACGACTGCTAATGCAGCCGGGACCAAGGACTTTACGTGCCTTTCGAAGCACGGAGGAGCTCGGGATGATTCATTTTTGGTCACCCATCCGATGACAACACAAATATTCTTATTCGTTAACGTGATCCAATGAATAGGGATAGTTAAAAAATATTATACTAGACACTCTGTACCTAGTACAGCTCCCGTGTGAACCGAGTTTTCCTACTAGTCGTGCCTTTAAATGTATCCTCAACACCAGCTCATTTTATGTCCTCACCGGTGGGGCACAACCCTTCTCTAAGGCTCAATCTAAGTCAGTCTCGCTAGCTACCACTATACCTGGTCATCATCATCATCAGCTCATTTATATGTCCCCACTGCTGGGGCACGAGCCTTGGATGGATAGGGAGAACGGGCCGTAAACCACCACGCTGGCCCAGTGCGGTGCGGTGGTCAATAACGACTGCTAATGCAGCCGGGACCAACGGCTTTACGTGCTTTCCGAAGCACGAAGAAGCTCGAGATGATAAAGTTTTGGTCACCCATCCGATGACCGGCCATACCTGGTCAATTCCTCAGTAAATAGGATTCCCAGTAAGTGCGGAAAGTGCTTCAACCTTCGGCCTTATCATCACCCAGCATCAGGTCACTTAGAAGAATTAAACAAAAGCCGTTAAAGCTTAAAAAGTACCAACCAAATTTCGCTTCGACGATCGCTTAGCATTGATGAATTGATGACGTCATACCTACATCCCTTTCTCAAAAGAGGTTTCATCCATAAAATCTCAATGCCCGCCGCAAACAGCCCCCCAACCGCCTAACTCTCTCGCTTTCGATCGCTTTGTAGGCGAAGCCCTCGCCTCGCTTTCTAATATAATATCGAAATATAATATCGAATAATATCGAAAGCTATAGCATATAGCTTTCGATATTGCTTTCATATTGCTTTCGAAATGACAAGATGACGCCTCCTCCTCGCCTCGCCTTCAAAGCGATCGAAAGCGAGAGAGTTAGGTGGTCGACCCCCAGGTCCCGTAGACAAGCAGCATCGATATAATATCAACACAATAACCAATCGATAACTGAATAAATTCATTCTCTGGGACCAACCGATCTGGGTCGCCTTGCCAAAACAAATAAAAATGCAAGCGATAGTCTCCGGTGCATTGACCTTGCATCCTCGACACACACGCAAATCACGCCACTGCATACTAAGCTCAAATACATCTGCATAAAGCGCAAATTCCTGTGTCGCCCAAACGAAAAATAAGAAAGCTAGACGCAAGATGAAACTAAAGACGTTGACGATCGCCGACCAATTTAAAACTTTAAATGTGAAGAGGCAAAGTCGGTATTGCGGTGTGGATACCGAAATATAAATGCGAAGGGAAAGATAAAGATGCATTCATAGTAGCCTGTTATCGGGTGTGCGCAGCGGAGTAAATATTTCGCGTTTCGCCTTATCTCGGATTAATATGAGGACTGTTTGGAAATGTGTGTGACGGTTGCATTGCAGCGTTGCACTGACCCGAATTGCGGGTGATTCACGCAAAGTACCAATGAATCGGCCATTTTTCTGTGGGTGCGACCGTTCAAAGCATTCGTCACAGTCGCAGTCAACAAAGCTTGGTGGGCCATTCCGCAACTGATTTGTTCGGCTAATTTGAGGTTACTTATTTATTAGTAAATTGTAAACAATATCACTTACCATTAATCAAGGACTGAAGTAACTGTTTTTATTGGTACTATCAACAAAATGTCTGGATATTCACCATTAGGGCGATTTTTCTGTGCAGGAGTCGGTGGCTATACCCGCCCCTTTTGTTTTTGACAAATTTTCGGGATATCCACCACTAAGAAATGAATTTCAATTTAACACGTTGATTGCCTTAAAACCAGACACAATAGAAGTTTAATTGTCGCCCCGCACTTGTGCGGCGTCCCGCGTTTACAATGAGGCTTTAACAATGAACTAAAAGAAATGGATTTGACAAAAAAAAAGGTCGGAAGGTTTATATTGGTCATCCTATGGTCATCTTCATGGTAGGCGGAGTTAAATACGATCGCTACGTTAAGGCAAAAATGTTTGTAACTGGATATCCTTAAGCTTTGTCGATAGTACATACAAAATTTTGAAAATCTAATTATATGCATACAATTTTTGACACTGTATCTACTACTACTATACATTGTATAACATAGGTAGGTATGTAATATTTTTTACACAAATTCCCCAATGTTACCTTACTTTTATAATTTTTTTTTTTTGCGGGTAAGCACAGTGCCTTGATCTCACCTGATATTAAGTGATGATAAGGCCAATGATGGAAGCGCACTTCACCCGGGATCCTCGACTAGTGAGGCACTGGCTATAACCCTAGCTACCGGAACACAACAATGTTACAAACATTGATGTTATGGCGACATATTTAGATAAGATGGTGGTAGCTAGCCAGGCGGACAAACAAGTCCTACCATCAACCAAACCGAGTACACAAAGATGTACCCCCCGCTGGGAATCGAACCCGGGACCGCTGGTTCTAAACATATATGTACATAATATGAAGAAAGATAAGTAAAATAAAACAAAAAGGTTTTTGGTTTGAAAGCTAGTTTGGAATTTCCGTTACAGGCACTTTGTATTACAGTAGTTTCTCTATCACGTTCTAATCGTTTTTAACCTCAACGTAATTGTCGTGTTAACTAGTAATTTTAACCATACATTTCACTCAATGTCTACTCTTTTATCTTGTATCTCTTGTATGTAGAGCGAGGTTCACCTTTCTTATTATGGTTGTTTATGCTTTTACATAATATGTGGATTGAAGAGTTAATCGCCTATAAGTGATAGTGGTTAGACCACCGGTCTCAGTCCCAGAGACCAGGGCCCTACGATTCCCAGCTAGAGGTGCATAGTTTTTGTGCTTTAGTTTGTTGGTATTAAGACTTATACAATTTCCACCTGGCTAGCAACCACCATATTAAGTAAGTAGCATTGTTTGAGTTTCGAATGTCATTGTAGTTGTAGATTGTGGGTAAAGTGCGCTTACACCTTCACATCATAACTTACAGCTAAGTGAGATGAAGGTCAAGCTCTTCTCTGTCGTGACATATAGAATAAACTTCCCTACACACAATGATAGTATGATAAAATCTGCTGATCGTA